>CM014731.1:50531766-51731766 GCA_004329165.1 Spatholobus suberectus | reverse complement strand
CTCCTCAGAACCCCGCAACCTTCTCCATCTCCACCTTCCTCAGCATCGAAGTGACAATGATGTTTTTTTTTTTTTGATAATGACAAAAAAGGAGAAATAAAGTATAAGTTTGCTCAAGTTTACTCAAGTTTGCTAAAGTATAAGTTTTCTACTCTGTTCTTAAGTTTTTTTCTAATTGCTCTGATGCTTTTTGTCTTTTAATTTTTTTTTTGCATCACATGACATTCATGCATTTTATACTCTATTGCTTGGATGTTTATCTGAACTCATTTTCTATATGTCTCAAAGTACACAATGTTGACATATCAGACTTAGGGGGAGTATAGTAAGTCTATTGAAACCTATTTATGCAATGCGCTTTCTTTTTTTATATATTCGCAAAGCTTAAAAATTAATAAGGTTTGTCATCATAAAAAATGGGGAGATTGTTGGAACCAAAGACGTATGAAGCATCTAGTCCCTCAAAATTTTGAAGATAACAAACTTATTAAAGTTTAAGTTTCTATTTGAAGATAACAAACTTACAGCGTCCAAAACCGTGGCATCCAACGTGCCAGTCTTAACGAGCGTCCAATAGACTCATATATGACGATCGTCTAAAAGTAAGTCTCTTTCAAGAACTAAGGGTCTTAAGCTTAGACGCTTGTACTAGACTTGTCCAGACGTAAGCTATTTTTAAACGTCTAAGTATTTTAAATACTCGTCTAGTCTATGCGTCTTTCATATATATATCTCGAGGCTAATGCTTTGCCTTTTAAGAGATCTAACGTTCAAATATTTCAAGCATTAAATGAAAGACAAATACATTTTAGTGCATAAGCGCAGCGCTATAGAAAAAGGAAGTCAACTTATCAAGTTGCCAAACCGGATGAAGAATGATCAGAAAAGCAAACCTCCAACACAGTCCTACACTTTCCATTTTGGTGCAAGATCAAAATTTACCTTTTCTGACTTCTCTGAAAACTCGATACACGCACCCTTTCTTGAAGACTAAAGTTGAATCATCTCAAACAGCTCTTTTCTTCTGAAGACTATATATATCAAGAAAGAAGAACGAAGAAAAGGGGATAGAGAGAGTCACAAATAACAAGAAAAAAAAACAATCAATTGTCTTTTTATGTTTACTGGACAATCTTGAAAATTCTTTGAAGTGCTTTGTTATTCTGTACTTTAACTTTCATATTCTCACATTGTGAGTAACTTTCATTGTAAACAACTGTTTTTGTTGTAAAGGCCTAGAGAGGCTTAGTGAGAAAGAATATGGGTGGATTGCGTTGTAAGGCCTGAAGAGGCAGTGAAAGAATACTTTTGTAACCTATAGTTCATTAGTGAACACCTTTTGGGTGAAGGGACTGGATGTAGCTCAAGTTTGAGTTAATCAGTATAAAACCTCTATGTTCTTGTTCTCCCTTATCCTCTTGTTTAAACTGCTTTTGAACTCGGTTTTGGCTATGTGAAAAAGTTTTTTCTTTTTTAAAGAAACCGCACAATTCAACCCCTCTTTCTTGTGTGATTTTTGCTCTTTCAAATTATGCTAGTTTGGAGTACAAGGATAGTAGGAGTAGCTTAGACAATCAAAATCTAAGTTGGGAGAGTAATAGTTAGGTCTTTTAAGGACAATAGTATGATATAGGATAGGCGAAGTGAGTACTTAATGTTTATAGATGTTTGCTTTACTTGTGCCATACTTATGATTTTTATGTTTACTTTAGATATGTGGTGTGACTTGGTATCATTGTCACAAGTGGCCTAGCTTGTGAGAGGCGAAGATGGTGCTTGGGTGGTATCTCGCATGTGTGGGACCTAGCTGTAAGAGGCAAGGATGGTACCCACTTGCTTTTGTGAAGGAGAAGTCTTATTAGACATTATGTGCATAATATGTATGAGACATACATCATGTCATTTGAGCTTTGTTGTGGGAAGAAAGTACTTTATGAATTTGGACAGTGGAGGCCTCGAGGGGTTGTCAACCTAGCCTTGGAGGTTGCTCGGTGTAGAAACCCCAATAACTCATGTTGATCCCATGATGTTAGGGCGTACTTCGAAAGCTTAGCATCCCTAACTAGTCACCAGAGGACATCATTCTAGTGTGAGAGTGCTTAGTTGAAGCCAACTAGTGAGGTGTTATACTTCTTCGACACTGAGCATGTACTACTAGATTACTTTCTTGAGCTTAGTACTGGTACCACTTGTATATGGAGTAGAGATAAAGGAACATTGCATTTGTATATGCATCTTGTTATTGTTTGTATGTTTTGAAACAGTCGTATTACATTGAATTTTGTGTGTTTGTTCTACCTATCTCAATTATTATACTTTGAGCATGATGTAAGATGTATTTCACTTCTTTTTGTTTGTTGTGTTTTTACTATGTGATTTGTTGTCTATAGGACATTTTGTAGGATCTAGAGGAGTGATCTCGAAGCTGAGACATTAGCCTGTCTTTGTTACTATTTTCCTTAGTTTATATTTTGGGTTTGTTTTGCTTTGATAGTGTGACACTAGAGTTGGGTTGCTACTATTTGTTTACAATTTAACTTTGGAATTTTCTAGACTATATTTTTAGTTTGGTTTTCCCTTTTTAAATTTTGTATGGCCTTATGAGCCAGAGTAGTTTTATTTCAATACATGAAGTTTTATATGATGTGTTAACTTGTGGTGAATGTGATGTCTTGTACTGCGTGAAAAGGAAAGTTTTGAAATCTCATTTTTGTTCCACAAATCAATGATAAACTATTTTATGCATTATATATATATATATATATGTGTGTGTGTGTGTGTGTGTGTGTGTGTGTGTGTGTGTGTGTGTGTGTGTGTGTGTGTGTGTGTGTGAAGATTTGTTAATACCAAGTATCAAAGGTCATATTACACCTTTAATAACTTTTTGTACAATGCAAATTTAACCAATCCAACCGTTAAATTTGATGTTCTTATTAAGTAGATTAAGTATACAAAATTTCATACTATTCCAAAATTATTTAGTAGTTCATCACATCACTTTCCTTTAACGTATAATATAATATTAAAATATATGTAAATATTCATTGTTAGATAATATATCTACAAAAGTCCAAATTAAGTAAAATTTGATTTACATGATCATGAAGATAATATCATATTATTTAACGGTTAGATTTGTTAAATTTGCAGTTTACAAAAAGTTATTAAAAGTGTAATTTGACTAACTTTGACACTTGGTATATGATTAAATTTTAGTTTTTGTTAAAGACCGCAAATATTAATTACGAGATGCAATCCTATTCAAGTTAGAAACATCTATAACATGGAAAAATATTTTTTTCTTCACAAAGTTTAAACTTGAGACATTGAAGAAATCAAAGATGTATCATCTTAAACTAATCATTTGTTGTGTGTTGGTGGATTAAAATTCAAAAGTAACACGCTTTTGTTTTTTCTTTTATTATTATTATTATTATTGAAGATAAAGAAGTGATTTTTCTATTCCTAAACATGCTTTTGTAAATCTTTACAAGATATCTATTTTTTAACTAAAAGAAAAAGAAAAAACTAATTCTCAGCGATGGTAAAAAAAATAAAATCAGCAATTAATATAATATTATTAATAATTTTTATTATATAAGATTGTGAATCTTTTCTTTAAAATGGTTATATTGATTAAAGTAAAAAAAAAATCATTATAAATTCATTACTCAATGCATGTTTAAGAGAATTTTTTAAAAAGAAATAATTTTATTTGTTTTTTAAGCATTCTTGAAAAGCTGCAAAAAAAAAAAACAAGAATTTGTTTTGATTAATAATTGCGTGTTTGAGAGCTTTTTAATTTTATTATAACAAGCTTGGCTATTTGTGTCTTGAATTGTTTCAATTCTACTTGTGTACAACATTTATTTACCTATTCATTCACAGTGTCTAATTTGTAATTTTCGGTTAGTCAAAGAACAGTTGGGAATAGAGTTTGATACTTCGATCAGAAAATGGATACTAGAAAGAATTAGTTAATTCCAAGGTAATTACGGAGTACATTTTTATTCTTGTGATTCCTTTTGACTTTGCTGATATTGTATGTGATGATTCAGTATTCAACCAAGGTTTTAAATAGGGGCTCCATCATGATGCGGTCGCAATATTGCAATTGTAGCAGCATTATCAACTGCATCACACCACAATTATGGAGCGGTTTTTATTTATGCTAAAATAGAATTGTGGTCATTCATTTGAATTTTTGGTTTCAGTTTGGTTCCTTAGGTTTAAATAGTTTTATTTCTATTCCTTTAAGTGTATCTGTTAGACCAAATTGGCCCTTCTGTTAGTTTTGCATACTAATTCAATTAACTTGATGACACATGACAAACTATGAGAGATACCACATCAGTCAAAATTAACATTGTTACTGCAAAAAATTAATAGAATGACTATTTTGGTCTAATAGAAATACTTTAAGACTATGATTGGATTGGTGGTAGAAAATAGAATGGAATGAATCAGAATACAATGAAATGGGATGAAATAAAAATATCATTTCATTATTTAGATATTTTATAATAGAATAAAACAAATATTTCATTCCATTATTTGGAAAAAAAGATGAAATAGAATGAGTTATAATTTTTTAATTTCTATATTATTCTTATTTTAAATATATTATCCTGAAGAAACTAATGATTAAGTGATAGAATGGAATATACGATGATTCATCTTCTTTCATTATATTCTATTACTATTTTTACAAACTAATCAATGGAATAACTTTCTCTCCCACTTCATCCCTCTCCATTTCACCCTTGACCACCAATCCAAACACAGCCGAAGGGACTAACGTGAAACTTTTTAAATTTAAGAAACTAAACTGAAACCAAAAAAATCAGATAAGGACAAAATTCTATTTTAACCTTTTATTTACGTTCCACGGTTACAATCGCAGCATCACAACAATCACATTGGCAACCACATCCACAACAGCAACCACAATTTAAAACCTTAATCACTTTTGACTACCGAAAACAAATTGGCAGTGAAAATAATTTGAACATGAAGTTTTGCTTATAGCCATGTTGTTCTTCTTTAAAGCCTTGGGTCTTGCTACATGGATATTTTTTTTATAGGTTTCAAATTCATTTATTTAATTTATTTTAACATCCTCTTGGCTGACTTTCTGTTTTCCAAATTAACTTAAGGATGCATACTCAATTACCAATTTATGTTATGGAATTGTTGTTTGATTAATTTAAGTTTTTAGTTTAAAAATCATGATTTGTTTCAATCAGACTTGTGCTCCTCTGGGAGAAAGGCCTATGTTTCAATAGTCTGACTTGGTGACTTCGTTTAACTTACCAGATGTTGTTAGTTATTCTTGAGTCAAATTGATCTCTTGGTAATGTTTATAAGAATGAATCTGTCTGATAAACTAGAAGAACCGTTTTTCAGGGTCCACCTTTAGGCTCTAATATTTGAGAACTTGAGATCTCTGTTGATTAGAATGACCCGAAGCTGCAGCAACAGATTCTTGAAAGTCTGTTTTTTATGCTATTTTTTAGGATTTTCTTATGTCAGTTATGTGCTCTACATGTAGCAGATTTTTAGGCATTTACTCCGTAAATTATGCTTATCAAGTAGCAGTTAGTTTTCTGCATATTTCAGTTTTTCTCTGTATAAATCCAGATGCACATTGTTCAATAAAATTAGCCTTCAGCAGTTCACAAAATATACGCTGTGTTCTTCTTATTCTTAGCACCTTATATTTTTCAATAACCAACAAATTGGCATCAAAGCTCTCTTCTGAGGGATCTGTGAGATTGAGTGAGCCCACCCATAATTCCTAAACACAAACACACACCTAATCTCGTCATAATGAATCCAGAAGGTTCATCCATTCCAATTGCACTTCCATTGTTTGATGGTAAACATTATTACCTCTGTGCTGTTACAATGGAAGCCTATCTTGATGCTTGCGATCTATGGGAAGCTGTTAATGATGTGTACGAAGTTCCAACCCTACCGGATAATTCGACGGTTGATCAAATCAAAAATCACAAAGAGAGGAAACAAAAAAAGTCAAAAGCAAGAGCAACCTTGTTTGCAGCGGTATCATCCACTATTCTGACCAGAATAATGACGTTGAAAACAGCCAAGGAGATTTGGGAAATTTTGAAGCAAGAGTATGATGGACATGAAAAGGTCAAAGGGATGCAAGTGCTGAACTTGATCCGCGAATTTGAGATGCAGAGAATGAAGGAATCAGAAACAGTTAAGGAATACTCTGACAGGCTTCTTGGCATAGTCAACAATGTAAGGCTCCTTGGTACTGAATTTTCAGATGCTAGAATTGTTCAAAAAGTTCCAGTCACAATACCTGAAAAATTTGAAGCCACAATTACATCTCTGGAGAACTCAAGGGATTTTTGAAGCATTACCCTGGCAGAATTGTTGAATGCACTACAGGCACAAGAACAAAGGAGGCTTATGAGACAAGAAGGATCTGTAGAGGGAGCTTTCCAAGCCAAATTACAAAACTATGGAGGTAGCAAATACAGCCAAAGCAGCAATGCATGCGTCATTTCGCCTTGTCCCTACTGCAAAAAAAATAAAAATCATCCACACAACAAGTGTTGGTGGAGGCCAGACGCAAAATGCCACAAGTGTGGTCAGTTATGACATGTGGAAAAAATATGCCAGTCTCATCATCAACAAGAGGTCAAGGTTGCAGGGGATCAACTAGAAGAGGAACAACTATTTGCAACATTATGCTTTACAACCAACAACTCCACACAGTTGCAATTGAAAGCCATTCAGGTTTGAAATTAATTTCTGATGTCTTGTATGTTCTTGAGATTAATCAACATCTGTCAAGTGTTGCTCAGTTGTTGGAGAAAGGCTATAAGGAGTTGTTTGGACACAAAATTTGTGTGATTAAAGATGCAAACAACTTAGAAGTGTTCAAAGTTGATATGGAAGGCAAGAGTTTTTCCTTAGATTTGATGAGGGAGGAGCATACTAAAGATGAAGCAGACGAAGAAGAAGATGACAATGCCGATAAGAAACAGCCAGAGAAGAAGCCCCATGAGAAAAAGCTGGAAGACCAGAAGCTTCAAGAAAATAAGCGTATAAAGAGTGTGATGGTTTTGAAGATCAAATTGAACAATGACAGTTGCATTTCAAAAATTCCAAAAAACATTCTAAAGTTTAACGGTGTGGAATCGGTGAATCTTGACAAAGACAAGGATTAAGGAGCTATGGATGCAAATCAAATGATACAATATCTGAAGGATAAGCTGAAGTGGAATGTGGTGGTGGTCCCACCCAAGAAAGATGATGGTAAAAATTACAAGCAAAATAAAAGAAGAAAAGCAAGAGCTAGATTTGAAATTTTTTGAAAATTAAACTTGGAACATGCAGCTTCAAGTCAAGGAGGAGTGTTGATTAGAATGACCCGAAGCTGCAGCAACAGATTTTTGAAAGTCTGTTTTTTAGCTTTTTTGTATGATTTTCTTATGTCAGTTATGCGCTCTACATGTAGCAGACTTTTAGACATTACTCCGTAAATTATACTTATCAAGTAGCAGTTAGTTTTCTGCATATTTCAGTTTTTCTCTCTATAAATTCAGATGCACATCATTCCATACAAGTAGCCTTCAGCAGTTCACAAAATATACGCTGTGTTCTTATTCTTAGCACCTTATATTTTTCAATAACCAATAATCTCAACCAATAGGTTGCAAGCAAATCACACAAGTGAATTTGACACTACATCTAACTCAAAATCTTAAATCATTAGGTGTGTGAGTTTTTTCAACTTATATCCTGCTCAACTTGGTCATTTCTAGTCAACATGGGACTTCTTTACTTATATTACTCACACTTACTACTCAACGGTGTGCACCTCATGGCTTTCAGGTTAGCACAGCTAAAGAAACTGTTACACATTTTTTGAAGTTACATGGAGCTTGGACATTGAACACTTTTCCAAGATAAATAGGGTTGACAATAGATAGGGTTTAGGTAGGATACTATAGTAGAGCTATCAAAATAGGTCTGGCCCAATGGGCCAGCCCGCAAAAAAGACAAGGATAGCCCAAAAGAAATTGGGCCATTTTGGCCCTGCTCATCTAGCCAGGGGGGCCAACTGGGCCCGGCATATATATATATATATATATATATATTTTCTCTTGTTGCCACTTTCCATTTTCTCCCACTTGCTTTGGCCCATGATTTTAAGACCGGCCCGCTAAAGAGCAATGGCTCGGGCCGACCGGCTCAACCCGTACAATTTGATAGCTCTACTTTTCCTAGTGAGCTTATCCAGAAACTAGTATTTTTATGATTTTTTTAAAGCTGGATCTTGCGCAGAAAATCAGGGATTTTATAACTTTTTTTACATTAATCAGAGATTTTAATTTCGGAATGTTTTCTTAATTAACATTATTTTTTTAACGTTTTTCTTAATTAAAGTTTTATGAACATTGCTTTATTCTCGATTTTAATAGAATTTGATTTTCCAAAAATTGCTCTAGCTTTGATGCTTTGGGTTTCTCAAGATTTTCCAGCTAGTTTTGTGCTTCAAAACATTTTCAAAAGGTTCCTATTGTATCCTAGGAGACTTGCGCGTACCACACTGATAAGTCCTTTAGGACAGTGATATCACACGCCTCAAGAAGTTTGATCATGTTTTTGTCATCAGCAACAACAAAAAGGAGAACTCATAGCACCTGAGCTCCTACAGGCAATTGAAGGATCATGTGTTTTCATTGTTGTCTTCTCAAAGAATTACGCTTCCTCCACATGGTGCATGCAAGAGCTGACAAAGATGATCCATTGGGTTGAAGTAAAACAAAGTGGAAAGTTCGGGGAAGCCTTTGTTCAATACGAAGAAAAGTTCAAAGATACTTTGGAAATAGTAAAAGAAGGGAGGGAAGCCCTGAAAGCAGTTACCAATCATTGGGGATGGGATATACAAAACAAGTAATTTGATCTTATTTCTTATATATGTAACTAGACATATGTGTTGCACACGGATGTTAATTTTTTTAATATTATAATTAGTAAATTAAATAAAAGAAGATAAAGAGACATGTAAAAAAATGCTACAACTAATAAAATAGAAAAATATCTTTAATTATATGCATATAATATTATCATTTGATAAAAATCATGGTACTATTTTGAATTAGAAAAAAAATATAAAAAATGAGTATATGTACTTTTTAAATAATTTAATTAGAATACACTCTTAGTGTAAAAGTTTTGTAAGCTATCATGCATTCATAGGATGTCATGTATGACAAAATTTGTTGAGTTTATAATAATTACTTTAAAAATCATACTTAGAATGATTTTTGTTGGTTGGTAAAATCTTTATATCAACAATTTATGAAAACAAAACTTTTATTTAAAAAGAGATTTTTTTTTCAAGAACTAATCACCTTGCATTCAAATTTTTTATAATGAAAGATAAATTTATTTCATTTATATAACTTTCACATCAATCTTCTTGTACAAAAAGACAAATTATCTACAATTTATTACAAATCTCATGTTTTATTATAGTTCTAAGAGCTAAACTAAAATTCTAACACTTGTGGTGCAACATTAACATTATAGATCTTATATTAAACTACTTCAATTTTAGAAATTAACCTCTTTTCTTTAATTATTTTATTTTGTTATAACATTGTAAACATGGAAAAATTAATTAATATCATCAAACAAAAATATTACAATTATATAAATAAATAAAACAATCAATTAGTGGTGTGCATACAAGTATAATCTTTTTAATTTTTTTCTTATCTTTTATATCAATCATATTAAAAAAGTAATATTTAAATAATTTATATATTGAGATGATTTTTTATAATTACTATATGAATTGTAAAATAAATAGACTTTTAAATTATTCATAAATATTTTAAATGCTAATCAAACAATTTATTTAGAATTTTAAAAAAACTTACTTATTTTAGTTATAATTTTATAATAGAAATAATTTAAAGGGTGATGTGGACATTATCATTCATGTATCTTGACACAAGTTTTCTGAATTATGACATTTTATTGTTCTCAAGAGTTAAGAATAAAAGATTTTTAAATTCTCTATCTAGAGTAATATCTTTACTCTTAAAGATTTAGTTGGAAATGTGTTTATACATTAATTATGTTATTATCTTAAGTGATATTGTTGAAAAGAAATTGTTAAATACTCAATGTCATATAATGTGTGTGTGTGTGTTTGCAAATTATTTGATTTATCTTCAATAAGACTGAAGGTAAATGATATAAATCACTTTGGGTAATGAGAAGACTAAAAACCAAGAATCAATAATTCTATAAATAATTTAATTATACATGAGTAATAAGTATCTAATGCTTAATGAATGAAATTAAAATTAGAAAGATAAAAAGACACTTAAAGATTTAAAATGGCACATAAACAATCATTATGTTAACATGTCAAAATTATGCTTGAAGAGTAGTTGGTGTGTCAAGGTGCCCATGCTTCAAGTTTAATATATTATAATAGATAATAGATTTTGTTTTTGAAAGTCTTAAGTGCTGTGATGACTTGGCGGTTTTTCTCTACTTTTGTTTTCTAGGCCACAACATGAAGAGATTGAAAAAATTGAAGAGGTAACCACCTTATTGGGTCATAATCAAGTTTTGAGTTTTGGAGATGATTTAGTTGTTATGCACTCTCGTTTTAAACAATTGCAAGACCTTCTACATTTGAGCTCAAATGAAATTGTTCAAGTTATAGGAATTTGCGGGATGGGTGGAATAGGAAAGACAACACTTACTATTAATTTGTTTAATAAAATCTCTCATCAATATGATGCTTGTTGTTTCATTGATGATATAAGCAAAATTTATCGAGATTCTGGACCGATGGGTGCACAAAAGCAATTTCTTTGTCAAGTTCTAAATCAAGAAAGTATGGTGATAAACAATCTTTCCCTAGGAACCTGTATGTTGGTAAGAACTAAGCTACGCCACTTAAAGGCACTCATTGTTCTTGATAATATTGATCAAGTTGAACAATTGGAAAAATTGGCTTTGCATTCTAAATATTTAGGTACAGGGAGTATAATCATCATAATCTCTAGAGATAGTCATATCTTAAGAAGTTATGGAGTGAATGAAGTTTATCATGTTCAATTCCTAACTATGGATAAATTCTCTTCAATTAATTTGCAAAAAGACTTTCAAAGCTAATGATAGTGTGAAAGATTATGAAAAGTCAACATATGCCTTACCAAAGTAGCTAATGGCCTTCCATTAGCAATTAATGTAACACCTTCACTTTTATAAGTTTTAATTTATTTAATCTATATTTAATTCTGATGGGAAGATCTAAAAAAATTCTAATCCCTACGATTAACAGAATAGTGAACTATCTAATCTGACATTGAGTGAAGCCCGAAGAAATTAAAAATGCAATTAGTCATATTAAGGCCATGAGAAAAGATTTAATGATATTAAACGCATTGGTTACTTGTCATATAATAAATAAATTTGAATTTTTTGGAATTTTCGGAAATTCCGTAAAATGAAAAATACTATTTAAATAACCACTCAGTATTGGTTTGACATCCAAAATGATGAAAATGATATTTTTAGTACATTTATAGGTAAAATATGTAATTTTAGAATTTTCATAAAAATTTGAGCATTTATTGAATTAAAATGAATTTAATATGAATTTTCTAAGCTTAAAATGTATAATATATATATTTATAATTCGAAAAAAATTAAAATTTATTTTTAGAAATTATTTTTGATGAAAAATATTACATTTGTTCAGATTTATATTTAAATTAATTATTTTGGTATTAAAGTTAATTTTTTCAAGTTTAGGCGATTTTATCGGTACCGGATAATTAATTAACAGTCAAAATTTATACTGAGATTCTTTGGGACAGCTGCTATCCCACGTTTCTGATCTACCAAGAGGTGATTCACCACCTACTTATATATGTGTCCCTAATTTTCAATTAAACATAAATCAAAAATTGTATTTTTGACATCATGGATGATCTCATCAATGGACACCTAGGTTCATTTTTTTCCTATAAATAACCATCACTTAGAACTGAATTCTTCATCCCATTCCTCCTTTCACCACCGTAAGCTTCCATAGAGAAATTTTCTCTCTTTAGAAAATTTTCTTTTACTTTGTTTTTATGCTAAAATTCTACTAGTTTTCCGATAACTAGTAAAAATCCTCTTCCTAGGAGCTCTGTACCAACAACTTCACCAACTCTTTGAGGTAATGGGGGGAGTGGGGTTGGTTCTAAATTTCAATTACTTTGCATGTTGGTAGGAAGGGTTTTCCCCTAAACCCGTTTAGGCTTTAGTTTTACTATTAATATTATTGTTATATTATTTGATGTTAAACTTTAAATTTTGCTAAGTTATTATTTTGCTCAAATTTAAATTATTAAATTATACCAAGCTGTTACTCTGCTCAATTTTAGAAAATTAAAATGCACTTGCTAAGCTGTTACTCTGCTCATTTTTAGAAAATTAAATGCATTTACTAAGATGTTACTCTGCTCAATTTTAGATAATTAAAATACTCTTATTAAGTAGTTATGCTGCTCAAATTTAGACAACCATAGTATAATTATTAAGTTGTTATACTGCTCGAATTTAAACAATTACAGTAGAATTACTAAGCTGTTATACTGCCCAAATTTAGAAAAAATATTTTAGCTATTATGATAAATAATTAAATTATTAAATTATCAAATTTTAGTAATACTCAATTAGTTTAGCAAAAATAGTAGAAGAAATAAACCATAAATCTCATAATATGAAATTAAAGATAGAAATTATTTTATGAGCTATTTATGAATTTATTTTTAGAAAACTACTATAGAAATTTCAGTTTAAGTTCTTATCGTTCAGGTAAGGTCTAGACACACTAATAGACCATCTGTAAAAATTTCATAAATCTTAAAGCTTATTTAGTACTTCTAATTGTGCTCTATAAGTGCCTGTGGACACATTTTTCTTAGAAATACTAAATTTCAAAAATTTTTGAAAAAATTATAAAAATTCATGATAAAATTCTAATTATTTTTCTAAGTTCAAAAATTATTTTTATGGAATTTTTGACCATTTTATGATTTAATTCTTAATTATCAGTCTTTATTTTAATTTGTATATCTTTATTTTTATTGAATTATTGCTTAAGTGCTTTAATTTGAATTATGACTTATGTGAATGATATGTATGGATCAAATCTCTGTAATATAAGGCAGAGATATTAGTAGAAATTATACTGGTGCTCAAATACTTGAGACCAGAATGAACCTTTAGAAATTAATATATTAGTGAGTAATGTAAAGCAAGGGACATGCAGTGGCATGACACCCTGTTAGGGAAGCTATAGTTTGGTACGCTGAGGAATGAAAGGCAGGGACCCATTTGGGAGGTCTCGGGGGTAGGCATCAAGTGGTGAAAGTCCTAATAGCTAGGGTAGCGCCCGTGAGCTGGGATATTCACCTGACCAAGCTCGATAACCTCGACAACTGCTCAGCATTCCAGGATTGGTTTGAGAGTATACCTCTATAAATGGACGTCCTGACTGATATTTGTTCCTCATTGATGATGAGGATTGTACCATGTGATGATGTTGATGAAGTATATGTACTCCCAGTCACTTCCCAGGTTCTGTTAAGAACTATTACTCACTGATGGGAAGTATGGATCCATACCAAGTCAAGGGTAGTGTAGTATAACTTAGAATAAACCCTAGGTTCCCTTCATTAATTGTATTTAAATTCCTACCATACATGTGAAAGTGATTTAGAACAAATCACCTCACTCCATTATTTTTGTTATGCATGTTGAATCGTGATTATTGAAGATGATAACAATGCCTGATGATGCTGAGGAAGAGCCAGAGGATACTTCTCCAGATTTGAAGACCTAGTTTATAATATTTTCTTAAGGGATAGGGTAGATAAATACTGCTCTGTATAGGATCCTTTTTTTATGTATATATTGGGTTAGGTAGTATATGTCTTTTGATGTATTTTGTTTTCTCTTCGACTATTATGTATTACTTAAACCATGATGTACAGTTGGATATATATATACATAAGCAGTTTTTATCATTTACTTCTATTTCTAAATTCTGTTTTGCTAGATCGAAAAAAAAAAATTTACTCAATTTCATCAACTTAAAGTACTAATTAAATACTATTGAAATTATAATTAAAATTAAAGGCGTGTTACAATTAAGTATTGGGCGCATTCTTATTTGATCGAGACATTTCTGAGTGGCTAGATTGAAAAAAAATCATCCAAGCAAAGATATCATGGATGTGTGTGAACAAGTCTTGATGGATTGGAGGAAATAGAAAAAGAAATATTTCTTGATATTGCTTGTTTCTTTTCCAATGATTGTTGGGAGAGTTATGTAAAGAAATTCTAAACCATTGTGGATTTTATCTTGAAATCGGTATGAAAGTTCTCATTGATAAGTCACTCATAACAATTGATAAGTCCAAGAGGATGATCCATATGCACGACTTGTTAAAGAGTTGGGAAGAAGTATTGTCTAACAAAAATATCCTAAGGAGTCAAGAAAGGGAGTAGGTTATGGGACTATAAGGATCTCCATAACATCATGACAAAAAATAAGGTAAACTTGAATACAAAATCTTAGGTTGTCATTTTTCTAAAATCTGTAAATTATTGAAACAAATCTAACATTTTTCTTTCCTTTTTGCAAGGTTAGGAAGCAAAAATCTTGAAGCCAGTAGTTATTGAACAACATCCAAAGAAGTTTCTAAAAACAACAATGAGGGCCAACACTCTATCAAAAATGAATCATCTTAAGTTGCTCATACTTAAGAATGTGAATTTTTCAGGAAGCTTAAATTAGTCTTTCTAATGAATTAAGATATTTGTCTTGGTATAGATATCATTTCTTGTGTTTGCCATCAAGTTTTCATCCAAATAAAATTGTAGAATTAATCCTGCCATATAGCAATATCAAACAATTGTGGGAAGACACAAAGGTACTGTATTGTTCTTTTTCAATTTTATTTAACTTTAAATGAACAAATAAAAGATAAATTATCTCATGTTCTTTTAACTTTCTTTAAATTAACGAAACACAAGAAAACTTAAATGTTATTAATTTTGTCTCCAACTATTGACCAAATCAGAAAAAAGGATTTCATTTTTTCTTTTGATTAAAAGAAAATTAAAATTAAACGACAATAATTTTTCTTTCTTCTCTATCTTTTACAGTATCTGCCTAATTTGAGAACTCTGAATCTGAGGCATTCCAAACATCTTATTGAGATACCAGACATATGAGGGGTCCCACGTCTTAGGGAACTTACCCTCGAAGGATGTGTAGAGCTTGTGCAGATCCATCTATCCATGAGTATTCTAACCTATGTTATCAAAACCGGACCGGACCGGCCGGTTCAACCGGAAAACCGGTGAACCGGTCCTATGTCCGGTCCAATTAAACCAAAGAACCGGCCAGGCAAAAAACAGGTCTGTGAACCAGTGAACCGGTCAAAACTGGTAAAACCGGTGAAAACCGGTCAAAACCGGTTCGTAACGGTTCGATAAAAATGTCTAATAAAATATTATTTTAATGTTTTTTCTTTTAAAAAATGAAAATCAACCTAAAATATTTGTCATTTTTTTTAATTCTAAATATAAACTTGTTTTTATTAATAAAATTTATGTGTATTATTAAAACTTAGACTTAAGTATTATGACATATTTAAGTTGAGCTATTTTAAGTATTGTATATGTTAAGAACTTATAAATTATATTTTATTTTTAGTTTTTAATATTATAAAGTTATGATATTATATTTTTTTTAATTTTTTTATGTATTATTTAATTATTATTATTATTATTTTATTAATACCGGTTCGACCACGGTTCAACCCCGGTTGAACCATTGAACCTTGAATCAGTGCCTTGACCGGTTCAATGATCGGTCCGGTTTTAAAAACATTGATTCTAACATAGCTTACTTTTTTGAATTTGAAAAAGTGTCAAAATCTTGTCCTTAATTTGAATAACATTTTTGGGCTCAGTTCTCTTGAAGTGTTAGATCTCTTAGGTTGTTCAAGCTTACTTAATAATCAGCTATTAAAGAAACCAAGGCAAGCATCCTCAAAATTACTTAATAATCTGCTATTACGTCATCTCGATCTGAGTTTCTGCAATTTGCTTTTAATCCCTGACGCTATTGGGAAGTTAGATTGTTTATTAAGCTTAAATTTGGGGCGAAACAACATTATTACACTACCTACTAGCATCAAGGAACTTTCCAAACTTCGATTTTTGAATTTGCAGCAGTGCAAGCAGCTGAAGTTTTTGCTTGAGCTTCCAATAATAAAAGGAAGGTTAAATTAATCAGTAGATTCCTAAACTATTTAGGAATTTTTAATTAAGTTTTCAAACTAAAAAAATTTGTAATTGAATTCTTAAATTAAAAAAGTAGGTCCTTGTGTTAGTTTGTAGCGACTTAAAATTATCAAAAAAATGACAATTTATGATGATTTTAAAAATTCTAGAGATCTAAGTCCCAAAATTTTATAAAATCAAGGACTAATTACAAGTTTTTTTAGTTTAGGAACCTAATTAAAAATTTCTTAATAGTTTAAGGACCTACATATTAATTTAACCTAAAAGGAAAAGGAATTGCATATATATTGGGGGATTATACATTTTTTATTGCCCCAATTTAACTGAGATAAAACACTGTAATAGCATGGTTTTTTCTTGGATGATACAAATCCTTAAGGCGACAATTCCATCCTCTTTTTTTTCTGTCTCACTTTTTTTTTTTTTTTTATGTGTACACTAATTATACCATAACTAATTTTTTGGTATCAGGTTTACTTGCAATTCTCTCTTGCCTTGGATAAGATTGAAATTGTTATTCCTGGAACTCAAATTCCAAGATGGTTCAATAAACAAAATGTTGGTAGTTCAATAAACATGGACCTGTTTGTTATGGAAGACCCAAATTGGGTAGGTGTTGCTTTTTGTGCAGTATTTGTGGCACACGATGATTCTCCTAGATTGAGTGATAAATGGCTACCTCATGAGGATCGAAATATTGGACACCTTTTTCGAAATAAACACGGTCGACGAGGGTCATTTTTCATGGTTCCAATACTTTTCGAGATAGATCTGGTTACGGTTGAATTAGATCACTTGTTGATAGTGTTTTTCACTCGGGAAAAATTCATCCGTCTTCTAAGTGAATGTGCAAATGGAAAGCATGATCTTGATAAAATTGAATTTGCAACCGTCATTCACCATCATCAATGTTTGCATTTGGAAGTGAAAAACTGTGGGCATCGTTGGGTATTTAAGGAGGATCTTCAACAATTAAACCCAAACATGATGTGCAGCGGAAATTCTTCATCTCAAAAGTGCAAGCTTTTAAAAAGTGATCAGCCACACGTCATCAGGCTTATTAATGGAAAGCATCGCAATTTCTTTTCAACCACAATTCTATGAAAGAAATTTCAATCAATTTAAGGCGGAGGTAAGATTTAATACAGTAAGACAATTAATATTATAAATTTATAATAATTATAAATACTTTGGTTTTTTTTCCCTTGCACCAAAAAAAATGATATGAGGATTTTTTTTTCTGTTATCTTTCCAGGCTAAAGTCAAGGAACATTGTTAAAAGTGATAATAAGCACATTTGATCATGGATTGTCATGAGTTGTAAACTATGATCCATAGTTAGTTCTCCAACACTCTTCCTCATGTTCAACTAGCTCAGCACAATTGTGACTCTTCTTCAATCTCTAGCCTGCTTTTGTACTTCAAGTTTGGGTCTCAGGTCACAGGTCTTACTTTCATTTATTGCTTAGGATTATGTTCCATTTCTTGAGTTTTAGAGGTGGGAGTTCTTATTCTCACACCCCTATTTCATCTTTTCATTCTCCTTTTTTTGCATGTATTTTTTTTTTTGACAAAATTACTCCTAATGAAAATATGTTTTCATTGTGTTTTGTGAACTAACAAGGAGTGTGAATTCATAATACACAACAGAAACATGTTTTCAATGTGTATTACAACTTAGTATACAACGAAAACGTGTTTATGTTGTGTATTAAGTTAATTTTTATATTAATTTAGTTAATTTTAGTAGTTAAATTTTATGTAATTAAAATATTTATTAATTTAGTTAATTTGGCAGTTAATTTTTAGTTGTTTTAAGTAACTATAGTTTAATAATTTGTTAAAGAATAAATGAGGAAAAAATATGAAACAAATTAAAATAAGTAAACATAATTTATAGTAGAAAATGAGTCAACATAAATGTCAGTACAAAATAACTGAACTATAGATACAAAATAAAATACAACAACGCTAAACTCTAAACAACAAAATATCATTGGCAGGTCCTCCTCCTCCTATGGTATGTACATCTTACATCAGTACCTGGCTAAGCTAGTATCAATGCATGTTGCGTCAACATATAAGAATCAGTACCCTCAGGGACCATCCTTAGATTGATGGTCATCCTAAGATCTATAAAGTGATCCTATCAAACAACATCTACAAAAAATATAAATAAGTACTATGAAGGTTTGATTGTCTTTCAATACATACGAGAAAGATATATATACTTACCTGACAATCATGAGAATGAGAATTGTTGAAAGATGGCTCTGGCTAGCTGCCTCCAAGGAGCTGTATAGGTATTCTCGGAGGATCTCCCTCTGTTCAGGGCAAGATGTATGTGAGACGCGATGGAATCACTCCAAGTGTCCATCGATGCATGCTCATGGACAACCCTCAGGCACAAACAATCTCCTAGCCTTAGCATCAACAATGCAGGAGGTATAGTCAGCAAACCTCTCATCCATACCTTTATGGAAGGCACATGGTCAAGTAGCGATCGTGGAATATGTTGTAAGTGCCCAAACTATCTCAACACTTGCTCAAGAAGATAGGCACGCAACAAATGCCCTAATTTGATGCAGCAAGAGAAATATGAGATGTTATGGAAGGGGCATTGGTGTGTATACAACTTATACGACATTCAGATGATGTCCTCTAGTTGCAGCATATCCAAGACTGTCCACATCGGAATCGCCCAACTAGAACCCTACAAAGTCTGCCATTTACAAGCACGAGAGACATCTTTATACATCTAATGGCCCTGTTGCGAGGACTAACAATCGAAAAATGCTTATATATTCATGACTGTAAAATAATTTGCATAATTATTTGTGTAAAAGAAAAAAACAAATGACAAAGAAAGTTAAAAACAAAATTCATACCTAGAATAGAGTCATATATCCTCTAATCTACTTCGCGTGATGTCGGCTAGCCGTGTCTAGCTAATCATAAAAGTAGCACAATATAGCCACACCCACACCCCATGTGTTCTCTCAACATTTGTCCAAATCTTGGAAAAGCTCCAAGTAGCATACCTAGACTCACAATGAACTCTTGTTTGGGAAGATTATGCAGCTAATAAAGTGTAGCAAATAAGCTCTGGTAGCATGTACGACTTGTCTGGCCTCTAGTGCCTCATGATAAATCTACTCTAGCCAGACCAAAGGCACTCGTGCTCCTTGCTTAATGATGTGTCTGATCGTACCTGACCCCTAAGAAATGCATCAAGTAACTAATCACCTCATTGCAGGTCAGCACTCGATGGGAACATGGTGTCCCAAATCTGAAGGTGTAGGAGATTTGACACATCATCTAAAATGATGGTCATCTCCCCTACTAGAAGGTGAAATGAGCAAGTGTCCCTATGCTTCCACTTAATAAAGGAAGACAACATGGCCTTATTAGATGCACCATAACATGCTTGTATTAGAGTTGCCCTTACTCTATGATGTATCTGCTAACCTGTAGATGAGCAGGGGGGTCTAAAACCTGCACTCCATGATTGACCAATTTCAGCTCTGGTCTTTCCTTCTCTACCCACAATCATTAGGTAATATGTTGCGAATAGGACCTCAATAATAATAGATCCTCCACCAATATAAGAAGGCCTTACCACCAATAGCTCAGCTGGTTTATATGACTTAGGAGCAAGAACTAACTCCCTAGGCTTGTCAACATGGATTATTGCCTCGCGCTCATATCCCATGACTAACTGTCTAGCTTTGTAGTTTAAGGCAATATGATGTACTCGTCCATCAACAGTTGTGGATAGTCTTGCATCATCCTTCCTAGATCCAACCTTGTCTCTATAGTTTGTATCTAATGTATCATGTACACGACAACATAATTTACCTACGATATTAAAGTAAATAGTAATTTTTAATTTAATTTATAAATTTGTAATAAAGTAAATTATAAAGTAAATAATGTTTTTAATTTAAGTTAATTTATAATACTTTAATTTAATAATAAAGTAAAATAATAAAATAACAAATAAACTAAAAACTAAATAATAAACTAAATAATAATTTACTTAAAAAATAATTAAATAAACTACATATACAATGGAAACATGTTTCTATCAAATCAAAATAACACAAAAAATAAACTAAAAACTCTCTGAAGATGGTGAGACAAAGACGTGTGCGAGAAGCTTAGGTGGGTCGCCAATGTTAGAATGGCGAGATGAAGAGGCGAAGAGATGAAGACGAAAAGGTTAGGGAGTGCTATAACATTCCGGGCACTGACGAGGGCGGGGAGTGATCGCTGGTGCAAAAGAGATAAGACACAGATAAGGAGCGGCTCCTAGTAGGCTTTCAGTGGGAATGGCACATGAATGAATCGAATATACACCAAAATGAGAGGGATCTAAAGGCCGTATAGGTATGGAACTGTATAGTTGAGAATAGCTTAAAGGAATTAATAAGTGCTACCTATACCAACAAGTTGCATCTACTTTTTGGTAGCATATCATTTAAGAATTCACAATTAAGCATGCTTAACTTGGAGCAATTCTAGGATGGGTGACCTCTTGGAAAGTTTCCCAAGAAGCATGTGAGTGAGGACAAAGCACGCTGAAAAGTCTTGTGTTAATTTGTGGGGACAATCTTCGATCTTGAAAATAGCCAGGCATTATAAGTGCAAGAAAAGAATAGCAAAGAGACTTCGAGAGAGGGAGGAGGTGCCGAAATAAAAAAACTGGCTAAAAAGGGGAGTGAGGGGTAGGGTGGGGGCAAAGATTTTAAAGGGAGAGTTTAAAGTTAGGGGTAAAATAGTACTTTCATAAGGAAGGGAATTGAAAAGAGAGATTTATGGGTGTGCAAATTGTAACATCTTCAAAATATTACTTAAATAATTATCTAATAATTTTTATTTGTTTAATTGTCTTGTGACATTAATCAAAAGTCTAGATATAAATTTATAAATTTTGAAAACTTTGATTTAGCTTCAATGAATAAATAATATCTAGACTTAATAATAATAATAATAATAATAAAGGTAATAATTGGAATTATATAAAAATGTCTAAATAATTAGCAGAGACATTTCTGAAATTGAGAAAAATATATTCTAGCCTTAGAATAATATTAGAAAGGTATCTAAGAAATAAAAATAATTTTTGGTAATTTTATAAATAAAATTAGATTTATTGCAATTAATAAATTAGAATAAAGAAAGATAATTAAGAGATAAATCATATAATGGTTAAGAAATTTAAGAAAAATAATTTTTAAGCTTAGAAAAATGATAAAAAATTTATCATGAATTTTTATAAATTTTTCGATAATTTTTATAATTTAGCATATATGAGTAAAAAGTGTTCACAGCACTTATAGAGCACAGTTAGAAACACTAAATGAGTTTTAAAAATTACAAAAAAGTTACAGGAGGTTCCTTAGTGTGTCTAAATCTTATCTGAACAAGGAGAACTCAAACTGAGATCTCTATAATAGTTTTCTAAAAATAAGTTTGTAAATAGCTCATAAAATGACTTATAAAATAAACTAGTTATTTTGAGCTTTGTTTGTAGAGATATCTTAGATATGTGATTAGAGATGGACTAGATTAAGTCTAATGTCATTAACTCCAACTCCCTCTAACCCGGTTGAATCAAAATCTAAACAAACATCGAATATTTTAGTGACACATGTCAACACTTAAAGGTTAAAAACTTGGAATTTTCTCTCCTCCCTTCTATAAACAACGAGCACCTCCTTCTCCCAAACCCTCATCTTCACTTTTTTCATTCTCCTTCCAAAGCTCTCAAAACTCCAAGGTTTTCTCAAGGCCCAAATCTTCCAATTCCATTGGTGACCAAGCTAAAGTGAGTGGAATCTCTTCTTCTTCCTCTTTCTCCTTCATAAATTCGTCACCCCTCATCATCTACCATTCTCCACCAATTCCTCTTTGTCTCCTCTTGAAATTTCTTGAAATTCTCAAGGGGCTTTTGTTATAGAACACTAATTGAAGCTTATTTGGTCTTGATTGTGCAATTAAGAACTTGATTAGAGCATGAATTTGCAAAGTCCTCTCCTTTCCTCTTGTGGACAGTCGCGGGTCACTATGGGTAAGGGGGTAGAAACTAGACTAATTTGATTTCAAGAATGATAATGGCCTAAATGGTGGTTTTGTTAAATTGTATGTTGTTAATGTCATTTGTATGACTCTTGAGGATTCTAACTGTGATGTGCTTGCATGATTGGCCACATAGAGCTTAGTTGGGCCTTCTATGATATTCTTGATGATGGAATTGCTTAAAATATATGTCAATTGCTTGATTACAATGCTTAAAGATTAAATTACAAGTTGTTGAATTTTACTGCAGTAGAATGGTCTCTGTTTTTCGTCTATAAATTCCTGTGTGGTTGGAATTTTTGCATGATTTTTGGTAGAGAGATGAATTTATATGTCTAGAATATCCCTGTAAAATTTCGTACTCTAATTCCATGTGATGAATATTTGACGAATTTTTGATTGACTACTGTTCTGTCAAATTCTGACAGTAACCAGCCACGAAAAAGTGATCAATTGGACTCTTAAATGATTTTATAAAAATTAGAAAAAATTATATTTAGAAACCAGACATATTGAAGGTTAAAACTGAAAAATATGGTTGAAATAAAAATTCATTTACTATGCCAAAACGATCAACAAAAACAGGGTATCACAATATGGTAGAAAACAGAAAATTGTCTATGATGTAATTGATATTCCTAAAGCTTAGCTTTGTGTTTTATAGTATGGGTGGATAATTTGAATCATCAAATTGGTAATCAAAAGATAATTTGGGATAGAACAAGTGTAGATTAATTAGTATCTTTTAATTATAATAAGCATTGGTTTATTAATGAGATGTGAGTTCTTGAACCAAGAAATGAGATCCTTTAATTAATTGACAATTAATAGCATGAATGGTTGATGATCAATGAAAATATGTTTGAGTGAATCGAATTGACTGAATGATTGATTTAGTCTGTGATGGTGGCATTAAAAATGAAATGTAATTGAATTGATGAAAGATGTGATGTGAATGATACTTATAAATGGCCAATTGATTATGATGACAATTTTAATAAAATGAATGAAATTGTGGAATGGATATGTTGGCCATGGTTTCCCTCTGTTGATTTATTCTCCATGCCTAATGAGAGATGTGATGGAATGTACCAAAATAGAGGAGGTTTTGTTCAATTTTATAGAAAAGTATAAATGTTTATAATTGAATATATTATTTTTGTGAATGTTCATACATCATACGCATATATATTGATGTTGTGAACCATGCACTGATGGCATATGTTATGGATGGGGAAGCCACAATTTGGTACGTTGAGGAATGAAAGGCAGGAACCCACTTGTGGAGGTCTTGGGGGTAAGGTATCGAGCGATGAAGGTCCTAATGGCTAGGGTAACGCCCTTGAGCTGGGATATTCACTTGACCAAGCTTGATAACCTCGACAACTGCCAACATTCCAGGATTGGTGAGAGTATACTTCTGTTTGAACTATGAATGTCTTGAGCTGAAAGATTGCTCGTTCCCTCGATGATGAGGAGGATTGTACCTCGGTATGAGAGAGGTATATGTACTCCCAGTCACTTCCCATGGATATTGATGAACACTAAATGGATTATGGGCCCACATGCATTGCATTAACGAGTGTCTCAATAAAACCCTGAATTGGTGTGGTATGGGACGCATCAATTGCAGATGGTAGTAGCACAGACGAACTTGTAGTGCTACCATTTGGAATTATTGAGTAACTTGATAGAAATGATTGATGGATTGAAAAGAAAGACGATAGGTCATACATCAAATCTTTGTTTGTGTGTAGCATGGGAATGGGATGCATTATGTGTGCGTAATGACTATGATATTTACATATGCTGTGATAATTTATTATGAATTGTGAATGTGCTCTTTACTAAATGCTGTAATGTTTAATACATGGTTTTATAATTTATTGTATGATATAGCTCTATTAATGTCTGTCATACTAATTCTATGATATGAACTATGGTTTGGGTGGGTCTCTAAGTTTATTTGATTTCTTAGTTTCAAATTGTCTGGTTCTTGCCCTGATTAATCCGTCCCTTCCTTCATTTGTGGATGTTTGGAATGGAAATAGGGGGCGGATTGCCTTTTGATTTATACATGAGTAGGTACATGGCTTAGGAATGCGTGGTATTGACAAAAGAGTCACACTAGCTTGAAGCACTACATGGATCATAAGGCTTACAACCCCCAACTAAGATGGTATCAGAGTGGCGTGGCAGAAGCGTAGTTGAAGATGTAAAAGACCTGTTCTTATGGAACGACAAGTTCATGGTTTGATTCTATAATACCAGATGTCAAAATAATATGGTGTGGTGTCAAAACTGGTATTCCTTTGGGATTAGAATGGTAATACTCTAATCTGAAGGAGCATCCAGTTGTGTAGTAGACTGTGCTATAATATCATTAGAATGTAATGTAAACTCTTTTCGTGTCAAGAATATGTAGCTGCATATTTGTAGAGTTTTAAATTGTATTTCATTTTCATTGGTATTTGTTATCATAGTATTTTATTAATGGTTTGGTAGTAAAACTCTTATTTCGTTTTACATGGAAAAAGATTTCACATTTAATATTATGCTACAATTTCAGTTTTAAAGGATTTAAATAAAAAAAACCTACCTTAATTTCTACTACTTGAGCTATTAGAGCTCGAATTTGAGTTACAAAAATGTTGACAGTTAAGGGTGTACACGAATAACAATTGCCTTAGAGGCCTCGAGTTTTTTGTTTTTTAGCCCTCTTTTCTTTTAGTTTTTAGGTTCTACTTTTTTTTTATTTGGACCTTTTAAAACATTTTTCCCCAATCTCTTGTTTCTTTTTGGGATTCAGGTCTTCCTTTGGATATGATCTTTAATACCAATTAGAATTTTGTGTGGCTAAAAATGTAAGAAAGTGAGTTAGTGGACTTTCAATTTGAGTGACCTATTTATCCAAAATCCCTTAGCACTTTGGACTCATGGTCCTCTCACTTATATAGCCTTTAACTTATGTCTAACATACAAATGTAGGATTTGTTCTCCATTATTTACCTAATATAATTGATCAAATCATCAATGCAAGGATTAAAGTAATGTCTTAAAAGTTGATGTTAAAGTAGTGAAAGGTTGCTATAGAGATAAAAATAAATCATACCACTACAAGAAAATAGAAAAATAGTTGCAAAACTTAGTGTTGACTATAGTGTTGATGCTAATTTTGTTAGTGTAGCATTATTCAAATGATGATGATGCATCTTCTGGTTTCTTGGATGCCTGTATCTTTGACCTTTGTATTATGATTGGTTATTCGTCTGATGATATTTGTTGTGGTGAAATAGGCTCCTTGTTGTAATGGAAAATTTAATTAGTAGATGAAATTATTTATGTTTTAGGAAAGTTTAATTATTATGTATTTTTTGTGGGGTAATATAGAGTGTAAACTTTAATTGAATTTAAATTATAAATATTGTGTAATTTATTTATATAAGTGTTGATGGTGGAAATTTGTTCGAGAAATCAAAATTGCTTCGATTCTCAATAGATAACTTCTCACAAACATTCTAATCAACAAATAAAGATTTTTAAACGGGACTTAGAATCTAAAATTTTAGTGTGGATTCTTTTATTAGAACTAGCAGTTAAAACTTTCAACTTGAGAACAATTCGATTAGTATTTCATTATTTAGCAATAATTCCATATAATACTCGAATTTGTTATGTTCTTAATACAAATTGAATTATTATCAAATTCATTTGTAATACATGTAAATGTATGGTTTCGAGATATTATAAAGTAGTTGAACAAGAGCATAAACATTAAAACTAAATTGTGAAGGAGTTATTGAAAGAAGAAAGAGTTATCGAAAGGAATTGCAACAAAGGTAATGCATTAAAATAAAAGATGGGTTAGAACATACATGTTTTCCTTGGGACCGGTAGCCATATGCGCGGCGTGTGTGATATATAGGATTTGTGTAAATGGTCAAAACTAAAGAAAAATGACTACAAGATCGTTTATTTATAGACATTCCATCTAACGGTAAAATTACTACAACAAGACACGTATACAACACATAAATAACTTCTAAATAATATGTTGACACCTGTACAGAACAATCTTCTAGTAGTAACTGCTTCCAACGTTATTATAATTTCCTTTATACATCTTTCTAATTTGTCCAAGATCTTTTGTCGAATATCACTTGAATGTTTCCTCGAACATGATTCAAACTCCTTCTTGAATAGTAAGGACTTTTACTCGAATTCCTTGAAGATTCTCGAGTTAAACACCTTCGAGCAGCTTTCTTGTGTACTAATTATAATCTTGTTGAATAGGGTATTTGTCGAACAAAATTTGAATCTTGTCGAAAAAAGCACAGATGTTTGATAACAACTTACCTTCATATATGTCTTTTCAACAACCACATTCGACACATTTCATAATGACCCTAAAAGTAAGAAAAATAAATAATATAAATAAGTTTAGGATATGATCACCTATTTAATTTCCTTAAGGAGAGATTGATCTTGAATGGTGTTTTTTGGAATAAAAGTATGTGTGATGGTATAAGTTTCAAATCATTCTTTCAGCTTGTGAGTTGTGAGCTTGATTTCAAACATAAAAGTGCAATTGTAAATGTTATATAACACTGGGGCTATGTTGACATTATTTCCATTTTGGATGTTATGGAGTTCAAAAGTTGTTATGTTTAGTGTAGCGACACCCCCCGAAATTAGAACTTAACCTTTAAAAGACTTTTTGAAGAAGGATTTGAAATGCTGTTGACTTAAAATGTAGAAAAAGGTGGGGAAAAATTTTGTGTTTGAAGTAGAAATGAGATAATTTCTAAAATAAGAAATCTTTAATTGCATTTTGAAAATGTTATGGTGGAAATCAGAATCTTCATATCTAGTATTCAACTACACGTAGCGTAAAATCTAAAAGCTTGGCTTTGAAATCAATAGATACCTGATAAATAGTTGTATAGACAAAATAATATGAATCTGATGGAAATGCAAGAAAGCTAACACATATATAAAGTCATGCATATAGGCAACTATCCACTTAAATTGAATCACAGATTGATATGCATACATACAGGAAACATTCAATTATAACACTTCATAGCATAACTCAATAACAGCCACAACTCACACAGATAAGGGTAGTCCTATATGTATGTGTGCAAGACCTATGTCACTCAGTTCTATTCTTCAAGTATGTATGAACATGCATGGGGTACTCAAAATCATATTTATGACGCTGTTAACCCCATACCTTGCATTTAACAAATTCCATGCGAACCATGTTCACCCTATAGGTGTTGCAGGGAATTCTAGATAGAGTGTGCATAGCATAAAAATCTCTATGAGATAATGAACTAGTGTAGGAGGCATTTTGCCATTATGGCTTAAAGAATCCAATAGTATTGTGCTCTCCAAAGGGATAGTACTGAGCTAGAGATGTCATGATGCATGAGTTGTTTCAGTAACTTTTATCTTAGATAATTATAGATATGAGATGGATAGGATGGAACCACAAGAAAACTTTTAAGTAAACTTTATCACCCTTGAAGAGTCTAGTTATAAGGCTTACAAAAAGTATTTAAAACTGGGTTTAGTAAATACAAGGATAGTAAATTAAGGTTTAAAGAGACTAAAACTAAAATATGGAATTTATTAGAAAATAATTTTAGTAATTTAAAAAGTAAGTCCATAATGCTTCTCTTTTAGGAATTTAACTAGTACTTTGCTTAGGTTTTTTTCTAAAGTAAATACATAAAATGTATATGAGTATACAAATATATTTATGCATGTGATATCGTAGAGACTTAGCTCAATGATGTCAAAAAGCCAAAATCTCATTAAAATCACTTTTCAAAGTTAAAACATTTAAAATCATCAAATCAATCAATTTGGGTGAGAAAAATCCTAAAAATATAAAACTCATTGTTTGAGGCCAAGATTTTACAAGAATCTTCTCAAAGTCTCAAGGTATCAATGGGATTTTTCCCAGATTTTTGCAAGAACATGGGTACTTCAGATCCAATTTCATTTCACACAAGACAGATTTTTAGAAAAAGTGTCCATCTCTATACTCTTCTTTGAAAATTCAAATTAAATTCCATAATCATTCAATTGGAGTGATTCTAACTCCTTTAGGATCCATAGAATGTGTATCTTTATCCAAAAATACGGGGCAATCACCACATGAAATAGTGCAAAGCAAACCATATAGATTCACAGCTCTAACAGGATAAGTTGCATTAGAAAAATCATTAAAATTCATGGAAAAATCGAAATGAGATGGGACCAGTTGCATTGTGAAGAAGACACATAAAAATAAAATGTCATTAAAGGAAATTAAAAACAAAGACCTATAGCATTCCCAGTATAATTCGCATTGCAGGGCAAAATGGGATAGCACCATTCAGCAACATGTATGAACTATTCTCAAGCAATTGTGCATAGTTTATGAATATGTAGGACTTAGGCTTAAACAAGTTACAATTAGCTATTGGTGTAGTGTGTCAAAACAGGGATAGGGTCTACCAAGTTCAGAACTAAGGTTAAACTCACTTAGACCACATACAAATCCATCCAATGCGTATGTTGTCCAACCAAATCTCACATATAATATATTTCAAAGAAAATATTGGTGTAAATTGTAGAAAAAAGCTATTTGAGTGAGATCAATTGGGTCAATAGTTAAAACATGAAACTTCAAATATATAAAAGAGCTAAGCTAAATTCATTTTGTGCAAGTTATATATCAATGTCAAAACAGGGTACTTTTATAAGCAAAATTCAACAATTGTTTATCATAATCCTTATCTTAGCACATCCAAGATAGGTGTCAATGATCAATTAATTTGAAATAGTAATGAAGACACTTAGAACAGCATTGAAGCAGGGATTTCTAGCATTAATCACATCACTAAAGCATAGGACAGTAAGATTCAATGATCATGCAATAACACTCACAATCCAAGCATCCATTTGCTTCACATTCTTCATAATTCAGTTTATGATTTGATTTTCATATGACTAGCACTTCTAATACTTAAATAATCATGGTTTATTTGATTAAAAGTCATCAGATCATTTTTAATTCAACAAAGGCAAATTGCATAAGTCGATGTAATAACACACACAAGTCGCAATAATTGCAATGCACATAATTAGAATACTATAAGACCCATAACATGTTCTTTGAGCAATTCATCCAAGATGGGGTTTGCCGAATCTTGAGAGATTAATATAAATCTTTTAATCTCTCTAAACATAAGCATAAAAACATATTTAAACAAAAGGGGACAACAAGTTATAAGCACAAGCATACGAGTCTTCAGTCAACCTGCTAGTACTATAACACCCTAAAGGGTATTACTATAACTACACCTAGATTTCTATGAACATGAAAACTTTAAAAAATAAAAACATTATGTGGAAGCTACTCATAAACATAAACAAATTTTTATACAAGAGGAATAAAGAAAGTACATACACGCCTAATACAATTCAGCCATCACTCAAGGACATCATACAAACATAAGAAAAAAAAATATAACTTAGATTAAAGCTATTACGTTCTTCTTGCACATGACTCCAAGCTCCATCAGCACATGTCTTCATTTGGTTCCTAAAAAAAGACTTAAGGAATGAGACAAAAGTCTCAGTGAATGCTCTAAGGACTCTATGGCTAGGTTAAACTCTTCTACCCGAACAACCTTTGTCACTTAATCCTCATGGCTTCACTCTCTCTAGGTCTTTAAAGAATCTCCATACCTATGGTCAGATCTATAACTTGCAATTATCAATGCCTTCTATTAACTTCCAATTCAATCTCACAACTATTACACTGATTTATTCTCATCATTATCCTAGTATTTTATCTCTACTAACGCCTTTTATCTACAACTTACTTTAGCTGACTAAATATTCTTGTTTAGAGTTTACCCTTCTTCGCCTAATACTTAGAGTTGTCCACTATGCTCAAACCTAAGACTAGTAATACTCTAGGATACTCTTAACATTCAGCTTAACCTACACAATTATATTTCTCTTGCTAAAATCACACTTTTCTAATACTTTAGGTGGGAACTTACCCTTCCTCTTTCTTATTCACAATTTATTAGAACCCTGATGACACTATTCTAGTGTATAATCTCTCACATATCCTTAAGATAGCAAAAGAATTCTCAATTAAAAAACATCTATTCTTACTTAATATACAAACATACTTTACATTTTACACTTAGTAGTTGGGCTTACGTCTCATTCTTTATCAGACAAGGACAATACACGTGTGTAACACGATCACTTACTCATAATCGTAACACTTCATCCATTCATATCACAAAACAAGATTACAGTTTTAACATATATACAGTATAACAATCAGTCATGAATAAAGGCACACAAACTTCACATAATCACAATATAGCACGATTTGAGATATCACACTACAACAACATGCATATGCATGCCATGTTCCTCAATCTCTACTTCATGTACATGTGGTACCAATTCTAACTTAGGAAAATAGTCTAGGAGGACATGCCAGCCATAAGGAAGTGCCATCAGCGTATTGATGCTTTTGACTTAGCATTCTACACTAGATTGATATTCTTTGGTGACTGGTCAGGGTTACCCAGCTTTCGAAGTAGGTCCCAACTCCATGGGATCAACATGAGTCATTGGGATGTTCACATTAGGTAAAATCACCCCTAAGGCCGAGTTAAATAACCTCTTAAGGCCTTCCACCACCAAATTCATACATACTTTCTGCCAGCACAATCATCTCTAATGTTATGATGCATGTGTCATACATACAATGCACACAAGTGTTCCTCTAGACCTTTTATTTACAAACAAATGAGTCCCATCCTCGCCTCTCACAGGCTAGGTCCTTCACAGATGAGATATCACCTCGAGCTCATTCTCACCTCTCACAGGTTAGGTCACTTGTCACAACGATATCAAGTCATATCATATCTCATAGCATAATATACACAATCCATGTTTATAGACAATTGAAACAAGCATACTCAAGCATAATATCACAAGTCATGATCACTATACGAGCAAACCAACATTCATAACGTCATGTACTCACTCCCCTTGTCTCATATCATATTCCTATCTCTAAATAGTTTAATTACTGTTCTCTCAATTCAGTTTTTGATTGCCTAAGCTAATCGTACTCCAAAATTCTCACACTTCATTAACAGGAACTCAATAAGGACATGCTCAATGGAGCACGGGCATGTTAGATCTACAATTTTAAACACTAATTATGGCTTTATATTTGGCTTTATTGAATGTTTATTTGGCTTATTATTGGTGTCCTATTTGAGTTTTGCATATTTGGATTCAATTGGACTTTAATGAAAATCTTAATTAATTTTTAGATTTTTATGGTTTTGACCTTTCATCTTTGTTTGGGTCATAACTTCAGCTACAGGGAATTGATTTAAGGTGATCTTAGTGTCCATGCAAAGATGAAAGAAAAATCTACAACTTTCATGAAGAAGTTATGGGCTGATTTGGCCTAGATCATTGACAAAAATTGACTTAAACTTAGACACATTGTTTCCCGCTGACAGCTAGACATAGGTACGATATTTTGGGCATATCTTGAGCTCTAAGCATTGTTTTTGAGTGATTCTAATGCCATTAGTTAGCTAACATCTAGGTTTACAATTCTTAAGCCTAATTCGATCATTTTCCTACTCGTTTTTGACTATTAAGTTGACATAGGCTGTCAGGGAGGTAAGTACAAACAGTGCTCATCACTTGGCAAATTGTAAAATCCTAATTTGCGAACATGGAAGCTTTCTAAGGCCTCCCTAAACTACCAAAATTCCATATGGTTGTATTCCTATTATCATAATATCTGCTCTACTCCAAAACAGGGATTTTCTATCAATCTAAGTCGTTCTCATTCAAGCCTAATCCTTTAATTCCTTATTCAAAATAGGAAAAATCATCAAGTTAACCTAAACCCTCACAATATTTTAGACTATAACATTAATTATAACTATGCATCACTATAACACTTTTTTTATTTTACTAACTAAAAATCATAAATAACTAACTATAATTATCTAATATTAAGCCATTTATTATTATTGTTGTTGTTATTATTATTATTATTAACAAACAATTTAAAACAAATAAATCAATCAACACATATATACATATACCATGCAGCACTATAACTAAAGCACCTAAAATAGGATGTTACATTTAGAATTTATTGGGTGTCTCGATCAAACATTGTAAATGTTGCTCTAGCAGTGTCATATTAGGTGTAGGCCATTCTTCAACAACATCTTTTGGTGCATTCATGTCTGAAACATCATTCTTTCCCCTAAATTCGTCTCCATGTATCCCAAATTTGATGGTTTCAGCATCTCACAAATCTTGTTATGGAGAACAAAGAGAATTATAGCAAAGAAGACCTATTTTTACAAAAATGTCTCCAAATTATGGGTCACAAAAAATCTTATAAAGATTGAAAAAAGAAAAATAAATATTACCTTTGCTTTATGATGACAATTGTGGCTTTTGATGAGAATTGTGGTTTAAAGCCACTAGAGGGGAGAACCAATGCCATTTTAATTGTTAGGTTAAATTATATCTAAATAGACAGTAAGAGGAGTAGATTGTGTATTTAGTAGAGCGAAGATGAAATAGAAGAGAAAATTCCTAAGACATTGACACATAAGCAATAGGCTGATGCGACAAATAATAATATATTGACATGCCAACGTACGATTTCTTAGCTCAAGATTTATATATTATAAATAGATAAATAGATTTGTTAAGTACTCCATCCGAGCCCACAAAAAACAAAAGAAAAGTAATTTGTTTGGTTAAATTATTTTTCCTTGGAAGTGCTATATTCAAAATGAGTCCTACCCTGCCCTTTACACTTTGTGAAAGATAGGCTTGGCCAGGTAGGGGTGGAAATAGGCCAAACCACCAACAAGGCCTATGACCTAGCCTACATCATGCCTAGACCAGGCCAAGCTTTTTTAATAAATAAATTAAGTCCAAACTTTTATAAAAGCCTATTTAGTTAAAAAGGTCAAACTTTATGCCATTTAAAAAGTCTTTTAAGCCTAACAGGCCAACCTTTTGAGTAAATATAAATAAATTTTTTGTTAGCATTATTATTATATGAAATTTATTATAATGTATTACAATTATATATTTGTTTACGTTTTCTAAATATTAAACATGTTGACATATATAAAGAGTCAAACCTGTAAGCTTATTAGAAAATAAATTTATGCCATGTTTAAAGGCCTTATTACAAAATAAACTTTTAAATAAGTTATCATAAATGTCAGATTAGACATTAAAAATAAAGTTATATCATATAAAAATGTTAGACTTGACTCTTATAAAACCTTTTCTGCCCATTTTCACCTTTGTCTCATGCTTTCAGTAGCAACAATTTTAATACTTATAGATTATAAGTTGTTTACAGAGTTTTTTTTTTCTTATTGGCCTATGAGCCTATTAGTTCATGTAGAGAAAAGTTAGATTTATATAAAAACTTTAATATGAAATAGGCCTTTAAGTAGGCAAATAGGCCAAGTCAGACTTTCAAATAAGCTAGGCCAGGGCCTAAAAATAAAGCATATAACTAGGTAACAGGTTAGGCTCAGGCCATAAATTTTTTAAACAAGTTAGATCTATTTAAGCAAATCCTTGTTTGGCCTAACCTATTTCCACCCCAGACCTGCCAGTTTGGCATGGTAAACTAAGCCCAATTAGGCCGATCAAACTGGAAATGCTATTTAGTTGAACTGAACCAAAACTTTGAATTTCCAAGTAGTATTGAATTGGTTCAGAACTGGTTAAATAGTTTTTCTTGTAACCAATTCAGAAACTAGTTAAAAGAAAGACAATTCAAAAACCAATTTAAAAACTAGTTCTGCCAATAGCCATTTCGGATTCAATTTTGTTTCAGGCTATGCAAACTGCTGGAACAATTTATCTGCACTACTATAAATCTACTTTCGAGAAAAGACCAAGGTGTCCGTAATTACATTTTCGGAAAATATTTTCTATTTACATTTTTGTTTCCATTTTACTTTCTGTTTTAAAAAATTTGTATAAGAAATAGTGAAGATAACTTTTTATTGGTTGTGTTAAAGTTTAATGGCTATACACTATTAAAAAGTTTTACATTGTCAACAAGCACAAATCACCGTTATTATGACTTTTAAGATAATTATTGTAAAAGTCTACAACCTTATCATATATAGTAGTTTGTAATTGGATGACAATGTAAAACAGTTTTATACTATCAATGCATAGTCTATTTTCTCTTTTTGTTGTTGGAGAACTATAAAGTCTAACATCGCACAAATAAAAATAAGCAAAAGTGTATATAAGTATAGAGTGGTTGAATTTAATTGGTTTGAATTAAATATGCCTCCCATCCTTAATACAAATCCAGCCCAATCCACACTCACTTTGTTTGGGCATGTGTGAAAATTCTAAGGTCTGTTCTTACTTTTTCTTGTATAAACTTTAGAAAACCAGAAACAAAGTGAAAATACCTTTGATTCCAATGAGTAAACTAAACATAAAGTCTGAAACATATTTGTGATCAACGGTTGCTATGGAAAGAAGCAAAGTTTTCACATATTTTGTGATCAACGGTTACTCTGCATCAAGCTCACTTGTAGCTTCATCTAGAAGTAGAATTCTTGATCTTTAAGGATTGCTTTAATAATAGCAATTCCTTTTGTAATACCTGCACCATAATACTTAGCAGATTATACATGTTCAGTATTAATGCAATATTATAGAGTTGGTAAAGTGGCGTCTAGCTTTATACCACTGGTTGAAACGATATTGCACATACTTTTGCAAAATAATGTATGCATGGTTGGAATTTTTTCTAAAATAAAACTGCTGAAGAATTATATTTCCTTTGCAGAAACAGCAAGACCAAATTCAATATTAAAATAGGGATCCCCGGAATGTTTAGTTTATATTGCTATATCTCTTATTTAGGACGTGACTCAAGATTCAGGAGAGAGGAGAGGAAAAAAAATGATCTATTTTTTTAGGGGTACACAATTAAAATAAGGTCTACCATTTCTCAGCTAACACTAATCGGAACTGCTTGAGCATGCTTAGAACCTCTTAAGAAGAAACATTCTACTTGATCTGCTTGAGTGTACCAAGTTATTTTGCCATGTAGTAGAGAGACCATTCTGGTTGATGATCTCATTTGTTGGTTGTTCTTAAAATCTACTTTTGATTATAAGGAAGAAGATGCATTTGTTAGGTTTAAAAGTCATCAAGTGGGTGTTTTTACATTTACTAAATGGCTGATTTAGGGAGGATAAATCATATAATTCATGGCTAGGGATTTTTTACTAAGATTTGTAAATTCAAAAGTGACTAATGATGCAATAATATAGCAGATGGTTATGAATGGTATTATATACACGGTATGACTTCTTGCCTTGATATTATAATTTGTTCATCATTCTTCCCGGGATATTTGATGTCTCTTATTGTTAGATATAAATAAGAGAGGGATTGTTACTTAATTTTTGAAAGGATAGGAATTGTGTGTGCTTGGAATAAAATAATTATATATTCTATAGCCTTTCTGCCACGAAATTGCCAATGCATTGAAGATGCATCTATTTGGAATGTTTTATGCACACCATGAGCTACAAAGTCAGATTTTTGCTTTGTCAAATAGGAAGCTAGAAGCTTGCCTCTTAATTGCCTGCATCTCATCAAGCTACCACTCTTTTATTGGACTAGTGACTCAGTTGACTTATCTGCTTTACAACTCATAACCTGTATAATCTTATCATCGCCTGATTTCCATAAGCCCCAAATTCAGAGTATGGGTGACGGGAAAGATATGATCAGCATCTTCCTGATAGCCCTGTTCATCACATTTGTTCTTTTCTCCCCACCAAAGATGCTACAGGAACTTCCATACTAGCAAACAGGTATGTAATTGTGACTGGAAGAACATCAAGCAGATCATGTTGATAAACATCAGGCTTGAGGTGGAATTAGTGGTGAAGCCATGACCAGCCATAGAATTGATGGTGAAATCATTAGCATCTATCTCAGCAATATCATTCAACATTGACCAACATTTCCTTTGGAGCAAACCTGTGACAAGATAGACAGAAAGCAAGCACCAGCAAAATCAGCAATCAGACCATCAGAAAGAGGATTTTTATGGTGGAAAAATATTCTAGCAAACCTATAAAGAGTAGGTGAAAGTGAGTAAAGAACTTTCAGATCATGCAATGCCAATTTTGAATTGAATGAACAAAAGCTAAAAGACCTGGATAATCATAAAAGTAATAATGGAATGTGAAGCATTTATATCCAGAAATATTTTCAGGTCTTTATCAAAAAATTAAAAACATTTTATGGGTATTTCCTCTCAGCTTATTTCAACAAAGGGGAATTTACTCTGACTAGTTTCCAGCTTGTAAAGAAAGAAGTGCATCATCGCCCAGCACCAAATATTTCTTTGAATCGTCACAGAATTTGCCTTCTTCTCCATGCTTTCTTCCTTCTTTATGATCAGACTTAAAGAAGTGTCATTTATTTTCACTTTTGAACTAAGTTTTCACAAGGCATCATTACTAATATTTAATAATCATAGACCCTATTCAAATAACCAACGATACCCACAACTCTTCACCTCCAAATGCAAACCTTGCCCGTGCCTGATTACAGTTGTCAATTTGATGCCACCAAGATCATGTGCTTTTTCAGTTTTGCCAGTTATATGACTCACAATATCATTGAATTCTTCCCTAGTGAAATAGAATATCCACAAGTGATCTAATTCTGACGTGATCAGATCTCTATTGAGAATTACTGGAATTGTGGTAAACTTTCCACTCCATTTCTGAAAACCAATCCTTATAGAGGGTTCTGATTCATTTCTCAAATTAGTTGGATAAAGTGTAAATACTGCACAGCAAGCAATGCCAGTCCAATTCGTGTCATGCAGAGGTGGAGACGGGTCTATGCTTATTGAACTACCCACACTCTGATTGCTGAACCACCTTGGTATTTTACTTCCAGGAATAATAATATCAATCTCATCAAAGGGGGCAAGGGTGTCTTGGTTCACCTGGTAACACCAAAAAAGCAATATTTTAATTCCTAATTCTTTTCACATACATGCACGCACGCCCACACACAAATAGGAGAACAAAGGGAGTGTGCACCTGAAGCATTTGTCTAATCCATGAAAAAGTCATGAAACTACATCTTTCCCTCCCACCCAATTCTGGGCAGTTGAAAATATATAATCCTGGTCGGCTTATACCCCAAGGAACTTCTCTTCTTATTGGCAAGCAAGTGTGTAAAGGGAGCTCAGGCAAACATTTCAACTGCTTGCAATGCTCCAGGTTTAAATATACAAGATTGCAAAGTTTCTTTAGGCTACAAGGTAGTGTACAAAAATTGTTTCCCCCTAAATTTAATCTTTCTAAACAATGTAAGCATCCAATAGCATCAGGGATTTGGCTTAGATTACAAAAGCTAATGTCAAGGTCACGCAAACAACGCAAGGAAGGCAACAAGCAACAAAAAAATTCTTTATCTAATTCTTTTGAACAGCCAGAGAGATTTAGATATTCAAGAGAACAGATATCCAGTATGCTATTAGGTATACATGCTAGACTCTTGCAGTTTTTCAAATTCAAGATAATAAGCTTTTTTAGAAGACCAATGGATGAATCTATCTTCACAAGTTTTGTACATCCTTCCAGAATTAGTGACTCAAGATTTGGAACCTCTCCAAAGCATGGCATCTTGATAAGATTTGCGGAGTGCGAGAGATCCATGCATTTCAAATTTTGCAAAGGTTGCTGTAAGGGGCCAATGGTAGGAGAGAATTAATAATGACATTCAAGCTTTCTTTTGTTTCTTAATTAACTCAAAGAAATGAGACAATAAGAAATAATTTGCCTTTTTATTTTTTCATTTGAAGAAAAAATAGGAAAAATAAAAGAATAAAAATTTACAATACCTTTGTGCCTTCCCATAGTTGTTTAATGCTACTACCAGTCAGGATCAATTCAACAAGTTTTTCTGGCTGAAAACTTGATGGCAAAGATGTGAAAGGATATTTGTCCCAGGACAGATACTTTAATTCATTGGAAAGATACTTGAGACTTCCTTGAAAATTCATATCATTCAGTACAAGCAATCTAAGGCGGCTCATTTTTGATAGTGTTTCAGCCATCAATATTTCCCTTTCTTTTGCACAACCCAAAACTATGGCTTCAATGTATTCTGTTTCCTAATCAATTGTAAAAAAGAATGAAAAGAAAGGTTATATCCAATGAAATATGCAAATTTTATAAAACTGAAATATAAAATTTCTATTTTCACACAACTGCTTTACCATATTCTCCAACATAACATTGTAGAAACATTTGTCAAGCCACAGCCTGCTCCATTTTCTTGGCTCTGTAGGCGAATTTTCTTGAACAATTTTTCTTCCCAACTCTTCCAACAAACCATGCATTTCAATCAAATTGTTTGAAATGGTTACAAGTGATTTATCAATGAGAACTCTTATTCCAATATCAGGATCAAATCCACAACAATTTAGAACCTTCTTAACATATTTCTCCTCATTCCCACTGAAGAAACAAGCAATATCTAGAAATATTTCTTTTTCCATTTCCTCTAGTCCATCAAAACTTAATCGCAACACGTTCATGATATCTTTGCTAGGATTTTCTCTCAATTTAGCCAATACACTTCTCCACTCAGAGACATCTCGACCAAACAGAAAAGAGCCTAACACTTTAATTGCCAATGGTAGACCATTAGCATATTTTAGTACATCATACGTCAACTCTTTGTAATCACTTGTAATGTCATCATATCTGAAAGCTTTTTTGAAAAATAATGCAAGAGAGTTTTCCCAATTCAAGAGTTGAACATTGTAAACTTTGTCCACTTTATGCATTTGTAGGATATGTTCATCTCTAGAAATTATGATGACTCTACTCCCTGCGCCTAACCATTCCCAATTAACAGCTAATTTTTCCAGTTGTTCAATCTGATCAACATTATCAAGAACTATAAAGGCCCTTACATGGCATAGCCTACTTTGTATCAAATTAGTTACCTTAGAAAGCTCACAAATCTGAAGGTTTTCATCGTTTAGAGTTTGATGTAGAAGTTGCTTTTGTACACCAATTGGACCATGATCTCTATAAATTTTGCTTACATCACCAATAAAACAGCAAGCATCATATTGATAAGAAATTCTGTCATATAAAATAGTAGCAAGAGTTGTCTTCCCTATTCCACCCATCCCACAAATTCCTACAACCCGAACATCATCAACTGAGCTCAAAAGTAAGAGCTTTTCTAATTCTTCTACTAGTGATTGCATCCCAACAAGATCATGTGGAAGACTTGAATGTTTGTGACCCAAAGTACTCATTATCTCTTCAACAATATTTTCAATCTCTGCATATTGTGGCCTAAAAGTTCAAAAAAAATCCAGAAGACCCAAATCATCATTAAGAAACTCAAAACAAGAAATACATCTACAGGAAAAAAAGTGACTAATACCTCATCAATATTTTCCAACTTTTTGCATGTTAAATCTAGTTTAAAAGAGAAAGTAAATTTAAGAACACCAAATTGCAGAGAAACAATCATATTTTCACTGAGTGCATAGTAATATCTTCTATGAAAACCTTATGTTTTCTTAATCAAGATTTTGCATAGTCATTAATGATCATTATCAAAGAAGATTACTCACTTATCTCGTACATCCCAACCAGAGAGATTGGCCACTTGTGTGAGAGCTTCCTTCCATCTTTGCACTTCCATCAACATACATGAATCATGTTTAAATCTTTCTTTGTGCTTGGCAAAGGCTTTCTCAAAATCTCCACTCTGCTTACGCACCTCAGATGGATCAACATCATAGAAAATAGGAAGAACACATTTTCCTGAGACTTGAAGGCAATCAAAGATCTTCTTAAGTTCTCCCAAGCACCATGTTGAGGAAGCATAGTTCTTTGAGAAAACCACAAGCAGAATCCGAGACCCTTCAATTGCTTGTAGCAATTCAGGTTCCACGGGTTCACCTTTCTTGAGCTTTGTATCATCCCTGAAGGCAACAATGCCTCTTCTTTGGAAGGCACCAAAGAGATGATCAGTAAAGTTATTGCGTGTGTCTCCTCTAAAGCTCACAAACACGTCATATTTCCTTCTCATCTGAGATGAAGAACCACTTTGAATGCTCTTGCAAGACATTGCAATTTGCAAAAATCAAACCAAACTTGTTCTGAACGATATGTAAAGTGAACACTATTACGGATAGCAATAATGTGATGCTGCAAATGCAAGAACAAATGTTTCTAGTTATAAAGAAACATGGATACCTACCAAGACTTACAAATCAACCTAAGACACACGCGTCTTGTGATGGTTTATGAAATGGTCAAAATATAATTTACTCTTCCTAACAACTTTTACTCTTTATTAAAATTTATTATAAACCAAAAAGTCATGAGTGATACTTAGTAAATAAGAAGTGGAACCGATAAAATTTTATAATTTTCAATAAATTTCAAATTTAGAAAATATATTCAAAAGAATGTGTTAGAGGAGAAATTATTACATAGTGTATTGCTAGTATTTCCAATAATTAAATGTCCCTGCTTCCTGTGTGGTACAAATAGGTTGAAAAATCAAATGCACACAAAATCCTATTGCGAGAGAAGTTTGACTGGGACGACTCCTTTGAATTTTGGGGATTGGAAAATATAAGGAAATTGCCATAGCTTTGAATGTGCATAAGACGTAAAAACATGCCATCCTCACGATTAGACCATAATTAATGAATCCTACATCATTACATCACATCTACGTGTAGGAGAGCCGTCTTAAATTGGAGCAAGAGGCATCTCATACTTAGCTCTACTATTGGAGAATTGACCTGGCTCATGAGCCCATTTTATATCACTGAAAATGAGAAGTTTATGCTCTGTTAGGCATTGTTATTTGGTAGATTAAGATATTTACTTTTGAAAAATTAAATAATATGTACTTTTGGTCCCAACTCCCAACGATAGGAGCGCGAGCCTGGAGTAAACTAATGAACTTGCCAACCACGACATGAAGCTAAAAAAATAAGGTTAATTGGGGTAGTTGTGGGGAATCGGATCATATTGAAAGAAGTTAGATAAAATTGGGTAAAGTCTGTGTACTTGTTCGTGTCTGCGCGTGATAGTGCACTATTTAGACCGACGAGTAGTTCAATGAAGGAACTAGTTATTCATTTGTTTAACTTTTTTTCTTTTTGTTCTAATTACTTTTTGGTCTTTATAGTTGTGCAGATTTTTTCTTTGGCCTCTATAATTAGAAATAATCTATTTTAGTCTCTATACATGCACATTCGATATCGGTTTAGTCTCTGTCGTCAAGTGTGTTTTAACTCTGTGAAATAAAACCGACACAAAATGAAATTGGCGGTGTAAAACTACCACAAATTGATATTTTCTAGTATTTTTTATTCAATTTGTAGCGGTTTAAAATAATAGAGACCAAACTAATATCAAAAGTGCATATATAGAGACTGAAACAGATTATTTTTAACTATTGAGACCAAAAGAAAAAATCTATGCAACTTTAGGGATCAAAAAGATAATTAAACCTTTTTTTTGTCACAAGTATTGTCTTTCAAAGGTAATCATGTTCGAAGCATTATCAGGCACTAAATATGAAAACCTCTCCTAATGAGAATTCAAATCTTGGTTCCTCAAGTCTTGAGAGAATAACCCCTTCTATTAGACCGACTCCCATTGATTTAACTCTTGACTTGAATTTTTTTCATAAAATTTATTCTATTTATAATATACAAATTCTGAAATATTAACATCTCAAATTCTTAAAATTTCTTCTTTTAGTCATGTCAACAATTTTTTGCGTTTGGATTCTCTTTAGTTGCCTTTTCAACTGCACGGTACCTAGAACTATTTCCCATCAAGTCATAGACTACAAAATCTAGGAGTGTATAAGTTGCGATCTCAACCTCCTGAACTTTTTCCTTTTTAGGGCATCTCCAACGCAGTCCTTCGAAGGGTTGCTTAAAACATTTGGGATGCTCCTTAACAAAAATTACCATTGGAGCATTTGATGTGGCATTGCTTATACAAGCACCGTTGCTTGTATAAGCAACATTGCTTAACCATTACTTTTGAATAAAAAAACCTGCTTTTCAGTCCAACAAGTAATAGAGAAACGGAGGGAAAAAAAATGGCTCATTCATCATCCTCCAACAATGGTTCGCACAATGAAAGAATGACAATCACAGGCCAAAAAATGAAAAAAAAAAATACAGACCACCAAAAACATATCTGAACCACAAAACAAAAATCTGAAAAGAAAATAATGCAAAAAAAAAAAAAAAACAAAATCACAAATGCATCGGGCTTCCTTGAATAGCGCCGACCTCCGTCGATCTATGTGGGACTTTGTTGATCTGTGCCGGGCTCGTCAAAAGCCCCCAATTTGCGACCTGGATCTGTGTCAGCGTGAAGAAGGCGGCAGCGACGCAGGACTCTGTCGATCTACGTCAGGGTAGTCAAAAACCCTCGATCTGCGACTTGGAACTGCGTCGGCGTGAAGAAGGCGGCGGTGACGTCGGCGAAGGGGACTGGGAGGGAGAAGGGAAGAGGCGGAAGGGCTAGGAGGGAAAAGGGAAGAGGCGGAAAGGGATTGGGAGGGAGAAGGGTGGAGGCGGAATGGGAGGGAGAAAGGAAGAGGCGAAAGGGAGAAGGGAAAAGGCAGAATGGGAGGGAGAAGGGAAGAGGCGAAGGGGAGCGAGAATGGGAGGGGACTGGGATGGTTCCAGAATGCTGGACCTTTTTAAAATTATAATACAAATAATAGTTTAATCTAAAATAAAATATATAAATATAAGTATTAATATGTAAGATTAATTGTAGGACCTACTAAAATAAGTTAAGAATTTATTTACGTAACCTTAGCATTGGAGTAAATTCTTGAGTAGAATTCTTAAAACTAGGTGGCATTGTGGGGCTCACAAATTTGATATAAGCTACTTTATATAAGTAACCATGGTTGGAGATGCTCTTAGCCACTTCAACAAATTTCTGACATCTGAATTCCCTCATTGAGTGTCTTTTTATCAATTGTCATTTTTATTTAGTACGCCACAAAAGTCATCATTGTATCTTCTTCTTTTCTCATTATTAATTTTATGAGTATATGATCATTATTAAATCTCAACTATTAACAGTAATATAATTATTATGAAAATTAACATAAAAGTATGGGAATTTAGAAGCAGATAAGATAAAAGATAGAACATAGAGATAACAAGAGAATGGAGAGTTCACTGTATATTTTCCAAAAGTAAGATAACCTATTTATAAATACAAACTGTAACAAAATAGTTACAAGTGATTTAATAACATTAAGGCAAAATATAAATAATCATAATATATAATGAATATGGACAACTACCTTGTAAATATTCATAACACTCTCTCTTAGATATCCATTACTTGAGAATATGCCTCGTTAAAACCTTATTAGGAAAAATCTTGTGGGACAAAAACCTAGTGAATTCTTTAATGTGTTATCATATAGTGCCTCATTAAAAACCTTGCTAGGAAAATCTAACAAGACAAAACCATGGCCAAGGAAAAATAAGTGCAAAACATATTATTTCTCCCCCTTATGCAACAATCATCTTTAAGACAACAAACATCAATCTTGTGTACTAGCTCAGAAGTTTTACTTGGCAGTGACTTTGTAAAATGATTAGTTAGTTTCTCACATGAATGAACTTGTTGAATCATAAATCTCAACCAAACGCATTCTCAACTTGCCTTGTGTAATGCTAAAATTTTTGCATCATTATATGTGTGGCTATTTTGGTCTGCTTCACAGATTGCCATGAAATTGTTATATCATCGCATGTAAATAAATATCTTATTCGTGATATACCATTATGAGAATATGACCAAGAACCTCTAAAATAATGAAATATTGACTTTATTCCAATCTTTCGCGTTGGTGAAGAACTATATTTTGATAGTAAACAGACAACAAATGATATATCAAGTCATGCATGATTAGCAAGCTACATTAGTGCTCCTATATCACTAAGGTATGGTACTTCAAGACCAAATAGTTCTTCATCCTAGGGACCTTTCAACCATTGAAATACACAATGGATGTGATTTGTCCATATAAAATCTTTTAAGCACCTTTGCTATATAAGCTTCTTAATGCACACAAATTCTACTATTTAAATATTCAATTTGTAATCCCAATTAGAATTTTGTCCTTCTTAGATCTTTCATCTCAAACTATTTCTTTAAGCAATCTATAGCTTTTAAAAGCTCATCAAGAGTATCAATAATATTGATATCATCTACATAAGTATTAATTATGACAAATTCATTTCTAGATCTATTCATAAAAATACATCGACAAATGAGATCATTTTTATATCCTTTTTTTATCAAATACTCACTGATACGATTATACCACATGTGCTCATATTATTTTAGTCCATAAAGAGACTTATTCATTATCATTGAGTAATCTTCTTAAGAACATACATTGTTGGGCAAATTAAATCCTTTAGGGAGTTTTATGTAACTGTCATTATCAAGACAACCATATAAATAGATTGCAACAACATCCATCATATGTAGATTCAGCCCTTCATATACAACTAGACTGATTAAGTATTGAAAAGCATTTACATCCATTACAAGTGAATATGTTTCTTCAAAATCAATGTTAGGTCTTTGCAAAAATCTTTGAACAAGAAGTCATGCTTTATATCTCATAATTTGACCATTCTCATTTTGTTTTTTTGCATAAAAACTCATTTATATGCAATTGGTTTTACAGCTTCATGTGTATAAATCCTAACTAGTTTTACATCTTTAGGTATATAAACTATGTAAAACCCATTCATTTAATTATAATCTATATTAATTTATTTATTTAATTATTGCAAGTAAATTTTTCCAACTCTTATAATAGAAAAATTCTAAACCTAAAAAAATTTGGAAATAGTAGTAGAGTTCGGAATACATGTCGTTTAGGAAAGAAAGACAACTTAAAATACAACAAAATAAAAAGTACATCAAAAGATAGACACTACCTAATCCAATATATAATCAAAAAGGTCTGATACATAGCAGTGTCAATCATCCTATCTCTCATACAAAAGGAAAATACTATAAACTAAGTCTATAGATCCTCGTCCGTAGGGTGTCCTTTAACTCGTCCTCAGCATCATTGGGCGTTTCCGTCATCTTCAATAATCGCGATCAAACATACATGGAAGAAAAACAATGGAGTGAGGTGATTTGTTCTAAAATCACTTTCACATGAACGGTAGAAATTTTACCATAAAAGAAAGATAAAACACAACTGACAATAAAAGGGAACCTAAGGTGATTCTAAGTTGTATTAAACTACCCTTGACTAGGTATCGATCTATACTCCTAATTAATAAGTAATAGTACTTTGCAATAGAACTAGAAAGTGACTGGGAGTACATATCCCTCTCTCAACATCATCACATGATACAGTCCTCATCATTATTGAGGAACAAAATAATAGTCAGGTTATCCATTTATAGAACTATACTCTAACACCAATCTTGGAATGTTGAGTAGTTGTCAGGGTTATCAAACTTGGTCAGGCAAATATCCCAGCTCACGGGCGCTATCCTAGCCATTGGGATCTTCACCACTCGATGCCTGCTCCCAAGACCTCCACAAGTGGGTCCTTGCCTTTGGCTCCTTAATGTACTAAACTATAGCTCCCCAAGTAAGGTATCATGCCACTACATGTCACTTGCTTTACATTACTCACTAACTTATCAATTTCTAACTTCTCAAACAAAGGTTTCCCCAGTCTCATTAAATTTGAGCACTAGTACAATCAATATTTCTGCCTTATATTGCAAAAATTGCACAATACCAAAATTTTAGTAGAATAACAATTTAGTAATTATATAAAATTTTGGTAGAATAATAACTTAGTAATCATAATTTAAAATTTTAGCATAATGAAAACTTGGCAATTACTAAAATTTTAGCAGAATAACGAATTAGTAATTATAATTTAATTACTAAAATTTTAGTAGAAAAAGAATTTAATAAGCATAATTTAGTTATCTAAATTTGAATACAATAATAACTAATAAGTATGATTTAATTATCTAAATTTGAGCAGAATAACAACTTAATAATTATAATTTAATTATTTAAATTTGGATAGAGTAACAACTTAGTAAGTATAGTTTAATTATCTGAATTTGAGCAGAGTAACAAACTTAATAAAAATTAAAGTTTAGCATTAAACATTATAACATAAAACAAAACATACTAAACTTATGTATTGAAAGGTTTAAGGGAAAACCTTTCCTACTAACATGCAAATTGACTGTAATTTAGAACCCACCCCACTCCCCCGATTACCTCAAAGATGGTTGATGAAGAGGAGAAAAGTTAATGACAATGTTGCTACAAAGCTTCTAGGAAGAGAAATTTACTAGTTGATGAAAATTAGTAAAATTTTAGCATAAAAATGAAGTAATAAAAAATTAGAGAGAGAAACTCCTTATAGGAATTTCAGCCAGTCAAGGAAGGAGAGGGATGCTGAAAATTTGTTCAAATACATGGGTATTTATAGACGAAGAAGTGGGCTTAGGTGTCCACCTGACGACATCATTTATTATGTCATAATTCCCTTTTTATTTTCTTTTTAATTAATTTTAGGGACACATACAAAAATAGGTGGTGAGTCATCTGGGACTAGACTGAACATGTGCCCACGAGCTGTCCTAACTTTATCTGTGTTAATTTTATTTACAATTAAATCAACCAGTACTGATAACATAGCCTAAACTTGATTAAATTAGCTTTTAATATCAAAATAATATATTTAAATGTAAAATTCAAAAAATATATTATGTTTCATTAAAAATTAATTTCTAAAATTAATTTTATTTTTATTAATTATTTTCAAAATTTTATTGATTTATTTTATATTCTTAAGCTTAAAAAAATCATATTAAATCCATTTTAATTCAATAAATACCCAAATTTTTACGAAAATTATAAAATTACATATTTTACCTAAAAATGAACTAAAATTATCATTTTTACCATTTTTGGATGTCAAACCAATACTGACTTAGCCTATTGGACATAAGGACACTTTGGTTATTTTCTACTAGAATTCTAGAAAATTTTCAGAAAATTTTTAAAATTATATTTTAATACATATGACATGATTCCAAGCTTAAACTGACATTTTATTTTCAATTGAATCTTTTTATCATGTCAGCCTTTAATGTGAGAAATAAGGACAGAATCATCATTATCTAATATTTTTGGGCTCCGGCTCAGAAAAATTATTAAAAATCACAATTGAATAGCTCTTGACATTCTGGACACAAACGTGGGGATCAGAATTTTAAATTCCTTCCTGATTTTTCAAAAATAATTCATCAAATGTTAGAAAAATAATTAAAAAATTAAGGTAAGGGTGTTACAATACCCCTTTCCTTTTTTGGAATTTTGTCCTAAAAATTTACTTACCAGTAAAAAGGTGAGGATATTTTTCTTGCATCTTTCTTTCTAATTCCTATGCAGCATCTCCATCATTAGTTTGGCTCTACACAACCTTTACTAGAGGTATTTCTTTGCCTTGAAGCTACTTTATCCTCCGATCCTTTATTTTGATCGAGGATACGTCAAAAGTAAGAATTGTTCTTATTTGTACTATATCAAGCTTAATGATATGTGAAGGGTTAGGGATATATTTGTGGAGTTGGAAAACATGAAAGACATCATGAAGATTAAAAAGATTGAGTGGTAAAGCTATTGGTATATAACAGGACCAATCCTTTTAAGGATTTGGTAAGGACCAATAAATTTAGGAGAAAGTTTTCGACTTTGCCAACCCTAATTATAGGCATAACTTTCAAAAATATATGATCTCCTTCTTAACTTAAAGGGTTTTCCTCTTTTATCATAATAGCTTTTCTACCTATCTTGTGACATTTTCATTTTTTTCTCAAATCAATTCAACTTTCTCTGTGGTTTCTTATAATATCTTAGGCCTAACTACCAAAGATTCTCCAGTTTCGTACCAACAAAGCGAAGTTCTACATTTCTTCCCATATAGAGCCTCGTAGGGAGCCATTCCAATGTTGGAATGAAAGTTATTGTTGTAGGTAAACTCGATCAGTGGTAAGAAATGATTCCAGCTACCTTTCTATTCTAAGACATGTGTCCTAAGCAAATCTTTTAAGGATTGGATAATCTTTTTAGACTTTTCATTAGTTTAAAGGTGATAGGTTGAGCTAAGTCTTAACTTAGTTCCTAGCGCTTGTTGTAAACTTTCCCAAAATCTAGAAGTAAAATGAGGGTCCCTATCAAAGATTATACTAAAAGACACTACACGTAATGTAACATTGATTTCTCTTATATATAATTGGGCCAACTTCTCTAGAGAAAACCTAATGTTGATGGATAAGAAATGAGTAGATTTGGTTAGTCTATCCATAATTATCCATATAGCATCATAGCCAAAGGATGTCCTAGGGAAATTTGTTACAAAGTCCACTGCTATACTGTCCCACTTCCATTTAGGAATGTCTAGGGGTTATAATTCTCTAGAGGATTTTTTGTGCTCTATTTTATCCTTTTGACAAACTAAACAAGACGCAACAAACTCTAGTACAACCTTTTTCATTCCAGGTCACCAGAACATCTTCTTCAAGTCTAATTACATTTTGGTAGAACCTGGATGAATGTTTAATTTGCTCTTGTGAGCCTTTTCCAAAATCATCTCTCTTAATTCTCCATTTTCTGGCACATACATTCTTCCTTGAAATTGAATGACTCCATTTGGATCCTAATCAAACCCTAATCCTTTTCCTTCAGTTCTTGCTTCTAACTTGTCTTGAAGATGTTGATCAATGCTTTAGGCTTACCGAATCTGCTCCAAAAACTCACTAGATATTTAGAGCATCCCAAAACTAATACTTCTTGATTTTACTTCCATAGCCAAACCTAAATTTCTAAATGTTTTTATCATCTTCATTTCCTTGACCATCATTGAGGCAGTAGGAATTTTCGACTTAAGCATCCGCCACAACATTTGCCTTAGTAGGATGGTAATGTAATTTAAAGTCATAATCCTTTAGGATTTCCATCCATCTGCGTTGCCTCATATTCAACTTCTTTTGGTCAAACAAATACTTCAAACTTTTGTAGTCACTGAACACTTCAAACCTAGCACCATAAAGATAGTGCCTCCAAATCTTCAAAGCAAAAACTACTACAACCAATTCCAAATCATGAGTTGGATAATTAATCTCATGTGGTCTTAACTGCCTTGGAGCATAAGCTACAACTCTCCCTTCTTGCATCAATACACATGATAATCCTTACCCAGATGCATCACAATAAAGTTCAAACTTTCTGGTAGGATCGAGCAAAATTAACACAAGTGTAGTGGTTAATTTATTCTTTAATTCTAAAAAACTAGCCTCTCATTCTTCTATCCAAAAAAAGGTTGTCCTCTACGAGTTAACTTAGTTAGAGGTAAAGCTAGCTTCAAAAATCCTTCAGTGAATTTTCAATAGTAACCTGTCAGTCCTAAGAAACTTGGTATTTTTGTTATTGTTGTAAATCGCTCCTAACGTAATACTGCTTCCACCTTTGCAGGATCTACTGAGATTCCTTCTTTTGAGATCACATTTCCCAAGAAACTAACTTGCTTCAACTAAAACTCACACTTTAAGATTTGGCATACAATTGCCTTTCTCGCAATGTCTACAATACTATCCTTAGGTGTTCCTTATGCGCTTGATGATTTCTAGAATAAACTAGCATATCATCTATAAAGACTACCATAAATTTATCCAAATATTCATTGAATATTCGGTTCATGTAGTCTATAAAGATTATAGGAGCATTAGTTACACCGAAAGGCATCAATAAATATTTGTAATGTCCATATCTTGTCCTAAAGGCTATCTTCGGTATATCCTCAGTCTCGACTTTAATATGATGGTAACCAGATTTCAAGTCAATCTTTGAAAATACCGCAACTCCTTTCAGTTGATCCACAAGATCATATATCCTAAGTAATGGATATTTATTCTTTATAGTGATCTTGTTGAGTTCACGATAATCTACATACAACCTCATGCTTCCATCTTTCTTCTTTACTAACAACATTAGAGCACCCCAAGGAGAAACACTAAGTCTACTTAATTTTTTTTTCTAAAAGTTCCTCTATTTGCTTTTTCAATTTTGCTAGCTCTAAAGGAGACATTCTATAAGGTGCTATGGATATGGGTCCCGATCCCAATACTAAGTCTATGGTGAATTCTATATCTCTCTTAGGAGGTAAACTAGTAATATCTTCGGGAAAGCCTTCAAGAAAATCACAAACAATAAGGAGATTTTTAATTTTAAATCTCCCTCAATTTTTAGAGAAGATATGATCACATACACTTGAGCTTCCTTGTTTTTAGGAGCATTTATATGGTTGGTAGTTACCATGTCAAAACCAGTAGAGGTCTCGGATTTTAATCCGAAAACTAGGGCTTTTTCATGATAGTCAAGAAAAACATGATTGGAAGATAACTAGACCACTCCTAACACTAGGTCTAATCTAGTTAAAGGTAAATAGATTAAATTTAAAGAAAAAGTTTTGCCTTCTATTATAACTGGACAATTTAAAAATGCACAAGAAGTAACAACAGGAATATTGGTAGAGGTAGAAACAACAAGATCATAAGGCAAAAGTGAAATAAGTAAATTTAAATGCTTCACACAATCATTGGAAATAAACGAATGAGTTGCACCTGAGTCATATAGCATGTTTAAGAGATTATTGTTTATGATGCACTTACCCTAAGTGAGGTCATCAGATATGGCTGCCTCCATTCCATTCATGGTAAAGACTCTACCACTACTTCAAGGTCTACCAATTGGAGCATTCCTGTTGTTTCCATTGCCCTGCTCCTTCTTAGGCTTTGTACACATGTTACTGTAGTGGCCTTTCTCTCCACAATTAAAGCAGGTAACCACTGATTTGTCACAGTCTCGCTAACAGTGAGGTCCTCCATACTGGTAGCATCAAATAGGAGTATTATAACTCCCAACGGCAACAATCTTCTGGCTGGATGATCTACCAGTTGATCTAGATGAAGCATTATATGGCGTCCTTCTTTCTAGAAAATTTTGCCTCTAGTTTCTCTATGGCCTTCTACTTTTCCAATGAACTTTCCTCATCTTCATATCATCCTCATAAATTCTACAGCAATTTACCAAGGTAGGAAACTAGGCTATCTCAAGATATCGCACTGCCTACTTGATGCTAGAACTCAGTCAGCTCTCAAATTTGGAGCATCGTAAACTTTCATCAACTCCTTCTTGGAAGTAAGAGCAGTATTTCGACAGTTCATCAAATTTAGCAACATACTCCCCAATAGACATCTTGCCTTGCTTCAATTCAAGGAATTCTATTTCTTTTCTTCATCTTAGAGCTTCTGGAAAATATTTTCCTAAGAACTTTTGGCAAAATATTTCTCAGGTAATTAGTCTTCCTTCAGCTTCTTCTTGTTGTCTTGCATACCTCCACCAATGTTCAGCTTCTCCAAACAACATAAAGGTAGCATATGTTACCTTGTGTGCATTAGTGCATGCCATAGCTGTGAAAATTTTCTCGATCTTTGTAATCCAATTTTGGGTATTGTCTGGATCAAATTTACCTTTAAAAGTGGATGGGTCATTTTTGCAGAAAGTCGCAAGCCCTTGATATTCTACAAGCTCATTGGCTCGTCCTTGTTCATATTTTCAAGAACAACCATTGTTGTGATCTTCTAGCCATTGTCTAAAAAAAAAAAAAAAAAGATTCAATGTTTAGTTTATTACTTTCAATAAAACCACATATTAGATGAGTGAAATAGTACACTAGATAGACTCTCAGGAAAAAGAGGTGGGTCACAATGGACACTCTTAAGTATCAAGTCTTTCTTAGCTAGAATCTACCTAGACATGCACTAATTACTTCTACTAAACCCAATAGCTAACATTAGATTTGTTCTTAGCAAAGTCTTCTATTGAGTGTGCAGACCACTTTTTGTAATAAGGTTGGATGTCCACTTTTATTGGCATGTATATGCTTCTATATTTATCTTATATTTCTGTTTCTCAATAGAGGATATAAGAACAAACAATTCTTCCTTCATTCTTGTTTTGTCAATAGCAAATGAAAAAACACACAACATAAAAACAGTCAAGGCCATACCTCAAGCTTTGATAGGAAAGAACTACTCTGATACGACTAAATGCAACACCAGTCATTTAATTCAATTAGGAAAGAAAGACAACATAAAATACAACAGAGTAAAAAATACATCAAAAGATAGACACTACCTAATCCAATATATGCATAAAAAACGTCCTATACAAAACAGTGTCAGTCTACCTTATCCCTCATACTAAAAGAAACTACTATAAACTAAGTCTAAAAATCCTCATCCTTAGGGTGTCTTATGACTCGTCTTAAGCATCACTAGGCGTTTCAGTCATCTTCAATAATCGTGATCAAACATACACGGAAGAAAAATAATGGAGTGAGGTGATTTGTTCTAAATCACTTTCACATGTATGATGAGAATTTTACCATAAAATAAAGATAAAACATAATTGACAATAGAGGAGAACCTAAGGTGATTCTAAGTTGTATTAGACTACCCTTGACTAAGTCTGGATTCATACTCCCCATTAGTGAGTAATAGTTCTTAATAGTTCTTAATAGAACCAGAAAGTGATTGGGGGTACATGTATCTCTCTTAACATCAACACATGGTACAATCCTCATCATTATTGAGGAATAGAATAACAATCAGGATGTCCATTTACTCTCACACCAATCCAAAAATACTGAGCAAATGTCGGGGTTATTAAGCTTGATTAGGCAAATATCTCGGCTCATAAACACTACCCTGGACATTAGGATCTTCACCACTTGATGCCTACCTCCAAGACCTTCGCAAGTGGGTCCCTGCCTTTCATGCCTCAGTGTATTAAACTGTAGTTTCCCTAGTAAGGTGTCATACCACTACATGTCACTTGCTTTACATTACTCACTAACTTATCAATTTCTAACATCTCAAACAAAGGTTTCCCTAGTCTCATTAAATTTGAGCACTAGTACATTCAACATTTTTGCCTTATATTCCAGAAATTGCACAATATCAAAATTTTAACAAAATAACAATTTAGTAATTACATAAAATTTTAGCAAAATAATAACTTAGTAATCATAATTTAAAATTTTAGTAGAATGACAACTTAACAATTACTAAAATTTTAGCAGAATAATGACTTAATAATTATAATTTAATTACTAAAATTTTAGCATAATAACAATTTAGTAAGCATAATTTAGTTATCTAAATTTGAATAAAATAAAAACTTAATAAGTATGATTTAATTATCTAAATTTGAGTAGAATAACAACTTAATAATTACAATTTAATTATTTAAATTTGAATAGAGTAACAACTTAGTAAGTATAATTTAATTATCTAAATTTGAGCAGAGTAATAACTTAATAAAAATTAAAGTTTAGCAATAAACATTATAACAATATAATAGGACATACCAAACTTATGCATTGAAAGGTTTAAGGAAAAACCTTTCCTACCAACATGCAAAGTGACTGTAATTTAGAACCTGTAACATCTCGGGCGCTGACGAGGGCGGGGAGCGATCACTAGTGCAAAAGAGATGAGGCATGGACAATGAGTGGCTCTTGGCAGGCTTCCAACAGGAGGGGTACATGAATGAATCGAATACACACCGGAATGAAAAGGATCCAGAGGTTGTGCAGGTATAGGACTGTACAGTTGAGGATAGCTTAAAGGAATTAATAAGTGCTACCTATACCAACAAGATGCATCTACTTTTCGGTAGCGTATCACTTCAGAACTCCACAGTTAAACGTGCTTGACTTGGAGTGATTAAGGATGGGTGACCTCCTGAGAAGTTTCCTAGGAAGCGTGTGAGTGAGGACAAAACACGCTGAAAAGTCTTGTGTTAGTTTGTAGGGACAGCCGTTGATCCTAAAAGCTGTCAGGCGTTACAGAACCCACCCCACTCTCCCCATTACCACAAAGATGGTTGATGAAGAGGAGAAAAGTTGATGGCAATGTTGGTACAAAGCTCCTAGAAAGAAAAATTTACTAGTTAATGAAAATAGTAAAATTTTAGCATAAAAACAAAGTAAAAAAAATTGGAGAGAGAAACTCCTTATAGGAATTTCGGCCAGCCAAGGAAGGAGAGAGAGGGTGAAAATTTGTTCAAATGCATGGGTATTTACAGAGGAGGAAGTAGGCTTAGGTGTCCACTTGATTACATCATCCATTATGTCATAATTTCCTTTTAATTTTTTAATTAATCTTAGGGACACATATACAAAATAGGTGGTGAGTCATCTAGGACTAGGTTGGACATGTGTCTCATGAGTTGTCGCAACTTTAACTATGTTAATTTTATCTCCAATTAAATCAATTGGTACCGATAAAATAGCCTAAACTTGAATAAATTAATCTTTAATATCAAAATAATGTATTTAATTGTAAAATTGAACAAATATATTATTTTCCATCAAAAATAAATTTCTAAAAATAAATTTTCATTTATATTAATTATTTTCGAAATTTTAGTGATTTATTTTATATTCTTAAGCTAAAAAATTCATATTAAATCCACATTAATTCAATAAATACCCAAATTTTTATGGAAATTCTAAATTTACATATTTTACCTAAAAATGAACTAAAATTATCATTTTCACCATTTTTGGATGTCAAACCAATATTGACTTGGCTTTTTAGACACTCAAGGGCATTTTGATCATTTTGTACTAGAATTCTAGAGAATTATTTTAAAATCATATTTTAACACATATGATGTGATTCCAAGCTTAAATTGACATTTTATTGTCAATTAAATCTTTTTCTCATGTCAACTTTTAATGTTGAGAAATGAGAGCAGAATCATCATTTTCTAATTTCTTTGAGCTACAGCTCAAAGAAATTATTAAAAATCATGATTGAATAGCTCTCAACGTTATGGACGCAATCATTCAGAACCAAATTTTGAAATTCCTTCTTGATTTTTTAGAAATAATTCATCAAGTATTAGAAGAAAGTTAAAAAATTAAGGTAAGGTTATTACAAACTACAAATCCAAAAACCTAACTAGTTTTACATCTTCAAGTGTACGAACTATAACTCCAAAAGCCTAACTAGTTTTACATCTTCAAGAAAGACTACAGGTCCAAAAACCTTTCACTTAGAAAACGAGTCTAATTCTGTCTCAATTGAGTCTTTCTATTTTTGGCCAATGATTTCTTTGTTTACAATTCTTAACATATTTTGGTTCTTGATCATCATTATCACTTATTACATTTAGCACTACATTATATGTAAATATATCGTCAACGTTGACTTCATTTTGGTTCCATTGAATTCCATTTATGACATAATTTATTGAGATCTCTTATTTTCACTAATTTCAGATAGCTGAGTTTTTCTAGAACTAAAAATTAATTATGTCAGAGAAATCTTTTGAAGTTTCCATATTCTTAATTTGGCCATCTTGCCTTTTAGCTCTTTTTCTTCTTCAAAGATATTTATCTTTGGAACAAATAGGGTCTATCAAGCTTCATGTGTGTTTGAGACTCGTTTTGCAATATTAGATTGTCCAACAAGAACATCAATTTTTATTGAAGCATTAGCAGTTAGTAAATGAATTATCTTTTGAATTTCTAGTTCGCATTGTTTCATTCAAGGATCAAGATGATAATTCATTCCAACTAACCTCCTTTTCCAACTACTTATTTTCTCCCCCTAATGTTGGAAAAAAATATTCAAATGACAATTAGCAAACCAAGCTGTAAATAAATATCTTATTGATGATTCAACATATTTTATTATAGATAAAGATTCATACCCAGCATATATTCCCAACCTTCTTTGAGGACTCGACTTAATGTATTATGGTGGAACAATTGGAACACATTCAAAAATTCTTTAATGGAAACTATGAGGTTGTTAACCACAAATCAAATGCAAAGGAGAGAAGTAATTATAACTTGTTGGCATGATGCAAATTAATACTACAACATGTAAGATAACATATCCCCAAGTAGAAATTATAGGTTTTAATCTCATGAGTAATGGTCTTGTAATCAATTTTAGACATTTAATAAGTGATTCTGCAAGTCCATTTTGTGCATATGAACATATGTTATAGGATGTTCAATATCGATTCCTATAGGCATATTAAAAGCCTTATATGTAAATTCACCAACATTATCAATATGTATTTTCTTAATTGATAATCCGGGAAAAAAAAATGAGTTCTAAGTCAAATTAGTTAATAAGCAATTTCGCAAATGCCTAGTTACAATTTGATAGCAAACAAACATATGACCATTTAGTTGATGCATCAACCAAAACCATAAAACATCTAAATGGTCCACATGATGGGTCTACTGATTCACAAATATCACCTTGTATATGTTCTAAAATGTGATAGATTTATTCTCTATTTCTATTGGTGATGGTCAAATTATCAACTTCTCTTGGGAACAAACATTACATAAGAATTTATCGGATTGAAGAATCTTCTGGCTTTTCAGTGGGTGTCCATATGAATTTTTAATTATTCTTTGCATCACAATAAACTTAGGATGACCTAACCGGTCATGCCAAACAATAAACATATTTAGATCTGTAAACTTCTGGTTTACAATATTATGTGTTTCAATTTGTACTATTATATGTTTAGTACAAACCAAAAGCAAACAATTTTTCCAGCACCCATTTTTTTATTTAGATTAAGTCTCGTGATATAAAAATATTCAATATTTCTCTCTTTTGATGTTTCAATACGGAATCAATTTAGATGAATATTTTTGAAACTTAATAAGTTTCTATAAGACTTCAAAGTATAAATGCAATATCAATGTGTAACTTTGTTTCTTCAAATAACAATACATTAACTCTTTCAGAGTCTTCAATTATCTTTGTAGTACCAAATATAGTACTAAAATTAACTTATTGCATTACTAAATAAGATAAATATATTTTATTCTTGAGAATTGTGTGAGTCATTTCACCTATTAGTAAGACACATATCATAATTATTAATTCTAATGCCAACATTCATTGTTCATTAAAAATTATATTTTTTAATGTAACAAACAAATTTTCCATGTTATCTCACTAGGTTTAATAAGCATAAGAGAAACTTATTATTGGATGTCAGTTACAAAACATTGTAACTATTATATTAAAAATGAATTATATTGTAATTAATTTGAAATTAAAACCATTGACCATTTAATAGCTATTACATTATAATTTCAAATTAATATAAAACATTCAAATCAAGAATAATAAGTGTTTATCATATCAAATAAAAATTGTAGCATTGGCAATAATGATTCTAACTAATATATTAAAAATCAATTATTCAAATAATTATTTTATAAAAAATACATATTTTGCTACATTCACCTCAGGGAATGGAGCAGTGTCAATCGAAAGAGTCTTATGATTTTTCATAAAAATCATTATTTTGTTTATCCACAAGGAGATAAGAAATCAACTCATAATATATTTTAAATCCTTTTTTCTCAATATTGCTACTATAGGAGCACATTTGATGCATGAAAAATGGAGAATATTTTTCTAACATATCAATGATATTTTTTTTCTACATAATTTTAATTGAGAAATGATTCTAAATATCACAAAATTATACCCACTTACCGATTTAAATATTTATGTAAAGGTAAATGCATTAAATCATAAAAAAACTTTTGGAAGAATCACAATTTTTTTTAATAACAATACAAGTGATAGCATCTTACTATTTTTTGAAAACAAAGGTCATATACTTGTTGTAAGTAGGTGACTAATTGGATCAAAAAAAAATTCTAAAACATTTCTTTAGTCAATCAAACTCTTTAAAATAGTACAATCATATACTCATTTATAGAATTACTATTGGTAAAGTATTATGCGAGTGTAACTAAAATTTCCATGCTTATGATTTAATATCTATATAACTAAAATTAATTGCATTAATTCACAATTATACATATATATAACTTAGTCACTCACATATAATATCAAATCAATGCAAATTTTAATTTAGCAACTATAACATTGATTAATAAAATTTGTAATTGAATAATATGCTTTGTAACATAAACAAATAAATCTGGAAGCATATTCTCAATTGTAATATAAATAATTCTAGCATACTAACTAATAACATGTTCAATCTAAAATCATTAATAAACAATCAATGACAATGAGAATATGTAACAAATTAATATGTAATATAAATAAACATTGATTGTTTATTAATGCTTATTATAATTCAATTTAGTTATTTTGATAACTAAAACCACTAACGTGTAACATACAAACACTAACATAATGTATTACCAAATACAATTGTCTAATGTAAACAATAGTATATTGATAACAAAGATAAGAATTTTAGAAATTAGAACATATCATTAATCAAATATAATAAAATAATATAAATAAACATGTCACCATTTTTTTAATTACATTAAAAGATTTAATTATTTATACTTAATTTATGTTATTTAGTAAATGACGAGCATATTACATTGGTCCATAGCAAGTTTGTATCTACAATTAAAGTTCATAGTTTTTGTTGTTTCAATTCTTATTATAGCAAATAGTTGAATTGACTTTATACAATGTAACCACCAACCAAAATAATATGTAGTGACCTTAGTGAATGAATTGGTAACTTTACATAGTAGTTGTATGTACAAAAACAAAAGGCAATTAAGAAAAAATATAATAATAATAATAATAATAATAATTGAGCAAACCCTTAGTGTTCTAAACAATATCAAAGGATCAAACATAATATAATCATATTTGTCACTTTGTCCATCTTTTTCTTTTTCACTTTTTGCATAATTTTTTTCACTTTTGGTGAGAAAAAATATTCTCTTTTTCACTTTTTGCCTTTTTTTTTCACTTCTAGTGAGAAAATTATTCTTAAAATTTCCTTCAGTGACAGTGTCTTGAAGACTCATTGCAAAAATATTCTTAAACTTTCTTTCTTTAATAATATCTTCAAGACCTATTGAAAAAAATTCTTAAAATTTCTTTATTTGATAGTGTCTTCAAGACATATTGCATCTAAATGAATTTTACATTTACATAAACGTACAACAATACAAATATATTAATCAAACTTGTAGTATGAGTAATAGGATTAAAGAGAAAGAAGCTAACCTTGAAATACAAAATTGAAAATATGATTTTTGTCCAATAGAATCCTTTACAAGGATTTTTCTTGTAACTTGCAATGCCGAGAGTGAATATAACTAATAGAGGAAAGACAATCATGTTGATAATGTATTATAAAAATTAACATAAAAGTATAGGAATTCAAAAGCAGAAAAGATAAAAGATAGAAAATAGTGAGAACAAGAGAATGGAGAGTTCCTTGTATATTTTATAGAAATAGGATAGCCTATTATAGGTATAAATTGTAACTAAACGGTTACAAGTGATTTAATAGCATTAAGGCGAAATATAAATTGTCATAATGTATAATGAATATGGACAGCCACCTATTAAATATTCATAACAATAATATATTATATGTTATTTTTCTATTGTTATAATACACACACATATATAATATTTTCTATTGATGATTATTACATCTCAATTCTCATCAATTTTGGGCGATCAAAGTGTGAAGAAGATGTTGCTCCTTTTGTATTTTAACCATTAATTGAGAAGTGATTCATTAGGTGGGATGGCGGAAGAAACCAGAAAGCAATCCATTGTTTTAGGAGTTATGCCCTGTATTACATTTGAATTTGATACTAAAAGAGTAAATATTTGCCCGCGAGAATTTAGATTTTATTGATTCTTTTTATTTTTGCCAATCCTATATTATAGAAAATAAAAGATTCATTAGAACCTGAATATGCAAAAAAATCAAAGAATTACTGATGAATATGCCAAAAAAAAACTAAATTATGTGAATCGAAAACTAAACATTGCTATTGCAAGAGTTGAAAATGCTTATAAACATCCCAATATTCTTGCAGAATTTATAGTTGGACAATTAAAGAATAGAGTTTCGTAACGTAAAGCAATGAAAAAAGCTATTGAATTAACTGAACAAGCGGGTACAAATGGGTACAAAAAGAGTTCAAATACAAATTGCAGGATGTATCGACAGATTATTGCATCTTAATTCTCATCGATTTGGGCTATCAAAGTGCGAAGAAGATGTTGCTCCTTTTGTATTTTATTTTTACTTTTTGGTTTTCTATAATTAAAAAATTAAAAATTTAGGAAATGAAACTTTCTAAATAAGAGTTATTGATCAGTGATTGTTATTCAAGAAAGATAACTTATCAACATTTATGAAGTTGGTAAGGGTTTATTGGTTCACCCAATGCCACAAAAAGAGCTATATTTTAATTCCTAATTCTTTTCACACACATGCACGCATGCCCACATATAGATAGGAGAACAAAGGGAGTGTTCTCATCCATGATAAAGTCATGCAACGACATCTTTCCCTCTTACCCAATTTTGGGTAGTTAAAAATATATAATCCCAGTCACCTTATACCCCAAGAAACTTCTCTTTTATTGGCAAGCAAGTATGTAAAGGGAGTTTAGGCAAACATTTCAACTACTTGCAATGCTCTAAGTTTAAATATACAAGATTGCAAAGTTTATTTAGGCTACAAGGTAGTGTACAAAAATTGTTTACCCCTAAATTTAATTTTTCTAAACAATGTAAATATTTGATAGCATGAGGGATTTGGCTTAGATTGCAAAAGCTAATGTCAAGATCACGCAAACAACACAAGGAAAGCAACAAGAACAAAAATGTTTTTTTATCTAGTTCTATTAAAGAGCAAGAGAGATTTAGATATTCAAAAGAACACAGACCCAATATGCATTTGGATATACATGCTAGACTCTTATAGTTTTCAAATTCAAAAGAATAAGCTTTTTTAGAAGACCAATGGATGAATCTATCTTCACAAGTTTTGTACATTCTTAAAGAATTAGTGACTCAAGATTTGGGACCTCTCCAAGGCTTAGCATCTTGATAAGATTTGTGGAGTGTGAGAGATCCATATATTTCAAATTTTGTAGAGGTTGCTATAAAGGACCAATAGTAGGAGACAATTCATAATCACAATTTTCCTTTATAACTTTTCATTTGAAGAAAAAATAGGGAAAAAAAGAACAAAAATTTACAATACCTTTTCATTTGATGGCAACAACGTGAAAGGATACTTGTCCCAGAACAGATATTTTAATTCATTGGAAAGATACTTGAAACATCCTTGAAAATTCATATCATTCAATATAAGCAATCTATGACGACTCATTTTTAACAATGTTCTAGCCATTAATATTTCCCCTTTTTTTGCGCAATGCAAAACTATGGCTTCAAAGTATTATATTTCCTAATGCATTGTAAAAAAAGAAAAGAAAAGATTATATCCAATGAAATATACAAAATTTATAAAATTGAAATATAAATTTTCTATTTTCAAATAACTACTTTACCATATTCTCCGACATAACCTTGTAGAAGCATTTGTCAACCCACAGCCTGCTCCACTTTCTTGGCTCTTTAGGTGAATTATTTTGAACAATTTTTCTTCCCAAATCTTCCAAGAAATCATGCATTTCACTCAAATTGTTTGAAATGGTTATAAGTGATTTATCAATAAGAACTCTTATTCCAATATCAGGATCAAATCCACAACAATTTAGAACCTTCTTAAAATATTACTCCTCATTCCCATTAAAGAAATAAACAATATCCAGAAATATTTCTTTTTCCATTTTCTCTAGTCCATCAAAACTTAATTGTAACACATTCATGATATCTTTCCTTGGATTTTCTCGCAATTTAGCCAATGCACTCCTCCACTCAAAAACATCTCGATCAAACAAAAAAGAGCCCAACACCTTAATTGCCAATGGTAGATCATTAGCATATTTTAGTACATCATATGTCAACTCTTTATAATCATTGGTAATGCCATCACATCTGAAAGCTTTTTCGATAAATAATTCAAGAGAGTTATCCTAATTCAAGAGTTGAACATTGTAAACTTTGTCCGCTTTATGCATTTGTAGGATATGTTCATCTCTAGAAATTATGATGACTCTACTCCTTATGCCTAACCATTCCCAAATAATAACTAATTTTTCTAGTTGTTCAATCTGATCAACATTATCAAGAACCATAAAGGCCCTTACATGGCATAGCCTACTTTGTATCAAGTTAGTTACCTTAGAAAGCTCACAAATCTGAAGGTTTTGATCGTTTAGAGTTTGATGTAGAAGTTGCTTTTGTACAATAATTGGATCATGATCTGTATAAATTTTGCTTACATCACCTATAAAATAGCAAGCATCATAATGATGAGAAATTCTATCATATAAAATAGTAGCAAGAGTTGTCTTCCCTATTCCATCCATCCCACAAATTTGTACAACTTGACACCATCAACTGAGCTCAAAAGTAAGAGCTTTTCTAATTCTTTTACTAGATATTGCATCCCAACAAGATCATGTGGAAGACTGGAAAGTTTGTGACCCAAAGTACTCATTATCTTTTTAAAAATATGTTCAATCTCTACATATTGAGGCCTAAAAGTTAAAAAAAATCCAGAAAACCCAAACCATCATGTAAGAAACCGATAGTCAGGGACAGTTATGGTAGTTATGTGTAGAAAATATCTGCTAGTAGTTAGTTTTGTGTTAGAAATTGCAGGATGCCAATTATGTGTAGAAAATAACTACTGGTAGTTATGTATAAGGAGTATATATCTGATAGTAGATTGCGTAATTAGACGTGCGAAGTTATTTTCATTTTGTGGATAGAGAATACTCTCTGTAGGAGACTTCTGTCTTTGGTACAGAGAATACTCTCCATAGGAGACTTTGTCTTTGGGACAACTAGTGTATTATTGTATTTATGTAGTAGGAGACTTTTCGTCTCTAAGACACAAGTGTATTACTGTATTGTGTGTGATCTCAATGTTCAATATTATCTTTTATTACTTTTTTCAATTGGTGTTCTATTAGAAACTCAAAACAAGAAGTACATGTATAGGAAAAAAGTGATTAATTCTTCAATAATATTTTCAAACATTTTGCATGTTAAATCTAGTTTAAAAGAAAAAGTAAATTTAAGAACACTAAATCACAGAGACAATCATATTCACTGAGTACATAGTAATATCTTTTATGAAAACCTTATGTTTGCTTAATCAAGTTGTTGCATAGGCATTAATCATCATTATCAAAGAAGATTACTCACTTATCTCATACATCCTAATCAGAGAGATTGACAACATGTGTGAGAGCTTCCCTCCATCTTTGCAGTTCCATCATCATACATGAATCATGTTTGAATCTTTCTTTGTGCTTGGCAAAGGCTTTCTTAAAATCTCCACTCTGTTTACGCACGTCAGATGGATCAACATCATAGAAAATAGGAAGAACACGTTTTCCTGAGACTTGAAGGCAATTAAAAATCTTCTTATATAAGTTTTTGCAAGCACCATGTTAAGGAAACATAGTTCTTTGAGAAAACAACAATCAAAATTTGAGACCCTTCAATTGCTAGTAGTTATTCAAGTGCCATAGGTTCACCTTTCTTAAGCTTTATATCATCCTTGAAGGTAACAATGCCTCTTCTTTCGAAGGCACCAAAAAGATAATCAGTGAAGTTGTTGTGTGTGTCACCTTTAAATCAATGTTGTCAAACTCTTGAGTTAATTAGTAAACTCTTACGAGTTTACGATTCTAGGTAGGGAAAATGAGTTATGTAATAGCTTAAATTTTGAATATTAAAAATAAACCATAAAGAGACATTTTTAGGACTCTAATGTTTTATTATTTGATTAAGAATACCTTAGGTGCTATTATTAATACTGCTATTGTTGTTGTTATTATTATATTTATTATTATTATTATTATTTATATTATTATTCTTGTTGTTGTTGTTATTGTTTTTATTATTATTAGGATTAATATTATTATTGTTATAAATATATTAGTGCTGAAAATTATTAAGAATGAAATAATAGGACCCAAAAAGAGCAACAAAGGCCCAACAAGGGACTTAGCCCACCAAGCCACAAACCCACCTATGTTTTATAAGAAAGGAAGATAAAGAGAGATTAAGGTTAGTTGTTAGAAACTAGGAAAAGGAAAAGAGAGAGAAAGGATCAGAGGAGAAAAGAGGAGAAGAGAAGAAGGAAAAACCTAAGCAATGACTTTCTTAGGGATTTGGCAATCATCTTTAGGTGAATGCAACCCTTTGTATGTTCCCCCTTCTTGTCATATTTACCCTTTCCCCATAATTGTTTACTATTGTCTGTATGTTTGTATGTTTATGTCATGTGGGGTTAGGATAAGGGTGTTGTACTTGTTAATGTTTATGCAAGATTGAAGGGTTAGAGTAGAGCCTTTGATATAATAGTATGATTAAGAGGTTTAACATAAGGATGTTCTAATGTTTGGAAATTAAGAAAGAGTAATACCATGTGTGTGCATGAGTGTGTGGATATATTATCATTATTGTTGTTGTTGTTATCATTGTTGTTGTTGTTGTTGTTGTTGTTATTGTTATTATTATTATTCTTGTTGTTGTTGTTGTTGTGTGAACATATCTGATTAATCCAATTTGTAATTACTCAAGGGTAGACTGAGATTATGGTGAGGGTTTAAGTTGATTTGAGGGTTTTTCCTATTTTGAATAAGGAATTAAAAGATTAGGCTTAAATGAAAACGACTTAGATTGATAAGAAATCCCCATTTTGTAATAGAATGTAAGACAATAAGATATTAAGATAGTATGAACACAACCTTATAGAGTTTTGGTAGTTTAAGGAGGCCTTAAAAAGCCTCCATGCTCGGAAATCATGATTTTGCAATTTGTCAAGTGATGAGCATGTTCGTGCTTACCTTCCTAATAGAAAACATCAACTTAGTGGGCAAAACTGAATAGGAATATGATCGAATTAGACTTTGTGGTATTCATGAGAATTGTAGCCCTATGTGTTAGGTAAGGAATGGCTTTGGAATCACCTAAAAATAATGTGGATAACTCAAGATATGCCCAAAATGCCGTACCTATGTCTAGCTGTCAACGGGAAATAGTGTGCCTAATTTTAAGTCAATTTTCATCCATGATCTAGATCAAAACAGCTAACAACTTCTTCATGAAAGTCATATGTTTTTCTTTTATCTTTTCATAGACACCAAGAAGACATCAAACTCATCTTTATGTCCCAAGTTATGATCCAAACAAGGACAAAAGGTCAAAACCCATAAAAATTCAAAAATTAACTATGATTTTCATTAAAGCTCAATTGAATCCAAACACGCAAAAATCAACTAGAGCACCTATACTAAGCCCAATAAAATTCAATAAAGGCAAGCACGAAGTCATAATAAATGTATTCAAATTGGTTGATTAAGCATGCCCGTGCTCCATTGAGCATCCTTGTGTTAAGTTCCTTATCAATGAATTTTGGAGTACGAGCATAGTAGGACTAACTTAGGTAATCAAAAAAACTGAATTGAGAGAGTAATGATTAGACAGTTTAGATATAGGAATATGATATGGGCTAAAGGAAGTGAGTACGTAACATTATGAATGTTGTTTTACTTGTGTTGTGGTCGTTATTTGTGATATTATACTTAAGAATGTTTATTCCAATTGACTATGATCATGACGTGTGTATATTACATTATGAGATATGTGATGTGACTTAATATCATTGTGACGAATGACCTAGCCACTGAGAGGCGAGAATGGGCTCAAGTGATATCTCGTTTGTGAGAGACCTAGCCTATGAGAGGTGAGAATGGGAATCACTTTTTTGTAAAGAGAAGTCTAGAGGGACACTTATGTGCCTTGTATGTATGAGACATGCATCATGACATTGAGATTTTGTAATAGGGGAAAGTATTATGAGCCCAATGGTGGAGGTCCTAAAGGGTTGTCAGTCCAGCCTTGGGGGTTGCTTAATAAGGAAATTCCAATGACTCATGTTGATCCCATGATGTCGAAGCGCACTGTGCAAAGCTTAACAACCCTGACTAGTCACTTGAAGACATCATGCTAACTGAGAGTGCTTAGTTGGAGGTAACCAAAAGGGTTGCGCTCCTTTGACCCTAAGTATGTACTCCTAGGCTACTTCTTAATGATAGTATTGATACCACATGCATTTGGAGTAAGGATAAAGGAACATTGCATTCATATGTGCATCTTACTAATGATATAATTGTTGTTTCTAATGGTGTACTATAAAGGAAATTATATGTTTTATGTTTTGTATATAGACTATGATATCTTAAAAATGACATGTTGTTTATATGTGCTCTATATGGTATTGTAATGTCCCTAGGGCACTCACTGAAACCATGGTCTCATTAGTTTAAGTTTAATGTTTTTATATTAAGCAAAGCTGGGAGTAATAAGAAAGGAAGCATTCAACATAATTTATAGTTCTATAATTATTTTTCTTTTAGGATTTTAGTTTCTTCTTTTGTAATTAATAACCTCTTGCATGAGGCCTAGTTGTTATGTTGATAATTACTGTTAAGTCTTGTAAGGTACCTTGAGTACTCATGTATTGAAATGTATATGTTTTATTGAAGTTTTATTTTAAAAAGTTGTATTTTTTGTAAATGAAAGTACGTGGGAAAGGTAATGCTCCTTGGGATGTTACAAGTTAACTCTCTATCAAACTCTTTTTTGGATAAACTCGAGTAAACTCTTGTAAACTTGCATAACTCTTGAGTCAAGAAACAAGTTAGCAAGTTTGAAATCAATGTAATTTTTGTCCCTCGTTGATCCCATAGTGTCATTGTTTTATTGTGGCCCAAATGATTTGAAGAAATTAACTTCTTTTTGAAATGTTTTCACTTTAGGAACTCATGATTTTATGAAGTTAGGTATGATTTGATTATTTATGTAGTTTGATTTTATTTAGTACTAATGGGCTAGCACACTTTATTATTGTGGGTTGCTACTTTGCTTTTATATTGGAGTTGAAACGTTGAATTATTATTATGTTAAGAATATTATATTATGCATATATATTATTAATGGTTTTTTAATATTATTTTTTATAATAAGTAAACTCTTATGAGTGTACAAGTCAAGTCTACAGAAGCTCCACGAGTTTGCATAGACTCTCGTGTTTGACAACTTTGCCTTTAAAGCTCACAAACACGTCATATTTCCTTCTCATCTGAGATGAAGAACCACTTTGAATGCTCTTGCAAGCCATTGCAATTTACGAAAATCAAAGCAAACTTGTTCTGAATTATATGTAATGTGAACACTATTGTGGATAGCAATAATGTGATGCTGCAATGCAAGAATAAATGTTTCTAGTTATAAAGAAACCGTGGATACCTACCAAGACTTATAAATCAATCTAAGACTTAGGCGTCTTGTGATGGTTTACGAAATGGTCAAAATATAATTGAAGAGGAATATATTCTCTAACACATTCCTGCTGACACACTTTTACTATTTGTTAAAATTTATTAGAGATTATAAAATTATGAGTGAGATTCATTAAATAAAAAATGAAACACACAAAATTTTGTAATTTCTAAAAAATTTCAATTAATAGTAGAGAATATTCAAAAGAATGTGTTAATTAAATGCCTCTACTTCCTCTGCGGCACATATTGGTTGAAAAATCACCTGCAGACAAAATTCTACTGCGAGTGAAGTTTGATTGGGACTCCTTTGAATTTTGGGGATTGGAAATATAAGAAAATTGTCATAGCTTTTCATGTGCAGAAGACGTGAAAACAGGGAAAGGATTCTCTTCTGCGTATAAAAAAATAAAAATAAAAAAGAATTGACATGATTAAGTTTCATCGTCTCACCGTTTATTTTATTTTATTTTATTTTTTGATTGGTATCGTTTATTCTTTTAAACCTTTACTTTATAATAAAAATATATTATATTAATGAAATTTATTGAAAGGTTAAAATTTCATACAGTAGTAAAATCACTAAAAATGATCAATTCCCGTGAAAACATGCCATCTCAGGATAAGACCATAATTAATTAGTCCTACATCATATTATTCTACGATACAACCGACTAGATTATAATTAATGAGTCCTATCATATCATTCTACGATACAACCAATTAGACCATAATTAATGACACTTATATCATATCATTCTACGATACAACCTATTGAACCATATCATCCTACGATACAACCTAAATCATATCAATCTACGATACAATCATTCAAACCTATTATGCCAAAATTAATAACTAAACTTGATCTTTATGATACAACCTATTTAAAAGGTAGTACTTCAATAAATCATAAAGCACATTTACATTTAATATTAAATGAGGATATTTTGAACTAAATACATTACTCACACTTATTAAATGTTCCTTAATTTGTGTGTATGAACCTTAAACATCAATGATTTTAAGGTGTATCTAATACGCACTAAGATACAACACAAGAAGAACAGCACAGGACAAATATTTAAGCTACAAGACAATTTTTTATCTTATACATTGTTTGATGGACAATGGACGGTACAAGCAAAATAGTGTAAAATTTATTGCAATATCCTTTTTAATATTAATTATCTTAATACAATTCATATTAATTATCTTAATAGGACGATGGTGGTGGCGGCGGCAAGAGTGACAACTGTAGTGGTGGTAGTGGTAAAAACAACAGTAGTGGCGGCAATAATGGCGGTAGTGGCAACGATGACAATAGTGGTGGTGGAGGCAACAACAGTGGTGATGGTGGCGACGGCAGTGGAGGCGACAATAGTAGTGGTGGTGAAGGTAACAACAACTATGGTAACAACGGTGGTAATGGTGGTAGTGGCGGCAGAGGTGGTGGTGGTGGCAGTGCCAACAACTATGGTGGCGACACTAGTGGCAGTGGTAGCAATGGCAGCAATAGTGGTGGCAGTAGCGATAACAGTGGTAAAATATTATTTTTTTTTTGCGTATTTTGTACTTACAACAAAAAGTTGTCTCATGGTTTGTTAAGTAACAAAAAATTGAGTTTTTGTTGTGTCCATCACCACTTAAGTTATGCTATCCTATGATCCTTTTTCAAATTAAATGTGAAACAATTATTTTGTGTTTCCAGTACCATACTTTTTAACAAATCAAATAGATCCTTAGGATTTTGCTAAGGGCACTGGTTAACAAATCAAGAAACAAAAAGTTTTTATTAAAGATTATGTTGGAGTTGCATTGAAAATCAACATTGTTACATTTCTCAATAAAAATTTTCCACTTTTAATTTCTTAACCAGTGTCTTTAGGACACTAGTTAGCATTTTCAATGTTTTAAAACAGAGGTAGTATTATTTTTTGTATCATATCTTAATTAGTGTAGGAGAGCCATCTTAAATTGGAGGACAACATAGACCAGAGGCATCTCGTACTTTGCTCTATTATTGGAAAATGAATAATTTTAAATTCTTCTTAAATATCTTCTTACTAATTCTATTACTTTCTTTGTATGGTAAGTATTAAATGTGTTTTGTATTTCTAAGATATTAAATACATTTATTTTTTTATTTAATATTTTTTATATATATAAACAAGTAGAAAGATTAGTAAGAAGATTACAGGGAGGATATAGCATTACTCTTGGAAAATAGACCTGGCTCGTAAGCCCATTTTACATCACCAAAGTGAAAAGTTTCTGCTTTGTTAGGCATTGTTATTCGGTAGATTAGTCGCAGCACACTCTTTATTATTGAATAAAATTAATTAGAAATCACAAAACTGTATCTTATTTCTTAAGAAACTCTATTCATGATTTTGCAGTTTTTAATAAATTTTAATCAATAATAAAAAGTATATTGAAAAAATGTGTTAGAAAATATATTACTATTATTGTTCGTTAAGATATTTACTTCTGAAAATCTAAGTTATATATTTTTGGTCTCAACTCCCAAGGATATAGAAGTGACCGCGAGGCTGGAGTAAACTAATGAACTTGCCAACCAGCTAAAAAATCACGTTAATTGGGGTAGCAGTGGGGAATCGGGTCTTATTGAAAGGAGTTAGATAAAATAGACAAGTTAGTGGGGGTATTTGTGCGTGTCTACGCGTATATTTAGTGCACTATTTAGACTGTCAAACCAACAGTTCAATGAAGGAACTAGTTGTTCATTTGTTTAACGTGGTTTAACTTTTAATCTGAAATTTTTTCATGAAATTTATTCTATTTATAATATATAATTTCGGAAATATTATCATCTCAATTTCTTAAACTTTCTTCTTTTAGTAATGTTAACAAAATTTTGTTTTGGCTAACACACTAAATTTTAAACTCGATTACTGCAGATCCAACTCAACACTAACACCCTTTGAATGGTTTGATTCGAAGTCCTTAATGCACCAATAATGGGTACCTCAATGTTTGTTCCAATTCATAAGAATTAAGAACTTGTGATTGAAGATTTGTCAAGGGAGCACACCAGATTAATTATTTGGCCGTGCAAGTTCTGCTTTGTGCCTTCTTTTATACATGTTATTTACTCATAGACAAATGAAATAGTTATATAATATTTTATATACTAGCCGTTATATTTATTCAAATTCACAGGGTTATATTAGAATTTACGAACTCGTACATAGATAAATGACTCTGTTTACTCCCTAATATAATTCACTGCGCTATTCTTATCAATTACATTAAGTTGGATTGTGGATGAATCAATAGAACTTCACGGTTGAGGTTGATCCAAGTCTCGGGATCACCTAGAAGATTTGCTTCTTGTTAATGTGTGGGGTTTCAGGCCGTCAACTCCTGGTTGTAGCACTATCTTAACAACAATATTATCAGTCATTGAAGACTGCATGTTTTGGCATATACCGCGAGACGGCATGTATTTTTTGGCATTGATTAAAAGAAAATAGGGGAGGAGCTGTGTCTGTCATTTGGGTCAATGACATAAAAACTGTTAGTTTAGAATGAACTTTTAAACTGATTCCATGATTCTGGTCCACAGTACCCTGCCCTAACAAAGCAAGGAAATAAAACACATCTTCCTCAAAGAAATAGCTAATTGGATTTCATTTGTAATTCAAGGTAGCAAATCCTATAACCAGCTCCTCAGTCACTGTTATATTAACTAAAAAAATGTTTAAAATTTAATTTTAGACAAATTATGCTTTATTTAAATTTGACTAAAATTTATAAGCATTTACAACCATTCTGATCCGTCTTTTTTTTTTTTTTTTAATTTAAATTCACAAACGCTCCTGAAGTTGTTGGACGAGTGCGCAGGCACACGGGCGTGTGATTGTGTGTATTCAGTGGAAACCGTGATAACCAAGATGAGACTTTTGCATACAAACATAATTTTGAAAGGGACATGAGCAAATGTACACTAAACATTAACTAGTGAGTAACTAGAGTTGGCAAAACTTGTCAAAATTAATAGAATTATCACTTTGTACAAGGGAAACTCGCGAATCACAGACAGACTAAGCTATGTACGTACCTTAAGTCAGAATGGCTCTCCATTATTGTGGTGAGACAAATGGACCTCCCTAGAAACTATGACATTCACTGGTCACTTTGCCTGATTTTCCTGAAGAACATTCGTATTATCAATATGACATTCAGCGGGTTTCGTGGGTTTACCCTGCGAAAACAACTCAACCGAGTCAGCATATATTTAAAGCAAATATAATCTCAAACCAAAAAATACAGGACATACAGATATCTCTTGTATGACATATACATTAGAATTATCAATTGTTAGGAACCCAGATAAGAACATAGAAGAAAGAAAAGAAAGATTATATTTCTTGATTGAAAAATAACAGAAAATAGGAGAGATAACTCTCCTCCATGGGTTTCCCCTTCCCAGAGGATTTCTCCTTTCATAAAGAGCAAAGCTCAATTCTCACATGATACCAGTTAGAATGCCTCTTCTCTTACATTATCCTCCTATTTATTTACCTGTCAAATCCCCTCTAACTGACTAACCCCTCTACTAACTAGCTACAATAACTGCCCAAATTAACTTCCTAACTCCTAACAGCAACAGTTTCTTCTTCCAGCTTTTCTGTTTTCCTTTTTTACCTGGAAAGGTAAAAGCTGATAAATACTCTGATCAAACTCCTTGCGCATGCTACTCAACTGGTTCATCACCAAGCCCCAAAGACACAATTTCATCACCTGATACTAGGCACCATCTTTTCCATCACCTTCAACTTTCTCCTTTGGTTCACCATGCATCTTGTAACAATTTGGAGCTTCCATTATTTCTGTACACTAGCTCACTGTCAACGTTTACACTTAGCCTGAGGAAGACATAGGGTTTTGCATGGATTGTCATGTACGGCAGATTTTCACTAACCTTATTAATACTCTGATCAACCCCTTGTGCTGGCTACTCAACTGCCACATCACCATGCTTCAAAGACATAACTTTGTCATTTGATCCGTGGGAACCATCTTTTCTATCATCATCAGTAGCAACATTATTCTCCTTAGGCCCACCCTGCAATGTTGCAAACTCCACACCAACCAACTCATTTATTATTTAAAAAAAAAATCATGAATTTGAATTCTCTCATGTTAGTAAATAACATGACAATGTCAAGTTAAAAGAGAAGATACAAATGCAAAATTAATGAAACCTACAAATAATGCCTAACCCTGATATAATTGTTTTCTACCTTTCTCTCTCATTAGGACCAAAACCAACAAGAGGGATCCTAATCCAAAAAAAACATGAATAAATGGACAGAACTTAAAATGCAGTTCTTTAATTACTCTTAGTGCTCAAACTAAAAGTTCACCTTAGTAATCCTTGTAACAAAGGTTTGCTTTAAATGTCAACATAAGTCAACAAAATAAAACTCTGATTAGAGAACAGCACCAAAAACACCTTAAAAACTACATCTAAGCTTTGTCCTAAATAAAAACACCTGAAAAATCTTGACTAAAACTCTGATCGGAGAACATCACCAAAAACACCTTAAAAACTACATTTAAGCTTTGTCCTAAATAAAAACACCTCAAAAATCTTGACTAAAACTCTGATAGGAGAACATCACCCAAAACACCTTAAAAACTACGTCTAAGCTTTGTCCTAAATAAAAACACTCCAAATGCATCTCAAAATCTTGACTAAAACTCTAATCAGAGAACATCACCAGAAACACGTTAAAAACTGCACCTAAGTTTTGCCTTAAATAAGAACACCCATATTCAGCTCAAAATCTTGACTAGAGAACATCACCAAAAACATCTTAAAAAACATGTCGAAGTTTTGTCCTAAATAAAAACACCCCAAAATTCACCTCAGAATCTTGACTAAAACCTGATTGGAGTACATCGCCAAAACACCTTAAGAACTGTGTCTAAGTTTTGTCCTAAATAAAAGCAGCTCAAATTCACCTCAAATCTTCTCTGATCAAAAAACATCACCAAAAACACCTTAAAAACTTCATCTAAGTTTTGTCCTAAATAAAAACACCCCAAATTCACCTCAAAATCTTGACTAAACAACTACCTCTGCCTCAGCTGGCTGCATCTCCAGCCCAAGAGGCTTCCCCTTCATCACGATGGTTGGAAGCCGATCAACATCCCAACCCAAAACCTTGCACACGGCCAGCCCAAAGCTCCTGTGGGCCTGTTTCTTCACGGTCCTCAAAATCGACATCGAATGCTGAACAAGCGCAACGCAATCCTTAAACCTCTTCCCAGATTTCTTCTTCCCAATGGCATCGCAAACCAAGCAGCAAAACTCCCCACTCTCAAAACTCCTCTGGTAATACCCTCGCAATTCATTGTCCTCCAAGAAAACCCCCACAAAGAACTCCTCAAACTCCTCCCAACCTTCACCACCATCATCATCATCATCACCATCATCATCATCATCATAACTCGATAGAAACTCCTTCAAACCTCGGCACGCCTTGTGCTGCGCTTGCATCGCGGCAAGCTTCTCCTTCTCTTGCGGAGACACCTCAGGAGGAGGAGCTGGACTAGGCTTTGGCGCGGCCCAACCGGAGGTTGGGCTTGGGTCGGGCCGAACCGGGCACGGCCATTCTTGGCCCGGGTCGGGCCGTGCGGCATTGTCGCGCTTATTATGATTCTTTTTCTTCTTGTTTTTTTTCTTGAAGGTGGTGGAGGCGAGCGGGGGGAGTGATCTGGTGTGGGCGGGTGCAAGTTGTTGAGGAGGACGAGGGTGCCACGTGTATTGGGTGATGTAGGGTTGGGAAAGGCGAATGCTGGGATTTTGTGGCGGTGGGGGTGGAGGAGGGCCTTGGTGCCAGAGAGAGTGGAGGTAGATCACTTCGTCTCTTAGCCTCTCTGCATCGTAGGGGTTCATCGTGGTTTGGTTTGCACCTTTGTGGATGCTTAGGGGACGATGCTTAGGGAACAAAGAGCTGTCAAAGTGAGTGCTAACTCGGGTTGAGTCACTATGGATCGGTCAAAAAATAAACCAATTCAATCAGATTTATTTTTGGTGAGTGAAAAAATGTTTAATTTGGCTCAATTCATTATAGATTGGTGAGTTATATAGGTTGGTTTATTTAAAATTAAAAAAATAAAACATTTAAGTAAAAAAAAAATAAAAAATTATATAAAAATAAAATTGAGATGATAAAATTTTAAAACACTAAATAAAAACCAAAGCATCAATAAGACTTTTACATTATGTCTCAAAATTTATATATATTAATGATTTAAAAAATCATATTCACATTCTAATTTTATACGTAAAAAGATTAGTTATTGTTTTACTATCTTTATTATGATTAGAATTGAATTATATTGGCCTAGTGGTAGGGAGTTGAGGTAGTTTGTATGAAAAACTAGCTTCTATTCTCACTGTTGTCAAATATGCCAAAAAAAATGAATTGAATTAAATAATTGAATTTACATGTTACTTATTTTAATTACTTGTTGAGTTGGTGAAGTTATAATAATAATAAAATAAAAATAACCCATGAATCAACCTGACTCACCACGGATTCGACCTAGGAGTTCAACATGAGCGAACTGTGAGCTATGTAAGCCGGATCAAATTTAACCTACAGTTTAGACAAACCAAATTTTACTAAAATTCATGGTGAGCCGAACTAGCACACGGCCATGGCCCATACCGACTGCTGGGCGACACAAACTCACGATTCATTTCAGTTCCCTCGAAAGAATCGAAACGATTATTGGTCTGACGGATTCTTGGTCCAACGTAGCGGGTTTTGATCTCAGTTTATCCTTTGAATTTTCCGTTTTGTTTGGATGTTGCAAATGGCAGTGCATTACTACATTTGCTTTTTTCTTATTCATACATTTGCTTTTGGTATTACATATTAAAGTTTTGTTACTTTACTTATACGAGTTAACCTAACTTTTATTATAGAAATCATGCAGATGATATTTTAATTTTGATCGGAAAATACTAATAATAGCATATAAATTTTCATTAATGCAAAATGTCATTTTGATTCTCAGAATTTACAATTGTATTTTAAGTGAGTCTACGTCAACACAAAACGAGTATGATTAATTGAAAAATAAATAATTTAAAAATAAATTAAGATTTAATTTAAATGCATTATCGTTAAAAAATTATAATACTATGTTATATATATATATATATAGGAGACGTATCATATAAGAATAGCCTTCTTACGTGAGAATGAGAATGACTAATTTCAACCGTTAAATTAAAATGGAAGGCCTAAATTAAAATACTTAAGAATCCAAATTAAAACATCATGTAACTATCAATCTTTAAAAAATTCACCAAACAAAAATCAAATATCTAAAAAATACCGATTATCACATCCTAAATATCTCAATTATTATGTTACTCTTTTCAAGATTGTCGGTAACCCATCACCATCACCACCATGATTGCCACCACTACCATGATTGCCCCCTCATCCATCACACTGCTGCCACCACTGTCATGATTGCCCCCTTATCCATCACCACCGCTACAACCAACATGACCGTCACCACCACTACTACCATGACCGTTGTTATCGCCACCACCACCACCATGACCGACCACAGTGACGACGATGGTAGCAATGGTCATGGTGTTAACACATCACCACCACTGCCATGACCACCGTCACCACCACCATTATGACCACTACCGCCACTACCGTTATGACCGTCGTCGCCATCCTCCGTCATTGCCGCCACTATCACTGATGGTAATAGATTAACGACAATCTTAAAGAAGAGTAACGTGATAATTGAGATATTTTAGGACGTTAGAGATTTGATTTTGTTTGGTAAATCTTTAGAGATTTGATAGTTACATGAGGTTTAACTTTGAATTCTTAAATACTTTAATCTATTTTCACACTAAAGCCACATTATTATCCTTTCCTAGCTTCATCAAAATGAGACATTAGATTTACCTCTTCTCCTCTTCCTGTGATCTACTTCCATTGAGGTAATGAGAGGAGTAGAGTTGGTTCTAAATTGTTGTCATTTTAAATGTTAGTAGGAAGAATTTTCTCCTAAACCCATTTATGTATAAGTTTAATTCCTATTCTCATTACATTGTTATAATGTTTGGTGCAAAATCTTGATTTTAAAATATGTGTATTGAGTTGTTATGCTGTTGAAATTTTGATTAAAGTGTGATTACTAAGGTATTATGCTGTTGAAATTTTGATAATTAAATGTAACTACTAAGTTGTTATGCTGCTAAAATTTTGATAATTAAATGCAATTACTAAGTTGTTATGCTGCCAAAATTTTGGCAAAATTTTAAGGTTTTAAGAATGGTAATAAACTAGAAGAGTTTAGATTGTATTAGGATTAATTAAAGAAAATTTGTTACCTTACTTCCTTCATTAGAGCTCATGGTTTTGAATATATAACAAAGGGTCTTGATAAAAAAAAATTAGTTGATAGATGATTAATGAAAAGTTTACAAAGATGATTTTATTTTTGCAAAGATTATTTTCATCGCCTAGGCTCACGAAAATTTTAAATGAAGGACGATAATGAAAATTTTTAATAACAAAAGTTTATAAAAAAAAAAAAGTTAAGTAGTAATTAGGATTTCAAGGCCCAAATCAAATTAAGAGTTCTTTTACAAATAGGCTCTAGGCCTAATTAAAATAAAATAGGAAATTTTACAAAATTTTATTAACAAATTATATTCTAGTGATTAAAACTCATACTATGATTACTAAACTTAAGTTAGTAAATTTAAAAATTAGAATATAGATCTTATAACTTTAACCTTAGAGAAATAATAATTATAAGATTAAAAGTAGAAATTTTATAGAATGCTTAAGTTTAAGGCTTTAATTAGATATTTAATTTCTAGAATTACAATAATTTTCTTTAATTGTATGATTTATGAATTATTTAATTTTTATTTCACAAATTATTTACAAGTATGTAATTTAGTCATATTTATAAATGATATGGATTTAGTCTCTACAATATGAGGCAGAGATATTGAAAAAGATTGTACTGGTACTCAAGTTAAATGAGACTAGAAAAAACCTTTGTTTGAAAAGTTAAAAATTAATAAGTTTGTTAGTGAGTAATGTAAAACGAAGAACATATAGTGGCATGACATCTTGCAAGAAAAGCCACAGTTTGGTACATTACGGGATGTATGCAGGGATCTAGAGGGTCTTGAGGGTACGATATCAAATAGTGAAGTCCCAATGGCCAAGATAGCAACCTTGAGCTAGGATCTTTGCAGATAACAAACTTGATAACCCTGACAGCTGTTGAGTCATCACCAAGATTGGTGTGAGAGTATATCTCCATGTGGATTGTTTTGTCTTGAACTGTTACTCTGTTCCTCAATGGTGATAAGGACTGTACCATGTAATGATAAAAAAGGTATATGTACTCTCAGTCACTTCCCAGTTCTATCAAGAACTATTACTCACTAATAAGAAGTATGAATCCATACTAAGTCAAGGGTAGCGTAGTATAACTTAAAATAAACTCTAGGTTCCACTCTATTGTCAGTTGTGTTTTATTCTTATTTATGGTTGAATTCCTACCATACATGTGAAAGTGATTTTAGAACGAATTACCTCACTCCTCTATCTTTTCCTCTATGTATGTTGTTTATGGGTTAATACGTGAAGATAAAAGTAATGCCCATTAATTGCACCTCGATACTTCATCAGATGATCCAGAGACTACTACGATAAATAAAGATTGGGAATCCTACTTCCTTTTGATTATATATGGGATAGGATAGAGTATATAGACACTACTCTAGTGTAGGATCCTTTATACTGTAATTAGTTGGGTAGATAGTTTTTGGATTTTCCTATATTCCATCGACTTTCTATGTATTTAGTTAATGGTATATATTTCCGAAATCATAGTGTACATTATTTTCGCATATATAATAGACTTTATTTTCTTATTTTTTTCTACCATTTTTAAATTATGTTAAATTTACAATTTTTTTATTATTAAAATTGAAAAAAAATTACTCACATTTTGATCAACTCAAGCTTAGCAATTAATAAAATTACTTAATTATATTGGTTATTATCAATGTGAATTGGTGTTACAGATATAATTTTATCCTTTTCATTTTATATATTTTTATTTTTAATTAGTTGTAACTTTTTAATGAGAAAAGAATCCTTTTCATTTCTTAAACAAAAAAAAGAATCCTTTCCATTTCTTTTTCTGTATTCTTTGACCTATAAGCATACAAACGAGGTTAGACTAGAAGACAAATTTTCACTGTTGCTAGAGCAGTGTCGATCCATATTTGCCTTTATTAAGTTGTGTTATGATAAGACAAAGGACAAATTTATGACCCTCGTTTTATTTTGATAATAACAAACAGTCTTATGCTTAATCGTCTGATCACACGCTTTTATTGCATGTTTCACTATCGTCTACTGACGCATAATTGATAAAGATGTTATGCTAAAGTAACCCCTTCAGACGATATATATTTTGATCTTTTTGAAGCTCTGTTATACAAAAACCTCTTTAGTTTTGAAAAAACGTGTACCATCTCAAAAAAGAAGATGTCTACGTACCTATCTCTGGAAAGGTTTAACTTTACACTTAAAAGAAAGAATTTATGTACAAATGTCAGTACGAAAAGAAAAATATGTTTACTACAACAAGATTGAGTACGACAAAGGCTAGATAAGCAGACTTGCTTTATCTTATTAGAGTGACCGGTTGGTAAAAAGCATTAAATGTGGCATTTAATGCTCCAACGACTATTTTCTTCACCAGACGAAGGATGCTTGTAAACATTCTCACAATGAACACTTTAGGAGAACTCTATATATAAAGAGAAGATCATTGTCAAACTGACGGAACTCTTGGCAAATTTTCCCTTCTCTCAATTTGTAATCTTGAACAAATTCTTTTTGTAACACTTTCCTAAGCTTCATTGTAAATCTATTTGATAAGACAATAATCTAGTGTGATATCTTACTATTAACCATTTCTTTGTGAAATTGGTGGAAGCTTAAAGAGGCTTTGTATCAAAGAATACTTGGGTATTTGCTTGAAGAGGCAAGTAAAAGACTATTAGGTTTGAGCTTGAAGAGGCATAGATAAAAGAATACTTGTAACTTGTTTAAGTTATAGCGAGACTTGGTAGTATACCAACAACTAGACATAGTCTCTGGGGTGAAACAAACCAATATAAAACTCTGTGTTTCTCTTGTTTACAAATCTTCTTTGTTTTCACAAATTTCTTTAAAAAATATTTATCGTTTGTCCTTCAAATGAAACACATCTTTGAAAAGGTTTTGCCAAAAAATTTAATAACACAATTCAACTTCACTTCTTGTGTTATTCTTGTGTTTTACAGTTTGATATCAGAGCTCAACCTCTAAGGGTTGAGCACCTTAACAAGTAATAGAGGAAAAGATCCTTAAGGCAAACCTTGAAGGACAGTTCATCCCAAAAGGAGCCTCCTTGTTAAGGCCTCCAACCTTTAATGGAAAAGATTATGCCTACTGGAGAGACAGAATGGAGATGTACATCAAATTCACTCATTATAACATTTAGAGAATCATCACTTCATGGAGATCTCATTGTGACAAAGCCTAAAAGTGAATACAACTATGACGACTTCAACATGCTCTAACAAAATGCAAAAGCTAGGTATATTATAACTTGTGCTTTATCTAAAACTAAATAGAACAATTTTTGCAGCTATAAATGAGCAAAGGAGATGTGGGATGCTATTTGCATAACACATAAAGGTACTAAAGATATATGAGAAGAGCAGTAACTCTTCAAAGACATTATGAAATGTTCACCATGAAGGAAATAGAAACCATTAATGAAATGTTTGGAAGATTTCAAACAATTCTCAATGACCTACATAGTCTTGGTTTTGAGTTTACCAAAGCTCAAAATAATCTCAAAATTCTGGATAGTCTTCCAAAGATATGGAAAACCAAAGCTACAGCTATAGTTGAAGCTAGAGACATAAAGACTTTAACTCTTGATGAGCTATTGGGAGCTCTAAAAGTTCATAAGGTCTATCTCTTTAGAAGAGATGAAATCAAAAGCAATGATCCCATAGCTTTAAAGATTGGTGAAACCAGTTGAAGAGCAAAAGAAAAGACAGAGACAAAAATCAAGGATAAAGCCTTGAAGGTTCAGTCTGATGAGTCAGAAAGCTCAGACGAAGGCTCAAGCTGTTCTACAGACGATGAGATCTCTTTCATGACCAAAAATTTAAAAAGATGCTCAAAAAGAAAGGAAGACTCAAGCATTCATCCAGAGAAAAGACAACATATTCAAAAAGCCACTCAAATAAAAAGCAATGAAATTATTTGCTTCGAGTGTAAAAAACCCGAACACATGAAGGCTGAGTGTCCCAAGTTAAAAAGGGATGGAACACAAAGAAAAGAAACAAGAAAAAGAGCCTTCTAGCAACTTGGGAGATCTGGATAGCAGCAGTAGCAGCTCAAATGAAGAAAAAGCCAACATTTGTCTTATGGCAAATACAGACAAAATAATACCTGAGATATCCTTAAAAAGAAGAGATTCATTTTGGTACCTAGATAGTGGATGCTCATGTCACATGATGAGAGAAAGGTTTATGTTCCTAGACTTCTGACTACATGAAGGAACTATTTCTTTTGGAAGAAATGGAAAAGGAAAAATCATTGGTAGAGGTAAAGTAGGTAAGCCACCTCTTCCTACTACAGATAATGTGCTATGTGTTGAAGGTCTAAAACAACCTACTTAGCATAAGTCAATTTTGTGATAGTAGGGTTCATCGTCTCCTTTAACAAGGAATCTTGTATAGTCAGACAAAATGATAGATTTGTTCTTTTTACTACTAAAAGGCATAAAAATCTTTATAAGATTGAGCTTGAGGATCTAAACAAACAAAATGTTACTTGTTTGATGACCAAAGAAGATAAAAGATGGATTTGGCATAAAAGCTTGAGCACATCAATTTGAAACATATTTCAAAGCTATATAAAAAGGGTTTAGTGAAAGGATTGCTGAGATTTCTTGGAAAACTTATCTTCTTTGTGAATCATGTTAGAAAGAGAAACAAATTAAAACCTCTTTTAAATCAAAAAATATTGTTTCCACTTCTAAACCTTTGGAATTATTACATATGGATTTGTTTAAAACCACAAAAACTCGTAGTCTTAGTGGCAAAAAGTATGGATTTGTTATCATAGATGACTATTCTAGATATACATGGGTTTACTTCTTAACCCACAAACACGAGTCTTTTAATATGTTTGAAATATTCTGTAAGCGTGTTCAAAATAAAAAAGGTTTTTGTATAACTACAATCTGAAGTGACCATGGAACTGAATTTGATAATGCTGAGTTTAAATTCTTTTGTGAAAAGAATAGTATTTTTCACAACTTCTCTTCACCAAGAACACCTCAACAAAATGAGGTAGTTGAAAGGAAAAACATAACTCTTCAAGAGATGGCCAAAACCATGCTTTGTGAAAATTCAATTCTTAAGTACTTATGGGCAAAAGCTATAAATACAGCATGTTATATTCAAAACAGAATATTGATTAGACCATTAATAAATAAGACTCCATATGAACTGTGGAGAGGTAGAAGACCCAACATCTTATACTTTCATCCTTTTGAATGTGAGTGTTTTATTCCTAACACTAGAGATCAATTAGGAAAATTTGACTCTAAGGTTGATAAAGATATTTTTCTAGGTTATTCTAATACATCAAAAATGTATAGAGTGTTTAACTCTAGAACTTCTGTTGTTAAAGAGTCTATTCATGTTAAATTCAATGATACACTAACCCCTGATAGAAGACTATTAGATCTTGAAGATGATCTTGTAGATTTATAGATAGGATCGTCTGATCTCATAAGGACAAACAAAGCTAAGCAATCAGAAGATACCCCACAACAAAAGCAAACTAATGATCAATGAAACAAACCCATAAAGATTGGAAGTTTGTCACATACCATCCATAAAATCAGATCATTAGAGAATGAACAGAAGGAGTCAAGACAAGGTCATTGTTCAGAAATCAAGCTTCATGTACTCTGGTTTTAGAAATTGAGCCAAAAACTGTTGAAGAAGCACTCATAAATGATGACTAGATCATAGCCATGGAAGAAGAACTACATCAATTTACAAGAAATGACATATGGACTCTTGTTCCTAAGTCAGAACATAAAAGCATCATTGAAACAAGATGGGTATTTCGTAACAAGCTTGATGAAAATGGAAAGATAATAAGAAACAAAGCAAGGTTAATAGCACAAGGGTACAATCAATAAGAAGGTATTGATTTTACTAAAACTTTTGCTCCTATAGCTAGATTAGAAGCTATTAGAATTATGCTTGTCTTTGCTGCTTATAAAAGCATTAAGCTTTTTCAAATGGATGTTAAAGGAGCCTTTTTAAATGGATTTATTAAGGAAGAAGTCTTTGTTAGACAAACTCCCAGTTTTGAAGATCCAATCCTTACAAACCACGCTTTTAAACTTAAAAAGCTTTATATAGTCTTAAACAAGCACCTCGTGTTTGGTAGGACAAACTAGGCAATTTTCTAACTACAAATGGTTTTATGAGAGGCAAAGTTTATACAACTCTTTTAAGAAAAGAATTCAACAAAGATTTCATTATAGTTCAAATATATGTAGATGATATAATTTTTGGAGCCAGTAATGAATCTTTGTGCAAGGATTTCTCTGACTTGATGTAAAGTGTAATACCCCAAGTTACATTGACTCTTAACCAATACTTATAATAATTGTATCCAATTAATTTAATTAATGATAAGTAACCAATTTTCAATACATCAGAGTGATTTATTGAAAGATTACCTAACTAGGGTATAGTTGAAGAATTTAAACTAATGTTGACAATAGAACAATTGGTCGAATACCAAATAATCTATAAGTTATTGTCCCCATCCAAATGACATATTAAGGTACATATATTATATGAAAAGTTCTCTAAGTCTGAAATCATTGAAGGAAATGACTAGGTTAAATAACAAAGGGCAAGTGATCTCAAATAATTCTTGTCCTTTTGCAAGCAACGTCTGGCTGCAAGGAAGAAGGCAACTTGTTTGCTGAAGACTGGGAAAGGGTTATAACCCCTGAAACGGTCAACTTGGCTATCTGTGGGTGACCTAGGCCCTAAACAAACAACAAGGATGTGTTTGAAGAAGTTCTATACTCCTCCAACATGAAGAGGGACTATAGACTACTCCACAACCTTCCATTCCACGCAAAGGATCGAAGGATACTGTGTCCTCACGGAATCGCTTCTGCCTGTACAGGATGCTCACAGGTCAAAAAGGTGAACCTCCCAGCACTAATTCTAAAGAAATGGAGATCCTATCTTGCCAAATCCAAAGAGGGCTCGAAAGAAAAACAAAGGTATTCCATTTCTTATGCCATGCTTTTCACTAAGATCATTAGATTAGCTAGGTGTAAATGAGTTTGGATGGAAGAAAAGAAGCATAGTTTAAAGATCGATGTGTCCATCATCGGGAAGATAAGGATAGCCCATCTATTTCTTGGATATGTTGCCAAGCATCCAGAGCTGGCTGTGATTAAGGAAGAACCTACTGATGACTCGGTAGGAATCGCATTCAGAGTAGGATCGTCTGTTGATTCGTCTACTTGCTCTATGTCTATCCAACAGCCACATCCACAACAGACCCAATCCCAATAGCATCAAACACAACCCAAGCTGACCAAACCTCTTAAACACAAACTACCTATTAAAAGACTTATCCCAACAGGAACCTAAAACCACAAACACAATACCAACCCTCTTCTTCACACAAGAAACAAAAACCCCTCACCATTCATTTGAAACCTAAACCTACCCCTCAACCTGACCCAGATGATGCCATTCTCATCAAAGACTTTTTGCACCTAAGGACCTAACCATCCCTGAACCCTCAACAGAAAAACAAATGTCACCTTCTGTTGCTCCAAAAGAATTTGTACTAGTAGATGAAACTAGGAGGTCACACAAATTGCAAAAACTCAACCAACCAAAAACAAAATCAGATGAAGCTAAGCAGTTGAAACGTGCTAAAGCTTAGTCTAAACAGGCTGAGAAGAAAAAAGAAAAGAAAAATTAGCCGCAGAAGAGGAGAAACAGATTGAGGAGGCAGTACTTCAGTTAGCTATTGAACACTCCTTGCAAACAATTCATGAAGACCATGATGAAGAAGAACTGTTTAATCAAGAAGACATCATTGCTGCTTCTAAAGGAAGAATACCAAGATCCCTTCTATGGGAAGTTCCTTAATTTGTCTCTATCTCTCAGGTCTTCCAGCATCTGATGACTGATCTCTTGGCAAGGCCTAACAATGTACAGTCTACAAGGACTGTCACATTTCGTTTGCCTCAAGCTGAAGACTCTTCATTTGGGGGTATGTGAAAACCAATGATAGACAAAGCCTCACCTTAGATGTACTGCTCTAAGACGCCTCCGTCTGAACGACTCTGAAGAAATAACTCTTTGAATGAAAATTAACAAGCCTCGAAGTGTCGATGGATCCAAGGAATATCAGCCTCCAGAGCCATTTGACCCAGAAATTCTTCAAGCATTAATCAACTACGAACTGGGTGAAGTCAATAATCCACAGATATGGAGGACGATCGTTGAAGAAGAATGGCCTTTATTGGTGCACCATGGGTATGTTGAGAAGATGGTTGAATAAGGAGAAGCAACCCCTGCTCTTTCTTATGAGTCTTATATAACCCATACATCTGGGAAGAAAGGTACAACACAAAATTAGATGCACCTATATTTGTCTACCTTCCATCCACCAGAACCAAATTTCCCCCAGATGCAAAGTTTGGAGACAAAGGGGAATCCTCTGCCACACCTCCCTATTTCTCATCAAGTGCAACTATTCTGAGTACCTGATCATGTGTAGAATATACAACTACAAGCCAAAGATCATCTACCCATTCTACCATGGGAAGGTCAAAACTTATCCTCTCGCCATTCGCCCTAAAGATAGCACCGACTTTGAGGAATGGAGAATTGGCAATGATGATTGGAATTTGGGCAGGGTCATGTACAACTTTCTACGAGAAAAAATGTAGATTACCCTCTAACGAGTAATATGTGAGAAAAGGTGTCCTAGATCTTGAGATGGGATCTCCAAGACTAATGGTTGGAAGAATGAAGCTTTTACTTAAGCCATGGACGACCTTCAGAATTTGCTATCAAAAGAAATACAATTGCCAAAATCTGTTTATGGGTAAAAGTAAAGAGCCAAAGTTCAGAAGAGACCCAAAGAGACATCTCATGATCAGAAGAAGAGCTTTCTCCCTGTACAACTGGCCGCACTCAAAGGGAAAGAGATTTTATAAAGCGCAGACCAATAGAGGCTTTAAGATCATGTTAAAGCTCTCAAGCACTTTTCCGGTCTGACTGCTGAGGAGAAGAACACTTTGAGCATCACGCAACTATTCGCCCCAGAGGCCACTAGGTGCAAGTATCTCTTGCTCCTTCTTCGTCTGATCCACTCCCTTCCAACCAGCTCACCCTTAACTCTTTGCGAACCTATATTTTCTTCTCAACCAATGGAACTACTTTTGAAGTGTTCCTATCTATTGGTCATTTTTGGTTCTGCAGTCCTCTTGTTCCCTACGTGTTTAATCTCTATTTTGTAGAAAAACCAGCTGGAGAAAAAGACAATGGCTCCACCTTTGCTCAAAATCCCCCAGACGTTCAACAAGAAGTCTTTGAACTAAAGCAGATCGTTCAACATTTGGAGGCTACCTTATTCGCGATAGCAGAAAGCACAAGCGTGTAGAAGCATTGCTCACATAATTGGCCAAGCGCTTCAAGGGGAGCTAGGCTCATCATCCACACCTTCCTCAGATTCTGATTCTTCAGATTGACGATGCCAAAAGGGGGAGAACAACAAGAGACAAGGGAGCACAAACTCAAAGGGAGTATCTCTTATCTTGTCTTTATTTACAAACATATATCTACAATGTTTATAATTAGTTTATAAAGTCATGAAGTTACGATTATCCAATCTTTTTTTTAGGAATTTGAACTCTTGTTTTATTGCATGATATTGCATCTTTCTAAAAGTTCCTTTTGAAAAACATCTTCTGATATATCTTTCATAACTAAAAAGCTCTTGCATGGTAAACGTAGTCTGTTAAAGGTTAGGTCTTGATAAAGAATTTGTCTTTAAAATTTAAGTTGTTTGTCATCATCAAAAAAAGGGAAATTGTTAAGACAAAGAATGAATTTATGACCCTCGTTTGATTTTGATAATAACAAACAGTCTTATGCTTAATCGTTTGATCACACGCTTTTATTGCATGTTTTCACTATCGTCTGCTCATGCGTAATTGATAAAGATGTTATGCTAAAGTAACCCCTTTAGACAATATATATTTTGATCTTTTTGAAACTCTGTTATACAAGAACCTCTTTAGTTTTGAAAAAATGCGTACCATCTCGAAAAAGAAGATGTTTACATACCTATCTTTGGAAAGGTTTAACTTTATGCTTAAAAGAAGAAATTTGTGTACAGATGTCAGTACAAAAAGAAAAATATGTTCACTGCAACAAGATTGAGTATGAGAAAGGTTAGGTAAGCAGACTGTTTTATATCAGAGTGATCGGTTGGTAAAAAGCATTAAATGCAACATTTAATGCTCCAACGACTATTTTCTTCACCAGACGAAGGATGCCTGTAAAAGTGCTCACAACGGATACTTTGGGAGAACTCTATATATAGAAGAGAAGATCATTGTCAAACTGACGAAACTTTGGGCAAACTTTCTCTTCTCTCAATCTGTAATCTTGAACAAATTCTTCTTGTAACACTTTCCTAAGCTTCATTGTATATTTGCTTGATAAGACGATAATTTAGCGTGATATCTTACCATTAACCATTTCTCTGTGAAATTGGTGGAAGCTTGAAGAGGCTTTGTATCAAAGAATACTTGGGTATTTGCTTGGAGAGACAAGCGAAAGACTAATTGAGTTGAGCTTGAAGAGGCTTGGATAAAAGAATATTTGTAACTTGTTTAAGTTATAGTGAGACTTGATAATATACCAAGAACTGAACGTAGTCTCTGGGATGAAACGAACCAGTATAAAACTCTGTGTTTCTCTTGTTTACAACTTCTCTTCATTTTCACAAATTTCTTTTAAAAATATTTATCGTTTGTCCTTAAGACGAAACACATCTTTGAAAAAGTTTTGCAAAAAATTTTAATAATACAATTCAACGCCCCTTCTTGTATTATTCCTGTGTTTTACATGTTATGTTCTTGTTTGGGTCTAAACCTTCCTGATTATATTATTATCCATATATTTTATTGTATTATATTGGTTAATCTATATTATCAACATATCACATTAAGTGTTACTTTTGTGAAATCAGTTTTTCCTTATAAACAATGTAATTTTGAATTCCGTGTTAGGGACACTATACTTGTGTTGAAAACTGTTGTCTGGAAAATCTTTATACACGTATAAGTTCTTGACTATTGATATCAGATGTAAAATTCTAATTAATACTTACATAATGAATTCATTTTTATTTAATGACTATGTTAATTATGAATCTGGTCATGTGTGATGTCTACGTACGGTGATTTCTAATTCATAATATATTCTCTGGATGAACATAAAGTATAAATATATTTGTTAATAGAGATTTTATGGAAATAATTTTTCCTTATAAACAATGCAATTTTGTATTCTATGTTAGGGGCAGTGTACTTGTGTTGAAAATGCTGTCTAGAAAATCTTTATTCACGTACAATTTATTAACGGTTGATTTTAGATGTAAAATTGTGATTAATAATTACGTAATTAATTCATTTTTATTTAATTACTGTGTTAATTATGAATCTGGTCATATATAATGTCTACGTATGTTGATTTCTAATATATATTATATTCTCTGGATGAGCATAAAGGTACCTAATATAATTTGTTAATAGACAAAAAAGTACAACTTTATGTACTTTTTCTGGCCAGGTAGTTCAGATCGTCGGATATAAGCAAGTGTTTTTGATACTTGGGTACAAGAACAATTGTCATCGTTGGTTGTTTGAAATTCGAAAGTTTGAGCCAAAAAGTTAGAACCAAATGTTTGTGTCTAGATTTTTTTTTTATCTATAAAAGACGTGATTGTCTTGCTATTGGAGTCTCATAAATATTAAAAATCACAAATATGAATATTTTCAATGTTTAAAATACTTATTTGATATTATAAAATTTAAAAAATAAATTAATGTCAAGTAAATGTTTAAAGAATTAAGTAAGTGATTTAGTTTTTCAAAATAAATCATAATATTTTTTTTAAAATATATAATATTTTAAATAATTCTACTTATTTAAAATTAATTAATATCAAAAAATAAAAAACACATAGCCGCGTTTGGAATATGACTCCTGTCCATGATCAAACTCGGCCGTTTGCAATGGAGATAGTTCTTATAGACGATGAAGTGAGCTTTTTTTATTTTATTTTTAGTAATATATATTTATTTTGTGTTTGTTGTTTTATGTTAGTTATTCTGGTGTACTGATGTTAATGTTCATTATTGATATTTTATTTCCGTGACCGAGATTGAAAATATAGGCAACTATTAGGAAGCCTAAGTTAAGGAAGTATCTGTCAATGAGGGAGTAGTATATAAAATGTCTTATTTTGGTGTGGTTCCAAACTCTAGGTCCTATAGGGCTATCAAGCATGAATTTAAGCTATTATTTCATTCCAAAACATCTGTTATGTAATATCCTAACATTAAATAAATATATCTTATATGTGATTAAATCAATTTAATATTTTTATAATATTTTCTAATTTTAAAATATTGTTTGAACGGAAGTTGATTATTTTACTAATTTAATAATCATTTATAATACGTATTGTTTTAAATTTTATAACAATTATATTTAATCATTTGTAATAAAAAAAATGAAAATATTTGAGGTTAAAATATATGATTAAAATTAGAAGTAGGTTTACAAAATAAAAAATAAAGTAGTCTTACATGGTTTCTAGAAAGTTACATACACTAACTTAATTAAATAAATAAATAATGTAAGAGAGATGACTTACGTGACTTTCCTGTATGCCACACATTAACACACTGAAAAAAAAAAAAAAAAAAGCAAGGCTTCCTCAAAAAGCCATTTAAATTAACTTCTACCAGAAGTCATTAAACTTGCCACAAAATTTTGTCTAAGCCACGTATATGACAAGAAGTAGCAACCAAATACAATCAGCTATAACTCCTCCAAATTCACGTTAGGATAAGAAAGAAAAGTAAAATGTTTGAAAAATGATAGAAGTTGGAATTCACTTTCTACGACTATAAAAGCAATAGTAATAAAAATCAATATATATAATTATAATTGCTTATGTTGATATTATTATAAATCTCTTTGAAAAGTAATTTCTATGTGGAAGCAAGGAAGCTATCATGAATCACTAGATAGAAATAGATGCTATAAAAAAAATCACAAATATCTACATACAGTTATATAATGCATAATTTATACATGTTTTGCACACATATATATAGGAAGAAATAATAAATAAAGATATAAATGTAGCTTGTGAATTACGATTCAGAGTTGACCTGCACAGTAAGACAATTCATTTACTAAATTCCCCAACAATAAGATAAATCTTATATATACCAATTCATCAAATAAATAAAAGGCTGTGATTTTTAGTGAAAAGTGGAAATAAGAGAGATAAACACTACAAATAGAATAGAAGGGAAAATATATGGGAAACAAATAGAGAGAGGGTGTTCTCTGCATCGACATCGCTGTGAGCAGGGGAAAATTAATGAATATCTATATAAAAGGTAAAGGGAGTCATGTTAACTACAAGAGAGACAAGAGAAGAATAGCTTCATGGGAAGATGCTAAAATCAAAATTAAAGAAGAAGAGAAAAAGAAAAAGGGGGAAGTCAAGGCTTGCAACTAGAAGAAAACTCCAAACGAATTTGGACTTCGGAGTCAAGCTTGCTATTTTCTCAATAGGCGACCAAGTGACAATAGATGCCCCTTAAAATTTGAACCTCTCTATTTGGTGTGGATCTAATTATTATGAGTTAATTAGGATTATTAGTTAAATGATTTCCTTTAGTCTTTAAATAATTTGATAAATCCTTGTTTGGATGTATTTTGGTTTGTTTTGAGATATGATATTCTTTATTAAAATCCAAAGAAACCAAGATGATTCATAGACTTCAAAAGTAGAACAATTATGATAGTTTAACTAAAATTTTATGATGTAACTTGGTTAAAATAATTATAATTTGAGCTAGAGTTATCAATATTTTTTTTGTAAGACTAATTGCTATTAAAAGGAGATATATAGCATTTTTTTTTACTGTTGAATCTTGAATTTATATGATTGGAGATAAATATAATGAAATGATTAAATTGTGTTCAAAACTATGAATGATAGTTGATTTTGAAATATCTGTGGTTCTTGATGTTTGTGACCATACCTCTGAGTAGGTATTAGTGGATAGTATCAAATTGTAGAGGAAACTTTGTCGGATATTCTGGAAAGTAGTAATGTAAAAATATTGTTGAGTCAACTGGATTGTGAGTTTTCACATTCTATTAGTGTATGTTTGACTCAACAATATTTTCACATTACTACTCTCCAGAATATTCGACAAAGTTTCTTCTACAATTTGATAGGAAGAAAAATGTGTTTAGTATGATCCGGCTGAGGTTTTTTAGTTGTTTATAGTCATTTTATACAATTGTTATGCTTATGGGTTCTATGGATGCAAGTTATTGGGACTGGCCACCCCAATTGATTGCTCAGGGATGTATGAAGGATAACAATTTGTAAGGGTAAGCATTGAATAAACAACAGCTTTTAAGATTTGATTTGTTGCTGTGATTAGTTTTGCTAAATGGATTTCCAAATAATTATAAATTGAATGACTGACATGGATTCTTGATTGTACTTGAACTCATATATGTTTATATGCATTAATTGAAGCTAAGTTTACTTTGTTTATTTAGAATGTGCATATAATGTATAATTAACTATCTTTGTAGCTCATGATTGTCCCTACCTTAAGAACTGCAATATACCTATGTTTTGGTATAAAAGATTTTATTTTTGTTTGTATTGTTTGGTGTTTTGGCGTTTTCAAATATCTCTTTCCCCTCATCTCTTGTTTTGATCATGTAATATAGGAGTTTGAAACAACTAATAATGATTAGAATGGTCTTTTGATGAAGAGCGAGTGCTCTCATATTTAACGAGCTTGATTGATGCATGAAAGTCATTCAAAGTGGTGAAATTGAGTTGATGTTATTACTCCATTAAGTTTTGACGCGAGAATGTTTTAAATCAATGGTAAATGAATTAAGGTAGTGTTTGATGGGGGTGAGAAGTTGGCTTTAATGTTTGCAGTAGTAAATCAAGGACTAAAATTTAAGCTTATGAGGTAGTGCATGTACTACCATAAGTTTGAAACTTAATTTGTGTCCTTTACAAGTTTTACAACTACTTCAAAATATATTGTGTTATGCAATATAATTATGTGTGAATTATTATAGTTTTGAGATTTGGAATGTAATTGATAATCTTAAGTAGGATGGAAATTCGGTTTTAGAAATGTAATGTGTCACTGGTTCTATAACTTATAATGTTATTATGCTTGTTCAACATATCTTATAAGGAGGAAATTAGTGTTTAAAGGGATCACAAGAAAAAATTGGGCTATGGAGAATGCAAATTGATAAAGTAATTGGTGCAAACTAGTGAGGTTTTGAAAGAAAAATACTTACAATTATTATATTTTTGTATATTTTTTTACATTTTTTTAACTAATCTAATTACTTATAATCGAGTTAGACAAGAGCTCTCGATATCTAAATAAACTTGTAAGAGTTTAGCTATAAGGATCAAGAATTAGAAGTCAAAATGAGGTAAATTAATAAGTTACAAATGTAAATATGCAGAAGCAACTTTGTCTTCTATATAATTATGGCTGTAGCATAATTTTAGGATTTGATTCTAGCTTATATATATGTTTAAAATGAGGTTTAAAAGGTTAAGAGTAGATCTCTAATGAGTTAGAATCATTGGACAGAAATGAAAATCAAATAAAGTATATATATAAAAAAACTCTATATTGATCAGTGAATGCATGTTAGATGCGGTATGCAAAAGTTTAGCTTCTTGTACAATTTTGTGTCAAAGTTTAGTTGAACAAGTTTTGAACACACACTAGAGATTTGATACAAAATTGGAGAGCTTATTGTATGTGTGTTAAAAAGAAAACAAGAAATTTCTCTCCTTATTTCATGCATTTGCTAATCTGATTCTGCAAGAAAAAGTGTTGGGTAAGTTAATTTGATCTATTGTTATGTTTATGAATAGTTAAGCAAATTTCTAGTTAAAATAAGTAAGATTGTGATATTAATTGATATTTTCATGGTTATGAAGTTGGTATAGTTGAATCAAATGTTAATTAGAAACTAAACTGGAACAAATTAATAGTCTTAAGAATGTACATACATGCACTAAACCTAAGTTTCTGCATAAATTTTTTTTTCTTGAGCAGAACCAAAGGCCAATTTCATAAACAGCCATTGTTATAGGATGCTCTTAAGGATAGGAATTAGTTCCTTAGGGTTTGGATACAGAAACCTAAGATATGGAGTAAGGGAAATGGTGAAAGCCTAAGTTGATTATCTTACCTAGGCTTAGCATTGGGTCCACACGAGTTAAATATAGAAAGTAGTTTTTTGTTAAAAATCTATTTTAGGTAGAATGTAGATGTTTATTCTAACCTAAAACACTATTAAACAATAAGTGGTTAGGAATGAGTTTATAAAAAGTTAGGTTCATAGACACAAGTTAAGGACAAGGTGCCAAAAACTTGGACTGGAATCTTGAATTTGAGCTTGCTATGTTGGTTTGCAAAAACTATGGTTCAAATATAGTTTTTGTATCAAACCTTATTCTAATAAGTTTGAAATGCATATTTAAGTATAAACCTAAAATTTGAGGGGATTCCATCAAAGTTTGTCATTTTTGGATAGTTTATACCCTAGAATTATAGAGTAAGTGAAAGTGTGTGAAATTTGTTGGCAATTAGATCAAGTTCTATCTTAAAACATGTCACTATCTGCATAATGGATATTATGTACTAGTGTTTGACTTGTAATAAACAACAAGTTGTAGTTTTAATGACAAAACATAATTTAGGTATAACTTTTATTAGTTGTGAAGCAGGAATGGAAAAGTATAATACTTTAAAAACATAAAGATACTTTTTGCATAACAAATTTTTGTTAATGCATCTTACAGTTATAACACCCTATTTAAGATTGTTTAAGAGGCAATTAATATATATGGATAATCAGACCTACCCATGGTTCATGACATGTAGGCACAATTTGTTGACACAAAGACTTTGATTATTAGTGAAAATTAGGAAGGAACTAGGAATGAGTGCTATAGTGCATAAAGCTATTTTGCTACATAATCCACACTTCTAAAGCCTTGACACGATATTGTTTTCACATAGTTGAATATAAGAATGAGTATTTATAGTAGGAAAATGGATTTAGGAGAAGTTGAGTAGTTGAACCAAGCTAAGAACTAGTAAAATGAACAAATAACTAATTTAATCTTCCAAAAGCTCACTAATTTAGTGATAGAGGCTCTAATGCTGCTAGCGATGGGTAGCTACTAGGAATAGTTAAACGCTAGAGGATTTTCCATCGAAAGAATTCAGTAAGAGACAGTCTCATAACTCTACTAATACAATTCTCTAGTTTGAACTAATGTATTTTGTTATATTTGTCCAATAATTTATTATAATGGCAAAGAAAGATATTTTGTCTAATTATAAGTATAGCTTATAAACAAGTAAAAAAATGTTAAAAAATATAAATTTTATTCTTACTATTTGATTTTGTAAATTATCACTTATTGTTTTATTTTTGTTATAAAGTATTATTATGTGAGTAAATTTATAAAATATCCTATGATCAACTTAATTATTTATCAGTATATTAATAGAAGCTTTTATAATTTTTTACTTTTAATTCAAACATTATGAATATCTATCCATTTTTGGTTTTTACTTATTTTAAATAAATATATACATTGACAATACACATGAATATAGTACGTGTGTATATGTGTGTGTGTGTGTATTCATTATGGATGTAAGAAAGGTTTTTAATATATTATCTTATATATGATATTATATACAATTTATATATTATTTGATGGATATTCTATATATGTTTGTTAAAATCTCAACTGACAATAAACGAAAAGGTGGTACGTATATATTTAATGAAGGAATTACTTTTGTAGTTTCCCTTTATTTGACTCTTCAATGGTATTGATTTTTCTTTCATTGAAGATATCTTCTTCATATCATCTGAAATTTTTTTGTTATGATTTGATTGGGTAACTCATTTTACGTTCCATGACAAATTCAGAGAGTTAAAATATAATATAATTTTTATCTTAGGTTGCAAATTGTACATGAACTTAGACGATAATTTAATTATTAAGTATAGACACTATATTTATTATTTATTTAAAAATTAAAATTACATGTAATTTTTTTTTGTATATGACTAAAGTAACAAATAGAAAAAAAAAGTTAGACGCAAAAAATATATAAAAAAAACATATTCTTATAATACCAGTCTTCTTTTAGATTTTATCTTCTTCTCTATTCTCTACTTATATCGTCTTCTCCATTCGTGTTGATGCATTTCTTCTTCTATAGTTGAACAATAAATAAACATGGCTTCTTTTGAAATGATTGAAGTAAAGCTCAAAGATATATCTCCCTTCTTACAGTCCAAGGTTATTAAATGTCAAATTATTCGATTATGGGGGGCTAATATTCAAGATCAAGCAGTGAAAGGAATTTTCATAGAACTGATTATTTTTTATTGTGAGCTATTTTTGTTATTGATGATATTTTATAATATTTTATGTAGTCCTTTATATTTATATACTTTGAAACAGTATGTATATAAAATTTTATTTTCTTCATCCTTTTGTAGTCCAATAGTTAATTTTATAATGAGTTTAAACCTTTTGATATGATTTTTTTTATAAGGTTTAAGGATATAGGTGTCGATATCGAATAATATTTTAACAATGCTTGGTATTGACGCCAATTAGGCTGTATCCGATTCTTGCTGAAGTTATATCCGCTTTGAGAAAAGACATAAACTATTTAATAGGTAATTTCTCATTTAGCGTATGATATTTAGTCTATTCATTTGGTTTTATTTAAAATAAAATTTATATAATAAAGTTTGTAATGTTTTTACCCTTTTTTTAATACCAGACATTGTTGGAGTAATGAATGGTATTTTATCTCATAGAGAATATATTAAAGATGGAAAAGTGGTGAAGACAATTTTCTCGGAAGTAACTAATGAAATGTATGTTTAATTAGATATTTTGTTCTGTATTTTTTTATTTATATAGATTTTGTAATTTTGTTGTTCATTAAGTTGTTCATCTATGAAAACTTAATTCTATATTAATTTCTTTTTTATAGTGGAAAAATTGAATGTGTATTGTCCGACAATTATGTAAAGGTTGTGATGGACTTCTTAATTGGAAACCAAAATTGCGTTCCAATTTTGATTGTTCAGTTTGCAACGATTTATCCATATTGTGGTGTATTGTTTGATTAGTTTTTATTTTGTTGTCTGTGTCAAGTTTACTTATTCCTAAGGTAGATCTTATATTAGTAGTATTGATAGTCATTTATTTTATGATGTCTTTTCAGGGAGTGTTGTTGTTGAAAGTGTAACTAATATTACGAAGGTTATTTTTGATCTTGAAAGTCCAGAGATTATGTTGGTTAACATGGAGTATCAGTTTTCTAGCATTTATATTTATTGTTAATTTTTTTATTGTCTAATTTTAGATTATAATTTGAATAACGTTGTTTATATGTTATGATTTCTACTCACTAGTTTATGTGAAAAAGGTTTTAAGTTGCAATGAAATGTTCAATCTGATCCAATAGGAAGAGTTGTATTGCATTGATGACCAATTTTGGTTATGAGAACTAGAAAACTATTATTGAGTTGTATAATAAAGGATGGGTAAGAATATCTAACTTTGCGTAATTTATTTTTTTAGATTTAACTAATGAAATTTTCTACTACTATCTTATAATTATTTATTGTTTTGTTGCTGTGTTCATTTATTGTTAATTAATTAATTAGTAATTTATTATTGTCATTAGTAAAAAATATCTAATCTAATTATTTACTTAAATGATTCTTATGTTTAAACGATAGAATCGACTTTGTGTTATTTCGGCAAAGGTTATAGGAATTGTTCAAGAAGGTTCTTGGTTTTAACTCCTATATAAATTCAAAAATAGAACATTGAACGATTCATCGTCGAATACAACAAATTCATATTACGAGAGGATTCCATGACATGTTTGTAATAAGTATAAGTATTTTATTTTTAATGTGTATCTTTATTGTATAATTTTTTTAGATTGTAATACTTGAATTTGTTTTTATTTATGCATTAGGTATTCTATTGATGTTAAAGTTTCTAATGGATTTGTTATTGCTTACTTTAGGCTAGCGAATGCTGATGTTGAAAAGTTGTTAAAAATGCCATGTAAAGATCTTAAATCCTATATAGAGGTATATGGTAACAAATATTTAATTTTTTTAAATGAACTGTTTTTATGTTATGAAAATGAATGAAAATTTTCATTAGCTTGAGTCTAATTTATTTTTCATTTAATTTTTTCAGAATCCTAATAAAGATGAATGTCCTTCATTAATTTTTTCTTTGATTGGAATGGATTTGCTTTTCTTGATTCATGAACGACCATTATTTATTCGTCATGTTCATGGTTGTTTTGAAGCAATAGAAATATGTCATGATGCTAAAATCATAAGGATGCTCCTTACTAAAAAGTATAAATCTCTTGATAATGAGGTTAGACATGTTATTTTTATTATATTATCATGAAGTTGTTTTTGCTTTTTATGGCATGAAAGTTTTCTTATACATTTTTGTTTTGTTTTGTAGTGCAATGCAGGGAAATATATATTCTTTCAATCAAGTAGTAGATGATTTTCTGTTGGGTTCGTCAAGTTATGATAATTTTGATGATTTTAGAATAGATAAATATGAATATGATGAGAAATAATATTCATAATTTTCTTTTCTGCTATAATCTCATTTGACCAGTCTAGATTAATTTGAAACAAACGTGAACTTTTTATTGTTATATGGTTAAGGATTTGTATTATTATATTTACATTTTCAAATATTTAATCAGATTGTGGTGCACAAATATTTAATTTTATTTTTCTTTTGTGTTATTTTAGTTTACATGTGTTGTTAATATGATGAAATTATTTAATTTATGCTCTTTTAGAAATATTTATGTTATGGTATGGGTGGCTATGATATTTAATATATATTTTTTCTAATAATGTGATATATTGTTTGCATTTGTTTAGCTCTTAATTGATTTGAACTATATGCAAATAATTTTCATGCAAAAGAGTCTGTTTAATTGAAAATGTGGATATTGTTTTTTTCATGACAGATTTGTCATGTAAGTTGTTGTTGAAACCAAACTTTAAGTGTTTATTATTGCTACGGATTTATCTCAAATTTTAATTTTCTACTAAATAATATTTATTTGTTCGATCCAAGATATAATCTATCAGATGTTTTGTTTCAAAGCCAATATCTGGAAAGTGATTGGTAATATCTAGTTTCACCAATTATATATACAGGGCTTCCTTATAAGTTGAAACGTTATTGAAGAAATTACTAGTAGTTGTAACTTTTGAGGGTTTTTTTTATCACTTCATGTGAGAGTTGTAGCGTAAAGGATGAATGTTATCTGTACTACAAATATTAATGATTATTAATATTTGTATTAATTTTATTGATAAACCATAATACTAACTAATTATTTATTATTAATAATATTAATTAATAATTATATTATATCATGTTTGACAACTATTTCGAATATGTTTCCTACTAAGATTATTAATCGAAAGTTGGTACTTTTTTTTTAATTATTCCATACATTTATTTGTTGTTCCATTTATGTATGTAAGTAGACATTTTTTTACTGAAAGTTCTCATATTATCTACTGAAGAAGTTTAGAAGTTGAAAGAATACTGACATCTGTACGTATGAGACAATTTTGAATTAAATGGAGCTGACATACTAGTGGTTGCATGCACGATTTGTCTATTCCTTAATGAGACTACTAAACAAAGTCGACAGATATATGTAGGCTAAATTACTATTTTAGTCCCTTATCTTTTTAAGAAATTTTATATTTTGGTCCTTTATCTTTTAAAAATTTTGTTTTAGTCCTTCATGTTTTAAAAAAGGCTCAAAGTTGTTCTTTTGTAAATCTAAAACTAACATCGTTAATAATTGAAAGATAATGGTGGTTAAAAACCACCACAAAACAATTTCTTATTTTTTCTTTCCTCTTCCTCTGCTATCTTCTTCATCTTCTCACCCTTCTTTCTCTCTTGTCTCTCTCCTCATTTTGTTTCTCCCACTTCCTAAAGAAAGGCTCAAACGAACAAATAGGTTCTGTCTTATGAAAATAAAAAAGAAGCAATGAACCAAAGGAAAAATATAGGAAAAAAGCTTCCAAGAATCATGTATTTGGAATCAGAACCATTGATCCAGATAGGCTGTCTTCTTGTTTGCTTCTTAGTGATTCCACCTCCCTTGATATCCACTAACAACAATCACATTATCCCCAACAAAATTTTATCAAGATTTCCTTTTCTAATTGATACCAATTTCAACAAAGAATAACAATAGCAATCAATTTCAAAATTCAAACAAAAGATAGCATGATCTTAAGCATAAAATTTCAGCACTCATAACCTCCATGGTTGACTGTTGATAGTTGATGGTGGAAGGTGTAACACCCTATATAGTATTACCTTTTGTTTACTTATATTGATAAAACATGGAAGTTTAAAATATAAGAATATCAGAGAAAACTATGCAAAAACTGAAAAATTAAACTTGGATTACCTAACCATATATAAAATAACTATTACAAAGCTCTTGGCATTCACGCGTCGTACAACACATACTCAAAAGAAACATAAACGATAAACTAAATCCCACATATTGGGAGGTCCAACTATAAACTCCTCCTTCAGCAATGGCTCCAAGCTCCATGCTCTATGCTACTTCCAAGAGGACGTTACCTACTTAACCTATAAAAACATGAAAACTTAAAGGAATGAGACATAATGTCTCAGTGAGTGCTATAGAGACTTTATGGGTAAGCTGACTCTTCTATCTCAAAATCCTTTCTTACTCCTATGGTTTTACCTTTCATTGAACTCCCAATTCTTACTTCTTTAGTACTTAATTTCATAAACTATGCCCAACTTAGGGCTTGCTAATCTTTAATAGGCCTAAGCCTTAGGTCTTTGACCCATATTGTTCCTCACACTAGACAACTGTCTTTCTATCACTAGGACAAGCATTTAACTCTTTCTATTACCTTTTTCTGAACTTCTTATTTTTTTTGACACTCGATGAGGACTTACCTTTACTTTTCTTATCTTTCTCTTTCTTATCCTTTCGGAACTTATACATAAACTTTCTTTGGGGTAAACTCCTCCGTACCCCATTGGGTAGCAATTTTCATAAACTATGTCCTCACTAAGCACATAGGTTTCCTAGTTTAGGCTTAACTCGACTCACCTATGACCAGGCATACATATTATCATATACCTGATAGGGTAACATACATGCCTCACGTAGGAATTCACATCATTCACGTCCTAGTTATGTTTCTATTTTGTATGGTTCTCTTTCTTTTTATTATTAAGTTTCCCTTGTCTACCATCTTTTCTTTTGGTTGAGCTCTAGCCATCAAGAGACGTCCCTCCTGCTCAACCTCTTACTACCATCTGTCCAAGTATTTGAACCACTTCCGTTATTGAAGCAGTTCCCTCAACATTCTTCCGTTATCGAAGAATGACTATGTCCTTCGCTTATCGAAGGACCCATCTTTCCCTTACAGAAGGATGTTATTCTTCCCCTAGCATCTAAAGGATGGCAGTCCATTCCCTTAACGTATGGGGCCTCCTAGCCCTTTTTCCTTTTACAATTCATCTTAGAGTTACATAAAACCTCATCTCTCTTTGGTAACCTTGGAATCCTCACTGCAGTTTTCACACCGTAGTATGTCGAGCGTGCAACTCGAACATAACTATAGCTTTCCTTTTCACTGCAGTTTTGAATACAATTTAATCCTTTTCTTTGAAAGCGTAGCTTTCCTTTTAAAACATCTTTCTTTAAAACATATACTTTCCTTTTATTAAAACCTTTTGTAAACTTAGGAAAAATTCCCCATCTCTCGTTAAGGAGGTATCTGATGGTGTCTTAAATATCTTAAGTGTCTTATTACATAAGGTTTATTGTTAAATACAAACTATCCCAAGCAGACGCAACAGTCACATGAATGCAATATACTACAACTACTCAAGCAATCATCATCAAACATTGCAACATAACATAAAAAAATGGCAAACATACAAGAACAAGCATAGAAAACAAGGGTGCAACTACACCAAACCTCACATTCTAGGGGTGTACCTTCGCTTAACGAATGAGGATTTCGCTCAACGATTGGGCATAGGCCTTCCATACTTGTTTCCTGGAGCCCTTTTCGCTTAGCTAGAATTTATCTCGCTAAGCAAAGAAAAACACCCTTTCTGGACTCAAATTTTTGCTTAGCGAGACCTACTCTCACTTTGCAGGTCTTCATGAAGCTTCCAGACCTATTTTTGGAGGTCCTCTCGCTTAGCTAAAACTTTCTCTTCTGCAGCAAAAATCTAATTTTCACTCAGCCACAACTTCGTCTCGCTCAACTAAATTTGATTTTTGCTCAGCCACAACTCCCTCCACTAAATCAGCGATTCAACAAATCATGATTTTTGCAAAATTTGCAACGCTTAGGGCCATCAATGGCCACCCAATGATTCCAAGCCACCATAAACAATCCCAAAACAATTCTATTACATTTTTAACCGATTAATCTATCACATAAACCCCTTAATCATGCATAATCATCAAAAACCCATAAAAATCCAAACCAAGGGTTCAAGGGGGAGGGGGGGGGGGGGGAAGGGAGACAAACACCAATCCAAAGGGTGGGGGAGGACAAGGAGGAAGCACTCACGTCGAGGATACACAAAGATAAGCTCTTGGCTTGGAGATCTCTACTCCTCTTCTTTTCTTCCTATTCTCCTTCTCCGTTCTTCTTCTCTTCCTTCTTTCTTCTTTTCTTTTCTCTTTTTCTATTTCTCTTTCTAACTTTCCTTTCCATCTCACATATAAGCCATGTGTTAGTGTGGCTTGGTGGGCGTCGGCCCACCTTGGGCCTCAGCTCCCCATCTGTTATCATGTTCTTGTAATATTTTAATATAAGGGCAATTATTATTATTATTACCTATAAGCAATCTTAACCATAAATATATTCTTATTTCTATTACCCAAAATTGGGGATGTTATAGAGAGTGCTTCTCCAACGAAAGATTTTCAATGCAATATACATTGGCATGCCTTATGCGATGTGGAGGAGGTATTTTTAAGTGCTCCAACAACACAAAGAGCCTGATGTCGGAGATCTTGAGGCTGCATGGTCCAAGAGGAGGTTTTGTGGGTTGAGTTTGTGGTGAGTGGCGTTGTTGCGATGGCAGAAACGAAGGGTGGAGACAAGTTGCTAAAAGCGTCATGGACTCTAGCAGCCACCCACGCCGACAACCTCGTATATGCTTCTCACTATTGCTCGTGTCATAACCTTAGGAAATTTGTTCCCCTTAAAGGTTGAGAAAGGGGATAGAGACGTAAGAGAGAGGGGGAGGAAAACGAAGAGGGTAAAGGAGTAAGAGGAAAGAAAAAAAAAAAAGAATTTGTTTGTGGTAGTTTTTAACCACTGTTATCTTTAAATTATTAGCGGTGTTAGTTTTAGACTGACAAAAGGACAACTTTAAGCATTTTTTTAAACATAAAGGACCAAAACGAAACTTTTAAAAGATAGAAGACCAAAATAAAATTTCTTGAAAAGATAAGAGACTAAAATAATAATTTAGCCGATATATGTGTTATTTATATGTCAAGAAGATATTCATAAGTTAATGTATTATATTTAAAATAATTTCATAGTACCATAAATTTAAGATTTGTAAATTATTATGTTATGTTATATTATATTTTATATTTTAAATTTTTTTCATAAAATATACATAAGTTTTTAAATATATGATATCAATTATTATGTATTATTATATTAATATTTTTCTATTGTTTGAACTTTTATTCTTGCGTGTGTGATTTCTGACACATCTTTTAGCATGATCATGAAAATAGAACTGAATTGGCCAGTTCAACTTGTTAGATCAAGAGGTTTGGCATCCAGCCAAAAACAATCACAAAATCAGTTTACAATCGATAAAACCAGTAAAAACTGGCAGTTGACTGGATCACACTGGTTCATCAAAGCTTATGTCAGTATGTCATACGATTAGCATTTTTCCTTTTTGTAACGAGCTGGTTGTTTGAACTCCATAGCCTATTCGATGTAGGCTTTCTTCCACTTGGTGAGCATACATTTGCGGTGCGCCATATGGTTTCCTTTCTCTATTCAACTATACACAAACCTCACCTTCATGCTTCCAGCACCAATTTCGTTGCCAACTTCCTATTAGATATCAGTAGTTTTCTATTGATGCTAGTGGCTATACATGGCCTGCTACAATGGGTTCTCCAATCCAAAAGAAAACTTACTGGTTCACGTTTTTGCATTATAGCTAAATTTAGATGAGCAACACTTCTTATGTATGCTTGAGTCATAATAGGATCTAGTTCACTGACCCATGACAAGGAGGTTTGCGGCACAATTACCAGCACACAACATTCTCGTGTTGAGGCAAATTCAAATTCAAACTCTTAAAGTATATTTATCAATGATGAACATAAGCCGATGGATGACCAGCTAGTACCTATGTCTTTAATTAGAGCAAATAGAAAACGAATATATGATATCTAATACTCCCTTATATGCCTTTTCTTTAAAAAAAAATATTCAATTTCTTATCTTTTTATGTGCTTGTTTGCTTGTGTTTGAAATTATGATAAAAATTTTATTTGTTGTTTTTAATTTTTATTCCACTACGTGGTGTTGGCTTCAGCTTAATAATTCTACCCAAAAGCCTTGGCTCTCCCTATTGAGTGATACCTTTGATGAAGAAGAGGGGATGTTAAAGGGGTGAGGGTGATTTGAGTTAGACTTTTGAGAAAGAAAGAAGAAGAAGAAGAGATGTTAAAGTCATATAGTGTTTTGGTATAACATAGTTAAAGTTATATTAAAAATTTAAAAACACTAAATTATTATTGGTTCAGCCACAATTGGACCATTAAATCTTGAACCAGCACCCTCACCGTTCAATGATCGGTCCAATTTTTAAAACATTCTCTTTTAGTCTTTTGTAAAACATAGAAATAACACAAGAAGGGGATTGAATTGTGTTAATTAAAATTTTCACAAAAACATTTTTTAAAAATTTTTTGTCTGAAGGGTTAATCAAATAAGATGTTTAAATAAATACAAAAGAAAAATGCAAACCAGAGAAACACAAAGATTTTATACTGGTTTGTTTCACCCCAGAGACTACGTCCAGTTCTTGGCAAACTACCTAGTTTCATTAACTTAAACAAGTTACAAGTATTCTTTTAACCAAGCCTCTTCAGGCTCAACCCAAGTAGTCTTTAACTTGTCACTCCAAGCAAAAACCCAAGTATTCTTTGAATCAAAGCCTATTCAGGCTTCTACCAATTTCTTAGTGAAATGGTTGAGTGTGAGTTATCTCACTTAAGTTAACGTCTTATCAGACAAATATACAATGAAGTACAGGGTAACGTTTACAAGTATTGAATTTAGAGATTACAGAATGAGAGAAAGATTTTCAACAGCTCCATGCACTTGAGACAGATGTCTCTTCTTCTATTTATAGGATTCTCCAAAACAAGTGTTCGTTGTGAGTGCTTTAGGAGACATCCTTCGTCTGGCATTGTAAAGCAGAAAAGAGTCGTTGGAGCATTAAATGCAGCATTTAATGCCTTTCACCAACTAGTCACTTTGATAAGATAAAGTAGTCTACTTATCTAGCTTTCTCGTACTCAATCTTGTAGTAGTGGACATATCTGCTTTCCATACTGACATCTGTATACAAATTTCTTCTTTTGTACGTAAAGTAGACTTTTCTCGAGGATAGGTATGTAGACGTCTTTTCTTTCGAGGTGGTTTATGCTTTTAAAAACTTTAGAGCTTAGATTAGTAAAACATCATCTAAATGGAGTTAATTATTGAATATAAAAACGCGTGAATAAGATGATAATGAAGTTATGCATTATAAGCAAAGTAAACAGACGATAGTTCATAAGACTGTTTGTTATTATCAAAATAAATGAGGGTCATAAATTCGTCATTTGTCTTAACAATCTCCCCCTTTTTGATGATGACAAACATCTTTATATTTTAAAAACGGTTTTACAACATAAGTTTTAATAGGCAACATTTTTCATGCAAAACTTATTAATAGCTTCAGTTCAAGTAGATGTAATATCAAAAAGCATAACTAAGTGAATACTACATACTGAATACTTTGCACTGTAATTGCAGTTTGAATTGAACAAACATAGAAAATTAAAGATAAGAAATACTCCCCCTACGACTTTGCTGCCCTTTTTAGTCTTCTGTTTTCTCCCCCTTTTTGGTCTTCTTTTGTTCTTCCCTTTTTGGCATCATCAATCAGAGGATTCAGAGTCTGAAGGTGCAGATGATGAGTCGAAGTCCCCTTTGAAGCGTTTTGCTAATTTTGTAAGCAAAGCTTTTGCTCGCTTGTGCTTCTTGCTTTTCTTTACCAATGCAGTTTCAAGATGTTGAACAGTCTACTTTAATTCTTTGACATCTTGTCAAACTTCTGAAGGTTCTGGAGCAGGAGCAGTGCTATTGGCTTTGTGTTCTACAAGTTCTTCTACAAAACATAAATTGAAAACATAAGGGATCGGAGGGCCACACAACCAGAAATGTCCCATGGAAAGAAAGATTTCAAAAGTATTGCCACTTGTGGAAAAGAAAATGTAGGTTCTTGGGCAATTTAAGGTGAGCTGGTTATAGGGGTTGGAGGTAGAAGATGACAGAGTTGGAGAGACTTGCACCCAATGACCGATTGGGTGAATGGCAGCTTAGTGGCTCAAGGTGGGTCATCTCTTTAGCAGATAGACCCAAAAAGTGCTTAAGGGCCTTAACATGTTCTTGCAACCTTTTTTGGTGAACCCCATAAAGTCTCTTTCCTTTTAGGTCTTCAGGTCCTCCCTCGTTGAGATGTTCTCTATCTCGTACTCAGCATCACGGAGCGTTAATGTCGTCTTCAATAATCACGACCAATCATAGACAAAAGAAAATAATGGAGTGAGGTGTTTTGTTCTAAAATCACTTTTACATGTGCGGTGGGAAATCTACCATAAAACAAAGACAAAACACAACTGACAACACAAGAGATCCTAAGATTCATTCTAAGTTGTATCCGACTACCCTTGACTAGGTATGGATCCATACTTCCCACTAGTGGGTAATAGTTCTCAACAGAACCTGGGAAGTGACTGGGAGTACATATACCTCTCTCAACACCATCACATGGTACAGTCCTCGTCATCATTGAGGAACAAAATAACAATTTAGGATATCCATTTATAGAAGTATACTCTCAAACCAATCTTGGAATGCTGAGCAGTTGTCGGGGTTATCGAGTTTGGTCAGGCGAATATCCCGGCTCAAGGGGGCTACCCTGGCCATTGGGACCTTCACCACTCGATGCCTACCCCCAAGACCTCCGCAAGTGGGTCCCTGCCTTTCATTCCTCAACGTACCAAACTGTGGCTTCCCTAGCAGGGTGCCATGTCACTACATGTCACTTGCTTTACATTACTCACTAAACTATCAATTCCTAACTTCTCAAGCAGAGGTTTCCCTGGTCTCATTTAACTTGAGCACCAGTATAATCAACATTTCTGCCTTATTTTGCAGAAATTGCACAATACCAGAATTTTAACAGAATAACAACATAGCAATTATAGTATAATTACTAAAATTTTGGCAGAATAACAACTAAATAAATACATTTTAATTTTCTAAAATTGAGCAGAGTAACAGCTTAGTAAGCGCATTTTAATTTTCTAAAATTGAGCAGAGTAACAGCTTAGCAAGTATAATTTAATAATTAAAATTTGAGCAGAGTAACAATTTAGTAATTATGATTTAATAATCTAAATTTGGGCAGAGTAACAACTTAGTAAAAATTAAAGTTTAACTTTAAACAATAATAACAATACTAAAATTTAAGCCTAAACGGGTTTAGGGGAAAACCCTTCCTACCAACATGCAAAGTGACAGTAATTTAGAACCAACCCCACTCCCCCCATTACCTCTAAGATAGTTGATGAAGAGGATGGAATTGTTGGTGCAAAGCTTCTAAGAGGAGAAATTCTACTAGTTGAAAACTAGCAAAATTTTAACATAAAAACTAGATAAAAAAATATTTTAGAGAGAGAAAACTTTAGAAAGAGAAGCTCTCTAGCTTGGGAGAGGAAAGGATGAGTGAAAATATGAAAACTTTGAGGCCTATTTATAGAAGAAGGAGGGGGGTTAGGTGTCCAAATATTTACATCATCCATTATGTCACCATTATGTCATAAATCCAATTTTTATTTATTTTTAATCCAATTTAGGGACACATATCTCAAATAGGTGGTGAATCACCTATTTTAGGGTTGGGGACGTGCTCCACCAGCTGTCCCAAGCCTCCATGTGTCAAATTTTATCTGTAGGTGAATTAACCGGTACCGACAAAAACGCTTAAACTTGAAAAATTTAGCTTTTAATATCAAAATAATGTATTTTAATGAAAAACTGGATAAATACATTAATTTTCATCAAAAATAAATTTCTAATAATAAATTTTAATTTTTATTAATTTATTTCAAATTATATGTTTTTATTTTGTATTTTTAAGCTAGAAAATTCATAGAAAATCCATTTTAATTCAATAAATACCAAAATTTGTATGAAAATTCTAAAATTAAATAATTTACCCATAATTAAACTAAAATTACTATTTCCACCCTTTTTGAATGTTAAACCAGTACTGGCTGGCTTATTAGACACACAAGGGCATTTTGGTCATTTTACACAGAAATTCCAGAAAATTCCCAAAAATTTCCAAAAATATAATTTAATATATATGACATAATTCCAAGCTCAAATTGACATTTTAATGTCAATTGAATCTTTTCCTCATGTCAGTTCTTAATGTTGAGAAATAGGGATAAAATTGTCATTTTCTAATTTCTCCAGACTCCGGCTCGGAAAAATTATTAAAAATCATGATTAAATAGCTCTTGAGATTTTGAGCAAAATGGTGGGAGTCAGAATTTTAAAATTCATTTCCGATTTTTCAGAATTGTATATAAAAAACAGTGGAATAATTAAAATAGGATTATTATATTTTTCACTACTTTTTTCTCAAAATAAAGTTTTTATAATGAGAGATACTTAATATAAAATTTTCAAAATATTTTGAGGTCAAAAAGTCTCCGATTGGTTCCAACAGTCAACCAGGGGTATTTTGTCATTTTATAAAAATTATCTCAATAAATTCTAGAAAAATTTCTAAAATTATTATTAATTGTTCTAAATACATTGATGACTTAAAAACAATTTTTAAACATATAGAATAATTTAATATACAAAAGTAGGGGTGTTACATAAAGCATCCAGCTGTGTAGAGGAAAATGCTCTTTTTCTGATCATCAGAAGTCTTTTACGATTGTGTCTAAACTTAAGCTCTTTGCCTTTACCCATAAATAGATTTTGGCAATTAAACTTCTTCTAATAGCAAATTTGAAAGGTTGTCCATGGCTTTAACAGAAATGACATACGTCTAGCCATGAGTCTAAGCAAACCTAACTCAAGGTCAGGACACCTTTTCTCACAGATTGCTTGTTGAAGTGATATCTGCATCTTCTCCCGCAGAAAGTTATACAAGACTCTACTTAGCTCCTAGTCATCATTACCAATCCTCCATTCTTCAAAGTCTGGGCTGTCTTCTAAACAAATGGTGAGAGGATAAATCTTAACCTTCCCATGGTAGAATGGATAGATGATCTTGGGCTTGTAATTGTAGGTTCTGCACATGATCAAATATTCAGAGTAGTTGCACTTGATCATGAACGGGGAGGTGTGGTAGTAGATTCCTCTTTGTCTCTATACGTCATATCTAGAGGGGAATCTGGTTCTGGTGGAAGGAGGGTAGACGAAGATGGGTGCGTCTGACAAAGTGTTGTACCCATCCTCCCAGACGTATGGTTGAATGTTTGGCTCATAGGAATAGCATGGGTAGCTTCTTCATTTTCAACCATCTTTTCAGCATACCTATGGCACACCAACAGTGGCCATTCTTCTTAAACGATTGTTGTCCATATCCTCGGATTGTTGACTTTGCCCAATTCATAGTTGATTAGAGCTTGAAGAATCTCTAGGGTCAAAGGGATCTGGAGGTTGGTATTCTGTTGACTTGCCGACGCTTTGAGTTTCAGTATATTCAAATTAGGTGTTATCTTATTGAAGACGTTCAAAAGGAAAAGTCTCTGAACGATAAAGATCAGGTGCAACTTCGTTTATCATAGGTTCAGTCACTCCTCCAAACGAAGGGTCTTCAACTTTTGGCAGACCAAACGAAACAGCTCTAGCTGTTTGATCATTGCTTGGTCTGGCTGTGAGGTCTGTAGTAATGCGTTGGAAGACTTTATAATTAAGACAGATTGAGGCACTTGCCATAAGAAGGATCTTGACAAGTTTTTACTAGAGGTAACCATGATGTCTTCTTCTTCATCAGGCTTCTCAGGGACTGTTTGTAGCGAGTGCTCAATGACTAATTGAAGCATCGCCTCCTCAATCTACTATTCCTCTTGAGCAGTAAGCTTTTCTTCTTTTTCTTTCTTCTTCTTTTCAGCCTTATTTGATTTTGCTTTGGCTCTTCTCAACTTCTTTGCTTTTTGTGCTTTTGTTTTGGCTTTAGTGATTTTCTTAGGCTTTGGAGACCTTTTGGTTGGTTTGGTAGGGTCAGATGCTTCAGTTGCAACAGGGAGTAGGTGATGGTGGTTCTGATGATTGTTCAGGGATGGCTTCTATGAAGATGTAAGTAGTTGGTTGATGGGAAGGTCATTGTCTGAGTTGAGTTGAGAAGTTGGTTTAGATCTCAGACGAATGGTAAGGGTCTTTTGTTTTTTAAGTGGGGAAGAAGGTTGGTCATGAGTTTGTGGTTGTGTGTTTTTTTGGGATGGTCTTTTGATGGATAGTTTAGGTTTGTGGGGTTTAGTTTGTTGGGTTGTGGTTGGGTTAGTTGAGGTTTCGTCTATGATGGAGGTTATTGAGCACAGTCTGTACCAACAGAAGGATCAGCAGACGATCCTACTTGAAAAGCAGTTCTGACTACTTCATTTGCAGTTTCTTCCTTGTTCACTGCTAGCTCTGGATGCTAGGAAACATATCTAGGAGACAGATGGGCTATCCTCATCTTCCTTATTATGGATATGTCGATCTTAAAACCTTGTTTCTTTTTCTCCCAACCAGATTCATTGACGTCAGCTAGTTTGATAATTTCAATGAATAACATGGCATAAGGAATAGGATATCTCTATTTGCTTCTCGAGCTCTCCTTTGACTTGGTGAGGCATGACCTCTAGTTGTCTAGAATGAGAGTAGCAAATTCACCTTCTGTTTGGTGAGCAACTTGTACAAGCAGAACCTATCTTTGGAGGATACATTATCCTTTGAGCCTTTGCAAGGCAGGATAATGTGCAAAAGAATGTTGTGGATGAGTTTGCAGTCCCTCTTCATGTTTGAAGAGTATAGAAACCTCTTTAAAACGTCTTTGTTGTATGATTGGGGTCTAGGACGCTCATACAGAGCTAGGTCGACAGTTTTTGGGGTGATAATCCTTTCCCAATCATCAGTAAACACGTCACTTTCTTCCTTGCAGCCAAACACTGCTGCAATGGTGTCAAAAGAGATGATGATGGTCTGGTTGTCCACTATTTCAGTGATAGTTCCATCAACTTCAGATGCTGATGCCCAAAAGTATTCACACGGGGCATGATACCAGTGGGTTCTCTTTTGAACAAAAGACTCCCACCCAACATTTTTGATGAAGAGACACAAAGGAAATCCTTCCTTTTCAAGTTTCTTCAGGTCTACCCATTTGTCAGGCACAAAGTCACTTTCTGGAAATCTTTCCATGGGGGCAAGCTATCTTGGAGCGGCCATGAGTGCAAGTCTTTAAAGGTTTAAGGTGCTTAAGAGTGAAATAGAGAGAGAGAGAGATTGAGTGCAGAGAATATGAGAGGGTTTTTCTGAGGTGTAAAGGGAAAAAGGGCAGTTATTTTTGAATATATGAGGGATTTGATAATATTGAAAAGATGTGCATTTAATGTGACTTAATGTGGTAGAGAAAAGCGACGCATGTTTCTTTGGGGTTATCGAAGAGTACAAATGTAAGGGAAGTCAAACAAATAAACAAAAACTTTTCATATTCAAAAACACACGTGTTAGTAAGACAATGTATAATAATAATGTGTAAGACGATGATGCATAAGACGATAATCAAAACAATCAATAAGACGATGATGCAAGACTTTCATTCACGCAGAATTTTTATATGCAGATTTTCTAATATAAAATTAAAACGTTCTTTAGGTAAAGCCTTTGTAAAGATATTAGCCCATTGATGGTCTGTATCAATAAATTTAATATCAAAAACACCTTTTTGAACATATCACGTATGAAATGATGTATTATTTCTATATGCTTTGCCTTAGAATGTTGAATAGGATTTTTAGATAAATTGATTGTACTAGTATTATCACATGACACTGGAATGTTATGCTCAAAACTAGAGTAATCTTCAAGTTGATATTTTACCCATAAAAGTTGTGAGCAGCAACTTGCAGCTGATACATATTCTGCTTCTACAGTAGATAGTGCAATTGAGTTTTGTTTCTTGCTGGTCTAGGATATAAGACATAGTCCGATGAAGTGACATCCACCACTTGTACTTTTTCTTTTAATTCTATCACCAGCATAGTGTGCATCACAGTATCCTACTAACCTGAAATCTTTATTTTTCTCATAAAAAAGGCTTAGGTTAGAGGTACCAACAAGATATCTAAATATCCTTTTAACAGCTTTCAAGTGAGATTCTTTAGGATCAGACTAAAATCTAGCACATAGGCAGACTCTATGCATAATATCTGGTCAACTGGCAATTAAATAGAGAAGTGAGTCAATCAGACCTCCATAGATAGTCTGGTTTACATGTTTATCTGATTCGTCCTTTGTCATGGCAATAGACGGATGCATGGGTGTGCTCATAGGCTTTGATTCATTCATCTTATACTTTTTAAGTAGTTCTCTAGTATTTTTTTTTTATCAATGTGTATGCCTTCTTTCTCTTGTTTAACTTTCAGACTAAGAAAGAACTTTAATTCACCCATCATACTCATTTCGATTTCGCTCTGCATCAAGTTTGAGAAATCCTTACATAAAACTTCATTAGTAGCTCCAAAAATTATGTCATCTACATAAATTTGAACTATTATGAAATCTTTATTAGATTCTTTTCTAAAAAGAGTTGTGTCAACTTTGTCTCTCATAAAACCATTCACAATAAGAAAACTGCTCAGTCCGTCATACCAAGCACGAGGTGCTTGCTTAAGACCATACAGAACCTTTTTGAGTTTGAACATGTGGTTTGAAAGGATTGGATCTTCAAAACCAAGAGGTTGTCTAACATAGACTTCTTCCTCAATGAATCCATTTAAAAAGGCACTTTTAACATCCATTTGAAAAAGCTTAATGTTTTTATGAGCATCAAAGGCAAGCATAATCATAATTGTTTCTAATCTAGCTATAAGAGCAAAAATTTCAGTGAAGTCAATATCTTCTTGTTGATTGTACCCCTGTGCTACTAACCTCATTTTATTTCTTATTATCTTTCCATTTTCATCAAGCATATTGTAGAATACTCATCTTGTTCCAATAATGCTTTTATGTTTTGGTTTAGGAACAAGAATCCATACATCATTTCTTGCAAATTGATGTAATTCTTCTTCCATGGCTATAATACAATCATTGTCTGTGAGTGCTTCTTCTATAGTTTTTGGCTCGATTTTTGAGACTAGAGCGCATGATGCTTGGTTTCTCAATGATGACCTTGTTTTGACTCCTTTAGTCCATTCTCTAATGATTTGATCTTGAGGATGATAGGTAACAAATTTCCAATCTTTGTGAGTTTGTTTCGTTTGATCATCAGTCTGTTGTTGTTGAGGGTTGTCTTCTGATTGCCTCACTTCGTCTGCTCTTATGAGATCAGATAATCCTATCTGCAGATCTGCAAGATCATCTTCCAAATCTAATAGTCTCTTATCAGGGGTCAGTGTATAATTGAATTTAACATGAATTGGTTCTTCGACAACAGAGGTTCTAGAGTTAAATACTCTATAAGTTTTTAATGTATCAGAATATCTTAGAAAAACACCTTTATCAACCTTAGAGTCAAATTTTCCTAATTGATCTCTAGTGTTGAGAATGTAACACTCACATCCAAAGGAATGAAAGTATGAAATGTTGGGTCTTCTACCTCTCCACAATCCATAAGGAGTCTTATTTACTAATAGTCTGATCAATATTCTGTTTTGAACATGACAAACTATATTTACAGCTTTTGCTTAGAAGTACTTAGTAATTGAATTCTCACAAAGCATGGTTCTAGCCATCCCTTGTAGAGTTATATTTTTCCTTTCAACTACCTTATTTTGTTGAGGCGTTCTCGGTGAAGAGAAATTGTGGAAAATGCCATTCTTTTCATAAAAGAATTTGAACTCAGCATTATCAAATTCAATTCCATGGTCACTTCTGATTACAGTTATAAAAAAACCTTTTTCATTTTGAACACGTTTACGGAATATTTCAAATACATTGAAAGACTCGTGTTTGTGAGTTAGGAAGTAAACCCATGTGTATCTAGAATAATCATCTATAATAACAAAACCATACTTTTTGCCGACAAGATTGAGAGTTTTTGTAGGACCAAATAAATCCATATGCAATAATTTTAACGATCTAGAAGTGGAAACAACGTCTTTGGATTTAAAAGAAGTTTTAATTTGTTTCCCTTTCTAACATGCTTCACAAAGAAGATAAGTTTTTCAAGAGATTTCGGGCAATCCTTTCACTAAAACCTTTTTATATACTTTTGAAATATATTTCAAATTGATGTGCCCAAGCTTTTTATGCCAAATCCATTTTTCATCTTCTTTGGTCATTAAGCATGTGACATTTTGTTTGTTTAAATCCTCAAATTCAATCTTGTACAGATTGTTATGCCTCTTAGCAGTAAAGAGAATAGATTCATCATTTCGCTTGACTATGTATGATTCCTTGTTAAAGGACATGACAAACCCACTATCACAAAATTGACTTATGCTAAGTAGGTTATACTTCAGTCCTTCAACACATAGCACATTATCTATAGAAGGAAGAGGTGGCTTACCCACTTTACCTTTACCAATAATTTTGTCTTTTCCATTTCCTCCAAACGATACAGTTCCTTCATGTGGTTGAAGATCTAGGAACATAGACCTTTCTCCCATCATGTGACGTGAGCATCCACTATCTAGGTACTAAAATGAATCCCTCTTTTTTCCTATTAAGGATATTTGCAACTGAAATTATTTGAGATCTTGGTACCCAAATACTTTTGGTCGTTTTGTGTTAGTCCCAATGGTCTTATTTGGCCTTTGTTTTCTTTTGTGTTGACACCTTTGAGATGTGTGTCCAAATTTACCACAAAAGTTGCAAAAGGTTGAATAAGAGTTAGAAGACGATGGTTTAGAATCTTTATCTTTTTCAAAACCTATGCCAGATTTGTTAGATGGAGGCTTTTTGTGTTTCAAAATCAATTGTAGTTTTGCAAACCCATCCAAAAATTTAGCCTGATCTTGTTTCAGACTAATAATCTTTTTCTTTAGTTTGTCGACTTCAGATAAAAGTATTATCTTTTTAAGATTTGAGGCTTGATTCTTACGCATTCTCTTCAGTTCTTTCTTGAGTATTTCATTTTCTAACATAGCTTCTTTATATTTTTCTTTGTATTTCTTATACTTAAGGCAGATCATGTGAGAGTTTGCAAGAAGAGTATCATAGGACATATGTTATAAAATACCTAGCCTTTATCAGACTCAGATTCATAATTATCAGACAAATAGAAATTGTTCTTAGGGATAGATTTTACCTCAGGTATTATTTCTTCAGTATTCGCCATGAGACAGATGTTAGCCTTTCTCTTTGTTTGAATTGTTACTACTACTATCCAGATCTTCCCAAGTTGCTAGAAAATTCTTCTTTTTGTTCTTTTTCTTTGAGTTCCATCCTTTTTTTAATTTGGGGCACTCAGCTTTCATATGTCCAGGCTTTTTACACTCAAAGCATATAATTTCATTGTTTTCAACTTGAGGAGGCTTCCTGTATCTATTATCTTTTCTTCTGGAAGATTGCTTGAATCTTCCTTTTTTTTTAGCATCTTTTGAACTTTTTGGTCATGAGAGAAATCTCATCGTCTGTGGAGCAACTTGAGCTTTCGTATGAACTTTCTGATTCATCAGACTGAACCTTTAGGGCTTTGTTCCTAGATTTTGTCTCTGTTCTTTCGTCTGCTTTTCGATTTGTTTCTCCACTCTTTAGAGCTATAACATCATTATTTTTGATCTTATCTCTTTTAAAGAGATGAACTTCGTGGACTCTTAGCGCTCCCAACAATTTATCAAGAGTTAAAGTCTCCATGTCCCTGGCTTCAGCTATGGCTGTAGCCTTGGGTTCCCAAACTTTTGGAAGACTGTCCAAAATTTTGAGATTGTTTTGAGCTTTGGAAAACTCAACACCAAGACTTTGGAGTTCATTGAGAATTGTTTGAAATCTTCCAAACATCTCATTAATGGTTTTTGTTTCCTTCATGGTGAACATTTCGTAATGTCTTTGAAGAGTTGCTGCTCTTTTCAAACGAACATCTTTAGTACCTTCATGTATTATGCATATAGCATCCCATATTTCCTTTGTTGATTTGCAGCTGCAAAATTTGTTATATTTAGTTTTAGATAAGCACATCTTATAATATACCTAGCCTTTGCACTTTGTTGAAGCATGTTGAAGTCATCCTGATTGTATTCATTTTTTGGTTTTGTTACAATGAGATCTCCATGAGTTATGATTCTCCAAATGTTGTAGTGAGTGGACTTGATGTACATTTCCATTCTACCTCTCTAGTAAGCATAATCTTCTCCATTGAAGGTTGGAGGCCTTGACAAGGAGGCTCCTTCAGGAATGAACTGTCCTTCAAGGTTTGCCATAAGGATCTTTTCCTCTATCACTTGTTAAGGTGCTCAACCCTTAGAGGCTGAGATCTGATACCAAACTGTAAAACACAAAAATAACACAAGAAGGGGGGTTGAATTGTGTTATTCAAAATTTTCGCAAAAATCTTTTTTAAGAACGTTTCGTCTGAAAGGTTAATCAAAAGATTTTTAAAAGATGTTTAAATAAAGATGAAAGAAAAACACAAACCAAAGAAACACAAAGAGTTTATATTGGTTCATCTCACCCTAGAGACTACGTCTAGTTCTTGGCAAACTACCACTAACTTAAACCAGTTACAAGTATTCTTTTAATCAAGCCTCTTCAGACTCAACCCAAGTAGTCTTTAACTTGTCTCTCCAAGCAAAAACTCAAGTATTCTTTGAATTAAAGCCTCTTCAGGTTTCTACCAATTTCTTAGTGAAATGGTTGAGTGTGAGTTATCTCACTTAAGTTTAACATCTTATTAGACGAATATACAATGAAGTACAGGGAAGCGTTTACAAGTATTGAATTTAGATATTACAGAATGAGAGAAATATTTTCAATAGTTCCACGCACTATATCTTTTTGAGACAGAGGTCTCTTCTTCTATTTATAGGATTCTCCAAAAAAAGTGTCCGTTGTGAGTGCTTCAGGAGACATCCTTCGTCTGGTGATGTAAAGTAGAAAAGAGTCATTGGAGCATTAAATGCAGCATTTAATGCCTTTCACCAACTAGTCACTCTAATAAGATAAAGTAGTCTGCTTATCTAGCCTTTCTCGTATTCAATCTTGTAGCAGTGGGCATATCTGCTTTCCATATTGACATCTGCACACAAATTTCTTCTTTTAAAGTAGACTTTTCTCGAGGATAGGTACATAGATGTTTTTTCTTTCGAGGTGGTTTACACTTTTAAAAACTTCAGAGCTCAGATTAGTAAAACATCATCTGAATGTAGTTAGTTATTGAATATAAAAACACATGAATAAGATGATAGTTAAGTTATAAAATATAAGTGGAGTAAACAAATGATAGTTTGTAAGACTATTTGTTATTATCAAAATAAATGAGGGTCATAAATTCGTCATTTGTCTAAACATCTTTCCATTTATTGAAAGTGGCGTAGCAATTTTATTCATATACAAAAAAAAAAAATGTATTTGAAATATGGGCATATTTACATATTTATATATTGTTAGCTTTGTAAATAAATTATCAGTAATAGAATGTTTTTCAAATTCACCAAAATTTCTATTTTCATTTACGTAAAAAATTATTTTGAGTAAATTACACTCATACTCTTTTAGTTTTTTTGAAAATAAGCCCGATATCCCTTCGTTTTGGCACACTACAATAAACCCTCTAAAAGTATGTGAAATGTAAAATCGACCCTTGGCCATTGGATGTCATCAGATGTAAAGGAGTGTGCTCACATTGACCTTTAATGAATTTTTCTTCCAAAAATACCTCACTTTCATCCTTTAAACTTAGCTTCCTTATGTTTCTCTCTCTATTCTCTATCTTTACTAGGCACTATCATACCATACGCGAATGGCAACCTCATTGGAGACACCTTTTTCTCCTCTCCTAATACAAGGTGCAGTAGTTCAAATTCTGGTCGTTGTTTCCTTGAACCAAATCTAGTATTTCTAATAATTTCCAAGAATTTTTCTTCAATAGTTTCATTATCATAATATCTCATGCTACACTAGTGTTAGCTTTTTATTGCATTTTTCCTATATCATATACCCTTCAAAAGCATGTTTGAAATTTACAAATAAATCTTATGGATCCCAACTACCATATACTCAAATACTTTCTGTTTTTGCAAAAGCACGTTACATAAAACCTTGACTCTGTGTGTGAACCTCCCTGACCTTGACTGTGAAGTTTAAAGAATGAAGGTGAGGATATTTTTTGAAGAAAAAATTGTTAAGGTCATATGAGCAACACATGATCACTTTTTGTACACTGTTTTGGACATATCTAACAGTCAGGAAGGTTAGTGTTACATTTCACACACTTTTAAGAAGTTATTGTAGTGCGCCAAAACGAAAAAAATATCAGACATATATTTAAAAAAATTTAACAAATACGAGCATAATTTATTCAATTATTTTTTTTATATAAAGTAATCTATTTTTGTAAAAGATTTTTAAAGGCCCGTGCAATGCACGTGTGACCAGTTATTATACTTTTGATGAGAAATGAAGAGAAAATAAAATTAAGAGGATCTTTCCCCTTTTTAATTGGATGTTAATAATTGCTCGAATTGCCAGCATCCATACGTTCGATAAACGTGAAACCTATGTAGCGCGACACTTGTAACTGTTTGCGGTTCATGCTTTCGCCCAAATTCTCATTCCGACTCTTCTCTCACTTACCCAGACTCTGCTCCGTCTACGCTGTAACTGTAATGTAATGGAATCATTATCATTCCATGCTCCGAATCCCCAAATTCTTCGCCGTCAACGTCCGTCACCCTAATTTCCCTCCCCTTCTCTCCGTTTCCGTCGCCGCGTCTCCTCCTCCGTCACGGAACCGAAACCCACTGCTCCAGATGGCGCCTCGCGATTCGATGATGGCGGAGTACGCGAAATCGGGCCGGTCATCGTGCAAGGGGTGCTCCAAAGCCATCGAAGCCAAGGCCCTGAGGTTGGGTTTGGTCTCCAAGGGCAAGGGTCCTTACGACGAAGTCAAATGGCACCACCTCCGTTGCGTCCCTCTACACTCTCATTCCCACTCCTCTCCTGAGGCCATTAAAGGCTTTTTATCCTTGAAGGTTTCCCATCTCTTCTTTTTCCCTTTCAAACACTGTCCATTACTTTTTCTTTTTTTTTTATTACAAAAAGTTTAGGCGAGTTGGGTGTTGGGCCCTCACCAGGACTAAGGCTAGGGCAGGCTTCACTGCTCAAAGAGCGCTTCCAGAGATATTTACAGAAGTACTTACATATTATCTACTAACAAAGTCATTACATTATCAGCAGATTTGAACTCATGTCCTTGTGGGATATGAGTCCAATCTTTTTAACTGGACCAACCTTTGTTGGCTTTTTTTCTTTTAAACAATAAGAAAAATGAAAACCTGTATAATAAATGTTAGAGCATTGCCACCTGATTCTACTAAGCTTGATCAAGATTGCCACATGTGGAGAATACTAGTGGTCTCATACTCTCATGACAAAAAAATGTTAATTACACACTATTTTAGTATATTTGTTATTATCTATGAAGCACAGACTCCGACACGGACACCGGACACAACACCGACACGGACACAGACACGGGGACACGGCTAAAGTTTAAAACATAGGACACGGGGACACCGCATATATATATATATATATATAATCAACATCACAAAAATCTAAATTGATAATTAACATTTATATATTCATCCTAGCAGGTCACTAGAAGAATAGAAATTAAAATAACTAACAAACAAACCATCAGGCAATATAAAAAAAAATAGAAATTAAAAAAAAAAACAAAAAACAAAGTAATGAAAGCACAAACCCAGAACCCTCAAAGGTGGAATGTCATGACAAAGAAGCGGAACAGCAACACAAATGAATGTCGGGCAGTGAGTTCCAAACAGTGATGCAAACCAAAGACGTGAACCAAAGTCAACAATGCGAACCAGAGATGCAGCGGCGCGAACCAGAGACGCAGCGGCGTGAAGAGAAAAAACGCAGAACAACGGCACCAACCAGAGATGCAGCGATGCGAAGTGAAAATGCAGCGGCGTGAAGCGGAAGAATGCAGAACAGCGACGCCAACCAAAGACACAGCAACATGAAGCGAAAGAACACAGAACAGTGATGCCAACTAGAGACGCGAAACAGCAACGCAAACGAACGCAGAACAGCGACGCGAACAAGCATCGACAAGATGAACGCAGACACAGAGAACTTGTGGGAACTTGTAGAAGGGGAGAACGAAGTGTATACGAGAAACTCGGGGGGGGGGGGGGGGGGGACCTATACGGTAAAAGGTTGAAAAGAAAATTCATTTATTTTTATGATTTAATTTTTAAATCTTTAAAAAAATATTTGGTAAAAAAAAACAAAGGAAACTGTGTCTGAACTGTGTCAAGCCAAATAAGCCGTGTCTGATCTGTGTCTTAGCTAGGATTTTTTCTTTTTTTTTTCCGACACCGCAAAAAGGTGTCCGACACGTGTCCATCGCGTGTCCGAGAGGTGGAGGTGTCGGACCCCGACACCTCCTTCATCCGCCGTGTCCGTACTTCTTAGGTTATTATTAACTAAAATTAGAAATGCTAGCAATTGTCTAACACTCTTTTTGAAACACACTCTCTGCTATTGGCCAAAATTTATTAAAAATCACAAAATTGTGCGAGTCTCACCACTAATTTGATGAAAGTTCTTCATGATTTTGTTGTTTTCAATAAATTTTAATCAATAGTATGAATTGTGTTAAAATGAATGTGTTAGAGAATGTATTGCTAACACTCCTCAACTAAAATTTATTAGAATTCACGTAAAGAGTGAGACTCGTGTGACAATTTTTATTTTATTTTCCCGATTAGTGACCAGGAAGTTTAAATTGAGTGCATGCATGACATTATTTGGTGTCGCTTGAAGAATTAGTGTTGAGGGTTTTTTATTTTTTGAAGAAATATTTGACATTTTAGAGGGGGAAAAAATTAATAGTATTATAATCAGTGGGCTAGTATTTTGTTTAATGTTTTCACTGCAAATTGAAGCTTTAGAGGAGATTTTTATGACTTTTTTATCAAGTGATATATATATATATATATTTGTTTTATTTTATTTTGCAGAGTAGTGACCAGGAAGCTTTGAAGAAGTTATTTGCTGAAAATGAAAAGTCTGAAGAGGTGATAACCCGATTTGATTGATGTGTTTCTTTTTTTATTTGAATCTTTTTCTGTATCTTATTGTTTTGACTTGTCTGCATTATTAAGAGCAAACAACTTTGTTTCCTTTGGAATTTTGTCCTAACTTATTCACTCTGGTTGTGTGTTACACTTCTTTAACAGGTTCATAAAGCAAAGGAAGACATACAAAATGAACTGCAAGAGACTGAAGAACGTGGTTCGAAGAAAAGAAAGGTAAGCACATACACTGTCAAAAGAGTTTTTGGAGTGTCAAATACTAAGGGTTAGATAAATTATTCTGTATCTTATTGTTTTAATTTTTCTGCATTATTATGAGTAAACAAACTTTGTTTTCTTCTGAATTTTGTCCTAACTTGTTGTATTTAGTATTTCAGTAGCTGTGTGATAAATAGTTGGAAGCCACAAAGTGTAGGTTTAGGTTGTTTTCCAGAATTTATATATGGTGGTCTGTGAAGGAAATGGACCACCAGTTGTCCAAGTTGTTAGAATCGTAAGATATATTATTAGATTAGTGAATGGTTGGGATGTGAAACTTGTAACTTGAAAAAATGTCTGGACTTTTGTTGCTTTTGTAAACTTTGTTTTTGAGATTGTCCAGATCCTCGTCCTTTCCAAGTCTGTCTGATCACTTGACCATATTGCCATTTCCATATGAGGAAGCCGTTGATTTCCATTTTATTTGGTCATTCCTTTATATTCAAGGACATGGTGGAATTGAAGGCCATGTCAGTGATTGTTCTCTTTGGAATTTGGATGCCCATTGCACACCCCCTCTTCTGGTAGTGGTAGCCCACGCTGGGAACCAACCACCCCCAAACCATGATGTTCATTGCTTACATTCTCATCTGGTTACACAAGCAAAATATTCAGATTGTTTATGTTTATTTAATGTCCCATTAACTAATCAATTTACCTCTAGATTTAGCATATGATGCCTAGATAATGCTGTTGGCTCATTTTCTGTACATTCTTTAATGGATTGCCCTCTCAAAACTGTTGTTATGACATAAATCATCTGCTTGTTTAAAGTTCAAATTGAGTTCCTCTGATAGGTCTAGTATCAGATTTTAATTCTGATCACGAAAATAATAATCAGCAGGCAAGCAAAAGTGTGGTTACATTTGGATGGGATATTCTCTATCTAGTCCATTTTGCAAGCAATTAACTGGGACTTTCTATGAGCTGAAGAGCTCGGGTTGACAAGTTTTTGGAATCATTACCCGCCATGTTTGAGGTGATTGTCTTTGCCACTGTGCTTAAGGAAGGAGCATGAGCTCATGGTGCTAGAGAGGCTCCTAGGGTTTCTAGTTTCTGCAGAAAGATAAAGTAAAACACGGACTAAATTATAATTTTAAAACTTTCTTAATAAATATTAAAATAATGTTACCTGCTACATCAGGTTAAAACAAGTGAATCACCAATCATCCTAAACTCACTGGGATCGCCGCATAATGATCCTGTTTTTCAAAGCTTGTTTTCTCCTTCAAATGCCTTATCACTGCTTTGATTTTGTTGTTAGTTCTCTTTATTGTTCATGTTTATTGCTTGCAGTTGTGCACACCTGATGCTGAAGCTGTGGTGAACATTAAATTTTCAGTTTCTGATGTCAAGAGCAAGTACAAGGTAAGATTATGCTATTTTCTGTCTTTATTTGATATCGTGATGGCTTTAATGTTTGATAGTTAAACTTTATCACATTGTTATGCTTACAATTTTCTTTACTTTTCTGATCTGACATTTTTTGCTCATCTTATGTTTGTCAGGATGCCAACCTTTTACCAAAATGGAAGGCATTCCAAACAGTCATATTTCTTGAACGGGTGAGATTAATAGTCTTACTTAGCTTTGATTTGGTTGTTTGGTTGGACTGAAGAAGAGTATAACCTTGTGCAAGAAGTCTGGTTAAAAATAAAAAGGAACATACACACAAATGCATTCTGCTCTGCATAGTTTACATGTTCCCCATATTCTATGCTCTGATAATTTGCAGGATGACGGTCTGCATGATTCAAGTAAAATTGCTGCATTTGATTTTGATGGATGTCTTGCCAAAACAGCGGTGAATAGGTATTTCTGCATCTGAAGTCATAACTTTGTGATTATTAATGCTGTTGGCTTTTGTGGTGCTATGGATTGGATATATTTTATCAAAATTGAACATTGAAACTGATATTATTATTATTGTCTTTGGCTAAACATCATAACTCATAAGTTTCTGAATATTAAGAAATTTAACCTTTTCTTTCAGAGTGGGTGCAGATGCTTGGTCCCTCATGTATTCGTCAATTCCTGATAAACTACAAAGCCTATACAACGATGGCTACAAGTTGGTGTGTACACTGTTTTGGTGAAAGATACTTGATACCTTAGAACTTAAGTATTCATGCTCTCTAATTTAAACTTTTACCTGTTTAGTAATACTGTCTGCTTGAAACTTTATATGTTGCATGCTCTTTTGTTTTTGTTGTTTACCACAGGTAATTTTTACCAATGAATCCAATATTGAACGTTGGAAGAATAAGAGGCAAGTAGCTGTGGACTCAAAAATTGGACGTCTAAATAATTTTATTGAGAAAGTAAAGGTTCCAGTTCAGGTATTTTTTTGGTACATCAAATGTATCTGCTATTATCAACAATTCAATTATGGTTTATTTGTTTTGCTAGTTATGAGTTACAGCTGTCATACTCTTCTTCAGTTACCATGTTTTCCATTTCTGGACATAGGATTACTTGGTTGAGAATGTTCTTACTAGTGAAACAATAGCGAGGTGATTTTAAAATTAGAGATGCTGTCTTTTGCACAATAGGTTAAATATTATTTTCTTTTTCCACTGGGTAGGAATAGGCAGTCAGGTTTATGGCTGATGTCACTACTATTTAGAATATGATTGATTTGCTGAAAAATAAGGGCCAGCACAGTATAAAAAATTTGTGCCTTGTTTGAGTTTTAAAATAGTCAAGAGTACAGGACAAAAAGCAGCCCAAGGAAATAAAACACTTATTTTTTTTACGCACTAAAACTGGTGTCAAAATTTTGTCTGCAGCACAAAAGAGAAAAAGGCCAATAACCTCTGCCACTTCATTTTCCGTGCGCTATTGCTTATGCATCAATGCACAACATAAAGGGTATTACAATAAATTTTGCATTGTTTAATCCAATACTTATATGTATCAAATGGCAGATAGACAAAGTTATAATGCATTTTGTGTTGCCCCGTAGTATACATCAAAAGCACCATTCAAGTTGACAGTTCTTCAAACTTTAAGGCTGTTTGGATTGGTGGTAAAGAATGGAATAGAATGAATCAGAACATAATAGAGTAGGATGGAATGGATTAAAAATGTCATTCCATTGTTTGGATAATTTATAGTATAATGGAACAAATATTCCAATCGATTGGAAAAAGGATGGAACGGAATAAATTATAATTTTTTAATTCCTATATTATCCTTATTTTATGTTTTTTTGTTAAGCAAAAGAAATAATATTATTAAATCAATCTCGTGGTTCTCTTATACCATTATTTATAAGAAAAAAATAAAACCCAAAAAAAGATCAATTTTTTTAAATGATCTGCCAAGCAAGAAGAAGAAGCAAACATCGAAAAACAAGAATCAAGAAGCAAGAAAGAACCACACATACTTTTAATTGGAGAATCGACATGCAAAGAAGAAAGAGGTAAAAGAAAAAAGAACACTTGAACGTGGATTATTGGATTGAAAAGATAGAAGAAAAATTTATAGAAGATAAAAGAGGAGAAGAAGATAGAATTTTCTTCTATAAAAGATAGAAGGTATAAGAGGAAGAAGATAGAAGAAAATTTTATGGAAGATGGAAGATAGAAGAGGAAGAAGAAGATAGAAGAGGGGGAAGAAAAGCGGGAAAGAATAAGAAGATAGAAGAGACCAGCAGTTATTTTCGAAGCAATTTTTATAAGCCAAAATAGTAATTCTATAATTTAGAATGTTTCATTCCATCCCTTACACCCCAAATTGGAGGTGAAGAAAAATAATAATAAGTAATGGAATGGAATAGATTTGGTGCCACTCCTTTCCATCTTCATTTATAAAAACCAAACAATGGAATTTTTCTTCCATCCATTTCATCCCCCTCCATTCCTTCCTTTTCCATCAATCCAAACACACCCTAAAATATTCAATCTGTCTTGTGACATCTTTTCTTATGCTTTTGAATAATCTTTAAACAGTATAATATTTTTGCCACCAATGAAATTTATCTTAAATTGTATTGGTTAATCTGAATTTGAAAATTATTTTCAAGTATTCTGTCCTCATATTTTCAGTTATCCCGTTAAATAGTAATTAGATTTGATGATGCTGTTAACTTCTTACACAAGTATTACAATATTTTTTTGGGTAATTTTAATCTAATTTAGCTTTTTTCAGTGTTATTTGAAGTGAAACATTTTCACTAGGTAATTCATACTCTTTCAGAACTAATATCTTGCTATTAACTTTGTTTTTCCTTTCTTTTCTGTTCTTCCTCCAACAGTTAAGTGCATAAAATTTTACCTCCACTTTTGAGGTAATATAGCTTTAAATTAAAGCGCTGATCCAGGAGGAAGTAAAAATGGCATATTTGGAATTTTTGCTGCCTTTTAACCGTTTGCCATTCAAGGGAATTCTTTATCAGTCATTTTAGAAAGTCCAAGTCATGTCCATGGTGAATACAATCTTCCTGCTAGTAATTCGCATTTCTTTTGTGACTCGCATTGCAACTTGCAAGAACAAACATCTTCAGTACTGGTTCTATTCGTAGTCATAAGTCATAGATGTTAAAATTGGACGCTGATCCTTTTGCATCGTTACATTATTGCACAATGATTTTGTCAACCTACAAAAATTTAGGTCAAAGGTCTGTCATTGGGTAGTTCCGTAGTTGCAACTTGCAAGTTTCATTCATTATTTAACAAGAGTAATTCTAACATGTACTCTTTAAGTTAGGGTCATGCACCTTGTATAAGTTAACGTTGGATTTGAACAAAAATATATATATACAATATTTATTTTGTCCAGATCTACCGATAACCCATGTAAGGTGCATGGATGCACTTTAGGGTGCATTGTGGAATTCTTCTATGTAACAAATACTAAAGCGGGAAAAGAAAGACTTAGTAGCCCATTCATTTTCAAAAATATTTAGGAAATGCACGAGAAAGTGACCTAGAAACTATATTTTATCATACAGGTTTTTATAGCTTGTGGGGTAGGTAAATCAGGTAAAGCAGACAAAAAGGAAGATGATCCTTTTCGCAAACCCAAACCAGGGATGTGGCATCTTATGGAGCAACACTTCAACTCTGGCATTGCCATTGATATGGATCAGTTATTTTTTCTTCCATTCAATAGTTCAATTGCTGCTATGTTTTTTATTCCTTTCATAAATTTTATTTAGAATATTATCATATTTTATCCATGAAGGGATGAAAATGTTAAAGACACATTTTCTATGTTGTAGATCCTTTTATGTTGGTGATGCAGCCGGGAGAGAATCAGATCACAGTGATGCTGATATTAAATTTGCAGAGGTAGTTAAACAATTTTAGCCATTAAAGTTAACTATATCACTTTTTTTATACCCGATGCTTAAGCACCCTTTTTGTTGACTGATTCGAGCACCATTTAGAAAATGGTCAGTTTTTATAAATAAATCTTATGCTTAAATGAACAAGGCATGACTCATAACGCATAGTTTGAGCTCATTTGTCTCTCTATCTCTCTGATTAGTTTTGAAATTTATGAGTGTGTACTTATTACCTTAAGCAGCGTACTTAATTCTTATTTTACTGTTTGATTTAGAAATTGCTCTTTGTCTAATCTATTTATTTATTTTCAATGATTTCAGGCCATTGGTTTAAAATTTTATGTCCCTGAAGAGTACTTCGCCTGAGCATCTAATTTAGTCATTGGTTCATAGGAAGGTTATGTTCTTAAGGACTTAAGGTCCAGTTTTGTTTGAAAGTGACATTACCAACTGGATCTGGAAGTCTGGAACAGAAAGGATGTAAATGGATTTGTGGGCAATCCCAAATTTATTTTTTGTTGCTTCAATTTCAAGATTTTATAATCGAGTTACTTTATTTCATTTTAAAATAGATATAACTTCTGAAGAACCAGAACCGTGGTTGTGGGGGACCAATAAATAAAATGAAATAAAATCGAGGTTGTGTCGGACATTTTTTTATTTTTATTTTTTTATGTTTTTAGATATTTTAAGTTAAGGATAATATATAGATCCAAAAAAGAAATTGAATGATAAGATCCTCGAAAAGTAAATAAGGATATATTAATGTTTGATTTAATCTAACGTGTATTGTAATTATGTTTTGGTATGAATGTATATTGTAATATTAATTCATCAAAATTTAGAGATAGATAAAGTCCCATTAGAAGATTTGTTTTTTTTTTTTTTTAAATCAAATTAGTATTTTCTTTTATTTGACTGTAAGAAAAATTTAAATTAACATTTGCTATATAATTTTTTGGTCAAATAAAGAACCTCAAACGGGGATAAGTGCAGCATTGCTTTAATCAAAAAATGTTATCCCCTCCCCCTAAATTTTTCACTACCAAAAAAAATAATCAAATAAGTTTCTTACATATTGTTTACTTAAAAAAAGTCGAGTAATTATTCATATAACTGCATTTTAGTTTAATGAAAATATTATAGCTTTGTACCCTAAAAATATTTTAACAAAATCTGTCAGGTCAAGAAATTAAGCAAGCTTGCCAAATAAACAAATTAAATAAATATTAATTTATACAAAACTTTTTTAATTAACTCTATCAATGTTTTTGGTGTACAATAGTCATACTCAAGTTAAAATTTATGATCTCGTGCATACTATCTCAATTTCTAACCACTAGGCTGACCTTAGTGAGTTATTAGCTCTATCAATTTGAGTGCAGTCTAAAATTATGTGAATAATGTTTGTATAGACACTTTGAAAGAGGATTGAAATTGTGACTGAATATAAGGTTAATTTAATCATAAACTATTTAAATAGCAACTGCTTATTAAACTCGTTTTAACTTATAGAAAAGCTTGATTTTATAAGAGTATGAGTTTTAAAAGTTGTCTTGAAGCTACCCTAAAAATAATTTTAATTTAATACATAAAATAGATAATTCTATAAAATATTACCTAAAAATCAAAATTAAATTCATAGTCATGCACATATTTTTTTAGAAAGTGCATGTTTCGAGAGATTTTTTTTTAAATAATATTTTTTTGTAAAAATAGGTTAAAAATATTGTTTTTAAAATAAATTAAACTGAACACACATTAGATAATTGAATTAAAGAAATATTTGAAATATATAAAATAAGTTATATTAATTTTCAGAAAATGAAAATTATCGTATAAGTTATGAAGATATGTATTTCATCCATTATACTAAGTATTTGCTTAGAAATATATTAATTTTAAGAAATTATTAAATTTTTTAGAGACTTTATAGAAAGGAAGACAAAATAAAAAATACTTTTTTAAGATAAACATAAACAAAGCACGTTCCAATTGTCAAGTCAAGTATTTTTATTAACTAATATTTTAATTTGTGCACTGTGTATGATAAATGCTTATTTTTATATAATTAAAATTTATAAAAAATAAATACCTATGAATATATAAATTATATTTTAGATTTACAATAAAAAATTTAAATTATGATATAAAATTATTTTTAACTATTGATAATTTTTTTAAAAATTATTAAAATTTAATTTAGAGATAAACATAAAATACGATAAATTGAAAGATATAAATATTTTAAAAGGTCAAGTATATAGATAAAGATAAACAGGCAATAGTTTTGAAATGATTGAAAGAAAATTTTTGACTAGTTGTAAAAATGATGTGGAAAATGCACCTCTAAAAAAAAAAGAAGAGAAAGAATAATGAAAGTGTCTAATTAAGAAAGTAAGAAGGGTGAGAGCCTTATTCTTCAAGTTATGTATTTTAATTTACAATATAAGAGTAGATTTAAGCAACAAAATCTTTATATTAATAAAAGTAAAGTAGTTTGGGTGAAAAACTTTTATACAATTGAGCACTATTTTTTTTTTTCATAGTAACTTTCTTTCATCCAATTTACTTTTTCTATTTCAGCTCAAAATAAAGATAATTTGATAATTAAATTATTTAGACAATTAATAGTATTTGTGTAATCACTTGTCTAATTGCAATAAATGTAGAACAAATAGCTAATTTATCTCCTACATTTGAGAATTCAGATGTTATTATAATTTGTCACATATTTTGTTATATCTTGTTGTTTATTCTTTTTTATTTATTATGTATTTGAATTTGAATTTTAACATTTATTCTAACCTATTATTATTTCTGTTCTAATTTTTTTTTTCATATGTATTATAATTTGTCACATAATTTGTTATATCTTTTCATTTATGTGTATTTAAATTTAAATTTTAACATTTATTCTGACATATTATTCTCGTTTTAATTATTTTTTACTTAAATTCTTATATGTATTGTAATTTGTTACATAATCTATTATACCTTTCCATTTATTATTTCCATTTATTGTATATTTGGATTTGAATTTTAACATTTATTTAGACCTATTATTATTCTCATTCCAATTATTTTTTCATTAATTTTTACTTAAATTTTTATATGTATTGTAGTATATGGGGTTTATTGGACATTACATAGTTAATTCAGATTTCATTAGATTCTAAAAGATAAATGCATGTAAATGTTACTCCAAATTACAAGTCCCTAATTTTTTGTTACTCTTAATAAAATTAGTTCTCACCAAATTTTAATATATAATGAGTGTCTTTCTCTTCTATTGTGAATATGTTGTGAATATCCTTTCATAATACAACCTATTCAGTTGACTTGGAAAAAAGTTGTTTCAATTTCTTGACCTCAAAACTCTGCTTTCACTCATTACCAAAGGATTCTTAGCTAAATATCAATATTTTGTCTAATATATTTTGTTACTTGTTTAATACTTCTTGTAGAATGATGCCTAGGATGTATATAGAGCCATCAAAATGGGCCTAGTCTGATGGGACGGCCTACTTAGCTTGCAAAAAAGGCTGGGTTGGGCTTAAAAAAATGCTACCTAAAAGAAATCGATTCGTTTTAGCCCTGCTCGTTTAGCCTAAAAATTGCAAATTTTTAAAAATAGGGAGACTAAATGTCTTTAAAAAAATAGTGGACCAAAATTGCGAATGGAAAAAAAGTAGGGGACCAAAAATGTAATTTAGCATATATATATATATATATATATATACTTGCCAGGGAAAAATTTTATATTTGACTTACTCTTAATAAATTTTGATAAAATTTCATCTATTTTTAATATATTTATTAAGAAAGAGACTACATCTTTGCAAGATATTAATATTATCATGTAACATAAGAGAACCTATTTCAGTTGTTCAGTAATTAATTCAGGCAACAAAAGAGTAGAAACAAGAATGGTAAACAAATCAACATTTGTTGAAGAAATGTTGGAGTATTGTCTAATCTCACCTTCAAAGAGGTAAATAGGTGTGTGGACTAGCTAGAAAACTAGAGGTTTAGAGGTTATATATATATATATATATATATTAAATAAAAAAATATTAATATACTTAAAAAAATTAAAAAAGAAAAGGGTCACACACGTTTGTAAAAAATAAAGGCTAATATGAGTACTTCATTTTGTAAATAAAATTCGCTTAAAGATGTATTTTTAACAAGACTATTGAGTAATTAAGTCAATTATATATGAATAAAAATGTTCGTTTATGCTAGAAAGTATATAGAATTTAATTTTAAATATTTAATATGATTTAAATAATTTAATTTTATATAATTTTTGGCAAAAAAATAATAATTAAAATAGAAAACAACGTTAATAAGTCCAAAAAAAATTCAGGTCAAATTGGTTTGATGGCCCAATGGCCTGCATAGGGCTGGGCTAGACCAAAAAAGAGAGGCCCAAACACAACCTGGGCCGACCCGCCCAATTTGACAACTCTAAATGTACATGGTTTCTGAAATTAAATATGGCAGGATCAAGTATAAGATTTTAGTTCAAGTCATTCAGTTTGCGGTTGAGTACTAATTTCAATAACAGGAGCCAAGTTAATAGTTTTGATTTGATTTTAAGGTAAAAGGATGAAACAGATAAAGCATATAATTATTTTTTAATTTATTTCTTTATTTGATTTCCTGTCATTTGTGGCGACGCCTGTCGAAATTAGGACTTCACCAAAAGAAGACTTTTTGAAGAGGAATTTAAAATGATGTTGGTTTAAAGTATAGAAAACGCTCATAAAAAGAAATGAGGAAATTTCTAGGATAAGAATCCTTTAATTGCATTTTGAAAACCACATGGTAAAAAATCAAAATCTTTACATTAAATATTTATATCTATGTGTAGCGTAAAAGCTAGAAACTTGACTTCGAAATCAGTAGGTACCATATAACTAGTTGTATAAATAGAATAATACAATACAAAAGAATTATAAAAGATCATCATCTAAAATAATCAGCTAGGAAATTCTTGGGTACCTGATAAAGAATTAAAAGAAGGTATAAAAGAGATAAACTATATAACCCTCATAAACTTAAATTGTTTAAAGACATAAGTGCCAGGGAAAGAGTTTAAGTTTTCAATAGAACATGGCCTGCCTTGGCCCTAGTAGCATAAGTATAGGTACATAACCAAAATAAACAAAAGGCCTATTCCAGCAAGGCCTCCAACATATCAACATAAGAGAAAAAAAAAATAGCACCAAGCCCCAGCAAAAGATCCTCAAAGATAGGCTCTCAAGGATTGGATCTAACATCCTCCAGGTTCCTTAGATTGGGCCTCCCACTACTTGTCTCTTCCATCAGCTGCTTATAACAGTATAAGCAAGACATAAACAAAGAAAGGAGGAGTGACGTTGTGGTCAGCATGAGAAAAGGCAAGAGAGATAAACTAATACACGTGTGTGTGTGTGTGTATGTGTGTGTGTGTGTGTGTGTGTGTGTATGGACCTGTGCAATGCACGAGAAATTAGCATTCGATTATTATTTTGATTGATGTGCAATATTAAATATTTGTAAGGTAAATATAATGTTTATTGATATCTAAATTTCTAAATGTATTTATTTTAATACTTATTATAAAAAAAGAAGGTCCATAAGTTTTAATATTATTAGTGAAATCAAGTACGATGATGCTTATTTTAAGTTAATATTATAGTGATATTTTGTATTTTTGATATATATGTATATATAAATAGATAGTTTAGATGATAATTCTTAAATGTGAATATTGTATAAAATATTAATATGATTTTTATAAATATGATTTGATATTGTGTGGACAAAGTTGCCATTAGGAATAACAATGCGGTAGGGTGGACATGGGTAGTAACCTCCTATCACTACCCTAGTTGAATGAAAATACACCTCATGTTTGCCTTGTACTTGCATGAATATCTATTGAGTGGGTATCAACGAATTTTATAAATATCCATAGGTATTCACTGGTATTCGTGGATATTTATGAAAACATAAAATTAAAAAAAGAAAAATAAAATAAAATTAAAAACAAACAATTTTAAAACATATATTTATACTAAAAATAAATAATTTTAAAACATATATTTATACTAAAATAAATAATTTTGAAATATATATTTATATTAAAAATAAATTAGAGCAACTTAATTTATATATAATTAAAGTTATTTAAGTAATTCCAAATTGCATGTACTTGTTGGTTCAGGTACTTTATTACATGCCCCTGTCTTGTTAATAAGTAGATAGAGAAAAATTCATTTATTTTACCAGCAGGTACCCCCATTAAGTTATCCATTTTCAATCTATAGCATATTTTACTCACAAGTACGATTTTTTTTTGGTCATCCTTAATTGCTATACTTACAGGCCAAATTAAAAGAAGGATGTGTCAAAAGTAAAATCTAAGAGATCGCAAAGGGTTTTATAGTTCTTTTTTGTATCTTTGTTTGAAATTAAAAGAGGATTCCATCGCTTTCATTGAAAAAGAAAAAAAAAAACAGTGTTTCAATATGAAAGATTTGACAATTGAATGAAATTAATTGAACACTTTTGACTATAATTATGACCATTGAATTTTTGTATAAAAGATAAGTGGCAATTGCAAAAAAGATTGAAAAAAAATCCAAGATATTAAAAAAATAAACACAACACTCCAATTGAAAAAAAATAAGGAAAATTGAAATAAAAATCATGTTAATGTTTTTTATCATGTTGAACATTATCAAATATTTCTTGATACATAATGTTTTTGGTTGATGTACATACTCTTTGATCATCATCAAATATTCAAAAATTGATACCTTTTCTTGATTTAAATCTAAACAATGCAACACACAATCGATCGTAGGTGGAAAATTACCTTAATTAATTCATTCCAGAATATATATTGATCATAATTACCTTAACTAATATATTATGCAATATATATATATATATATATATATATATATATATATATATATAATAATAGATATTACCTTAATTTTATGTAGATGACAATTACATTAATTATCTATGTTAACTTAAATTAAAATATATATAGGTTGTAAACAAAAAAAAGAAACAACATTTCGGTAGGAAAAAAAATAAATGTAACCTTGCGGCTTGAGAAAAAATGGATGTGATGTTAACTTGAACTTTATATTTTTCATTGATATTTTGAAATATAACATCTAACACATGCAATATGTACAATACACTAATTATTTTAGTAATTACAATATATATATACACACACACACAATAATTAAATTTTTTATAATAATTAAAATGCACACACACAAATATATACCCTAACTTAAAATAATCTTCAATACCTTAATTAAAACTTATATATACTAATTACAAAACTTTAATTAATTCAATTAAGAATATGTATTGGTTGTAATTTCCTTAATTAATATAATTATGTAATTTTATCAATAAAAAATAAAAAAATTCACGTTAAGAAAAATGAATGATATATACTAAAAATATTTATCTTAATTATATATAATTCATAATTATTTTAATTACCTTAATTATGTAATTCAAATATATATAATTATTTCAGATAATTAGTTTAATTGTATATAATTGATAACTACATTAATTACTTTAATTGTACAATTTTAGAAAAATCTAATTACCTTTGTTTAAAATAATTTTTATTACCATAATTAAAATAATAATATAATTTTGTTGATAAAAATATAGATATTTAGCAACATTTACAATTTCATTCAATGAAAAATAAATTATAAATAATAACTACATGTAATTACCTTAATCTTTTATTTTTTAAATTGTTCTAATTAAAACTAAATATTTTTAATTCAAATATATATAATAATTACAAGTAACTACCTTAATTATATATAATTAATAACTACATTAATTACTTTAATTATATTTATTTTAAAAAATCTAATTACATTTGTTTAAAATAATTTTTATTACCATAACTTAAATATATATTGATTATAATTTTATTAATTATTTCAAATCATAATATGTGTGTGTGTGAACCGTAATTTCCATAATTAATATAATTATATGTTTTTTATAAATAAAAATTGAAACTTTTAACAACATTTAATAATTACAGTCAATAAAAATTAAATTATATATAATAATTACATGTAATTACCTTAAAATTTTATTTGTTCTAATTAAAACAAAAAATTTCAATTCCAATATATATAATAATTTCTGATAAGTACCTTAATTGTATATAATTGATAATTACATTAATTACTTTAATTATACAATTTAAAAAATCTAATTACCTTTGTTAAAAATAATTTTATTTTCATAATTAAAATATATATTGTCATAATTATCTTAATTAATTCAAATCACAATATATAATAGTCATAATTACCATACTTAATATAATTATATATAATAAGTATATAATATAGGTTTAAATATGTTTTAAGTCCTAGCAAATATAACTATGTTTGATTTTAGTTCTTGCAATTTTTTTTGTTAGTTTTAGATTTCTGACATTTTCATAGTGTTTTTTTTTAATCCTTACCATTAATTCTAATTAATTTAGTGCTGATATAGTTAACAAAATAAAGAATATTTATTAAGATAATGAAGAATATTTTAAATTAAGTTAATTAGATTACTTTTAGGTGCGTAATCCAATTAAGTAATGTGTTAATTAGATATAATTTACTTTTATAATTTATTTATAATTTTTAATATATTATAAACAGTAATTTTTATTACTTTTAATATCGATCTTGCTTTTAAATTCACTAATTTGTTTTTAACATTGTACTTTTTAAAAAAATTATAATTTACTTAAACATTTATAATTTATTTTTAATATATTACTTTTATCTTTAGAGACAAAATCACTGCTTGTGATATATTAAAAAAATAAATTATATTACAATTAGTTAAAATTAATGAATTAAAATGTAAAAATAACATCAAAGTAATATACTAAAAATAAATTATAAATGTCTAAGTAAATTATATATTTTTTAAAAAATTACAATGTTAAAAATAAATTAGTGAATTAACAAGTAAGAATAATATTAAAAGGAATTAAAATCACTATTCATAATATATTAAAAATTAAAGTTAAATTATAAAATTAAATTATATATAATTACCTTATTGATATGAAATAATAAATACATTGCTTAATTGAATTACACACCTAAAAATAATTTAATTATCTTAATTTAAAATATTCTTCATTACCTTAATTATCTTAATTAATATTCTTTATTTTGTTAGTCATGTCACCACTAAATTAATTATTGCTAATGATAAGCATTAAAAAAGAACACATAGAAAATGTCATAGATCTAAAAATAACAAATTTTTTTGCAAGGACTAAAATCAGATAAAGTCATATTTACAAGAACTTAAAATATATTTAAGCCTATAATATATTTTTTAACAAAAGAAATAAATATTTATCAATATTAATAATTACATTTACCAAAAAATAAATTATATATAATAATTACATATAATTATGTTAATCTTTTATTTTTAAATCATTTTAATTATTAGTAAAATTTTTAATTCAAATATATATAATAATTACAATTAATTACCTTAATTGTATATAATTGGTAATTACATTAATTAATTTAATTATATAATTTTAAAAAATCTAATTATCTTTGTTTAAATTAATTTTATTACCTTAATTAAAATGTAATTTGGTCATAATTATCTTAATGAATTTAAATCACAATATATATATATATATATATATATATATATCAGTTGTAATTACTATAATTATGTATTTTTATCAATAAAAATAGAAATTTTTAGCAACATTTTACACAAAATAAATTTTATATGATAATTACATGAAATTAATACTAAATGTGCTTTTTTTTTATACAACTTTAAAGTTGAATTTTTTAATATTTGCATTGTTGAAGTCAAGGAGTTTTCATAGACAAATAAAATTAGACATTAAAAATAAGATAAAAACAAGAATTAATTTTAACTAAAAAAAAACTCACATGAAATTTCATAAAAATCATTTTTATGGAGTTCACTAATTTATTGTGCAAAATATTGAAAATAAAATTAAGTGAATGAATGAAACAATATAAGTTTAAGTATACATATTTAAAAGATTAGATGTTAGTACAATTTATATCAAATATCTCATTTATTTGTGTTAAATTTGATTTGATGTGATGCATGGATAAATTATGTGTGTGAGAGAGATTTTTTTTATTATTTTGAAAGAAAATTTATATTAAAATAAAAATTAAAATTAAAAAATTAATATTTTTGTTATAATTGAATTAGAAGTTATTGAAAAACTAATGTATTTTCATATATTTGGTAATATAAATAAATTATCAATTAATTAGCTACTTTATTTTATAAGATACATGTACATAAAAGACAATTAAGAATCACACCAATCAATTGCCACAAACTCTCATCAACCCCATAAATTAGTCATTTTTTTTTATTTTTATTCATAAAAATATTAATAATAAAAATAGTAATAATAATGATATCACTGTGCAATGCGCACGAGAATTTTATCACCGTAATAAAAAAAAGTCTTTAATAAATTAGTTAGATGAGAAAATAATAAATAAAAATTAAGCAATGATTTGTTTAAAAAATAATATTTTATACATTAAATTTGTATCGAAACACAGTTAGTAGGTCTACAAAGAATTGTCCCCATGCCATTAATCTTTAATAAATAATTTATATTTCATTCCACTAATTCTTCAAGATATTTTACATTAATTTAAGAATATGTAATATTATCTCTTGTATGTTTGTTATCATTCATCTTTAATTGAATTTTATTGTTTCAAGTATTAAGCAAAAAAAATTATCTATTTAATTTTGAAAAATAATTACAATACAATTAATATATAAATCAAATTATTAATAGTTTTAAATTGGAAATATAGATATAAAAAATTTATATTTAGTTATTATAACAATGAATTAAAAAAACTATTAAAAACACAAACAATTTGGAGTCTAAATTTAAATATACATGGAAAAGACAGAAACAAACACATGAGTTACTTTTAATATGTTATCAAGTAATTGAATCTAAATTAATTAGGTAAAAAATTCAAATTTTCTTAGATAAAAACAATCTTCAATGAATTTGGGTGAGAAGACACTTTAAAGGGAAAAAAGACATTCATATTAAAAACAATAAAATAATAAATTAGAGGAAGGTACAAAAATTATAATTTTATAATAACTCACTTTTATAGACTATGAATTCTATAATAGCTACTTAAGATGAATTTATAGAAAACATATATTCCTTATTTCTTCAGTATAGATGCATCATAATTTTCATTTATGCTTGACTTTGTTATATCCTTTGATTCCATTTGATGAAGCTCTTCATCAAGACTCTCTAACTTCATCTTGTAGCTTTGTGATATTTTGAGTTATAACTTTCTCACCAATGGTTGATTTGTTCAAATAAGGATGACGTTCAACTTCATTTTGTTAAGGTGTTGAATTGAAATTTTCTTGATTAAATATTTTATTTTTTTAACTTTTATGTGGATTTCATAAGATATTTTAATTTTATGTGGATTTTTATTCATCATGCATGAAGAATGTTCATTAAGCTTAAATGTATTTTTTGTAACACCTTAAGTATTACCTTAGCTTATACATTTTAATCATCAGAGTGTGGATAATAAAACATATATACAAGGATAACACAATATGTGATGTCGTTACTCAAGAAATTCACTGTTCAAGGTTCTAAATGCTTCTCAAGTAACATAATCACATACATCATAAAGGAGGATCCCCATACTTAGGAGATCACTTTTACAAAAGATTATAGCAAAACATCATTGTCTTTCAAAAACTAGCCTAGGAAGATATATCGCTATACAAATGTGAATATCTCCTAAGCTACTTCATCTCTTTCTACAACTTGTTCAATCTAGAATATGAAACTAAACGAATGAAACAATGTCTCAGTGAGTGTTATAAACATGCAACAATATAGCTATGCCTCATGAATGCACCATTTATCTAAAACTTTTTTTAAACCTTTACATATTCATAAACATAACTTAAACATTCACTTTTTGCTTGCTTAACATTAATTATTTTCTCTTTTCCATTCTACGACCAATTATTGAGCTCAAGCTTTCAAGGAGCGTCTCCCTTGTTCTTATGCCATGACCTCATACTTATATACCCCACCAGTCTGAGCCACTAGCCTTTGAAGAATGGGAAGTAACGAAACCCTGCTCATTTACCCAAAAAGGGCACCTCAGTCTTAGCATGTATCTCTTTCTTTATATAAACGTTTAGTCTTTTATTGGTGTCTGGAGGGTTTACTCACCTCTTTTCCCCAATGGAAACTCCTCAATAATCCCACAATTTACATCATGTCCTCAAATAGCATTTTAGTATACATCATAAAGTGATATGAATAATATGTAGCTCCAAGGGTCTCTAGCTCAACGAAAGCAGAACATCACTTAGTGAGTAAGGCCCTATCGCTTAGCGAACCTAGTAGTCGTTCAACGAACATGTGCAGGAGTCCCAAATCTTTTCTCTGAAACCTTTCTCGCTGAGTGAGGGTAGTTCTCGCTTAGGGAAGGAAAAACACCTATTCTGGAGTCAAATTTTCGCTTAGTAAGGCCCACTCTCGCGTAGTGAGCCTACACGAGGTTTCTAAACCTGTCTTCTTTTTCCCCTTCTTCTTTCTCTACTTTCTTTTTCTCTTAGGAGTGAAAGTGTGTGTGTGTGTGACTTTTGGGGTCTTAGAAGGGTGGGAAGATCTTATTGGGCCTTAGGGAGTCTTTTCTCCTCTAGTCTAACTTTGGCCCAATACTACATCATAAAACAGAATCAAGTCCCATATAATATAGAGCACTCATAAAACAATCATAAAATACAATTATTTACCTATTATTAACATAATTGGCATTAGGCTATTTTAGGAATGTTATATTTTTAATATGAAAAAATACAATTTTTTCTTTTCTTTCATTTCTTATAAAAAATTGTTTATTTTTAATTTTTGCTTATACTAAATAATATAATATTAGTTCTTTATCTTAGACTAAAGCCACGTAAGAGAACTAAATTATTATTAGTAAAATTATTTTTGAATTATTAAATTATTAAACATTAAAAAATTAATAATATTTATTTTTGGTAAATTTAGTATTAAAATTTCAATTTTTAAATAAATATTTCAAAATAAAATATTACATTTGCTGAAAATTAAATTGTTCTATTCAAACAAAAAATTTGATATGCAAAATATTTGAATTATTTTATCTAAAAAATGTTGAAAATAAAAATAAATAATTTGAAAGTATGTTTTAAATTTCTTAAAATGTTAAAATCCCTGGTCTAAACATAAGCTACGAGAAATCTATTATGTATTATATACTATTATCTATTATAACTAGCATTTTAACTTGTGCAATGTATAGAATAAATTTATCTTATATAACTGAAAATTATAATAAATAAATACTTTTGAATATATAAATTATATTATAATTAAAATTTATAATAAATAAATATTTTTAAGTATATAAATTATATTTTTAATTTATGACAAATAAGTTATAATGTGATACAATGTTATTCTTAATTTTAACTATTGATAATTTCTTTTAAAATATATTGAAATTCAACTTATAACTAAAGATTTTGAAAAAGATAGTTTGAAAGAGATAAGTTGTCAAGAAAAATTCCTAAAAATATTATTGTCAAAGAAAAACTCCTAAAAACATTCTCATTAAATAATGACTCTTGTTCTCATTCAAGATAGTTATTCAAATTTATGTTAAGAGAGAATAATAAAGGAAAGACTTTTCCAACTTACGAGTAAATCACCAATTTAGTCTTTAAAATTGTAATAGTTAATCAAATTAGTAATTGAATTTAACAAAATAGTAAAATGGTTTCTGAAGTTATAAATTATCAATCATTTTAGTTCTTGAGATTGTAATGATCGATTAAATTAGTCCTTAAAATAAAAAAATAGCAAAATGGTCCCTAAAATTGTAAACTATCAATCAATTTAGTTCCTTCAGTATTAGTTGGTGTTATATAATGTCATTAAAAGGCTAAATTGACATATTGAGTGCTTGAGCAACAGCTAAGTAGGCATACATATGTGATTGTCCCTTCGTTTTACTATGCATGTTTCACACAACTTGATTTTAGGGGTTATTGTGGTGGCATTTTACTTGTTAAAAAGGTTAAGTCCCTTCGCTTAATTATGCATGTTTTACACTGTTGGATCGAGCGCTTACCACTAGGCCAAAAGCTATAGCTGATAGTCAGGGCGCAACTCTTTCTACTTAATCGTAGCAGCTTAAGCGCTATGAATCGACTGTGACTTGACCTACCTGGGCCTCCGCCATGAGACAATTGATGCCACACACCAGACAACAATCTCCCCCTCAGAGCTATAGCTGATAGTCAAGGCGCAATTCTTTCTACTTAACCGTAGCAGCCCAAGTGCCACGAATTGATTGTGACTTGACCCACCTGGGCCTTCGCCACGAGACAATTGATGCTATACACCAGACAACAATCTCCCCCTCAGCAATTGCCTCGCTGGGAATCGAACTCGTGACCTTGGCTCTGATACCAATTGTTGGATTGAGCGCTTACCACTAGGCCAAAAGCTATAGCTGATAGTCAGGGCGCAACTCTTTCTACTTAATCGTAGCAGCCCAAGCGCCACAAGTCGATTGTGACTTAACCCACCTGGGCCTTTGCCACGAGACAATTGATGCCACACATCGGATAACAATCTCCCCCTCAGCAATTGCCTCGCTAGGAATTGAACTCGTGACCTTGGCTCTGATAGCAATTGTTGGATCAAGCGCTTACCACTAGGCCAAAAGCTATAGCTAATAGTCAGGGCGCAACTCTTTCTACTTAACCATAGCAGCCCAAGCGCTACGAGTCGACTGTGACTTGACCCACCCGAGCCTCCACCACGAGACAATTGATGTCACACACCGGACAACATACACAACTTGTTTTTAGGAGTTACTGTAGTAACATTTCCCCAGTGGGTATATTAAAAGACTAATGCAAAATTAATAGACGAGCAAGAAGAAAGACGTAAGGAAGGGAAAATTTGATTTTTATTCCACCAATATTTTGGTCATTTTCATCTCTATGATGTGCACCAAATTAACTATCACTCAGACACTTAACATGTTATTTCATCTTGTTTAATGCTGTTAGATGACATCATCTAATAACAGAGGAACTAAATTAATTAGTGATTTATAATTTTAAGGATCATTTTGTCATTTTTTTTTAATTTCAAGGACCAATTTGACCAACCATTACAATTTTAAGGACTAAATTAATTGATAATATACAATTTTAGGGACTATTTTTGTAGGGAATGCTTCAAATGGTGGGTTTTGTGCCTTTTTTTTTATGTTGTTTTTCTTTTTGTTGGTGATGATGATATGATTTTGTTGGGGGTTATTGACAGGGTGGTTGTTGGTGTGGTTGGGTGGTGCAATTGATATCAATTTGTGTAGTTTGGTGGTGATTTAGATCAAGGAAGGTCGTCCAAAAGAGAAGGAAGAGCTAAGAGGAATGACCCCTCAATTGGGCCAAGAGGATCTAAGAAAGGAAGAACTAAAGGGGAGGAACCTATGATTGGGCTAGGTATACTTATAAAGGGAAGAGTAAAGAGACATAAGGAGCATTTAGAAGTGAGATCAACACACTACAAGCTCAAGCCTAAAGTAGCAGAAGAAGTCCAAGATGTTGTACTTGATTCAAGTGGAAGAAAGCCAAACTTATGGGACTTAATAATGCACTAGTCAAGGGCTTGCAACCTGATTTTTGTTTCATTTTATTTAATTAGCTTTTTGGACCTATTTTAATTGTAATAAGTGGGTTGATTTGATGCTATTTAGGAGCCCAAGTTTCAATCATAGATTAGGTCTCTTTTGAGTTTAGTTTAAGTTGTAATTTGGACCTTAAGCTTGCTTGAGCCTTTGCTTATGTTTCTTTATTATTAAGGTTAACCGATCATTAGGAGGGGGTGCTAATTGTTGCCTATAAATAAGCTTGCACTCTCTTGTATTTGCCAAACTTGAATTAGATTATATTTTTACTCTTTGTGAGTTTTAAGAATTGTGCCTCTTGTGGGTTCTTGAATTGAACCTTTTGGTTCTTATCAAAAGTTTCCATACCTTTGTGACGAATCCTCACTGAACTTATCACTCTTTATAGAGTGTGGCGTTTTCTTCCATCTCATTTCTCTTTCGTTTCTACTTTTTATTTTTCTACTTGTTTCATGCCCTTTAAAGTTTGAGCCATTTGTCATAAAAAAAAAAGTTTAAGCCATTTGCTACAAGTCTTAATCTTTGTGCTAAATTTATTTTCTTTTATTTTCATCTTTAATTCTTCTAAATAAGATAATCAACTCAAGGAAGATTTATTAAAAAAATATGAATCCAACTTGGACCATATTAGGTGGTGGTTGATTTGTGGTTTGGGCTAATGGAGGATGAAGAAGAAGAACTTAGCGTTTTAATGATTTTTAAAATAATTAATATTAATATAGTGGCAGATGTTAAAACTATAATAATTTTATTTTATTAAATTTTAAGAATGCACACACCAACAATCAATACTTTAAAAATTTTCTCGATACAAGAAGCGTTTTGCTACAAAATTTGAGGGTTTTTTATTACCTCTAAGGAACATACAGAAGCCCTCAATCAATCTTTGAAAAAGTTGCTTCATTTGTGAGTAATTAAATTTGTAGAACTCTAGGGTTCTTAGGGGTTCCACAAATAGTGGTGGTTATTAATTATTTTAAAAGGTAAAACACTAACGATGTCAGTTTCAAAGTGATGGAAGGACAATATTGACTCAAGTTAGAAAATAAAAAAGACCAAAATGAATCTTTTAAAAAATAAAGGACCAAAATAAAAATGAATTTTACTAAAAAGAAGATAAAGGACCAAAAATATAATTTAGTCTTATTTTTTCTATTATTTTTTTGAATATTTTTATAATACATTGATTATTTTAACCATTTCACTATTTACAATATTTATTTTATTACTTTTGCATTATACTTCAAGATATTGACAATGATAGATGATAGGTTTATTAGTTTATTTTGTTTTTTGTATTATTTTTTTGGATATTTTTTATACTACACTAATTATTTTAATCATTACACTATTTATATTATTTATTTTATTATTTTAAAATTATACTTCAAAATATTTTAACCATTACACTGATGAACATAATGAAAATATGAGGTTTACTTAAGTGTATGTGAATTTATTTTATTTTAAACTTGGTTGGAAATATTTTAATATATAATATAAATTAATAGTAGAATGCATATTATGAAAAAAAAAAACTAAAAAATATAATTAAAATAATTGATTTATAAATAAAAAATTACAAGAATTTATATATATTTAAATAAATATATTTCTCCAAAATATTTTTTTTTCAATAAAATAAAATTAAAATTTATATTAAAATATCATATAATATATGGTCATTTTTGTCATTTTACATATATTAGCTACTTTAATAGATAATTTTATCAAACACTTATAACTCAATGAGTTAACTTAACAGTTTTTAGCTTTTAGTTACTAGTTTTCAACTACAAATTAGCTTTTTAATAAGCTAGTTTTTTAGGTACTTTTGCCAAACATAGTCTTAGTCTAAACTCCCTTAGAAAATAACACTTGCCATCTTTAAATTATATTTATTTTTTTAGTTTTTAAATATTCTTTAATTTTTTTGGTGTGAACACAAAGTATTCCCAAGCCGAGAGCCAAGGTCTAATCTCTTGAGATACCATGATTCTATTTAAGAGGTTAACATCTCTCAACAGATAACCCACTAGGGTCGTCCTAGTGGTGGGGGGTTGGGGTAGTATGCACAAGGTCCTAGATTCTAACCTTGTTACCACCATTGTATACCATAACATCTTTCAATAGATTTTTTTTCTATACACACAAACCTGAGAATCGAACTTTTGACCACATACTTAAGGAGCAAGATTATTTGTCAACTATACACACACACACACATATCTACATGAATTAATCATGCTTCATTCACCATAATTTTTTCCACAAAATTCCATTAAAATTTTTTCTTTTTAATATTTTTTTAAAAGAATTGATTTTGTTACAGTCCTTCTAATCTACAAGATACTTGTTGGTATGATAATATTTTTTCTTTTAAATTGACTTTTATAGAAATCCAAGCTGTAAAATTTTCTTTAATTTTTGTTGGTTTAAAAATGTTTTTGGTCTCTATAAAATACCTTTTTTTTTTTTTATTTTAGTCCATGTAAAATTATTTTTTTAAAATGGTTCTTGTAAAATTTATTTTTTTAGTTTGGCCCATGTTATTTTGTTTTAATCCTTGTAATATATCTATTTTTTTTTGTTTTAGTCCTTATAATATTTTGTTCATTTTGACTTAATCTCTTTAAGAAAAATGGGTAGGGACTAAAAAAAAATTATTCACACATTACAAAGGAAAAAATGAAAAAAATAAGTATATTACAAGGACTAAAACAAAATAACAAGAATCAAAATAAGAAAGATAAATTTTGCAAGGATCATTTAGAAAAAATAATTTTATAAGGACCAAAACCTAAAAAAGAGTATATTAGAAGGACCAAAAATATATTTAAGTCATTTTTGTTTTTATAAAATTTTATGATTTATCTTTATATATATTTGAATTTGTATCTTTTGTCTAACTATTGAGTTGTTCCAATCATTAATAAAGCCATGATTGGACTAGATTCAAACTAAAAAATATTGACTTGTCATCAAAATATCCGTTAGAATTGAGCTCAAATAATCCTCATAATGAGCTACCATAACTAAGTATATATATTATTACCATATATGATTTGTGTAATATGAAATCCTTACCTAATTTAATTACAATCAAAATTAAAATCAGATAAAATTATATATTATTAACATAGATATTAAAAGCAAATAACAAACCCACTAGGGTCAGCCTAATGGTAGAGGTTTGGATAGTGCACGAGGGCTACATTTGACAAAAGTAGCTAAAAAGCTAGTTGAAAGCTAGCTGAAAGTTGAAGAATTAATTAGTAGCTGAAAGTTGTTAAGTTAGCTTATTGAATTAATAAGGTCAAACACGTTTTTTTAGCTAGTGAAAAAAGATAGAAACTAACTAAAAGTGCTTGCCAAACATAGTTGAGGTCTTAGGTTCTAACCTCAGTGCGCCATTATACATTAAAACAAAAAGCAATCAACGAACTTGATTTTGAAGTGCAAATTAATATCATGATTTAATGAGAGACTATTTTAGTAAAATTAATATATATTTTTAAAATCTGGAGTTCAATGTCATAGGGGTTTAGTTATAGGGCTTGTTTGCTGGCCAAATATAATAGGAAATAATAAGAAAACTATTCTATCATGTTGTAATTCGTTATTTATTGCGTCAATAGAATATGATAACGTTATCCTATCCCTTATCCTATCCTGTTGCTTCAGTGTATTTCTTATTATGAGGAAAAACAAGTTAGAAGGAGAATAACATAAGCTCTCTCTCTCTCTCTTCTCTCTCTCTCTCTCTCTCTCTCTATCTCTATATATATATATATATATATATAGAGAGAGAGAGAGAGAGAGAGAGAGAGAGAGAGAGAGAGAGAAAGAGGTAGATAGATAGATTATAATAAATATTATATATAAACAGATATTATATTATTATGAAAAATATATATAAGATTTATATATAATATATATGATATATGATACACACACACACACACACACACACACACACACACACACACACACATATATATATATATAATAACAAAATATATATGATAAGTATAATATATAGTAATATTATATAAATTAATATATATTACTTTATATATATATATATATATATATATATTTTAATATATATATATATTTATAATAATTTTGATACGTAAATTTAAAGTATATTATTAATTAAAATATTAAAAACTCAATAATTAATATTTAAATATTTTTTCAAGAAAAATATTAAATAATAATTAAAATTTTAAAATTCTTATTTTTTTTATAATTTTAAGAAAAGTAACTATATAAATAAAAATTTAATATTGCATACTTTAATTAAAATTATATTTTTGTAAAATTAAAAAATTAAATTAATAAGTTACTTTTAGAAAATTATATATAATTTTAACAAATAATAATTTTGTCATTTGAACGTATTTTATATTTTATCTTATTTTTATCTAGTTTGTTATTTTGTGTACATCAAACATTAGAGAAGATCACAGTTTATCCTGCTTTTATCCTATTTTCTTCTTATCCTATTCTCATATCTTATTCTATCTTCACCACCAAATAGATCCTTAATTACTAGATATTATCATGTTTATTGCAAAAGGAAAAAGCGTACAATTGTACACGTTTTATTTTTTTGGTATTAAAGATGGAAATAAATACAACATTAGAAAATAAAATGAAATATTAATTACCGTTACTTAGATTGCTTAAAATAAAATCTATTGAGATTTATTTCATTTTAATTCTCTATCTTTTCTCTATAATGTTTCGAATATAAAATCAAACCATCTTATTATTAATTAATTTCCAATCAACTAATGATTTTTTATTTTATTGTAAAATAGTTAAATAATAATATAATAAATTATTTTTTCTGTTCCATTCCATTACACATTATTAAAAATACTACGTAGCGCATAGGAGGGTTCAAATCCAATTTACCTTTACCAATCATTGACATTAATTTGTCTGGGACCTCGTAGCTAAATATTCTGTTATTCAGATATTATCTAAATATTCAGTTATTCCAATAATTAATAAAGTCATGACTAGATTAAATTCTAGTTCCTAATATTTGGGCTAAGACAATTAATGATAAACATACCCTTATCATATATATCATCCATAATATTTTTTACATCAGTAATTAATCTTTTCATTACCTAATTGCAAAATCGTATCCAAAGATTGACGATATTTACTCACTAATAAAGTCATGACTAGACTAATTCTTGTTCCCTAATATTTGGACCACATCAATTAATGATAAAATATATCCTTATAATATATATCATCCGTAATGTTTTCCGATTTACATCAGTAATTAATCTTTTAATTACCTAATTGCAAAATCCAATCCGAAGATTTACGAGATTTACTCACTAATAAAATCATGACTAGACTAAATTCTAGTTCATTAATATTTGGGCCAAGACTATTAATGATAAGCTTATCTTTATCATATATATATATATATATATATATCCGTATTATATTACGACATCAGTAGTTAATCTTTTAATTACCTAATATTTATCAGATTTTGTATCCAAAGATTTACGAGACTAACGCACGTTGGAAGAAAGTTCGTGTTATATATATTCAAGGAATTGAAGGTTTTAACCTATGCTTATTCCTCAGGAAAAAAAAGAAGAAACCTAAACATGGTTGCATGGAAGAAGTTGGCAATTTTAGGGAGGGGATCCTATGCTACTGTTTATCTTGCTGCTGTCAGTCTTCCACAAGAATGGAATGGGAAGGTTGTAGCTGTGAAGAGTTCAAGTCCGTTCTCTTTCTCAATTGATTCACTGCAGAAGGAAAAAAGAATATTGGAGTCATTCGTGGGTTGCAAAGAAATCCTTCAATGTTATTTTGGCCAATTCACTATTGAGAGAAGTTTTGTCACCTACAATCTTCTCATGGAGTTTGCTCCTTATGGTTCTCTTCGTGATTTAATAAGGGAAGGGCCACTGTCGGAGAGTCAAGTAAAAATCTACACTCATATGCTTCTCAAAGGGCTTTCTTTTATTCATCAGAAGGGAGTCGTTCACTGTGATCTCAAACCAGACAACATCCTTCTCTTTCCTTCTTCCAAGGGTCGTGTATGGTATCAACTGAAGATTGCTGATTTTGGATTGTCTAAGACCAAAGAAGAGACAAATGCTGACTTTGGGAAGATCAAATTTAGAGGCACACCTTTTTACATGTCACCAGAATCAGTTGTGGGTCTGATTGAAACACCGTTGGATATATGGTCTCTTGGGTGCATTGTAATTGAGATGATCACTGGATTCCGTGCATGGAGGAACCTGCAAACCCAAAAGGAGCTAATGTTTAAGCTTGCATTCCTTCAAGAAGCACCAGAAATACCTAATGGACTAAGTTGGGTTTGTAAAGATTTCTTGAGCAAGTGTTTTGTGAAGGATCCTAGGCAGAGGTGGACTGCTACAATGCTCCTCAACCATCCTTTTCTTTGTCCTGCATATAAGGTGCATAGAGGTTATCAAAGCTTTCCTATGTTTAGTCCATCTTTTTTCTCATATGATATTTTTAATTACCTACCGCTTAAGGTATAACATTCTTATAAGATGTACCAAATGCTTTGTTATTGTATTCAATGTGTTAGCTAGTCAAGCAATGTAGAAATACGCATATCAATAGGCAGACTCTTGAGATTTTTATGCAGTACATTCTGTTGTTGGAAATTGATGGACAATAGAGCTCGTCTTCTTTCTGTCTTTTTTGATTCCTTGGGACTCATTGAGCAATATATATATGTAGCTTAGAGCAAATTAGTAATTATAGTGTGAGATGACATTCTGCAAATTACTCAAGGAATAAAGTTTTCGAAACGGTTCTGCAATTTTGAAGCGGTCAATGTAACAGTAATTGAAAGCAATTCATTGTCTGCAGATTGTTCTTCTCGTTATTCCCAGTCTATTCATTCGCATTCTCATTGGAGATCAATTATTGGACCAAGAATGCTATGATAAACATTTGAGTTTTTTTTTTATTATTATTTTTATTTTTAAGGAACGAACGTTTGAGGTTACGTGGCCTTTTATTCCCTCATTCATAATATTGTGATCACAGGGTGTTCTGAGTTATCTTGTGATATTCATTTTGTGATAACAGGGTGGACATTTTGTAATGATTATATTGGATAGTCCATTCTAATGAAAGTATTGTTACAGTGCTTTTTACGCGAGTAACAGGGGTCATTTGTTACTGTGTTGCCTTCTATTTTGATTGCAACAAACTTTATGTGGGACATTTTGTGTTTCAGTTCGAGTACTATTATCAATGTTTAACTTACCTAATAAAAAACAAAGTGTTAGAATGACTAAGTGTCATCGTGAGTAAATCAAGGAAGACTGGTTTTAATCCAAGATGCCTAATTTTTGTAATTTATCAAGAATACAAATTTCAAGGGTGGATGAATTATTTTTACAACCATAAAATTAACACGTAGCAAAAATAAAATTCTAATTAGAGTGCCAAAGCCACGAATTGCTTTGACTAGGAGAATTTAAAAAGTTGGGGTCTAAATACCAAGTCTCAATTTATTTTATAAAATTCAGAACTAAGAATGGTAATTCAAGAAAATTTTGAAACGTGTTACCAAGGTCACAAATTGCCTTGATAATAATTTCTTGGAAGGAAAGTCACAGAGTCTAACTCTAGGATTTGTTTTGCAGAAAATGAAAGATAAGAATGACTCGAGAAAAATAAAGGTTAATTTGAACTGTACGTCTCTAAGGTATTTGAAAAATTTTAATTAGGTCTCTAAACTAAAAATAATGTAATCAGGTTCTTGATTTTGTAAAATATTTGTAATTGAGTCCCTAGGATTTTTAAAACCACCATAAATTATCATCTTTTGGCATTTTTAAGCTACTAAAAACTAACTCAGGGACCTACTTTTTTAGTTTAGGGAATCAATTACAAATTTTTTTAGTTTGAATAATTAAAATTTTTTAAATAGTTTAGGGACCTACAAATTAATATAATCAAAAACAAATAAGCTATAATAAATTGGAATGTTACACTAGCCACCTTTTCTTTGCGGGTTTTTGATTGTTGTGTGCTTTGGTGGACTAAAGAGGTTTTGGGTTAAGAGTCTATGAAAAAGAAGACATCTACATACCTTTCATTGAAAAGGTACAGCTTTATACTGAAAAGAAGGAACTAAAGTACAATTGTCAGCACTGAAAGTGAAAATATGTCCACTACAACGAGATTGAGTACGAGAAAGGCAAGATTAGTAGATTGCTTTATCTTATCAGTGTGACCGGTTGGTGAAAAGCATTAAATGTGGCATTATTTAATGCTCCAACGTCTATTTTCTTCTTTTTACAACATCAAACGAAGGATGTCTCTAAAAGCACTCACAACGGACACCTTTGGGAGAACACTATAAATAGAATAGAAGATCATTGTTAAAGACACATAACTCTTGGAAAATTCTTTCTACTCTCATTCTGTAAACTTGAATAAATCCTTCTTGTAACAAATTCTTAAGCTTCATTGTATACTCATCTGATAAGATGCAACTAAAAGTGTGATATCGTACCCTTTATCATTTCTCTGTGAAATTAGTGAGAGCCTAAAGAGGCTTTGTATCAAAAAATACTTGGATATTTGCTTGGAGAGGCAAGTGAAAGACTACTTGAGTTGAGCTTGAAGAGGCTTAGATAAAAGAATACTTGCAACTTTTGTTTTAAGTTATAGTGAGACTTGGTAGTGTACCAAAAACTGGATGTAGTATTTAGGGTGAGACGAATTAGTATAAATTTTGTGTTTTTCTCATACATCTTCTATTCGTTTTTATAAATATCTTTTAAAAATATCTTTCCTCAGCCTGTCAGATGAAACGTATCTTCGAAAAGGTTTGCAATTTTTTTTCTAACAACACAATTCAACCCCTTTTCTTACATTGTTCCTGTGGTTTGCAATTACTATGCCTAATGAGTATGATGGATGGTTTAATTGTGGGCTATGTCTTGTGCTAGCATGTGACATGTTTTGCTCATAGTTGAGTTGAGTGTAGTCGTAGTGTTGCCCAGGTTATCTTGTACATGTAGATGTATTTATGAGTGTGTCACTGCCAATAATGTGGCATACGCCTTGACCCTATTGTGCTTTTTATGTATCAGTGTGGTCCCTGCCAATGAAGAATGGGATGCCCTTAAGCTTGTATGCTCTTTGATATGATTACCTATGTATGTTATCTCACCCCTTTGCTTTGCTTTTGTTTTGTTTCTTGGCTGTGGCCCTGATTGTGACCAAGCAATGGATGGACAAGTGCAAACACATGTGGATTAATCTTGGCGATGGTGAGTAGTCGAAGCATAGGGAGTAGCCTAATGGGGTAAACTATCAGAGCGTGTTCTCCAAAAGGGTTACCTTCTAGCATGGGCACCCCAACAGTGATGACCCAGTTACGTTATGCTAGTGGTGTATGAGTTACACCTGTCAATGCTAGTGGATCGTAGGGCGTACCAATTCTAAGCTCCTACCCTTTCTTCCTTCATTGCATTTGTACCTTCTACCTCAAAGGAGTCAGTGGCTAGAGAGCAGAGAAGAATCATTGTGGTTCCCTCAACTGCTGTTGCGGCCAAGGGACGTAGGAAAGGCCATGGTTTGGAAGGACAACAAGGTCCTCTAGCCATTAGACTTGTGAGCGACAAGACTCGCATAATTGCTAGGAAGGTTGCGCCTCTACGCATACTACCTTCTCTTGGACTATTGGGTCTTCGAGAGCCCCTTTGGACACCGTGGAGTATGCAACCCAAGTGGGCATAGATAGAGATGGTAGTGGGGATGGTAGGGACTTCTTGAATGATAGTAACCCTTGCTTGTCCTATCATGTGGGTCTAGGTGGTTACACCCCTAGCTAGTAGGGCTAATGATGAGGTAAGGTCTTGTCTTTTGGGGGGTGCCTACGGTGTATGTGGGTTTTGTGAGTTAGTGTCTATAGTTGGAGTTAGTAGTTTCTAATTTCATTTGGCAGGGTTGTAATTGTATTTATGACATATTTTATTTGGACTTGTGAACTTGTTATACTTATTTATTGCTTTGAGATGTGCATGGAACCTTTTATTTTTGGCATTTAAGATTTATGTTTTTCCTACTCCCAATACCCTGTATACAGCTACTATCAGATATTAACGGACAAGAGTATTTTATTTAAAGTATTTATTTTATGTTTTGGATTTTGAGATATGTTCTTGTATGCTTAGTTAGGCTACTTTGTAATTGGAATGTATTTAGATATGAACTGTCTATCAGGTACCTGCAGACGCAGTCACTCTAAGTGGCCAATTTCTTTTACTTTTCCTTATACGAGGGTATTGCGTAATGCTTATTTATGACAAGTTCCATATTTTATAAAATGTGCACATAGGTTTACATTTAAAAATGAAAAATTTCCTCGTGTTTTTATTAAAATTTAACAAAAGAGGTTTTATTTTCGCAGATGTAAATGAATATTAGTTAAACTCTAATCCCAACTAGCTAGGTCCCTACAGTTAAAGGAAAACTTTTATAACTGAACATAATACTCTAAATAAATATTTTAAAATTGAGCATATTATAGTATAAGTATGAAGGAAATCATAACAATTTAGAAACCCATTTAATACTTCTTGAAATCATAGTTAAGCCATAATGTGAAAACTCCAAAACCAAAATGTGTATATGCATGCATTAACACTAAGCTTGTAATGACATAAGCTCCAGTGGCAAACAAGTACTTGTCCCTTAACAGAGCACAAGGTACTTGGTCGGGGTTCTCTTCCTAATGTTAAAACTCATGATGTTACATATTGAGTCAACGCCAATTGAGTATCGGTCAACCATAGGTGTGTCTATAATTTATGCATTGCATTTCTTGTGTTCATGTTTTCAGCTTTAGTTTGATGAATGCCTATCTTGGTATCTCTATGCTTATCGATTTTCTTATATTGTAGATAAGTTTGTGGTTAGATCTAAGATAGCCGGGTTTGCTTTGGCCATGCAACAAGAGATAGATGGAATAGAGAAGAAAGAGGCTATAGAGAAGGGGACAGCAACAAAACCCAAACTAGACGCCAAGCAGAAGCAGAAGCAGAAGAAGGTATATGATGGGAAGTCTGATAAGGTGGTCGCCAATGTTCAACCTTCTAATAAACCCTTGGTCATTTGAGAGAAAACCACAACTGAGGTTCCTCGTTCTAATGCTGGGCCCAACGATGACCTTCAACCACCCTCGAAGAAGCAAAAAATTGACCCTCTGGCATCGGGTCATTCTGAGCTATTCTAAGGTAAAGAAATGGGTCATTTTATTCTTTTAGGTCGGCACTCTGAGGTGAAAGGTAAAATACTTGTAGAGATATAGGATGCCCAAAAAACTGTAGGCAAGATAGAGGGATTATTTTGCTATATGGCTCTAGGGTACTGTCAATAAGTGCTTTTGAAAAAAGCTTATGGTGGGAAGGACCCTATGAGCCTTTTGTCTGAGAAAGATGTGACTATAACTAAGTTGAAGAAGCTGAAGAAAGAGGCCGAAAATCTAAGGAGGAAGTTGGCAAAGAAGTAACCAAACCCAAGAAGACTATAATGGCATTGCACTTGGATATAGGTAGGCTGGAGTGAAAATAAAATGCACTTAAGGCTAAATTGATTGCTTTTGAGCCAAAGAGTACCGAGTTGGCTCAAAGAAATGTGGAATTAGAGGTTGAGGTTGAGAAGTTGAAGGCCGACTTGCTCAAGTCTTAGAATGATTTTGCTCAAATGCACCTCAATTAGCAAAAGGGCATTGTGGATTCTTTTAACAATGCCATCAAACAGGTCAATTACCTTCTTGAAAGAAATATAAGTTTGGATGTTGCTTTTCCTGAGTGTGAAATGAAGGATGAGGTTTGGCATGCCTTGGTTGGCGATGACATGACTCCTTCTGAGCTGGTTGTTTTTGAGGTCCCAAAGACTCTTAAGATTCAGACTACCATGGCTACAAAAGAAATTGATGAAGAGGTGACAAAGTGTCTTGCTGATGGTTTTATCACAACTCCTCAACCAACACCACAGATTGCTACTGAGGTAGTGAATCTTGACATTGACGACAACGCGAAAGGCGATGCTATTAACGAAGTTGCTGCTACTGATGCTTGAATGGGTGTGAAGGGTCGGGATGCTGATTGAAGTTGTAAAGAGTTTTAATTTGGCCCTTGGTTGCTAATGTTTGAATAATTTATGTTCTTTAAATAACAATGAATCCTATTATGGGGTGTCGAGTTTATAGTGTTGACTTTGATATAATGCTTATTTGTTTTTGTTGTTATTGATTGCGTTTTTCAACATCTCCTTATGCGATGTCGATCTTTATACCTTTTCCTTTTTGGTAGTTTTTCATGAGTTATCTTTTACATTGTAGTTGATTTGTTTTCTTTGTCTGTGATAGTTCGACATTCTGCACTGCCTCAATTGATTTTGGTTTGCTTCTGCTTTGTGCTTTTTGTCACCTCGATGAACTTTTCCATATTCATCTCACACATCGGCCAGATTAAATCTGCGTACTTGAGGTGATGAACTTCCCGCCTTATTCTTTTTGTCGCCTCGATGAACTTTTGCTTATTCATTTCAGACCTCGGTCGGATTAAATCCACGTACTCGAGGTGACAACCTTCCTACCATATTCTTTTTGTTAGCTCGATGAACTTTTGCTTGTCCATCTAAACCTCAATCAAATTAAATTTGCGTACTCAAGGTGACGACCTTCCAATGTTGATGCTTTGGCTTCGTCATCTCGGTGAGCTTTTGTTTATTCACCTTAAACCTCGGTCAGATTAAATCTGCATACTCAAGGTGATGAGTTGATGTTTATTGTTTTGATGAACTTTTGCTTATTCATCTCAGACCCTAGCCAAATTAGATTTGGGTACTTGGGGTAACGATCTTTCAACTTTGGTTGGATGCCTTTGCTTTGTTTTGTTGACCTACATCTTGCTTTTAGGCCAAAATCTTTGATTTTATTAATCATTTGAAAAAAAATGGATCACAAGAGCTACGAGTTATAATACATAACTCAACCTACCTAACTTGATTAACTCCTAACTATAAAAATTGAAATGACCAAGTCTTTCTCACCAACATTTTTAGATGTCATATCGATGGAGGTTGGTTGTGTTAAACAACAGAGTTAGATCCAAGAAAGGGTGAATTGGATCTTAAAAATTTTTCAAGAACCCCAAAGCTTTTTCAAAGATGAAACACTTAATTTTCAAAAAACATTGAATCAATTTGATTTAGTGGTATAGATGTAGAATTAAAGTAGTTTACTTGTTTTTAATATGCCAACATGAAAAAGATAATAATGAAATTTATATGCATATGAAAAGAGTGATAAAAAAACAATGTATGTAAGGAAAGGTAGAGAGAAGAAGAACACACAAATTTATACTAGTTCAATCACCACCATTGTGATCTACATTTAGTTTCTAATTAAATCGATTGGGAATATCACTATGTAATTCAATTGTTTACGAGCACATTGGACAAACAAAAGAATTACACACACAAAACCCAAAAACCCAATGTTCTTGAAAACCTATCAAGAAACCTTGAATCAACCCTTGTGGAAACCTACCACTAGAAAAACTTGAGAAAACCCTTCTCAAGAAACAAAAATTACACAAGGTTAAGGGAAGGTTAGGATTAGATATCATATCAATTCGTGACAAATGTAAACAATGAAGCACAAAACAAACCTACCTATATGATGACTTCTCTTTATCCATAATGATGATCTATGTGTGAGCTATTGATTGATGAAAAATGTGTTGTAAAGATGATGAATAGTGTGTTTTCTCTATTGAAAAACTCTCACAAAAGTTTAGGGATTCGAAGTCATTAGAAAGAAAGCAATGGAGTTCACAATTTATAGAAGAAAACTTGAAATAACCAGTTATTCTATTTTCGTAATAGGTTATTTTGTTCTTCGCAGTTATAGGAAAGAGCTAAGAACAAAATAATTAATTATTTTGCCAAATAACTTGTTATTTGCTTAAGACCAACCTGATGATTTGGAGCTCATCATCATCAAATCATCAAAGATAAGGATCAATCATGCACGACACACAAACACGCACATATATAAACATACAATACACTTTGCACTCATCAAGAGGCTAAATCATCAAAACTCTAATCATAGAGGCAAGCATGATTCTTCTTGCATCTTTAAGTTGTATTCCATACTCTAGGACCGGTTTTTAAGGTAATCTATAAGGGATTTCCCACTTTTTAGCAAGTTTTCCTTGATCAACATTCTTTCCTCCTATATCTGCCTAGCATAGCAGAAAATCACCAAGATCGAACATCCGAGGCATCACTTTTTTGTTGTATCTTGTTGTAACTTGCCACTTAAGCACGACTTCTCTGATCGCAACAACTACCCTTCTTTCCTCAGTCATGTCTAGTTTAGTGTGAATGAGACCATCATTGCATCCTAAATTTAGATTTGCCACTCTCCATATCGACTCTCCAATTTCTATCGAGATCATCGCCTCCATGTTGTAAGTAAGGCAAAAAGGATACTCTCCTATGATAGAGTGGGGTGTTGTGCTATATGTGTAAGGATCCAACTAGTTGGAATTAGAGTTTAACTAATGTTTATTTGTATTAATGAAATTAAAACCTCATTTCTTTAATTTTAGTAAAAACTCAATAAAACTTTTCATTTTTAAATGTAAACTTGTATTATTACTTCATACAATATGGAACCCATAATCAAAAAACAATTTACAATACCCTCAAATAGGAAAAGTAAAAGAAATTGGCCACTTAGAGTGACCGCATCTACAGGTACTTAATAGCAGTTGTATATAGGGTATTAGAAGTGGGAAATATAGAAGTCTCATATACGATCAATAAAAAGGTTCCATGCCCATCTTAAAACAATAAAATAGAAATGAGTATAACAGGTTTACAAATTCTGATTAAAATGCGACATAAAAACAATTACAATCCTCCAAATAAAATTAGAAACGACTAACCCCAACTACAAACACTAACTCACAACCCATAGACACTCCCCATAAGACGAGGTTCCTAACCTCATCACTAGCCTTACTGGCTAGGGGTTTAACCACCCTGACCCACATGATAGGACAAGTTGGGGTCATTATCATCTAGGGAGTCCCTACCATCCCCATTACCATCTCTATTTGCGCCCACTTAGGTTGCATACTCCACGGTGTCTTGAAGTGCTCTAGAGGACCCAGTAATCCATGAGAAGGTAGGTATGTGTGGAGGCACAACCATCTTGGTAGTCATACAAGTCTTGCCACCCACAAGTCTAATGGCCGGAGGACCCCTATTATCCTTTTGGACCATGTCCTTTCCTACGTCCCTCTATTGCAACAATGACTATGGGAACTACGACAACTCTCCTCCACCTTTTAGCCACCAACTCCCGCGAGGTAGAAGCTATAAATGCAATGGAGGAAGAAGGGATAAAAGCTCAAAACTGGTACATCCTACGATCCACTAGCATTGACAAGTGTAAGTTATACACCACTGGTGTATCTTGAATGGGGTAGTTTACCTCAGGCTACTCCCCATGCTCCATTCACTCATTATTGCTAAGAGTAATCCATATGTGTCTACGCCCGTCTATTCATTGGTTGGTCATAAGCAGGGCCACATTAAAAGAAACAAAACAAAAATAAAAGGGTGAGATAACAGATACAGGCAAGCATAAGGAGCATACAAGCTCAAGGGTATGCCATTTATCATTGGCAAGAACCCATACAAATACATATAAAGCACAATAAGCTCAAGGGATATGCCACCTCATTGGTAGTGACCCACTCATAAATACATCCGCACGCTTAAGTAAACCTAAGTAGCACTACAACTACATTCAACTCGACTATAGGCAAAACATATCACTTGGTAGCACAACACATAGCCCACAATTAAATCATCCATCATACTTAAGAGGCAAGTAATCATATCACAGCCACAGTGCATAGCATGCATAACCACAGTCATATAGCATCAAATAATCACACAAGATGATATCACACCATGAACACATTCACAGTATACCCAAGTTTCATGGGTTAAACAATCAATATGCATGCAATGCATGGGTAACTAGTCAATAATCCATTATTCTTTCATTAGTGCTAATGATGCATGTGGGTACCCTAATCCCTTAGTAGTCTGGCATCATCCACCTCGTACCAGGCATTTTACCACTCAGTACGAAGCATATCCACCCTATATTTGTTTAAACCTCATCCTCAAAGTGTGCACAATATAATAGTCCCTTTGAGACAACCACCTACGTACGAGACATTTTGCCCTTTGGGCTTAGGAATCCATACAGTATTCATGCTCCCCATAGGATAGTAACCACAATGAAACTCATGATGCACGATGAATTTACTACGTCTTTCCTTTCATTAATACTGAGATGAGAGGAAGAGGGATGGATTTTAAGAGAAAAGTTTCAAAATCACTTTCCTTAACCCTGAAATTACCCACATTTTGTAAATTCTTTTTCAAATTCATAAAATTTTTAAAAGACATCAATGAATCACTTGATCGCCTTGGGAAACTCAAGGGAAAGCTTTAGTTCTCAAAACTCCTTCAAAAGGCTTAATCCATAAAACACAAGGGCATTAGTAACCATGAGGGACATTTGAACTTCATGCATTAGTCTAAACATTAGCCTCACCAAAACCATGCTTTGTGAAATACCATTCAAAATCAATCAATTTTAAAGAAAACATCAGAAATACGCTTTCAAAGCCACTAATTTTGTGTGAGGAAAGCATTTAGATGAATTATGACATAAATTTTTTGGCCAATATAGAAAAAGGGCTTTCTCATACCACAGATTCACATTCAAACCTTCTATCCAACAAGATATAGCCAATTTGGCATTCCGACCCCATTAGAAATTATTTTGGCATAAGCATCCACAAATAATACCATCTCCCTCATCATCCTTGAATGTTTCATTCATTATTATCTTTTACTATGTTGTTGGATGAAACCCATCGGCGCACACACAATTCAACATCTTTCACAGACCATAGTAATAGGGAAAGAAACTACAACATCCATAGTCTACTCTTATCATCATAGAATCAGAGGATCCACACCCACAATCACATTTAAACATGTTGTAGCAACAATTCATCATGACTAACATACATGCCACAAACATATTAGTAATGCCTCACAATATGCACCTCCATCAATGGAGTGCAAACAGAACAAAACATACATTTTATCTCCACATTTATACATCCACATCATGAATCAACCATTAGAAGTAACACAACAAGGCATACCAAGCATGCTCATACCACACATAAACAATTAAGCATCAAATACACAAGCTGCCCAACAAAGAATGCCACAAAAACCCACATGACTCAAAAAATCACTAAAATTCCCATAAATCTCCAATTGAGGCAAGACCACTTTCATGTAAAAGGTAACACATGAGGCTATAGGCCCACCAAAAGGCTTTGGCTAACTTCTCCCACATCAATACCAGTTTTGAAAACAACTTAAGTCATATGCAAAACGAAATTTCAGTAAGTTCTTCACGACTTAGATTAACCCTCTAGTTTATCCTAGACTTGGACATGGATTTAGACTTGGTCAAGGTCAATTTCATTCACCTTCTAGGTGTAGGAAACCAAGGGAATTGTCCCCAACACAGATCCCTACCACAACACCCTATAACTGGGTCAAAACCACAACTAACTCTCAAGCTGTCTTGCCCAAAAACGAATTCGACATCCCTTATGAGAAATATCACCAAATGTTCTACAAAACTCCAAAAATTATGAAACCACTATGTTGGAAAGAAGACATCTAAGCTACATGTCCACCAAAGGATTTTAATTAACTCTAACTAGACAACTCACATGAGTTAAAGGAAAATAGGACATGTGTTGTCCAACAGTTTCCATAATCGCAACCATCATATTTTGAAACATCCTATTTCTCATAGCCTTAGACAAGGCTTGGCACATGGCCAGAGACACATCCAAACCCTTCTTATACTTATAAACACAGGGAAATCACTCCAACAACCACTTTGGCACCTTAGCTATCTCAAACAACCTCAAATAATTCACAAACCCGAGACTGCCTCACACTATAGCAGGCTGAATCTATCTCGCCAAAATATTTAGCAAATATTCTAGGAACCTCAGAAAAACCACTTAGGTTTGAAAGAAGACATCCAAAACTACAATGCTACAAAAAATCAAAAACTAGTTCCTCAAGAACAGGTCACATAAATTTTCACAAAATAGGGCAGAATCCACAAAATTTAGTAAACATACATATACTTACATATCATTTCTTGACTCTAAGTGTGGCCTGTAGAATAATTTGAATCTTATAACTCTGAAACCCTTCGGGGGTTTCTTTTGAATCCCCAAGGCTCAACTCAAGCATACCACATTGCAGTCACATGCATCAATCCACAACCACAATCATCAGAGCACAATACTTAACATAAAACACAGTAAATATAAAACTATCGACTCAGAGCTATAATTTACTAAGAGCAGTGTTCTTCTAACTGACTCTACTTATTTACCACTGGTAGACCATCTTACTACCCTCTTAGCTCAGGTGGTGAGAAAACTTCTAACCGCGTTCCAGTGTGCGCTCATGTATCTTGTTGCTTTTGTGCTCCTCAATCTTGTGATCAATGCTGGTTCTTCCTCGGTGGTTCGATCAACGATTAGGACCTGCCAAAATGAAACTTGTCACATGTAGATCACAGAAAAGTATTTGTATGTGGCATTCGGAGGTCCAATGGCCTACATGTAAAGCTCAGAAGGTGTGCCAATGAAAAAGAAAAGCAAGGGGGTTTCGTAACGATAACTCACCTTGGGTTTTCTATGTTGCGAAATGGCTTTCTAACTTGATTCAGGCTTCAATGGCAGGCTCTAAGCACTTCTCTAGGCTCGAGAATGGCTTAGTTTCAAGGGAGGAAGGGGAAGAGCTACATGCAAAGGTGGAGGGGAACCCATGGTGATGGTGGCTTTGGTTGGTGTTGGTGAGCTCGTGGAAAAAGAGACCTTGGTTTAGTGATGGTGATCTCACGGTCGCGGGGAAGGCGCGAAAGGAGAAGATCTCGTGGTGGGTGGGAATGGTGGTGACTGGTGGCTTAGTGGTGATGGTGACCATAGGGAGTGGAAAACACAAGGGAGGATAAGGAGGGGAGTTGAGATTGAGAGAGAAAGATGAGGTGAGATGGCTTGTGTGAATTGAAAATGGAAGAGAGGGGGAGACATGAACTTAAGCACGAAGGGGAGAGGCTTGCTCACGAAGCCAAAAGTAAGGGGGCAAAGGAAAGGGGTTGGGGTAGCTTATGTGTTCATGTCCATGTATGTTTACGAGTTTTTAAGTTAACTTAGATAGGAATGGGTTTTGGATTTGTTTTTATAGGATGTTAGTTTAAAGGTTATGAGTGGTTTAAGGTTTAATGAGATTAATAAATTAGTTGAAAGAACAAGGAATAAACAAGAAGGGGGGTTAAATTGTATATTAAAAAAAAATTAACCAATCTTAAAGACTAGTTGAAAGACCAGATAAACTAGGCGTATATATGGATAAGAGAAGAAAAGCACGCAGAGGATTTTTATACTGGTTCACTCAATCTTGAGCTACGTCTAGTTCCTTTGTCCTGAAGTGTTCAACTAACCAACCTTAGGTTACAAACAAGTATTGTTCTGCGCCTCTTTAGGCTTTACAAAGTAATCTAACCAAATTACTTAATCACCCAAGTATTCTTTATCACTAAGCCTCTCCAAGCTTTCACAACATAAACAGTTGTTAAAACAAACTAACTCACAACGTGAGAATATGAAAGTTTAAGTACAGTATAGAATTTTTCTGCAAAGAGTTTGAAGATTTTTCAAAGTCGTCCAATAAACACAAAGTTCATGATCGTTCTATGTTTTGTTTTCTTCTAAGTTGATATATATAGTTTTTAGAAAATACCCATTGAAATATTTAGCTTTAGTCTTCAAGAAAGGAACGTGTGCGTGTATATCGAGCTTGCAGTAAAGTCAGAAAAGTGACTTTTGTTTTTGCACTAAAATGAAAAGTACAATGCTGTGTTGGAGAGCTGCTTTTTTGAACATTCTTTATTTGGTTTGCCAGCTTGATATATTGACTTCTTTCTTCTACAACACTATGCTTATATACCAACATGTATATGATTTTCAATCAATGCTTAGACATTTGAATGTTAGATCACTTTAAGAGGTAAAGCATTAGTTTCAAGGTCTTTTTATGAAAACGCAGAGTTTAAACAAGCTTTTAAAATAGAGTCGTTAAAGAGACTTACACCTGGATGATCATTTTACAATAGAGACTTAAAACTTAATAAGTTATTATTATCTTCAAAATTTGAGGGACTAGACGCTTCATATGTCTTTGGTTCCAACATTAGTCTCACCATGGCTATTTTACTACTTTAGTGTTTACCAAAATTGCGTTAGCCCTTGGAACCCTCTAATGTGTTAGACCCTTTGAGGATAGTTAGGGAATGAGTCTGCTAACCATAGACATAACGCATTTCGATGTTCTAAATGCATATGCTCATGATTTATTAAAATTCGTTATAATAAACAGATAACATATATTTATAAAACTCATAACTATAATTAAAACGCACATTTAAGTAAAAAATTAATAAAAACCTTATAGCAACATAATGTAATTCAAAGAAATCCATTTTAAAAGCCTTTTATATACTTAAACTTGCAATCAACTGCTATAGCAATATATGAATATACTTAAAATCTTATATTTACAATTAAAACAATTATTTTGTAGAAACATTTTTAGAAAGCCTTATAGCGACTTAGCATAGCATAAAGGATTTGTTTGAAAAGATTCTCGTGTTAAAACTCATAATTTAGATCACCATAGCAACATATATAATATAGTTGAGAAAGCACATTATAGTTTTAATAACACTCTCAATTTAAATACTTTATTAAATCCTCCATAATCGTCATAATTTAAAAAGCATAAACATAGCATATATTCCATAATATAATTGTCATAATAAACATAACTTGACATAGTAAGGTTTTAATTCAATAAACTCACCATAATTAAAATATCACCTCTTTAAAATATCTGGCCCCATCCCAATTTCTATAAGGCTGACCTTTAATGGCTTAATAATCAAAATAATATAATTTCTTAAGAAAAAGTCTTTTCCCACAAAGCATAACAATTTGGAAATCCATTTATACTCCTTAAAATACATATATAAACATATTTGCAAAAACATGCAAACCAAACATGCATAAGTATGCACCTACATTAGCTCATAGAAATACAAGCCGTAGTGGCAACAAATAATTGCCCCTCATTAGGGTACAAGATACTTGGTTGAGGTTTACTTCTTAAGGTTGAAACTTAGGATGTTACAATATGCCCAAAGGATATGTAATAGTTGTTCAACCTATTTCCCCTTTGTCTGAGGCCACGTAAGATAATCCGATTTGTTACTTCAACCTGTCTTCTTTATTTTTAGCCCTACTAAAAAGTTTTGTAAACCTTGGTCCTTGAATTATGTGTCGTTGTCCGAGACTATAACATCTGGGATTCCAAACTTGCATATAACCTGTCAAAATACAAAGTTTTCCATATTCTTTACTATGATAGTGGCTAATGCTTTCGCCTTTATCCACTTTGTGAAGTAATCCACTACTACCACCAAGTATTTGACTTGTCCTGAGCCTTAAGGAATGGGTCGAGTATATCTATTCCCTACCATAAGAACAGCCATGAGGATGTAGGTGTAATGAGTTCCTCTAGTAGAGCAAGATGTATGTTAATGCATATGTGGCATCGATCACACTTCTTAACAAATTCCAAAGCACCATTCTCCAAAGTTGGCTAGTAATAGTCGGCTCAGAGAATTTTATTAACTAGTGCTCTGCCTCCTATATGTTGTCCTCAGCATCCTTCATGTGTTTTTGCCATGACATACTTCAACTCGGCCTTCTACAAACATCTGAGGAGGGGTTGGGAGAAACCTCTTTTATAAAACTTGTTATTAACTATGTAAAAGTGTGTTGCTGATCTTTCTAACCTCCATTCTATTCCCCAGGACAATTCCCTCCTATAAATAATTGATCATGGGTGTTATCTAACTCGGCTCTATGTCTACCACTGTAACAAGATTGGGTTATTGAATGGTCTGTTGGATCACCGATTTGTCGTAGCCAGAGGATTTTGTTCTTACTAACTTGGATATGATATTGTTTATTCTTCTCCTTGGGAATATAAACAAATCTATCTTGTCGAACCCTATGACAAGGGCTTTCACCTTTACCAGATATTTCTGCGACATCAGTTCCTTGGCTTGATATACTCCATTGATTTGTAAGATTATCAATTGTGAGTCACTACATACCCACACCGACTTTGCGCTTACATCAGCAGCCATCATTGTAACACCCTAAGGGGCATTACCGTAACTAGGTCTAGATTTAAAAAAAAAAAAACAAACTTAAAAAGGTAGAAACAACATACAAATGCTACTCATAACTATAATTAAATATTATATACGAAAAATACAATAAAAAAAAACATACATGCTAAATATAACTTATCTATCACCCGAAAGTATCGTACAAAATATAAAGAAGAATACAAAAATATAATATAAACTAGACTACGTTTTCTTGCACGTGACTTCAAGCTCCATCTACGCAGGTCTTCACCTGTATCCTGAAAAAGGAGAAACTTAAAGGAATAAGACATAATGTCTCAATGAGTTCTCTAAGGGCTCTACGGCTGGGTTAGACTCTTCTATTCGGACAACCCTCATCATTTATCATTTATGGCTTTAAACTCACTAGGTCTCTCATAATTCGCTATACGTATGGTCTAATCTACACCTTTTAATCTTCAATACTTTCTGTGTTAACTACTCTTTCATTCTCCTGACTGTTATATTAGTTTACTATCTCATTTTCAACCTAAGAACTCTTACCCAAAATGCTCTCTAGTATTTAAACCCTTCGTGTTTAGATTTTACCTTTTTTTTTCTTTTAATATTTAAGGTTGTTCTTTATGGGTCAAGTCTAAGGTCACAGACATTCTAAAATACTTTTGACCCTCCCTTAACACTCACCTTAATACCGTCATTTTGTTCTCTCTTATTTGTCTTATACCTTTCTATTACGCTGTGTGGGGATCCACTCTTTCTCTACCTCATTCACAACTATTATTATCCAATTAGGACCCTCACAACACTATCCTAGGGCCTAGTCTCTCACTTATCCTTGAAGTAGCAAACACAGTTTTAATTACAAGCATACATTTATTTCACATCTTTTGCCTAGTAACTAGACATACACATTATTTTGTTTCATCAAGCAAGCATGACATACATGCATAACATGAGCACATGTACATAATCTTGACAATTTATCACAATACACGATCACATTTTCACACGTGTACACATTACATCATTCGCTTATGAAGAGGGTCACATAGGATTTACATAATTACAACGTAGCACACTTCAGCATATCACACTACAACAAGATACATATGCGTGCTATGTTCTTAAACCACTACTCATGCACATGTGGTACCAACCTAAACTTTTCAGAAAGTAGACTAGGAGTAAATACAGGCCATAAGAAGCGTCATCGGTACCGATGCCTTCGGCTTTCGCACCCTCAACTAGCATGATATCCCCTAGTGATTAGTCAGGGTTACCCAATTTAGCCAGTACACCCCGGCTCCATGGGATCAGTGTGGACCATTGGAGTTTTCTCAACCGGATAACCCCCAAGGCTAAGGTTAAACAACCCATCACAGCCTCCACCAGCCAGATTCTTACATACTTTCCTCATCACATAACTCAAATGTTATGATGCATGGTCACATATAATGCTTACAACTTTCATAGACTTTTATCATGAATCATAGGCACAATTTCATATCACACTCATTTTTTTCAAGGTAAATAACAACCATACAATATAAACTCAACAAGACATAAAAAAACAAATAACAATGAGTTAAACACTGCCAAAAGGAGTTCACAAACACAAGGAACATAATAGCAAAAGTCGTATCCGCCCAGCGGTCCAGCGAACCAGCCCAGTGGGTCCGAGCCGGAACCCAACCCGCCCAGCAGGTTCACGTCAAAAAGACCCAACCTGCCTAGTGGGTGTTTCACCCCGCCCAGCGGGTCTGCGCACCTAGCATCAACACGAAATCCAGTTTTTAAAGAAAAGTTGCCAAAAGACTATCTAATCTATGAACTCCTTTCTTCCTCACAATTTCTTCAAAACCCATTAAATCCCTAATCTTAGGCATAAGGAGGGGAAAAAGGTAAATAGATGAAAAATAATAACATAAAAGGCAAGGAAGAATATGGGGGAGAAGCATTCACCTTTGTGGACATGCAAAGTTGAGTTCTAGGGTTTGGATTCTCCAATTTCTATTCTCCCTCCTTCTTCTTCCTTTCTTTTCCTCATTCTCTCTAACTTTTCTTTTCTTCTTCTATTTTGTGACGGCTAAACCTAACCCTCCTTCTCTATTCCCTTCTTATAACATGTGGGTGAGTATGTAGCTTAGTGGGCTTTAGTCCCCCTATTGGGCCCTAGATACACTTTTGAGTTTTATGATAATATTCGTACTAATTTATAATACTAAGGTATTAAAAACAACAACAATAATAATAATAATAACAACAACAACAACAATAATAACAATAATAATAAATATAATAACATCAACACAACACAATAATAATAATAATAATAATAATAACAATAACTCTTAAGACATCTTTTGTCTAATAACATATGGGAAGAGTTTTACTAAGAGCTAGCTCGTAGTTTATTTTTAGTACTTGAAATTTGGGGTGTTACAATCATCAAGCCAGCTATGCAAGCCTCATATTTTGGTTGATTGTTAGAGGTAAGGAAAGTGAAACTCAATGCTTGTTCCAAAATAATCCCATTTACAGATTTTGGTAATATCCCAGCTCGACTCCCCTTCTCATTTTAGAAGCCATCCACAAGCAGAGTCCAGCCTGAGTCTTAGAGTGTCAGGTTAGATGGTGTTGGCTTAGCAACGAAGTCGACCAAAGTCTGAGCCTTTAGTGCTTATCTAGGCTCGTATTAAATGTCGTGTTCTAATAGCTCAATGCCCCATGACATCATCTTACCTATTAACTAGGGCCTATGTAGAATTTGGCGAATCAGTTAATCAATTCGTACCACAATTTGATGCAACTGAAAGTATGGTCTAAGACGGCAAGCCTCCATGACAAGGGTGAAGACAGTTTTCTCCATCTTCAAGTATCGATGTTCAGCTCCTTAAAGAGCTCGTTCACAAAATATACCGATTTTTGACCTTTTGATGTTTCCTTGATTAGTATCATGCTAACGGCCTCTTTCGCCACGGCTAAGTACAAGTACAATACTTTTCCCTGATTCAGGCTTAGTGAGGATAGACAGTGACGACAAAGCTTCTTTTAATTTTGCAAACGAGACTTCACATTCTTCTGTCCATTCAAAGGGACGATCTTTTCTTAAAAGCCAGAAAAAAGGTAAGGCGTTCTATGTAGACTTTGTTGCAAATCTCGTTAAAGCGGCCAGACGCCCCGTTAGCTTTTGAACCTCTTTCATATTCTAGGGGCTCTTCATCTCCAAAATAGCCTGGCATTTTTTTAGGTTCAACTCAATGCCCCTTTCTGACAGCATATACCCTAGATACTTTCCTATTGTTATCCCGAATGTGCATTTATTGGGATTTAGCCTCATATTATATTTTCTCAATTGCATAAATGTTTCATTCAAATCTTCAAAGTGTGCCTTTAGGGTAGCACTCTTCATAATCAAATCATCCATATACACCTCTAAATTTCACCCAATTTGTCCTTCAAATACTTTGTTCATCATCCTCTAATAAGTGACTCTAGCATTTTTTAGCCCAAATAACATCACCTTATAGCAATAATTTGCCTTCCCTGTCATGAAGGCAGTCTTCTCCTAATCCTCAAGATGAAGTGGAATCTGGTCATATCCGGAATATGCATCCATAAACGACAAAAATTGAAACTTGGATGAACCATTTACTTGTCTGTCAATGTTGGGCAAGGGGTATGAATCTTTCGGGCAGTGCTTGTTAAGGTCGGTATAATCAATTCACATTCTCTATTTACCATTTTGCTTTTTCATCAAGACCAAGTTGATAAGCCACGTGGTGTATTTAATTTCTCGAATGAACCCAGCTTCGAACAACTCATTCACTTGCTTCTCAATCTCCTGTAATTGCTTTGGAGCCATTTTTCTCCAACGTTGGCACACCGATTTTACTGAAGGGTCCACTTCTAGATGATGGCAAAAGAAGTTAGGATCTATCTTGGGCATATCTATTGGCTTCCAAGCAAACAAATCAACATTATTCTTCAGCAAAGTTGACAAGTCAACTTTCATCTTTTCCTCAAATCTGGCCCCTATTTTTACTACTTGCCATGCTTCTTTCCTTACCTGTACCTTCTTCATATCATCTTGGCAATCTAACTCGATCAACAACACTTCTCCATGACCATTATTCTCGATATGTTCGTGCTTTGAGTTAGGGCTAGCTTTGAGAGACTCCCTGTAATATTTTCTCATAGTTATTTTATCTCCTCGCAAGGTAACTACTTGCATATTATCACTGACAAACTTTGTGGTGAGGTGTCCAATCGATATAATGGCTCTAAATGCATTCAACATCAATCTCCTTAGGATGGTGTGGTAGGAAAACTTGGTGTCCACGACAATAAACTGAGTGGTTATAGTTTTTGTAGTAGGAGGTTTGTTGAATGTAACGTACAATTTAATGTAGCCCATTAGCACAATGTGATACCTCGAGAATCCTATCAATTCTTCATGGTACGACATTAGCTCGAACTCTAAGATCTTGAGTTTTTTAAAGAGCTTGTAGAACATAATATCAACAAAGCTGCCAATATCTACCAATAGCCTATGCACTTCTTTGTTGGCTATGAGCGCTGCAACTATAAGGGGATTGTTGTGGTTTGGCAACACATCGCCATAATTAGAGTCATCAAAGGATAAAAGCGATGCTCATCTTTTGATAGGGTTTGGCACTCTTACCCCAAAAGAAGTCATCAAGACTTCTTTAGCATGTCTCTTTCTAGCATTATTCAAAGGTCCTTCGCTAGAAAATTCGCCTACTATAACAATATGATCTCATGGCTTCTAATGGGGGAGTAAAGTCGACAACCTATGAGTTAATGTCAGCGATGAGCAGCATAGTGAAGTATGTCGTAGTACTTGCACCTTGGCATCATCCTACGTCAACCGAGATAGTGTACGACTTCTCACAAGGCTATACCAACGTGATCTTCCCTTCCTTTGTTGAGGTAAATGTCTTCTCCTTGGATTTATAGTTCTTTCTCGCCTTACCGAGGAATGTCGAAACTTCTCACAATTGTCACCTCCTTGCTTACCTACAAAGCAGCTCAGTCTTCCCCATCTTATCAACATCTTAATGGCATCTTTCAACTGGTAACATTCATTAGTATCATGCCCAAACGCCTTGTGGTATCGATAGTATTTAGAACAATTTCCTGTTGCCTTGTTTTTCAAAGGTTTAAGAGTTCTCACACCTTCCTCCTGAAACTCGACATTTAGTACCTTGTTCAAAATCCTTTCTCTCGATGTGTTCAACAGGGTATACTCCTCGAATCTCGGTCCGCCTTTGTATAAACCCCGATCTTCATGACACGATGGTTTGCCGTACTTTTGGTTTTGATTTTTTTTTGTGCTTCGCTTTTTGTTGCCTTTAACTTCCCCAGTCTCCTAAACATTCTCATAATTGATGTACTTCTCTACCTTCTTTAGGAATTCCTCCATAGAAGTCCAAGGAGTTTTACCGATTGACATGAAAAAAGGTGAACCCTCCTTGACTCTGTCCTTGGCCAGCATCAATACTACCCCCGCCTGCAAGTTTTCAGCCTCCCTTGCCTCTTGGTTGAACTTGCTAATGTATTCTCTCAAAGGTTCATCATTGCCTTGGAAAATCCTTCTCAAATCAGCCTCTGTTTTTGGTCTAGCCTTGCTAGTTGCCAAGGCGGTTCAGAATTTTTCCTTCAATTCAATCCAAGAATCAATAGATCTTGACACTAGTGACTAGAACCATTTAAGTGCGGAGTTCTTTAATGAGAGGGAGAATGCTCTACATACTAGTAAGGGAGAAGAACATTTATAGGACATAATGGATTCGAATGCAAAAAGATGATCATATGAATTGGTTGATCCATCGTAACTCCATGGATAGGAGCTGCTGAAGTTGTTTTGGGCTTGTATGCTCAAAATCTATGTAAAGAATGGAAGATTGAATAGGATGACCTCGTCCTCAACACTAGTTCTGACTACAACAAAATAAAAGTTGTGTGTAGCCTGGACAGGACCAGGATGCATCATTGACGCTACCAAGCGTTCACTAAGATCGTGGTGACCATCACAGTTTCGCTTTATCTCGCACTCAGCACAAAGCTCAGTAATCAACTTCTCTTGTGCTTTCAAAGCCTCTTTTTTTTGCTAAACATGCAAACCCAAATTCACAACAAAAATGGATGACGTAGGAACTCTATTAAGAATAGGCCCTTTCTCAGGTGTAATAAATGCTTATTCGCTATCGACTTATGGCGGTAGCAGTAGCGACGGTGACAATGCTACAGTGGACTTACAGTTTCTCATGCTAACCATCACTGAGATATAGAGTCTCTAAACAAAGATGAGAAAAGAAGCTTCCCACAGACGGAGCCAATGTTGTGAGGTAAAACACACGAGAGTCGTAGAGAACAGTTCTCTAATGAGCTTCAATGATTGTGGTTGAACATCTCTGGTGGTGGCACCTACAAGGACTTCGATGCCAAAGTCAAAATGTATTCGAGAAGTAAGAAAGTGAGTGGTTAGGTTCACACCTGTCATAAGGAGCCCCTTATATAGAAGATTCTTGGCCAGAAAAGTCGTTAGGGTTGTTAAGGTGCCACATGGTTGAATGCGTTTAGGTACCACTTGTGTTGAGTTTATTAAGTGCCTTATCCCGGCATGGCTGGGCTAGGGGCAGGTGCCAATATTGAATGCCTTAAGGGCAGTTGCGTAAAGCAATTCGACTTAGATCTTTAGGGACCAAGGTAGCCCTCAGAACAAGAATGTTTTGAGATGTCTTTTCATACTTAGTCAAATTTCGAAAAGCATGTAGGTCATATATTCTTTTTAAAAGAGATCTTGAGAAAGCATTGTCCTTAAGGCACATTGGACGCCTTTTGATAAAACATACTTTGGACACTCTTTATAAAGACAAGGTTGGACACTTATTACTTAACATTTAAAAGCATGTTACTTTTATGGATGCTTCTTTTAAAACATAGTTTCTTAATAAAAGTTAAAAGCAATATTTTATGAAAAACACGAAGTCATATCATATAAAGCATGCTTATTGGCTCTCATAAATTTTAATAACCTTTGTTATCATCAAAACATTTTTAGGGACTGGAAGCTACAGATGTCTTTGGTTTCAACAAATTTAATATTAATAGTAGAATGCATATTATGAAAAAAAAAATTGAAACTAAAAATATAATTAAAATAATTTATCTATAAATAAAAATTACAAGAATTTAAAATTAATTAAAAAACTAAAATTATAATCATTCCAAAATATACTTTTATCAATAAAATAAAATTAAAATTTATATAAAAATATCATTTAAATATATCCATTTTTGTCATTTTATATATATTATCTATTTTAACAGATAATTTTACTAAACACTTATAATTCAATAAGCTAGCTTAACAGTTTTTAACTTCTAGTTACTAGTTTTCAGCTAACTTTTCAACTTTTAGATACCTTTTCAGCTACTTTTGTCAAACATAACCTTTGTCTACTCTCTCTTAGAAAATAACACTTCCCATCTTTAAATTATATTTATTTTTAATTTTTAAATATTCTTTATTTTTTTTTGTTGGAGTGAACCCAAGGTATTCCAACCAAGAGTCAAGATCTAATCTCTCGAGGTACTGAGATTCTATTTAAGGGGTTGACATCTTCCAACAAATGTTTTTTCATATACATAGACCTGAGAATCAAATCCATGGCCAGATACTTACGGAACGAAATTATCTGTCAATCATACCACACTATATTAGTATTTTTTTTTATCTTTTATCTATACTTTTTAAGTCTACATGAATTAATCATGCTTTCTTTATTATAACTTTTTCCAGAAAATTCTATTAAATATATTTTAAAATATGTGTGCTACGTGCAAGATACTTGTTCTATGATAATATATTTTTTTGAATTGATTTTTTTAGAAATCCAAGCTGTAAAATTTTCCTTAATTTTTGTTTTTATAAAATTTTATGAGTTATCTTTATATATAATATTTAAATTTGTATCTTTCATCTAAATATTGAGTTGTTCCAATCATTAATAAAGCCATAATTGAATTAAATTCAAATTCAACAATATTAACTTGGTCATCAAAATATCCGTTAGAGTTTGGCTCAAATAACCCTCATAATGAGCTACCATAATTAAATGTATTTATTATTACCACATACATTTGTGTAATCTGAAATCCTTACCTATTTTAATTACAATCAAAATTATCATTAGATAAAAAAAAATATAATGTTACTATAGATATTAAAAGCAAATAACAAACTTTATCCTGAAGTGCAACTTAATATCATGATTTAAAGAGAGAATATTCTAGTAAAATTAATATAACTTTTTTGAAATCTAGAGTTCAACGCAAGTCACAGGATTTAGTTATACTTTTAAGGGTTAAGTTAACATATGCATATACATGTTAAGAGTGTTTTTACACTCATTAATTTATTTATTTTATTGATTTATCTTAATCATGAAAACTAATTTTATCATTTTTAATTTAAACAAAAACAAATTATATCTTTCATTATCTCTTCTCTCTCAATTATCTCTCTCTATTATCTTCTACTTTTTCAAAACTCATATAAAGAGAGAGATAAAAGATACAAGTTAAAAAAAAATAGAAGATAATAGAGAGGTAATTGGGGGAGAAGAGATTATGAAAGAGATGATTTTTTTTAGAAATTAAAAGAGAAAAATTAATTTTTATGATTAAGACAAAATAATAAAATAAATAAATTAATGAGTCTAATAACGCTCTTAACATGTACATGCATGCACATGTTAGCTTAACTCTACTTTTAATTACCAAATATTATCAGGTTTATCGCAAAAGCGCACACCTTGTTCTTTCTATTTTTTTATTATTATTTTAGTATTAAAGATTGAAAAAAAATAGAACATGGGGAAATAAAATGAAATATTAATTATCGTTATTTAGATTACTTAAAATAAAATGAAATTAAATTAAATCTATTGAGATTTATTCCATCTTATTCTATTTAATTTATCTATCTTTTCTCTATAATGTTTCGAATATAAAATCAAACCAACTTATTATTAATAAATTTACCAATCAACTAAAGAATTTTTTATTTTGTTATAAAACAGTTAAATACTAATATAATGATCTATTTTTTCTGTTCCATTCCATTACACATTATTAATAATACTATGTAGCGCAAACTTTTTTTAGGATGGCTCAAATCCAATTTACCTGTACCAATCATTGACATTTTATCTGGGATCTCGTAGCTAAATATTTTGTTATTCAGTTGTTATCTAAATATTCAGTTATTCCAATAATTAATAAAGTCAAGACTTAGATCAAATTCTAGTTCCTAATATTTGGACTAAGACAATTAATAATAAACATATCCTTATCATATATATCATCCATAATTTTTTTTCACATCAGTAATTAATCTTTTAATTACCTAATTGCAAAATCGTATCCAAAGATTTACGAGATTAACGCAAGAAAGTTTGCGTTATATATATTCAAGGAATTGAAGGTTCTAACCGATACATGTTCCTCAGAAAAAAAAAAAAAAAAAAACAATACACGGCTGTATGGAAGAAGTTGGCAATTTTAGAGAGGGATTCCTATGTTCTCAATTGGTTCACTGCAGAAGGAAAAAAGAATATTAGAGTCATTCATGGGTTGCAAAGAAATCCTTCAATGTTATTTTGGCCAATTCACTATTGAGAGAAGTTTTGTCACCTACGATCTTCTCATGGAGTTTGCTCCTTATGGTTCTCTTCGTGATTTAATAAGGAAGGGGCCACTATCAGAGAGTCAAGTAAAAATCTACGCTCATATGTTTCTCAAAGGACTTTCTTGTATTCATCAGAAGGGAGTCATTCACTGCAAACCGGGACAACATCTTTCTCTTTCCTTCCTCCGAGGGTCGTGTATGGTATCAACTGAAAATTGCTGATTTTGGATTGTCCAAGACCAAAGAAGAGACAAACTGACTTTGGAAAGATCAAATTTGGAGGCACACCTTTTTACATGTCACCAGAATCAGAATCAGTTGTGGGTCTGATTGAAACACCATTGGATATATGGTCTCTTGGGTGCATTGTAATTGAGATGATCACTGGATTCTGTGCATGGAGGAACCTGCAAACCCAAAAGGAGCTAATGTTTAAGCTTGCATTCCTTCAAGAAGCACCAGAAATACCTAATGGACTGAGTTGGGATTGTAAAGATTTCCTGAGCAAGTGTTTTGTGAAGGATCCTAGGCAGAGGTGGACTGCTACAATTCTTCTCAACCATCCTTTTCTTTGTCCTTCATATAAAGTGCATAGAGATTATCAAAGCTTTCCTATGTTTAGTCCATCTTTTTTCTCATATGATATTTTTAATTACATACCGCTTAAGGTATAACATTCTTATAAGATGTACCAAATGCTTTGTTATTGTATTCAATGTGTTTGCTAGTCAAGCAATGTAGAAATACACATATCAATAGGCAGACTCTTTAAGATTTTTATGCAGTACATTCTGTTGTTGGAAATTGATGGAGAATAGAGCTTGTATCTTTCTGTCTTTTTTGATTCGTTTGGACTCATTGAGAATATATATATATATATATATATATATATATAGCTTAGAGCAAATTAGTAATTATAGTGTGAGATGACATTCTGCAAATTACTCAAGGAATAATGTTTTCAAAAAGGTTCTGCAATTTTGAAGCGGTAAGATTGTTCTCAATGTAACAGTAAATGAAAGCAATTCATCGTCTGCAGATTGTTCTTCTCTTTATTCCCAATATATTCATTCGCATTCTCATTGGAGATCAATTATTGGATCAAGAATGATATGATAAATATTTGTGTTTTATTTTTATTATTATTTTTATTTTTAAGGAATGAACGTTTGAGGTTACATGGCCTTTAATTCCCTCATTCATAATATTGTGATCACAGGGTGCTGAGTTATGTTGTGATGTTCATTTTGTGATAACAGGGCGGACATTTTGTAATGATTTATATTAGGTAGTCCATTCTAATGAAAGTATTGTTAGTGTTTTTTATGCGAGTAACAGGGGTCATTTGTTACTGTGTTGCCTGCTATTTTGATGGCAACAAACTTTATGTGGGACATTTTATGCTTCAATTCAAGTACTATTATCAATGTTAAACTTACCTTATAAAAAACCAGGTGTTAGAATGACTAAGTGTCCTCGTGAGTAAATCAAGGAAGATTGGTTTTAAACCAAGATACCAATTTTTTGTAATTTATCAAGAATACAAATTTCAAGGGTGGAGAAATTATTTTTAGAACCATAAAATTAACACGAAGCAAAAATAAAATGCAAATTAGAGTGTCAAAGCCACGAATTGCTTTGGCTAGGAGAATAAAAAAGTTGGGGTCCAAATACCAAGTCTCAATTTATTTTATAAACTTTAGAACCAAACTTTTAGAATGGTAATTCAAGAAAATTTTGGAATGTGTTACCAAGTTCACAAATTGCCTTGATAATAATTTCTTGGAAGGAAAATCACAGAGTCTAACTCAAGGATTTGTTTTGCGGAAAATGAACGGCAGGAATAACATCGAGAAAATAAATAAGCTATGAGAAATTGGAATATTGCATTAGCCACCTTTTCTTTGCAGGTCTTTGATGGATGTGTGCTTTGGATGACTAACGAAGCTTTGGATGGAATAGTTCTTATTTTGGTTGAAGAGTTTCAGCGTTTCTAATTAGGATCCAATTACAGAGTACAGACTTAAATCTCAAATTAGAAATGTAAGATTCTGATGTGAGGTTTATAACCTCTTAAACTTTTCAATTATAGCAACTAGATTTTGTGGTGTAATTGATTCAAATCCTTTGCCTATTGGTATTAAAAAAATTTATTACGTCTCTTAACTACAACCAACAGTCGTGACAGTGATACCAATTGTAATGTTCGATTGTAATGTATAGCCAATTCACATGAGCCGGGGGGCTCCAAAGCATGGTAGGATGGATCTTGAGTCCCACATTAAAAATATGAAAAAAAAAAATTGGTAAAGAAAAATATGAAATTCATATAATGTGATTCTCCCAAAATTCATAGTAGTGTCATATTTATAAAGCTTTGGATCTCCAACCATAATGACTAGTTTTTTTTTTTTTTCTTTTGAGCATTACTCATGTTTTTTCTTTCAAATAGAAATGGAATTATTATTATAACTTGAATTATAACATTTTTATTTAAATTTGACTACGATAATGCTTTTCTAATAAACTTTGCAAGAAATTAAATAATAATACAATAATGATGATAAATCGATAAATATAAACTATATTAAAAGAAGTAATGAAATCAATAAAACTAAATTAATAAAATAAAAAGATATATAGATATAATTATATTTTACTTAATATACATTGTCCTCCTGTATCCTAATTTTTAATAAATTTGTCATGTATATTTATTGTATCGTACCCAATATGGGTACCTGTATCCGTACAAGTATGCAACATACCTAAATAGCCTTTTTGTTTTTCTTAAATTTTTTTTGTGTTTTGGAGAAATAATTTTCTGAAGCTCAAACATTATTTTAATTATTTTTAATATTAAACTTCTTATCTTGGTGCCATTTTTCACTACACAGGTTATCCAAACCAAATATATGTGATCCGCCCTTACTCATTATCTTCCACATTCAAGAAAGTAATCATTCTCATAAATATATTTTCAGGAAATACAACCATTAGGAAAGTAGCATTCCAAAACATACATGATCCTAAACTTTGCACATTTGCTATTTGAATAGTGTAAAGATTTTTTACACTTTTATTCAATTACAGATTTTCATGCATGATATTGATAAGGCAAAAAAAAAAACACAGTAATCACAAAAGGATCTATAGGAGAAAAAAAAGTACACACCAACTCATGACAAAATAATTCATACAATTAAGTTCATGCAATATCTGCTTTCTCAGTTTCTCACCAACTCCTTTTCTACCAGTAAGAACAATTCATGTTTACAGGATAGAGATTTGTTGCAAATGTAGATGAAGCAGCCAATGTGTCATCCATTGAGAGACTCTGATTTTGAGTCTCACTTAACTTATTTTCTTCTATCTCTTGGTAAAATAGTTGCATGGCCTCCAACTTCTTCTTATCCAATGCCTCACTTGGCTTTGAAACCACCTCTTGAACAACAGATTTACCTTCAAGCATGCTTACCACTGAGGACATTGTAGGCCTAAGGGAGGCAATGTCATTGGTGCATAGAAGAGCCACATTGATCATCGCCATAACCTCCTTTTTGTTGAAGTCCAAACCCAATCTTCTATCAACTAGCTCCATTAGATTACCTTTCTCTTTCAACATATGTGCCTGGTAAACAGAATGATATAATAGTTTGAAAGAACTCTTATCTGTGTTCTAATGTAGTAAGAAGCTATTCAAACTGCTGGATTCTTATGTAATTCTAATCATATTTACATAATTGGACACTCCAAGAGTAAATAGAATTCCAAATAACATTAGTAACTGTTCTGGAGGTTACTCGAATCGACATAGACTTTTAAGTTGACGATGCTTCCTCAAGCATCATCAGCTTGGGGACAACTGTTCTGGAGGTTACTCAGACTTATGGGTCTGAGTCACCCCCACACCACTTATTTCGATTTTAACATCCTCGGGTATCCCGACTCATGTCTCTCTGCTATCCCGGGTCAACTCTACTTCGACCCCGGCACGACACCGAATGCACCTAGCGGCAAGGAACGCGTGTAGTTGGGCAACCAAAATGCATGTAGCCACGTGGCACCTAGCTCTAATAGAATTTCCCTCCAAAACACCTTATATAAAGAACTCCACACCCATCAGGTACACACACTCTCTCTCGCACTCACTCACGCTTAGAACCATACTGACTTAAGCATTGGAATCCCTGTAGGTGCCACCACCAGAGACGCTAGTAACCACCGTGGGAGCTCATTGTAGACAGACTCTTGTGTTCACCACACAACATTGGCGCTGTCTGTGGGAATCATCTTCTGATTCTCTTCTTTTCATTTCATTTTCTTCATTCTCTGAAGAACGTGATGGTTAGCACAAGAAATCGCAAGTCCGCTGTGGCACTTCCACCACCATCACCTAAGCATGGTGAGGTAGCTTCCGCCACTCCTAAGGCGATTCCCAACGTGAACGTTATTCCTACGCCGTCAGTGACCATGGCGGACCTCGCTGCATTACTGCAGCAACAGAGAGAGGTGTTAAAGGAGCAAGAGAAAATCATTGCTAATCTCGAAGCGGAGAAAGAGAGCAGGAAGGATACGGAGAACACTTACAACCACACTGAGAGGACTGCTGCATCAACCTTGAAGCTTGCGCTGAAGATACATGATGAGCACATGGCAACGAAGTTGGACGAGGAAGACGAGCTGATTCCATTCAATCTTCCCTTTTTGCTGAGGATCTTAAATTTGCAAGCCCCAAAATAACTACAGCAATTGCCTTCTCTTGAATTGTATGATGGACCTTCTGATCCAAACAACCAGCTGTCAGTCTTCAAATCAGCAATGTCATAAAGAGGAGCGTCAGCCTCAGTTACATGTAGGGCGTTCCTTCTTTCGTTGAAGGGAATGGCGTTGAAGTGGTTCCAATCTCTGAAACCGAGGTCCATAGATTCTTGGACGACGTTAAGGGAGAAATTTAAGACCACCTTTATGACTAGCAAGGTCAAACCAAAGACTGAGGCCGATTTGAGGAGAATTCGCTAGGGCGCGGACGAACCGTTGAGGGAATACATTAGCAGATTCAACAAAAAGGCAATGGTAGCTGATGGAACACTGTGTTTTCCTTTTAATGTATGATTTAGTGGTTTAATAACTAAAAAGTGGAAATTTGATATGTAATCTAGGTGATTAAAAGAAATAAATGAATTGTTGCTATGTATGGTATGTAGTATGTGGTGACAATGGTGTAAGTTGTTGGTTTGAATTTAGGAAATTTGAAATATGTGCTTGAGCCAATTTGGAAATGTTGTGAGAGTGATTTTGGGCTTTTGAGAGAAAACAGTTGAGTTAAACTAGTTTTGAGATAAAGGAAGTGGCTTGGTGAGGTTTGAGCCTCAGTTGGCCAAAAGTCCGTGTAAGAGCTCCGGGGAGGTCAGGTATATAAAGGAAAGGGAGGGAGGAATTCCCTCATTCTCCCATTCTCTTTCTCTCTCTACATTTTCTCTCTCTTCAATTCTCTCTCAATCTCTCTTTATAAATCTGAAGTTGATAAGTGTGTTAGAGGAATTCCAAGTCCGACTTAGTGATTGTGGTAAAAGGATAAATCAATCTGTGGAAGGTTTTGGCTCAAGACATAAATTTCTCAAAGAACCAAAATTCAGATTCAGGAACTTTTGGAAGTAAGGAAAACTTACAAATCAGTTGTTTTGTGTTAATAACTGTTGGTATGTTGATTTCTTGCCTTATAATTGGTTGAATCTCTGTGGATGTTGCCATTTTCATTGGTTTTGGGTTAAAATGGGTTTTAAGGGAAAATTTTGAGATTTGCATGAGAAATTGATGATTATGTGATGAAATGTTGGATTGATTGTATGATCTGATTTGTATTTAACTTGGTTGTGGTGGATTGATGTTGTTAGAACACCATTGATTCGAAAATTTGGGTTATTTGGTTGAAAAGTTTGAGTTTCTTTGTAGAAAATCACACTTGTTTCGAAAATCGTCACAAATAATCAATTATGGGGATCACATAATCAATTATCTGGAGTTCTAGAAGTTGTTTTCATAATTTATTTCAGGAATAATCGATTATGGACTTTGATAATCGATTATCTGGGTTTTTAGAAAAAATTTCTCCTAGTTTTGGTTCGGAAATAATTGATTATGGAAACTCATAATCGATTATCTTTGTTGAAAAATGAAATCTAATGCATTTTGGTTCGAAAATAATCGATTATGGAAACCCATAATCGATAATCCCTACTGAAAAATGAAATCTAGTGCATTTTTACTAAATGGATATAATTTGTTACTACAATACATAATCTATTATTTTAGAACTGAATGTACTATTTAAGATTTTAAAGTTTTCATTTCAAAACATGAAGTATTTTGTATATACACATATAAAAAGAGTATTATACATTTTCAAAAGCTCTATTTGAGAATGATGGAGAGTTGTCCTGTTGGGATATGATTTTCTTTCAATTAAAGAAGTGAATTGTTTCAAAGGTTTTTGTGAATTTCAAGAATTGCCAATCTTCCAAATGGTTTTCAAAATGGGTCTTGGTTTTAAATTATGAATTGATTGTAGGACATGTCATTAAGGTGGAAGGTTGCTTAGAAAGGACCTCCACTTGTTATGTATGATATTGTTCCTCACGGGGTGAGCTACTTAGATAGGGCCTTACCCATTGATTTTGATTGAGGCCGGAATGGTGTTGATGGATGTGAGTGGTCATGGGAGCTAACTGACGATGGACCTCTTTGCCACTAGTTGTATTGATATACATATATATGTCATATGTTTATTGGTTGTGGTTGAGTAGTTGATGGTGTGTAGTACATGCATTCATGCATAGTTAGCGGCTGAGATAGCTAACGATGGACCTCATATCGTGGTGCGAGTAGGCACGTAAGTTGGATGGTGACCAGAGTTGGAACATAGATGGGCCTCCAACCTAGTGCTGGATGAGATGTGGGGCAGCTGACGATGGGCCTTCAGGGATGAGTGGATGGGCGACTCCGTAAGAGGCCAAGGCGATGCAAGCCCTGTGTCGCGGTAAGCCACCACCCACATACACTATTCCTGACAAATCACTAAGCTTATCCGCAACTCAGAGTTTGGCAATCCCTAAATGGTGCTTAGATAGGCCACAGTAGGGAGTGAGACTTGACTGATCACCCGATATGTTGTAAATCTCTCGAGAGTTGTGTCATCATGTATTGACATAGTTGTGGTGGTTGTGATGTAATGTGGAGTCCTGAATTGAGAATTCTTCTCTGTATGAATGTATCTTATATATGTATATAGATGTTGAGGACTCTAGATATATGATGGTGTGTCATATACTCGTGATTGAATGTTGTGAATTGTTGATGATCTCCATAATTATATGTTATGCCATTGTTTTAGTAAGCTTACCCTTGCCATATTTTGTTGTTGTTGGTTGTCATGTTGTTGCTATTGCAATGATGTGCCTGTGATGATCACATCTTATGGCGTAGGAGCAGGTGGCAAGGCTTCCGTGGGTCCGGCAACTCAAAGCTGAGGATGGAGCCGATAGTTGGAGATCTTTGGCTTGGGAAAGCCAAGTTTTGTTGTATTAGTTATGGTTCAGTTTCATTATATTCTTTTGATGGGATTGTATAGATTGACCAGCTATAGGGAGTGAGTTTTATATTCCGTTTCCCCGGTGATGTATATTTTGATATGTTTGATATAGGCTGGTGTTATCCCATTGTTGTGTATGACATGATGATGACAAATATACAGATATGCATGTATGGTACCAGGAGAGATAGGTGGATCTCTCAGTTGATGTGTATGACCTATATACAGATATAATAGGATTGATTTTATTCACCTGATAAGGTGTATGTGGTGTATGTTTAGTAGTGTTGTTTAGTAGCAACAGTTTGGGTCATTACAGTTGAGAATTTGCAATCTGGAGTAATTTTGATGCTAGCGAAGGACGGGGTGAGACCAGGCTTGCCTTTCTTCACATCGATTGCCAAAACACCTCCGAACTCCATGGAAGATTTTTTGAAGAAAGTGGAGAAATACATCAATTATGAGAATGTATTAGAGGCCAGCCAGATGAAAACAACTGACATTGCGTCACAGAAAAAGAACACGTAGGCAAAGATCGACAAACCACCGCGTCATGACAACTGGGGTTTATACAAAAGAGGAGGCCCGAAGTGTGTAGAATATACGCCGTTGAATGCCTCTAAAGCAAGAGTCATGAATGAGGTATACAATGTGGAGTTTGTGGAAGAGGGGATAAAACCCCCGAAGCCGATAAAGACCAAGGAAGCCAGGGATCAGTCTAAATACTGCTGATATCACAAGGTGACAAGCCACGACACTGATGAATGCTATTAGTTGAAAGATGCTATTGAAGTGTTGATTAGACGAGGGAGACTGGACCGCTTTGTGAAGAGAAACAGGGGTTGCAATGATAGAAGACGACATTCCTCACCACCAAGAAGAGAAAAATCGAGGAGCCCAATGCAGGGGCGCTCTCCACTTTGAAGATAAAGATCACCGTGCCGACATAGCCCAGCGAGAGGCCACTCACTGGCTAGGCCATCGCGAAATGATGTTAGAGTACTAGCTATACGTCATCAATCTATTAGAAGGTCTTTATCTCGGCGACCCACAAGATCCCCTATGCACTCACCTGCAAAAAGCCACGAGATCATATACATCATCGCAGGCAGATTTTTCGAAGGTGGTCCGTCGAATAACGCGAGAAAAAGACATGCTAGAGAAGTGATGACAACTTCTTTCGGGGCTCGTGCTGATAAAAGCCTCGCAAAGAAAAGAGCGCCACCCTTAGTGTTTGACGACACGGACTATGCTGTAAGGCCTAATCATGATGACCATCTCGTGGTAAACGCGTTAATGGCAAACAAGGAGGTTCACATGTTGCTGGTTGACATTGGTAGCTCGGCCGATGTTATGTTCTATAAGCTTTTTAAGAAGTTGAAGATCTCAGAATTTGAGTTGATGCTGTACAACGAAGATCTGATAGGATTCTTCGGGCATCACATAATGTCGGTGGGGTACATAAAACTCCATGTGACGTTTGGGAAGCCACCTCACACGAAAGCCGTAGCCACACAATTTATAATCGTGAATGCCAAATCATCTTACAACACCATCCTAAGCAGACCAACGTTGAATGCACTAGGAGCTATTATCTCGGTCTCGCATTTGGCCATGAAATTCGTAGGCAACGAAATGGAGGTAGTCACCCTTCGGGGTGACCAAAGAAAAGCAAGAGAATGCTATAAGGAGTCACTAAAGGTCGACCGTAACCCCGACGTAGATTATAGGCTCAACCCTAGGGAAGGCGAGGTACTCCTGACAGAATTAGATTGCCGGGATGAGATAAAGAGAGATACCTAGATACCCCATCCAGAACAGGATGGAGAATGAGTCCCGGTTTAGATTGGAATAAAGGAACATCAGATCGTGAAAATTGGAGCCAACCTCGATAAAAAAAATGAAGGAGGATATGTCAACACTGATGAAGAATAACGTCGGCTTGTTCGCATGGAAGTCGGCAGATATGCCAGGAATAGATCCGAATCTTTTTTGTCATTAGTTAGAGGTGGATCCCTTTGTGAAACCGATGTGTCAGAGAAAGAGAAAGATGGCCCCAAAGGGCTTACAAGAGGTCGACACACAAGTAGAGGAGTTGTTGAAAATGGGCTTCATCCGAGAAATGAAGTATACCACATGGTTGGCCAACGTAATGCTTGTGAAGAAACAGAATGGGAAATGAAGAATGTGTGTGGATTACACTGACCTGAACAAGAATTGCTCGAAGGATTCATACCCTTTGCCCAACATTGACAAGCTCATTGATGGTTCATCCAGATTTCGTTACTTGTCGTTCATGGATCCTTACTCCTGATACAACTAGATCCCTCTTTATCCAGGTGATCAAGAGAAAACGGCCTTTATGACGGAGAAGGCCAATTATTGCTATAAGGTGATGTCCTTCAGATTGAAGAACGCCGAGGCCACATATCAAAGAATGATGAATAAGGTGTTCGAAGCACAAATAGGGTGGAACCTAGAGGTATACGTTGATGACATAATCGTAAAAAGTGCTACCCCTACAGCACACCTTCAAGATTTACAGGAGACTTTCGCTCAGTTAGAAAAGTTTAATATGAGGCTGAATCCCAATAAATGCGCATTTGGTGTCTCAGGTGGTAAATTTTAGGATACATGCTATCTGAAAGAGGTATTGAGTTGAACCTAGAAAAATGCAGAGCCATACTAGAGATGAAGAGCCCTCAAAGCGTGAAAGAGGTTCAGAAATTAATGAGCCACCTGGTCGCGTTGATGAGGTTCATAACTAGGTCGGCACAAAACGTTCTCCCCTTCTTTCGACTTTTAAGGAAGGGCAAACCCTTTGAATGGACAGATGATTGCGAAGTCGCGTTCATAAGACTAAAGGAGACTGTATCTACTCTGCCCTTAGTCACTAAACCCGAGATGGGTGAAATGTTATACCTATATTTAGCAGTGGCTAATGAAGCTGTAAGTGCCGCGCTAGTGCGGGAGACGCCAAAAGGACAAAAGCTGGTCTATTTTGTAAGCAGAGCTTTGCAAGGAGCCGAACCAAGATATCCCAAGGTTGAGAAGGTCGTATTTGCTTTGGTGATGGCCGCTAGACGATTAAGACCCTACTTTCAGTCGCACCAAATCGTGGTAAGGACAGATCAGCCAATCTGCCATATCCTACACAGGCCTAGGTTAGTAGGAAGGATGACGACATGGGCCATAGAGTTATCAGAATACGGGATTCAATGCGAACCAAGGCAAGCATTGAAAGCCCAGGCACTAGCCGACTTTATAGTAGAATTGACATCAACGGAGTCCTTACCCGAAGAATCAGTCTGGACCCTCTTTGTAGATGGATCATCTAATGAGAAAGGGAGTGGAGCCGACATACTGTTAGAGTTTGTGGACAGCGTAGCCTTGGAATAAACGCTGACCTTTACGTGTCCCACCTCCAAACACCAGGCAGAGTATAAGGCGTGTGTAGCTGGATTAGTTATGGCGGTTGACATTAGCGTTGTGTTGTTTGCGTATGTAGTGATTCGCAGTTGATGATTTCGCAGATTAACGGGGCCTGTCAAGCCAAAGAACCGATGTTGTTGAAGTACTTAGCAAAAGTAAAAACTCTCATTGGGAAGTTTCATAAAATAGACTTCACCTACATTCCCCACGAGAAGAATGTCAGGGCTGATATTTTATCGAAGTTGGCTAGCACTAAATCCTCCGGCAATAATAGGACAATCATCCAACAAACAATTCACAAACCCAATCTCGTGTTTGAGATCGAATCGGAGCAGAGTTGGATGTCTCCTATTACCGAATATCTGGATGAAGGTGTTGTTCCGGAAGATAGAAAAGAGGCGAAAGGTTAGAACGGTCTGCAGCTCATTTCTGTATAGTGAACGACAAACTATACCGGCGTGGCTTTTCCCAACCGTTGCTTAGATGTTTAGAGAAGCCAGAGTCTGAATACGTGATGACCGAGATACACAAAGGAAGTTGCGGTCAACATTTGGGAGGTAGAACATTAGCTAAAAAGATGCTCAGAGCCGGTTATTATTGGTCGACGTTGGAAAATGACGCTATGGAGTTTGCCAAGAAGTGTGACAAATGCCAAAAATGCTCCGACATACACCTCGCTCCTCTGGAAGATTTAAGCACGATTACTTCTCCCTAACCCTTCATATAGTGGGGGATTGACATCCTCAGATCCTTCCCTAAAGCACCCGGCCTGGCCAAATTCCTGGTGGTAGCAATTGATTACTTCACCAAGTGGATTAAAGTAGAGGCGTTGGCCACAATCACAGCAAGAAACGTGAAAAACTTTGTATTCTGGCAAATCATTTGTAGGTTCGGGATACTGAATGTCCTAGTGTTAGATAAAAGCACGCAATTTACAGATAAGGGCTTCCAAAAGTTTTTGGCCGAGTTGAAGATCAAGCAGCATTTCACATAAGTTGAACATTCGCAAACGAATGGACAGGCAGAGGCAGCAAACCGAGTTATCCTCAAAGGGCTCAGGAGCCGTCTGGATGAAGCAAAAGGGTGGTGGGTTGAGCAACTACCACATGTCCTATGGGCATACCATACAACCCCCCATTCTTCCATGAGGGAATCTTATTTTCGCCTTACCTACGGCGGTGAGGCAATGATCCCGGTAGAAATTGGAGAGCCGACGTGGACAGTGGCTAACCTAAGGCTAGAGGATAACGATGGACTACTGAGGTCCGAGTTAGACATAGTGGAAGAAAGAAGAGAAGTGGCCGCTATAAGAGAAGCTGCTTTGAAGAGACAAGCTGCTGTGAGATAGAACAAGAAAGTCATACGTCACTATTTCGAGTCCGGCAATCTCATCTTAAGGCGTGCTGACATCGGAGGAAGAAATACCAGACAAGGGAAGCTCGCCGAGAAATGGGAAGGCCCTTACAGGGTTACCTCAAAGACAAGAACGGGTGCATACTCCTTAGAGATGCTACCTGGGGTTACCATCTCGCGAACTTGGAACGCAGGCAACCTTAGACGGTTTTACAGTTGAGCCATGATGGGTAATACTAGTTTTAATTTCCTAGTTAATCTAACTATATAGTGTAGTTAGACGGAGTCGCATATTATAACTTGTGACTTGTAATATTTTTTTTGGCCTACGTTATTAATAAAATGAGAGTTTGCCTCCTTTATAAAGCTTATTACAGGGTTAAACGAGCAAAGTGAAAGCAAGCAATGCGAACTACCCCGTGTACGTGGATTCGCTCCAGTCGGGGTCGGAAGATCACTAAAAGCAAAAGCACGAAGAACAAAGGGCAAAACATGGTGAAAGCCAAAATCGAAAGCGTGAAAAGAAAGGATCTCGGCAAATACATCAAATCATAGTCAAATGAAAATAACAAGATTATGAAGCATCAAAATTCATTACTATTACTCAAAGAAACTACATATACATATTGTCTGACAGGAACATAAACAAAAATTACAAGATAAATCGAAATCCCGGCCCTTCATGCTCCAGTGTTGGCAGTACTTGTAGAAACGCCGGCATTTCTAGAGTCAAGATCATCACCTCAGTTGAAGGAGGGACAATCAGCGTCACCTACGGGGTTGATATGAAGCTATCTGTGAGTTCCCTCGCAGCATCTTGCTTATCCATTTGAGGCTTAGAATCAATCCCAACCCCCTAGCGCTCTTCCTTGGCTTCATATTCCTCAGCCTGCTCATCAACTTCGGAATCAACCATTGGAATAGTAGGATTTGCTGGCGTCATCTCTCCATCTATATTCGCATGCCAAACACCATTAATGACTTCACAATCCGGGTGGGCACAGGCAAGGTCTAGATTGTGCTAAAGGAGGAAGCGCACTTGCTCCATAGTATTGTCCAAAGACATCTAGACAGACTCGATCCAGTGGCGGCACATCAAAATAGACTCTTCTTGAAAAGCTACTAAGCCAACCTCTAAGCCATGAACTTTCTCTTCAGATACCTGAAGATGGGATGATGGATTCGTTTCAAGCTCGATATATCTAACGTCGGCCGCAAACAACTTCTCTTGAAGGTCAACTTCAACCTTGGCCAACCGCAGCTTTTCAACTCTCTCTGCGTTCAGCTGCCCCTTCAAACCTCGCACCTCCTCCTCCAACTCAGCTATCCTCTGGCCAGATTCCTCTTTGGTCATACTCGCCCCCTCTTCTGCTTGCTGGAGTCGAGATATGACGGTATCTTTCTCGGCTAAGGTGTCTAGAGGGTTAATGGTACCAAAGGCGCTCTTCTTCACCATATATTACATATAGCCATGAAACATGTGGCTGAAGAGATTGCCCAACCCCTCAATCCCGGTCTACAATGCCCCCAGGTCCCCCCACATATTGTTTATTTCCTCCTGGATTTCCTCTTCAAAAACAACTGCCACTCCGGATAAGATATGTTGCTTGACCAGCTCTACCGTCGAAGGCTGGGGCTGATCATTTTGACGTTTCTTCAAAGACGACCCCCTTTCTTGCGCCTCGTCAGTCATAGCTCTTTTTTGTGGAACAACAGTGGCAGAACCAATAGCAATAGAAGTAACTCTCACCATGTCAATCTGTGTGCCAACAGCGGGGGTAGTTTTTGATGAAGGAGCATCCCGAACCCCAACCCCCCTTATGACTATGCTCTTTGTTGTAGGGGGTAACAGGGGGAAGCTCCTTTGATTTCTCCACGACCTTGGCCTTTCCCTTGACCCTCCTGCACTCCTTCGGTTTAGCAGCTTTATCTTGCTAAAGGGCCAGGGCAAAGTCAGCCATCTTTGATTTCACCATTTCATCTACAAAACAAAACAGGCTGAGTCAAAATATACAAAAAAGGTTAAGAAAATCAAAAAATATAAATATGCAAGGATTCACACAAACACCCCAAAATTATAGCGATACTTCGATGGAGTATTGCCTATCAGCCATTGGTATAGAATCTGGTCTTGCAGATTCTTGACCATAGCAAGGAAATGGTCCCGGGATCAAGCTTCATCTGGGGTCAAGTTTGCATCCCGAACAAGATATTTACTAGAGTCCAAGCAGTAATGATCGTACGACCAATACAAAGGGAACCGGGGTTTAATAACATTTTCCCCCGCGTCCCGAACTATAAACAAGACCTCCAGCTCTCCGCACGGGGACGTTAAAAAAAAAATTATCTTTGTAATCTTTATATGAGTCCTGAAACAGCTCCAACAGTGCCCGACCCCAGACGCTTCGGAATGAGATGGAGGAAAACTTGTTGCATATGTTTGGCAGAGGGGGGTGAAATAGTATAAAAACAGACTCCGGGTGCACGCAACCCCTTCTCGAGCACACAAACTCTCGAACACCACAAGGAAAGCCTAGCTGTTGGGATGTAATTGCGAAGGGGTGACATTTAGAAAATTCAAAATGGACACTTGGAAGTTCGTAAAGGGTAACCTAACTCCAAGGTGTTCAAAGAAGTCAGGTACATCAGCAAGAAATCTGGGTATAAATACCCAGCCGCCGCAACCTCGGCCTTATCTAGCGAAGCTCCCATATTGTCCTTTCGACCTTGGGAACATATACGGTCGTCGTATCTAAGAGCCACCACATCAAAAGGAATCTCGGTAGCTCCTCAACTAAGCTCAAGTCGGCCCGCCAAGGCGTTCAATGCCTCTTGAGAAAAGCATGACCTAGTCCCAGCCACCTCTTTATCTACCCAATCAATGCCAAGCCCGACAGCGTCATGATAGGCCTCCGGAGTAGTCACCACATTCCTAACGGTCTTTCCCATCTCCTTGCCAAAAACACCGGAAGAAGAATCAGAAAGGACTGGTTGCTGGTCAAGCTGCAGCACAACCCCGGTAATAACTTTTGTCGGCCTTTTAACCCCGAAAACGTTGCCTGGCCCAGAGAGAATCTTCATTAGGTCGGGATATTACACCCCAGCCTTCGCGTACTCCAGCACTTCGTCTGGGTCATATGACATTCCTGCAACCTTCAAATGACTTCGACACTTCACCAAGATTTCGAGACAGATTGCTATTTCGAGCGATAAAGGTTGTTTTGGGTCAGCTGTTAAAGGGCACTTGTCGGCCCTTCTTACAGACCGCTCCTTATCTACCCTACCCCGATCGGGCCCTCCCCCGCGTGCGGATGTGGAGCCGACGGAGGAACTGGCACGACCAACGTCATCGCCACGACCACAACCACCAGCACTGCGAAACAGAGGCAATGCTGACGGCTGAAACAACCAATTCGCAGCAAAACCTCCTGAACGCTTGCCACAACCGCCGCGAGTGGAAGACAAGGTATTGCGTCTACGCGAATCCATCTTCGATGAAACAAAAACAATATAGTACAAAAAAATCACAAAACAAAATAAGATGAAGCTAAAAGAGAACAAGAGTATTACCTTAATGTATAAGCTAACTGGAGCTAGAAGTGGTATCGAAGCAGAACGGAGTGTCGTGACCTTCACCAAAAGAATGAAACACAGAGTGAATAAGCATTCAAAGGGGAAATCTTTGACATCAGAGTCAGAGCAAGTGTATTGCAACCGCCAGAAGAAAAACCTTTTATACTACAGGCCCATATCGAGGCAAAGCCCAAGCTCAGGTTTTTCAAAAGACAACTGCCAAATCTCCTAGAATTAAAAGCACCACAGATCAAGATGTCAAATCATTACGCATTTAATGCGTCTCAGCTATTGCAAAATTACGGCACACCTGTTTGAAAAAACGAAAGGACACGTGGACCGTTTAGATCTAAAGTCGGCAAGACCTTCCCTAGCAAAAAGTTCTACCGGCTTGGGGGCAACACCACCCTAGACCCTCCTTTAGTCTCTTAAACTGACGATGCCTCTTCAAGCATCACCAGCTTGGGGGCAACACTGTTCAAGAGGTTACTCGAACTGACGAAGACTCTTAAGCCGACGATGCTCCTCAAGCATCACCGGGTTGGGGGCAACTGTTCTGGAGGTTACTCGAACTGACGTAGACTCTTAAGCTGACGATGCTCCTTAAGCATCACCGGCTTGGGGGCAACTGTTCTGGAGGTTACTCGGACCTATAGGTCTGAGTTGGCCCCATGCCACCTATTCCGGTTTTAACATCCTCGGGTATCCTGGCTCATGTCTCCCTACTATCCTGGGTCAACTCTACTTCGACCCCGGCATGGCACCGAATGCACCTAGCGGCAAGGAACACATGTAGTTGGACACCCAAACGCATGCTACCACGTGGCACCTAGCTCTAACAAAATTTCCCTCCAAAACGCCTTATTAAAGGACTCCACACCCATCAGGTCACACGCTCTCTCTCGCACTCACTCACGCTTAGAACCATACCAACTTAAGCATTGGAGTCCTTGTAGGTGCTACCACTAGAGATGCCAGTAACTGCCGTGGGAGCTCATCGGAGACACACTCTTATGTTCACCACACAACAGTAACTAGTAAGATTCTGTGGTCAATTTTAATATAACTATGGTAACTATGAAAAGTGTGATTTTTAAAGGGATCCACCATACAAGATAAAATGAGATTATGTGTAAATTAAATCTTACCAAACATACACCACCCTAGCATTAGTTGATACTCTATGGCCACAGGAAAATAACTTTCCATGAACACAACATGGAAATACTTACCCAATCAAGAAGATGGGAGTGCTTCTTTTTTATGCTGTGGAATCATATTGCACCTCCCACTTACAATTTCCAAGGCAACAACTCCAAAGCTATAGACATCTGCTTTGTCAATCAAATAACCATGCATAGCATATTCGGGAGCCATGTATCCACTACACAATAAAAATTTTATCAGCTACATTCATTGTAGAAACATGTTAATGCTCAGGCTTTTTCAAGCTCAATATTTTTAATTTCTAACTAGTTAGCTAAATCCAATCCAGTAAGGTATGTTATTTTACAGCTTCTCTGCTTTTGTTTCTTCAAAGTTTAATCATATCATACGCACAAAATATTTCTTGATAAAATTTGTACAGAAAATATCAAAATATAGAAACTCACTAAGTGCCAGCAATTCGGGTGCTTATGTGGGTATTGTCCTCTTCATCGAGCTTGGCTAAACCAAAGTTAGATATTTTTGGGTTGAGATTTTTATCAAGCAACACATTAGTGGCTTTGATGTCCCTATGAACAATTTTCAATCTCAATTCCTCATGGAGGTATGCCAAACCTCTAGCAATACCAACATAAATCTTTTGCATTGTTGACCAGTCCAATTTTAATTGGTGCTCTTCTGGACCTTCATTAGTAAATAAAATGGAAATTAGTCAAAAATTCCATATAGTCATGTATACAAGTTAGAAGATGAGGAATATCACATAAGTGGCAACTGAAATCGGCCACATAAGAAAGAATTACCAAACAAAGCACAAACAAGGCTATTGTTTTCCATATATTCATATACCAACAATAACTGATCTCCTTCGACACAACAGCCATAGAGTTTAACAAGGCAAGGGTATTGCAAAGCTGAAATCATGCCTAACTCATTTAAAAACTCACGATTCCCTTGCCTTGATTTAGAAGAAAGCTGTTTGACTGCTATTATTGTCACATCTAATAAATTTCCCTACTTATTGGGAAATGCAACATAGTTATTTGGATGTTTTTTTTTTCTCAGAAAGTAATAGCTTCAATTAAAATAGATGCATGATAATTGAGAGAATATGCTATACTGCCCAAAATACCTTGTACACAGGACCAAACCCTCCTCCAATTTTGTTGGCTTTATTGAAGTTTTTTGTTGCTGCTTTGATTTGTCGTAAGGTAAATAAACCCATTTGCAGTGACCCTTTAGTTCTGTCAATTCAAACAAAGAAATATAGATCTCTTATATTTGAGAAAATTCCATATTACTAATACTTTTGTCATCATTGGTACACCAGATCAACCATCCACAAAAAAATGCTACATTTCCCAAAGGTGGACAATTGATGTTCTCAGTGAACGATGGACACTTAAAACAATCTAGAGTCGTTAATTAGTAAAATCTATCAAGTTCTCTAGATAAATACAAGCTTAGTTACCTGGCCTATGAATACACTTTGTTACTTATCACCATTATGTGCAAGGAATGAAGAAGCATGAATAAGAGAGAAAGAGAAGTGAGAAATAGAGTGAGTGAGTGTGAAGATTACAATCAAGTGTCATGTATTACAAAAAGAGTGTTAGTAATAAAAAATGAAGTTTATTTTTCATACACTACATACTCTTTAATAAACAATCTATACACTGATTCATTTCTTTTTATCAAGATAACAGCTAGCTTTGAAGGTTAACTGTATACCCTGAATTTAGGTGCATACTCAAATTTGTGCTACATGCAAGAGTTCACTTTTGTACATAAAAAGTCCTTGAGTTGAAGCACAAAGCTTATCATCATTATGCCAATAAGTGCTTCGTAATAACCTTTTGCTAAAGAACTTTTCTGTCCTAGAGAGCCTCTCCACCAAAGTATACCATATACTAGGACAAAAAAACCTACTACACCAGCCACAATTGCAACCACAGTCCTTGCAGACATGCTACTACCATTTTCTGAGGGAGGGATGAAGTTTGCTTGATTGCTATAGAAGACATTATTGTACAAGAGCTTATTTTGCATGGTAACATCAAAGTGCTATATGTAGATTAAGTACTTAAAGAGAAGTACAACCCCCCAGGATTTATAGATATAGCTGATATAAGAGGACCATATACTGACTTAAATGGAATACCAATTGTCCCTTTACCAGCCCAATGTAAGCAAATATCCAATGTGTTACTACTAATCACAACAGTGAATGCTTTTGTGACTACTTTATTAACTCCTCCTGCTTCTTATGCTATATTGAAATGCTTCAGCACCATATTTCCCTATAAGAAATCAATCCCAGCCTTATGTGATATTCTATGTATTCCAATGGTTTCACATGGGATTATTAAAAGAAAATTTCTATCTCTAGTAAAATCTCTTCTTAAAAATTAAAGATCTGAAATTTCAATATGGGTCAATGATGTCCCTAAAGAAACCCAGTGATCACTTAACTAAATGGCCTTTTTAGTATCTGAAATACTTGCATGACAAGGACAAAATTAAGGTAGAAAAAGTGAGGTTGTATACCTGAATGTAGACATCAAATATGTGCCTTCCTAGGCTATTGTATGTTTGATCATCAGTAAACATGACCTCTACAAAGTGTAGATTCACCGTGTAGTTTCCATTTCCTAGGCAAAATCCATAATAAGTAAGAGAAATGGGAGAAACATGTGCATCGATGTATAATTTAGCAACAGCCAAGGAAAGCTTAGATTGATTTAGCCATATAGAATATTCTACATGGTCATTATCCATGAAATGACCAATGCTGCTAAATCCCCAGTTTGTTCCACCAAGGTGGAATCTAGCTGGTCCTGCTATATTTGCATCATCATCATATGTTTCATTTCCATTCACTATTATTTGCTTTCCACCACAATTTATATGAAGAGAGTATGATACTGGGACAAGCAGAATAGAGTGAGTAAAAGGTATTAGACATATATGATATATTTGCACTAAGCCTCAGAAGCAAGACAAATGAGAAGACAAACTAGCAGTTGTAATTATCGACCATCAAAACTCGTAAGTCCTATTTGTACTATTGTGACTTGTTATATGGTTCAAACTTCAAACGATTAGTTTATAGTTTTGCAGTTGGATAACATGGAAATTTGGAAAGCTCAATTATTAGCAATTTTGAACTTCATCACTGTGTGCTTTTTTAGTGTGATATTCAAGCTTGGTAAACAAATAAAGGTTAGTGAGAGTTTAACTGACTCCAGAAGGTTTGTTAAAAAATAAAGGAAAAAAAAACTTACCTTTAGGACAGGCAATGTTTTTTAAACATGAAATGGATCCTCTGAAAGAATAAGCAAAGTGACAAAAGTTATTTAGCATAATCCCATCATATAAAATTTAAAATTAACCACCTAAAGGGGAATTGTCAAAAGATACATGAAACTTACAAGCTATTGCCCATCAAGGAGCTTGCAAACAAATTCCTATGGGATACAAGAGAAGGTTATGAATCAGATTAGTTCTTTAAGTTGCAAATAATTGTTCAAATATGCAAGGATTCTTACACATTTCCCTTTTGACATGGCTGTTGCTCTTGGTTTCCCATGTTGAAGTTATTGTATGAAAGATCTCTGGTTCCAATTATAAAATTTGATTCAAAAAATCTAACAAGATGCAAAATAGAGAGACTTCATGGATCTCTTTTAGAACTTGAAAGAAATCTATGACTATTATTAATCTCAAAAAAATAAGTTTTTCGATTCAAAAATGCTAAAAATAATGCACAATCTAATTCCATAAGCAAAAGATCTCCAAAATGATTTTCCTTGTGGATAGAAGTGAGTAGCAAAATGATTCCATAAACAAGTTAGAATAGAATGAAAACAGATTACCTAAACTAAGAATGATAGTGAAAAACAACCCACCTCAATATGGATTTGGACAACTCACCCCTCTAGGATGGTATTGTTAGAGAAACGATTCTATGTAAATAGGGAAATAAGGAAACTTGTATTATAGAGATACAATTCTGTGTAAATAGGGAAAGATGGAAACTTGTATAGCTAAAAAATTAGGGATCACATTAGATTTTCTTTCCCTTTATTGTATCATCGTTTGACTATAAATAATGAATCATGTGTGTGGTTTATTAACACACATTTTCCAGTAATATAACATGGTATCAGTAGTTTAGGTTTCTTTCCCTTATTTGGTTCGCGTGAATAGTACCGCAACCACTGCCCAGCCCTGTTGGCCACTGCCGCGCTCTTCTTTCTCCCTCGCGACCACCCCACCAGCTTCGCCACCCTCCGGCAACCACTGCGCCCACCGCCGCACACACCCACACACGCTGCCCCTTTCTGGTACATGCGTCTCACGTGTCTTCCCCAGATGGCGCGTGGTGCCCTTTCTAGTGGCCTCTGCTTGCCAGCGACCCCTCTACCACCTTTGCCGATGTCTAAGGACCTTGCCCAGCCCTGTTTGGCTCCCTTTTTCATGGCCTCTCCTAGTTCCTCTTTCGCTTCTGCCTCTATAGTGATGTTCACCACTGTTCCGCTGATTCCTTGCAAAAAATTAATAGGAACAGCCAACTACAGCACTTAAGCTGTCGCTGTCCAATTGTGGTTTCAAGGCCAAGGTCGTGCCAACCACTTGACCACCCAAGCAAAGGATATTCCCACCCCGGATCTCGTTGGCAGCAAATAAATGCCTTGTTAAAACGAAGGACGAATTTTTAGCCCTTAAATATTTTGATAACAACAAACAGTTAAAATTATGTGTCCTCACATTATCATCTGATCTCTACTTCGCATTATATCGTTTGACATTTTTCAAATTGAATATCGTCTTATCTTTCTTTGTATAAACTTCGTAACTAACAAAGCTTACAGACGATGACCATGCTCTAAAAAGATCCGCATATCAATCAGAACATAAGCTACCTCAAAATGTATAAAGCCTATACACCTACTCTTGAGGAACATCAACGAAAAAGAAAGAATATATGTGCGAATGTTAGAATGGGAAAGTGGACATGACAACTGCTAAAAGATTGAGTACAAGAATAGAAAAGATAAGCAGACTGCTTTATCTTATCATATGACAAGTTGGTAAAAAGCATTTAATGCTACATTTAATACTCCAACAACTCTCTTCATCAGACGAAGCCGTCTCCTACAAAATACTCAATGGATACTTTTGTAGAAGCCTATAAATAGAAGAAGAGACCTCCTTCAAGCTGTTGTCAAATTTACGAGTGTTGTTGATATATTTGTTGTTGAATCCAAATATTCATAACTGCTTTGAGAAAAGAAAAAGCCTTTGTAAAAATAGTTTGAAAATCTGTATTTGAACTTCATTGTATATTCGTCTGATAAGACGTTAAACCCAATGAGGTAAACTCACACAAATCTCTTTCTTTACGAGATTGGTTGAAGCCTGAAAAGGCTTTGTTTCAAAGAATACTTAGGTGTTTGCTTGGAGAGGCAAGTGAAAGACTACTTGGGATTGAGCCTGAAGAGGCTTGTGGAAAGAATACTTGTAACTTGTAAAGTTAGTGGAACTTGGTTGTTGCCAAGAACTGGACGTAGTCTCTAGGGTGAGACGAACCAGTATAAAACTTGTGTGCCTTTCTATTTGTTCTTTCTTCTTTCATCTGCCTTTTAAAACATTTTGAAAATCTTTCTGATCCTATTTAATTAATTAAGTTGCTTTTAAAAAGGAAGAAAGGATTGCGAAAATTTGCCTTAACACAATTCAACCCCCATTCTTGTGTTTAGTTTATGCCTTACAATTTGGTATTAGAGCTCAGCCTCTAAGGGTTGAGCACCTTAACAAGTGTTAGAGGAAAAAGATCCACATTGCACACCTTGAAGGACAGTTCATTCCTGAAAGAGCCTCTTTGTTAAGGCCTCTGGCCTTCAATGGAGAAAATTATGCATACTGGAAGGGCAAAATGGAAATGTATATCAAGTCCACTCACTATAATATCTGGAGAATCATCACACATGGAGATCATGCTGTAATCAAGCCAAAAAATGAATACAACCAAGATGATTACAACCTGTTACAACAAAACGCAAAAGCTAAGTATATCATAACCTGTGCCTTATCAAAAACTGAATATAATAAAATTTGCAGCTGCAGAACTGCTAAGGAAATGTGGGATGCTATACGCATAACACATGAAGGCACGGAAGATGTTCGTCTCAAGAGAAAAGCAACTCTTCAAAGACATTATGAAATGTTCACCATGAAGGAGACTGAGACCATTGATGAAATGTTTGGAAGATTTCAAACAATTCTAAATGAACTTCAAAGCCTTGGTGTTGAGTTCTCTAAGGCTTAAAATAATCTCAAAATCCTAGACAGTCTTCCCAAAGTGTGGGAACCTAAAGCTACAGCCATAGCTGAAGCAAGGGATATGAAGACCTTAACTCTAGATGAGTTATTGGGAGCGCTAAGAGTACATGAAATACATCTATTCAAAAGAGACAAAGTCAAGAATAATGACTCTATTGCCCTAAAGATTGGAGAAATAAGTAAAAGAGCAGATGAAAAAATTGAAACAAAAGGAAGAAACAAAGCGCTGAAAGTTCAATCTGAAGAATCTGAGAGCTCAAACAAAAGCTCTAACTGCTCAACAAACGATGAGATCTCCTTCATCACCAGAAAGTTCAAGAAAATGCTTAAAAAGAAAGATAGATTTAAGCAATCTTCAAGAAAGAAAGATACTAGATACAGAAAGTATCCACAAGAAGAAAACAATGAGATCATCTGCTATGAATGCAAAAAGCCTGGACATATCAAGGTTGAATGCCCGAAAATAAAGAAAGGATGAAGCTCAAAGAAAAGATATAAGAAGAAAAATCTTCTAGCTACCTAGGAAGATCTAGACAGCAGTAGTAGCAGCTCAGACGATGAAAAGGCTAATATCTATCTCATGGCAGACGCAGAAGAAGTAACGTCTGAGGTAAACTCTAAATATAATAACCTTATGCATAAGTCTAAAGACAGTGAATCTGAATCTGAAGACGAAGATATGTCATATGACATTCTTCTTACTAACTCTCACAAGATTACTCTTGAGTACAAAAAATATCAAGAAAAATATCAAGAAGCTCTTTTAGAAAATGAGATACTTAAAAGAGATCTGATGAAAATGCAAAAGAGTCTAGCTTCAAATCCTGAAAAGGTAATGCTCTTTTCTAAAGTTGATAAACTAAAGAAAGATGTCATTAGTCTGAAACATGATCTAACCAAATTTGTAGACGGATCTTCAAAACTTCAAATGATTTTAAAACATAGAAGATCTTCGTCTGACAAATCTAGGACTGGATTTGTAGAAGACAAAAGTGCTAAAACATCATCTTTTAAATCCTATCCAACCTTTTGTAACTTTTGTGGAAAATATGGACATTCATTCCAAAGATGTCAACACAAAAGGAAACAGAGGTCAAATAAGACCTTTGGGACTAACATAAAAAGACCCAAAAGTATTTAGGTACCAAAATCTCAAATAATTCTTATTGTAGATATCCTTAATAGGAAAAATGAGGGATTCATTCTGGTACCTAGACAGTGGATGCTCACGTCACATGACAAGAGAAATGTCTATGTTCCTAGACCTACAGTCACATAAGGGAACAGTCTCTTTTGGTGGAAATGGAAAAGAAAAAATCATTGGTATAGGTAAAGTTGGTAAGTCTCCCCTTCCATCTATAGATAATGTTCTATGTGTTGAAGGATTAAAATACAATCTACTTAGCATCAGTCAATTTTGTGATAATGGATTTATTATATCCTTCACCAAAGAATCATGCATAGTCAAAAGAAATGATGAATCTATTCTTTTTACTGCCAAAAGACATAACAATTTGTATAAGATTGAGTTTGAAGATTTGAACAAACAAAATGTAACTTGCTTAATGACCAAAGAAGATGAAAAATGAATTTGGCACAAAAAGCTTGGACATATCAATTTAAAACATATTTCAAAGTTATATAAAAAGAGTTTGGTAAAAGGATTGCCTGAGATTTCTTAGAAAACTCATCTTCTTTGTGAAGCATGTCAGAAAAGGAAACAAATCAAAACCTCTTTTAAATTAAAAGATGTTGTTTCCACTTCTAGACCATTAGAATTACTACATATGGATCTGTTTAGACCTACTTAAACTCTTAGTCTTGGTGGGAAAAAGTATGGTTTTGTCATTATTAATGACTATTCTAGATATACATGGGTTTAGTACCTAGCTCACAAGCATGAGTCTTTTAATGTGTTTGAAATATTCTGTGAGAGAGTTCAAAATAAAAAAGTTTTTGTATTACTGTAATTAGAAGTGACCATGGAACTGAATTTGAAAATGCTAAGTTCAAATCTTTCTGTGAAAAGAATGGAATTTTCCACAACTTCTCCTCACCAAGAACACCTCAACAAAACAGGGTAGTTGAAAGGAAAAATAGAACCCTACAAGAGATGGCAAGAACCATGCTCTGTGAAAATTCAATCCTTAAGTACTTCTGGGCATAAGCTGTAAACACAGCATGTTATGTTCAAAACAGAATATTGATCAGACCATTAATTAAAAAGACTCCTTATGAACTGTGGAGAGGTAGAAAACCCAACATTTCATACTTTCACCCCTTTGGATGTGAATGTTATATTCTCAACACTAGAGATCAATTGGGGAAATTTGACTCTAAGGTTGATAAAGGTGTTTTTCTTGGATATTATGATACATGAAAAGCATTTAGAGTATTCAACTCCAGAACTTCTGTTGTAGAAGAATCTATCCATGTTTAAATTTAATGACACATTAACCCCTAATAGAAGACTATCAGATTTAGAAGAAGATTTTGCAAATTTATAGATAGAACCATCTGATCAAAATAAAGCAGATGAAGCAAAAGAATCAGAAGAAACTTTTCAACAACAAACCAATAATTAGACGAAGGGATTTCACAAAGACTAGAAGTTCGTTACCTACCATCCTCAACATCAAATTATTGGAGAACGAATAGAAGGAGTCAAGATAAGGTCATCACTAAAGAATCAAGCGTCTTGTGCCTTAGTATCAGAAATTGAATCTAAGACGATAGATGAAACACTAACAAACGATGACTAGGTGATAGCAATGCAAGAAGAATTACATCAATTCACAAGAAATGATGTTTGGATTCTTGTTCCCAAACTAATACAAAAGAGCATCATTGGAACAAGATGGGTATTCCGCAACAAGCTTGACGAAAACGGTAAAGTAATCAAAAACAAAGCAAGGTTAGTAGCTCAAGGTTACAATCAACAAGAAGGTATTGATTTCACTGAAACCTTTGCCCCTATTGCTAGATTAGAAGCCATTAGAATTATGCTTGCCTTTACCGCTCATAAAAACATTAAGCTTTTTCAAATGGATGTGAAAAGTGCCTTTTTAAATGGCTTTATCAAGGAAAAAGTCTATGTTAAACAACCTCCTGGCTTTGAGGATCCAAACCTCGTAAACTATGTCTTTAAACTTAAAAAGGTTCTGTATGGTCTTAAACAAGCACCTTGTGCTTGGTATGACAGACTGAGCAGTTTTCTTATTGAAAATGGGTTTATAAGAGGCAAAGTAGATACAACTCTCTTTAGAAAGGAATCCAATAGAGATTTCATTATAGTTCAAATTTATGTAGATGATATAATCTTTGGAGTTACTAATGAAACTCTATGTAAGGGACTCTCAGATTTGATGCAGAGTGAATTTGAGATGAACATAATGGGAGAATTAAAATTCTTTCTTGGACTACAAGTTAAACAAGAAGAGAAAGGTATATACATTCATCAGCAAAAATACACAAAGGAATTACTTCAGAAATATAAGATGAATGAGTCAAAACCTATGAGCACACCAATGCATCCATCTGTAGGTTTAACAAAGGACGAATCAGGTAAACCTATAGATCAGACTATCTATAGAGGTATGATTGGCTCACTTCTCTATTTAACTGCAAGTAGACTAGATATCATGCATAACGTTTATTTATGTGCCAAATTTCAATTTGATCCTAGAGAGTCTCATCTAAACGTTGTCAAGAATTTTTAGACATCTTGTTGGTACATCTAACCTTAGTCTATTCTATGAGAAAACAAAGATTTCAGGTTAGTAGGATACTGTGATGTAGACTATGCTGGTGATAGACTAGAACAAAAAAGCACAAGTGGTGGATTTCACTTCATCGAACCATGTCTTATATCCTGGACCAGCAAAAGGCAGAACTTAATTGTATTATCCACTGCTGAAGCAGAATATGTGTAACACCCCTATTTTTGGAAAAGGGTACAATGACTATTTTGCCTCTAGATGGACTAGATAATTGAGAAAATAGATAAAAATAGATAGAAGTGTCTAAAATTTATTTTTAAGTCATTTATGTGCTTATAATAATTAATAATAATTTTAGAAATCTTTTAGAAATTTATTAAGACAATTTTTATGAAATGACCAAAATACCCCTAGTTGACTGCGAGAGCAAACCAGAGACTTTTTGACTTCAAAGTACTTTGAAAATTTTATATTAGGTATATTTTAATTATAAAAATTTTATTTTGAAAGAGAAATAGTGAAAAATATAGCATTCTTATTTCAGCTTTTCAACCAATATTCTAATAATTGACTAGTTAATTTTGAAAAATTGGGAGAGAGTTTCAAAATTATGATTCCCACCATCATGCTCAAAATTTCAAGAGCTATATAGTTGTGATTTTTAATAATTTTTTTGACCCGAAGCCTAGAGAAATTAGAAAATGACGATTTTGTCCTTCTTTCTCAATATTAAGGGCTGACATGAGAAAAGATTCAATTGACATTAAAATGTCAATTTGAGCTTGGAATCATGTCATATATATTAAAATATAATTTTGAAATTTTCTGGAAATTTTCTAAAGTTCTTGTGTAAAATGACAAAAATGCCCTTGTGTGTCCTATAAGCCAACTGGTATTGGTTTGACATCCAAAAAAGGTAAAAAATGGTAATTTCAGTTTATTTATAGGTGAAATATTTAATTTTATAATTTTCATAAAAATTTTGGTATTTTTTGAATTAAAATGGATTTATTATAAATTTTTTAGCTTCAAAATACAAAATAAATAGATAAAATTTGAAATAAATTAATAAAAATTAAAATTAATTATTAGAATTTTATTTTTTATGATAAAGAATGTATTTGTCCAGTTTTACATTTAATTGAATTTTTTTGATATTAAAAGTCAATTTTTTCAAGTTTAGGCGATTTTATCAATACCGGTTAATTTACCCGCAGATAAAATTAACATCTAGAAGTTGGAAAGCTAAGGGAGCACGTCCACAACCTAGGAATAGCTGATTCATCACCCTATTTTTGATATGTGTCCCTAAATTGGATTAAAAATAAATAAAAATTAGATTTATGACATAATGGATGATGTAAATGGTGGGACACCTAAGCCCCCTTCTTCCTCTATAAATACCACCATCCATGGACAATATTTTCACCATTCTTCTCCTCCATAAGCTAGAGATCCTCTCTCTCTAAAATCTTCTCTCTCTAGAAATTCTTCTTCTTTAGTTTTTATGTTAAAATTTTGCTAGTTTTCAACTAGTAGAATTTTTCCTCCTAGAAGTTTTGCACCAACAATTCCATCATCTTCATCAACCACCTTAGAGGTAATGGGGGGAGTGGAGTTGGTTCTAAATTACTGTCACTTTGCATGTTAGTAGGAAGGGTTTTCCTCTAAATCCGTTTAAGCTTAAGTTTTATTGTTGTTATTATTGTTTAATATTAAACTTTAATTTTTGCTAAGTTGTTACTCTGCCCGAATTTATATTATTAAATCATAATTACTAAATTGTTACTCTGCTCAAATTTAAATTATTAAATTATACTTGCTAAGCTGTTACTCTATTCAATTTTAGAAAATTAAAATGCACTTCCTAAGCTGTTACTCTGCTCAAATTTAGAAAATTAAAATGTATTTATCTAGTTGTTATTCTGCCAAAGTTTTAGTAATTAAATTATAATTACTATGTCGTTATTCTACTAAAATTTTATATGATTACTAAATTGTTATTTTGTTAAAATTTTGGTATTGTGTAATTTCTGCAAAATAAGGCAGAAATGTTGATTATACTGGTGCTCAAATTAATTGAGACCAAGGAAACCTCTGCTTGAGAAGTTAGGAATTGATAGTCTAGTGAGTAATGTAAAGCAAGTGACATGCAGTGGCATGGCATCCTGCTAAGGAAGCTATAGTTTGGTACGTTGAGGAATGAAAGGCAGGGACCCACTTGCGAAGGTCTTAGGGGTAAGCATCGAGTGGTGAAAGTCCCATTGGCCAGGGTAGTGCCCTTAAGCCGAGATATTCACTTGACCAAGCTCGATAACCTCGACAACTGCTCAACATTCCAGGATTGGTTTGAGAGTATACCTCTATAAATGGATATCCTAAATTGTTATTTTGTTCCTCAATGATGACGAGGACTGTGCCATGTGATGGTGTTGAGAGAGGTATATATACTCCCAGTCACTTCCCAAGTTCTGTTAAGAACTATTACCCACTAATGGAAAGTATGGATTCATACTAAGTCAATGATTGTATAACATAGAACAAACTTTAGGTTCCCCTTTTATTGTCAACTGTGTTTTATCTGTATTGTGTGGTAGAATTCCTACCATACATGTAAAAGTGATATTAGAACAAATCACCCCACTCCATTACTTTTTCTCTTATGCATGATTGATTGCGGTTAATGAAGACTCGGCTGTTGATGAAGACCTATAGGGATAGTCTGATAGTTTATTATTTTATGGGATAGGGTAGACGGACACTACTTGATTAGGATCTTTTGATGTACTGGGAATAAGTAGTAACTATTTTGATGTATATTTCAATCTCCCTGTATTTCAATAATTTTTTTGATTATGAAATCATGATGTACAGTTCTACGATGAATACATATAGGTTTTATTATTTTACTATCGTTTTCAAATTCTGTTAAATTTACAAATTTTCTTTTATTAAAAGTGGAGAAAAATTTTACTCGCATTTTTAAATAAGTAAATAAGTATAGGTTGTATTCAATGTGAATGGGTGTCATAATATGTATCTATTGCAAGCTGCTGCTTACATCTCCTATGGGTAACATACCAACTTAAAGATTACTCTAGCTTTGAGCATAACATTCCTGTGTTATGTGACAATACTAGTGCAATCAATTTATCTAAAAATCCTATTCAGCATTCTAAAGCTAAGCATATAGAGATAAGACATCATTTTATTCGAGATTATGTTCAAAAAGGTGTTTTTGAAAATAAGTTCATCAATACAGACCATCAATGGGCTAATATCTTTACAAAAGCTCTACCTGTAGAATGTTTTAACTTCATCTTAGAAAACCTGCACATGAAAGTTTTACAAGAATAAACCATCTTATATGCATCGTCTCATTTGATCTTTTATGATTCATCTTACTATATTTCGTCTTATTTGATTTGGTCTTACTATATATCGTCTTATCTTACTTCATCTTACTAACACGATCGTCTGTGAATATGAAAAGTTTTTAAGTTCATTAGTTTGATATTTCCTTTTATTGATTACTCTCAATAACCACCCAAGAAGTGTGTGTCGTATTCCCTGCCATATCAAGTCACCATTAATGCACGTCTCTTCAGTATTTTCAGAACCTTTCTTTTTATTCAAACTTACCGCTCTTTCTTTCTCTTTACACTCTCTGAAAAACCTCTCAAACTCCCTAAACTAAAACCCTATTCCTTACCTTTACTCTCAAATCCTTTTCTCTCAAACTCACACTCATGGCCGCCCAAAAACAACTTGTGCCCATGGAAAGATTTCCAAAAAGTGACTTCGTCGTCGGAAAATGGGTTGACTTGTGAAAACTTGAGGAAGAAGGATTCCCTCTGCAAATGTATATCAAGAACATCGAATGGGAAGCTTTCATGCAGAAGAAAACTTCCTAGTATCATGCACCATACGCCTACTTCTGGGCCTCTACATCTAAAGTCAACAGAACTATCACTAGAACTGTCGACAATAAAGCCATCATCATCTCTACCGACGCCATTGCTGCAGCGTCTGGTTGTAAAGAGGAGGGTGACCTTTTCATTGAAGACTAGGAAAAGGTCATAACCCTAGAAACTGTCGACAAGGCATTATATGGAAAGCCCAGGACTCAAATTGAGAACAAGGATGTTTTAAGGAAGTTCTTCTACACTTCACACATGAAGCCTATATGCTGAGTACTTCACAACATCTTGCTACACATTATTCTGCCCAGAAAAGGTTCAAAGGATAACATAACCTCCAAGGACAGTTTCTGCATCTACAAGATGATGACGGGTTAGAAGGTCAATCTACCTACCTTAATCTTGGACTACTGGAGATTCTGTCTCTCCAAATCAAAAGAAGACGCCCAGAGCAAGCAGAAGCATCATATTCCTTACGCCATGCTCTTCACAAAGATCATCCATCTGCAGGTATAAAAGAATCTAGGTTGGAAAAGATGAAACAGGGTTCTAAGATCGATGTATCCATCCTCTAGAGGATGAGGATTGCACATCTCTTCTCTGGATATGTTGCAAGACATCCAGAGTTGGCATTGATCAAGGAAGAACCACCAGAAGAAGTTGTTGGAACTGCATTCAGAGTGGGTTCATCTACTGACCCCTCTATTGGTCCTGCGTCTACTCAACCTCTAACACTGACGAAACCCCAATCTTCTCAAACACAACCCAAACAGACCAAGCCACAAAAATCTAAGTTACCAATCAAAAGACCTTCGCAACCAGACCCTCAACCTAAACAGACCAAACCTCAAACCTCTTTGTCTCTACTTCATAAGAAACAGAAACCATTAACCATTCATCTGAGATCCAAACCAACTCCCCAACCTGACTTAGACGATGACCTCTTCATTAACACCCTTCTTACTACCACAAGCACAACTACTCTTGCCCCTCCATCACAACAACCACCTCTACCACCTACATCTTCTGAACCCACTCCATTTGTCCAACCTTCTCAAGAGCCCTCAAAATCCAAAGGCATTCCAATACCAAAAACAAAAGCTCAAGAAGAAAAATAGCTCAAGAGAGCCCGAGCTAAATCAAAACAGGCTGAAAAGAAGAAGAAAGAAGAAGCAGAAAAACTAGCTGAGGTTGAACAAGAACAGATTGAGGAAGCAAAGCTTCAGTCTATAATTGCACACTCGATACAAACAGCCCCTGCAGAGCATGATGAGCAAAAGTTGTTTACACAAGAGGACATAGCTGCTACCTCAAAAGGTAGATTACCTAGATCTCTTTTCTGGGAAGTTCCACAATATGTTTTTGTCTCTCAAGTCTTCAACCGTCTTTCTGTAGACTTAACAACCACACCCAGCCTTGATCAACCTGCAATGGCTGTTCTATTCTCTGTTTCCTTCACGGAACATGAAGTAGAAGGAACTTTGTTTGGAGGAGTTGGACCGATGATAGACGAAACAGCACCAAAAGATTATCGCTCTGAAACGCCTCTGTCTGAACATCTACAAAGGTGCACAATGATTTACTTTGAGCAGCCTGAGTCGCGTCAGACTGGAACGACAAAAGAATATTGTTTACCAGAGACCTTTGACCCAAAGGTACTTCAATCTTCAATCAATTATGAATTAGGCGAAGTTAATAATCCAAAGATGTGGATGACTCTCGTCAAATAAGAATGGCCTTTTTTGGTTCGCCATAGGTACGCTGAAAAATTTCCTAATATTGAAGAAAAAGCTACCCCAGCCGTGTCATATGAGCCGCACATCACCCCATACGTTTGGGAGGAAGGCTACAGCACTCAGTCAAACACTCCAATCTTCGTCTATCCACCCTCAACCAGAACAAAATTTCTAGCCGGATATGAAGTTTGGAGACAACATGGGATTCTCTATCACACTTCTCCCTTCATCCTAAAATGCAACTACTCAGAGTATCTGATCATGTGCAAAACGTACCATTACAAGCCCAAAATCATTTATCCGTTCTGTCATGGGATGATCAAGACTTATCCTCTCGCCATCTGTCCAGAAGATAGTCCAGACTTTGAAGAATGGCAGATAAGTGATGATGACTAGGAATTAGGGAGAATGATGAACAACTTCCTGCAGGAGAAGATGCAAATCTCTTTGCAGCATGCAATTTGTGAGCGAAGGTGTCCAAACCTTGCTCTAGGCCTACCTAGATTCATGGTTACTTTCATGTGGCTCCTTATGAAGCCATGGATCACCTTTCACATATGCTATCAGAAGAATTATTGACGCCAAAATTTGTCTATGGGAAAAGGAAAAGAACCGAAGTTCAGGTGCAACCCCCGAAGGCACTTGATGATTCGACAAAGAGCACTATCATCTGCACAGCTGACAGAACTAAAAGGAAAAGCAACTCTTCGAAGCACAGACCGCAAAAGGTTGTAAGATCATGTTGAAGCGCTCAAACACTTCTCTAGTCTCTCTGTTGATGAAAAGAGTCTGCTAAGTCATGAAACTGCACTACGTCTGACGGGTCACTACACGCAAGTATCTCTGTCTCCCTCCACCTCTACACCCAACCCCCAAAACCAACTATCCCTAAATCAACCCCTCACCTATATCTTCTTGTCCTCTGAAACCTTTGAAATATCTTTACCTTGCGGTCACTTTTGGTTCTATGGTCCTCCTGTACCATATGTTTTCAACTTATGTTTTGTAGAGGAACCAACTGATGAAGCAGCTCCCAGCTCTACACCTGCACCTTCAAACAATAAACAAGCCTTCAATGAATTGAAGCAGGCCGTGTTGCGTCTTGAAGCTGATCTTCAAAAGGAATGCAAAAAACGTAAACATGAAGAAGTTCTATTGGCCAAGCTGGCAAAGTGCTTCAAGAGTGACCTCGACTCATCGTCTACACCTTCAAACTCGGAATCCTCTGATTGATGATGCCAAAAGAGGGAGAAAAATAAAAGACAAAAGGGAGCATAAAGATATTGATCTTAGGGGAAGTATATTTTATTTTGATGATTTTTACGTTGAATAATATCGTCTAGTTTATTTCAATCACTTATATATATATTGCATCTGCTTAACTAAAGTACACCTATATAAAAGATGTGTTTGTTTACAACTCACTAATCAAAAAGAACTTTCATAGAAAATTGTTTTTACAAGAACTATAATTGTTTGTCATCATAAAAAAAGGGGAGATTGTTAAAACAAATGACGAATTTGTAGCCCTTAAATATTTTGATAATAACAAACAGTTAAAATTATGTGTCCTCACATTATCGTCTGATCTCTACTTCGCATTATATCGTGTGACGTTTTTCAAATTGAATATCGTCTTATCTTTCTTTGTATAAACTTCGTAACTAACAAAGCTTACAGACGATGACTATGCTCTAAAAAGATCCGCATATCAATCAGAGCGTAAGCTACCTCAAAATGTATAAAGCCTATACACCTATTCTCGAGGAAAGTCAGGGAAAAAGAAGGAATATGTGTGCGAATGTCAAAACGAGAAAGCAGACATAACAACTGCTAAAAGATTGAGTACAAGAATAGAAAAGATAAGCAGACTGCTTTATCTTATCATATAACAAGTTGGTAAAAAAAATGCTGCATTTAATGCTCCAACAACTCTTCATCAAACGAAGGCCATCTCCTACAAAATACTCAACGGATACTTTTGTAAAGCCTATAAATAGAAGAAGAGACCTCCTTCAAGCTGTTGTCGAATTTACGAGTGTTGTTAATATATTTGCTGCTGAATCCAAATATTCATAACTGCTTTGAGAAAAGAAAAAGCCTTTGTAAAAATAGTTTGAAAATCTGTATTTGAACTTCATTGTATATTCGTCTGATAAGACGTTAAACCCAGTGAAGTAAACTCACACAAATCTCTTTCTTTACGAGATTGGTTGAAGCCTAAAGAGGCTTTGTTTCAAAGAATACTTGGGTGTTTGATTGGAGAGGCAAGTGAAAGACTACTTGGGATTGGGCATGAATAGGCTTGTGGAGAGAATACTTGTAACTTGTAAAGTTAGTGGAACTCGGTTGTTGCCAAAAACTGGACGTAGTCTCTAAGGTGAGACGAACTAGTATAAAATTTGTGTGCCTTTCTATTTGTTCTTTCTTCTTTCGTCTGCCTTTTAAAACGTTTTGAAAATCTTTTTAATCATGTTTAATTAATTAAGTTGCTTTTAAAAAGGAAGAAAGGATTGCAAAAATTGGCCTTAACACAATTCAACCCCCCTTCTTGTATTTAATTTATGCCTTACATGCCTCCTTCTTCAGTGTCCTATAGTACTCCATTGCTCCAAGCCTCCAGCCTTAATACCAGGCTTTTCCCACCTATTATGAGGTCTGGACCAAGGCCAAGAAATTTTATTCCAATGACATCCATCGTCTCTATAATGTTGTCACTTCTTTACTCAATACAAAGTTAGAAAACATGGACATGCAGACTTATCTTGGTAAGCTTGACCATTTAATTGCTGATTATGCCACTCTCATGACCTTTGTAGAGACATTTTATAAACAACGCAGCTAGTTCCTTATGGTGCTTGCTCTCACCAATCTCCCATTTGATCTTGTCGCCATTCACAATCAGATTCTGTTCAGTCCCACGGTCCCAACATATGACATAGTCAATGAACAGTTGTTACATCTTTCCACACCACATACGTTTAGGCATTCCTCTGCCTCGCTGGTGATTCTTCCGCTTTTGTCTCCCACTCCTCTACTCATGGTGGACGAGGTGGGGGTCGAGGTGGTCACCATCATGCTCATTGCAATTACTACAATCGCTTTGGCCATGTGGAAGCCGAATGTCACACCAAGGCGCGAAAATAGTCGAAGCCAATGAATGTAGCCTAGGTTGCCACCCCTGCCCCAACTGCTGATGTTACTATTTCTACCGCTGAATATCATGACCTTCTTCAGCTTCGTGCAGCTCATCCGCCTGCCTCGCCTGCTACTATTGTGGCTCAGTCTGGTAATCCTATAGCCTTTGTCTCTCAGTCTTCTTCCCTTGGACCTTGGATCCTTGACTCTGGTGCCTCCGATCTTATGATTGGTAACCAAAATCTTTTTTCTCGCTTATCTTTTTCCACCTCTCTCCCCTCTGTTACCCTAGTAGATGGCTTTCGTATCTCTGTTCGTGGCATCAAACAAACACATCCACTTCCCAACCCATCCTTAAATTCTGTCTTATTTGTCCCTGGTTGTCCTTTTAATTTAATTTCAATTAGCAAACTCACCTGCACCCTTGACTACTCTGTTTTGTTTGTTAATAGCTCTGTTCTTATTCAAGATCAGCGTACCAAACGAACGATTGGAGTAGGACATGAGTCTAGAGGATTGTACCAACTTTCACCCGCCCGTTTGACTTTATTAACTTTTTGCCAAGTCTCTCAAGTGTATCTTTCTTGGTTACTCTCGCCTTCAGAAAGGATATTGTTGCTTCTGCCCTCATCTTCAACGATATCTTGTCTTTGTTGATGTTACCTTCTTCGAGTCCACCCCTTTCTTCTCTGATTCCATTGTTGCAGATAGTTCTTTGGTCGTTCTGCCCGTTGTTCCAACTCTGATCATCGTCCCTACTCCACCACCACTACTCTCCTACTATAGACGGCCCCACCCTCCTTCGGCGATTCCATCTACTGATCCGCCAGCATCATCTCCTGCTCTAAACTCCCCTCCACCAACGTTGCCTGAACCTGACCTTCCCATTGCCCTTTGAAAAGGTATTCGGTCCACTCGCAACCCTAATCCTTTATATGCTTTTTATCTTAATTATGCCCATTTATCTCCCTCCTATTTCTCCTTTATCTCTTCCTTGGATTCTGTGTCTATCCCTAAGTCTACAAGTGACACCATGGCTGATCCCAACTGGCAACAGGCGATGTTGGAGGAAATGGCAGCTTTACACGCCAGGTGATACTTGGGAACTTGTCCTTTTACCTCCTGGCAAGACCACTATGGGCTATCACTAGGTCTATACCGTGAAGATTGGCCCCGATGGCAAGATTGATCACTTTAAGGCTCGTCTGGTGGCTAAAGGCTACATTCAGATTTTTGGTCTCGACTATGGGGACACCTTTTCCCCCGTGACCAAAATCACCTTTGTTCACCTCTTCCTTGCTACAACTGCCATCCGTCGTTGGCCTTTCCACCAACTAGACATAAAAATTGCCTTCTTGCATGGTAAGTTGTAAGAAAAGGTTTATATGGATCAGCCACCAGGCTTTACGGTTTCAAGTGACTCTCACCTTGTCTGCCGACTTCGCCGTTCTCTATATAGGTTGAAACAGTCTCCTCATGCTTGGTTTGGCTGTTTTAGCTTTGCTTTACTTCAGTTTGGCATGACTCGTTGTGAGGTTGATCACTCTGTGTTTTCCCTCCACTCTCCATCTAGCCTCTGCATTTACCTGGTTGTCTATGTTGATGACATTGTCATTACTGGCGATGACTCCGACGGTATCCATAGACTCAAATCTCATCTCCAGAGTCAGTTTCAAACAAAAGACTTGGGTCCGCTCAAATACTTCTTAGGGATTGAAGTTGCCCAATCTTCCTCTGGCATTACCTTTTCCCAACAGAAGTACGCTCTAGACATTTTGACCGAGACCGATATGCTTGATTGTCACCCTAGTGATACTCCTATGGATCCCAATGTGAAGCTTCTTCTGGGTCAGGGGGAGCCACTAAAGGACCCGGGAAGATATCGTCTTCTAGTGGGGAAACTTAATTACCTCACTGTCACTAGACCAAACATCACATTTGTGGTTAGTGTGGTTAGTCAATTTCTAAATACCCCTTGTGATAGTCATTGGGATGCTGTCATACGTATCCTTCGATACATCAAGAATGCACCGAGTCGTGGATTACTATATGAAAACAAAGGCAACTCCAAAATTGTTTGTTACTCTGATGCTGATTGGGTAGGATCACCATTAGATAGGAGGTCCACCTCTAGGTATTGTGTTCTTATTATAAGGAATTTGATCTCATGGAGGAGCAAGAAACAAAACATAGTTGCTAGATCCAATGCCGAAGTTGAATACCATGCTATGGCAGCAGTTGCATGCGAGATTACTTGGCTTAGGCAACTTCTCCAATAACTAAAATTTGGAGACACTCAAAATACTAGATTGATTTGTGACAATCAAGCAGCTCTCCACATTGCATCAAATCCAGTCTTCCATGAGTGGACTAAACATATAGAGATTGACTGCCACTTTGTGAGAGAGAAAGTTCTCTCAAGAGAAATCACCACTGACTTTGTTTCCAGTGACCAACTGGCAAACATGTTTACTAAATCCCTCAAGGGTTCTCATGTTGACGACATTTAGAACAAGCTTGGTTCATATGACATGTATGCTCCAGCTTGAGAGGGAGTGTTAGAGAAACGATTCTATGCAAATAGGGAAATAGGGAAACTTGTATTGTAGAGATACGATTCTGTGTAAATAGGGAAATATGAAAACTTGTATAGCTGAAAAATTAGGGATCACATTAGATTTTCTTTTTCTTTACTATACCATCGTTTGACTATAAATAATGAATCATATGTGTGGTCTATTAACACACATTTTCCAGTAATAAAACAGGTATTATCACATCCAAGAGATGAGAGATTAGCATTTAAATTTTTGGAGAATTAACATATAAGGCTAGACTGTACTACTGTACTTAGTTTAAAAAAGAAAAAAAGATTCAGTAACCACGCAGTTTAAAAAGTTATTATCAAGGTGGAAAGTTTCTTGTCTATACATGTTGGTATGGGGGACTTAGTTTCCTTAAGCATATGGTCCTAGGTCCAATTATAGTATTCATGCAGAGAAAAATGACATTAGGAGAGGACCCTGAGTGGATTTTTCTAGGAAACCAAGTTACTTAGGTTAATCTAATAAGAAACTGAATCAAAATTATTTTAAATATAAAGTATCTGTGCACAAACAACTTGGCAATTATATTTTTTATATCAAAAGACTGTAATCCGTTTTTTTGTTTTATTCATTTTACGTGCTTTTGGTGATCAATAGTCACAGCCGCATAGATGGTGGTCAAGCACTGATGCAAACAGAAATCATACGGTTAAAGCTAGACTTTTCATATAGAAAAGGGACGGGAAGAGAAAAGACCAAAAACACATTTCATGAGGGAATAAAAAGAGAAGAAATGATATGTTGCTAACATATTTTTCCCCTAACAACTCATGAACTGTTCAATTCAAGGAATCATATCATATGAATAACATTTGAAATAAAACTTACACATTTTTTTCTTTCTCTGTCCATGCAGGTACCGGTCCCGTGAGGAGATTTCCAGTTAAATATCTACAATCGAAGAATATCTGGAAATAAGCATGTATAAAACTCATGATTTATTTATAACCCAGCATCATGGTAAAAATGCCATTCATATTGAATCATACTCTTATCTTTTCCTTTTATTAGATTAACTCACCAGGGATGCTCCTATAAACTTAAATTGTTTAACCGAATCTCTGACTCTCGTAAGACATTACAGAGATCAACAACATAAATTCCAATTATGTACTAGAATCCAAAATCTTGTGTTTATCTTTTCCACTCTCATTATCTCCATTCATATCTTGTCTTTTCTTTCTTTTCACTTGTTTTTCACTTTCAGATAGAGGAGGAGACTAGATCCTTCGACAGAGAAAGGGAAAATGTTTTATCTATGAGTCTCAACAGCCAACCTTAGCCTTAATCACTTAAATTCCATAACTATTAGGTTGACACACATGCTGCATTTATTCTGGATAACTTTAATCTTCAAGGATCTGATTAGATTTATCCAGCTAAAGGTTAAAACTTGAGTTTTACAAGTAAAGAAATAAAATTAGTTTTAGATTTAAATAAACATATCTGTGATTAACATCAAAATACTATTTTCATTTGATTATTTAGAAATTAGAACTGACTAATGGCTTTGACAGTTTATAAGAAATGCAGCCCAAATCTCAATATGTAAGAGAAATGTTAGTAGCTACATACTATTTGACGCATTATTTCCAATGCATTATTATTGGGTGAATTTCATGTAGGCCTCACTAAAACAAGAGTGGGCCTAGGTTTATTCGTGGAACCAGTGTTAAGTTTGCACATAATGGAAGTATGTCAAAGCATTGCTCTATGTGTGTGTAATATAAAAATGCAGCCACAAGATGAAACTGAACAGCACTACTTGGCCACCAGGAAATTCAGCCCAGTTTTGGAGTAAGAGAAAAGAAAATAACAAACTTCTTACATATAATCTGTCTTTCTTAGGCCATACTCAAAGCTGTTTGGAATTTGTCCACTTAATTTGTTAAAGCTGAGGTCTCTGAAAAAACAATTACATCCAGTAAGCTGAAGAAAATGAGCATAGAAAAAATATTATAAAATGTAATAAATTCAAGAGGTAAATAGAAGTTATGTTTCTCAGAGCATTGGAGTATAAAAGGAAAGAGTATTGAAAGTTAAAAGTAATACAAGAACATTGTTATCAATAGTTGCAGTTAAGCATATTGGGAGAATAACAGAAGTTACAAGGTTTGTAAATTAGATATAGTCCCAAGATATTCAGGTATCGTTCCATTAATGTTGCAACTCCTCAGAATCCTGTGAAACAGTAGATAGACAGCCTTATTGATGCATCGTCTCACAAAGTGAACAAGGTAAGAAAAGAAGTTGGAGCAATCAACTCACAGAATTTCCAAATTTGTCAGATGGTTGAGTTGTGGAACAGGGAAATAGTCAGATCCATTTAGATCACTAATTCTCCTGCGCATCAAATTTTAAGCATAGATAAACACAATTAAAATGAAAGTAAATTTTGAAACCTCACTTACTATATAAGATACCATACATATAAATCAGTTAAACTTTCAAGTAGTGAAATTCCAGAAGGAATTGGCCCGCTTAATCCAGTTCCTTGAATCACTCTGTCAAAAGAAAAGAAAAAAATTGTTCAAATTAAGACATTATGTTATTCAGCAATAACATTGGTACCCAAAAAAGGAAAAAAAAAAAAAAAAAAGGTGGATTCTCGCAGTTTCTGGAGACTTGTCCAGCTTTGAGTAAAATCAGGTATCTTTCCAGAGAATTTGTTGTCCCCTAGTTGACTGCATAATGTGATGATAATAAACAATGAAAAATTACTATTAGTTCAAGATGGTACTTAAAAAAAATAACAATATAATTTAATTTAGTAGTCACTAATTAGTGTACTAAAAATAACAAAAAAGAGGAAGCTTACACTTCCTGCAAGGTAGTGAGTCTGGCAAATGTTGCAGGTAATTCTCCAGTAAAATTGTTGGAGGTACGTAGCCTAAACATATTAAAAACAACAATAAAATATGAAGAGAAACCAAGATATTCTAATTAAACTAAACTGCTATTCAATGAGCATTGACATTTGATATTTTCAGAGCATAAGTCAAGCAAAGCAAACAACCAAAACATATTACTAAAGCGAATGTAAATGTAAAATAAAATAAATGTCATACCATCTTTGAATATTTGGAAGATTCCCAAGCTCAGAAGGAAGATTTCCAGACAGTTGATTGAATTCCAGGGTCCTATTCACATAAAGTTAAAGTTAAATTTCACAATTAATATTTATAAATCCATATGAGGTGAGAAATGCTTAGAAACAATATATGGTGGATAACCAGAAACTCACAAACTTTGGAGAGTGGAGATGTTTGCTAGCTCTGCTGGGATTGAACCCGTTAGTCGAAGAACTATCATAAATATGAAACACCTTGGCAGGCATTAGCTTCTTGTTTCAAGAAATTTGTACATCACAACAAACAAAATGCGTTATTACAAAAAAATATAAATAAGACTCATATTTATGTCAAAATTGTATACTATATCAAGTGAAAAATCCAATAGTGTTCTCTGTGTCATTTAATGTTAGTTATATCAGTTTCCTCAGTCATTTCTATTTTAAAAAAAAAAAACAACCTAAGCAGACAATAATAGCCCACAAAGCTGATATGTTAACATTAAATGGCGTAGAGAAAAAATCAATTTTAATTAAGAATCTCTGATTTTATATAGATAGCAATGCTAGCATGTTCTAAAATACTCTTGCAAACAAGTTTTTTATTATTTTATTATTTAGTAAAATACACAGATCCCATTGAATAGGGAGTCCGACCGATATCATTAAGTGAATCTACATGTATTTCACTCAATGATAAAAATTATGCTGGAAAAAATGAATTAGAGAGCGTGTTAATAGTGTTAGCAAGGTTTTAATAAATGGTCCGCAATCGCAATTGTGACCGCAACTTCAAGGTTTTCGGGTCTTCGTGACTTCAATTGTGGCCACATCAGCCACATTTGTCTCCAATTTAAAATCGTGAATGTTAGTAGCATTGCTCTTGTATATGTATAGATTGATGGACCAAAAATTGACAGAGAAATTAAAGAAAGAGTACATGTGGACAAGATTCAAGGAGCCCCATTCTTTAGGAATTGTACCGTTTAGGTAATTGCGACTGAGGTCACTGTAACACAGAGAGAGAGAGTCACGCAGAATTGCAAATAGCGGTTAGTTGTTGCAATGAAACATTTTAAAATACATTGTTGTTGAATCAATATGAGCAAAAGTTTAAGAATAACATACATTTCTTGAAGGTAAGGCAACCTGGCCAGTTCTGGTGGGAGAGTGCCTTGGAGATTTTGTACTTTCAAAAGCCTGCACGTTCGTTTAGCCACTAAAATCGTTAAAAAAAAAAAAAAAAAAACAACAACAACACTGGAGTGGAATGAGTCACACACTCACACCAGTAAGCTTCCTTTTCGTTTTTGACGTTTTACTGGAATAAGTAGACCAAGCAAAGATCCGTGCGAATATTTTTGAATTAAATTAAATTTTAAAATTGTTAATTTAAGAAAATATTTAAAAGACTTAAATATATTTTTGGTTCTTTATCTTTTTACTAAAATTCGTTTTTATTCTTTATCTTTTAAAAGATTTATTTTAGTCATTTAACTCTCAAATTTGAGTCAATATTATTCTTTCGTTAACATTGATTGTTTTCGATTTTGAGACATAATTTTTAACCCTTTTTTAACAATTCAAGACCTAAAATTTGTTCCATTAGATTTATTTACATGAAAATTATGGAACCCGATTAATGTTCAAATCAAAAAGGGTCATAAATATGGTAAAAAACACGTGAAAAGTGAGTTCCACAAGTAACCGAAAAAAAATCTGATATTAGATTTTTCAGTTTTTTAGTTACTCGTGGGACTTATTTTTCACACGTTTTTCACAACCTTTTTTTGGTTCGAATATTAGTTGGGTCTAATAGTTTTCATGTACGTGAATCTAATGGAACAAGTTTTAAATATTGAATTGATTGAAAAAAGGTTCAAAATCATGTTTCAAAATCAAAAACGATCACTTTTAACAAAAGAACTACGTTGACTCAAATTTGAGAGTTAAATGATCAAAATGAATCTTTTAAAATATAAAGGATCAAAACGAATTTTAGTAAAAAGATAAATGATCAAAAATATATTTAAGCCTATTTAAAATTATAAATTAAATATACCCAATTAGTTTACGTAAAATTTAAAATATGATTAAAAATTATATCGTACGTAGAGAAATTAATTCAAATAAATTTAGATTTAAAACTTAAATGGAAAACAATTAATAATGACATGTGTTTTTTTTTTTTAAGAAAAAAAGGTAAACCAAGATATCAAATTTTTGTTTAAAAAATCCCCCTTTAACAAAATAGAAGTACTCTTTCAAAAATGGTGAAATTTATTTTCGTACTATATTAAAAAAAATAGCACATATCATTCTTAATATATCTTATTTTTAATTAAAAAACAGTTATTATAATTAATATATCTTTTTTGAAATTTTATATTTAAATTAATTATAATAACTGTTTTCATAATTTGAATATTTTAAATTTTAGTTGAAAATATTATATATTTTTCATAATATAAATAATATTTTTTAATTATGCACACGATGCGCCATACTTATTAATATACTTTCATTTAATGTACATGTCTAGGTTTTTTTAATGCATAAATTTTAGGCTAATAAGAAACCATCAAATAAAATAAGAGTGATATCCGCATATGTAAAATATAGTATCCAAAATTTGCACTATATATAAATTTGGTTCTTGACATTACAAAAAAGTAAATTTAGTCCTTAACTTCAATAACTATTAGTTAATTAATTTGGTCATCAACATTATGAAAAAAAAAATCAATTCTTAATTTTATTAACTATTAATTAATCAATTTGGTTCCTAATTTTTGTGCGTATATATATCAATCATGACACCAAATCATTTCCTCTAAGATTTTGTCACTATGTTAATTATCTAAATATTTTATTATCAAAATTAGAGGTGGCAAAATGGGCTGGGCTAATCAGCCTGACCCGAACCTACCCACTAAAATATAAGGCTTGGGCTCTAAATATTGAGTCCGAATAAAATGCAGGTTTTTTTAGCTTGATCCAATAAAGCTTGCATTATAATCGGCTATGTTCTAAAATCCAAACCGGCCGGTCAGACCCAAAAATCGATGAACCGGTCACCTGACCAGTTCAAATAAACTACTAGCTTGAAGAAAAATCGGTTAAAAATTAGAAAACCGGTCAAAAATGGATAAAACCAACCAAACACTGGTTCACAGCAGGTCAATAAAAAATACTTAATACAACATTATTTTAATTTTTTTCTTAAAATAAATAAAAACCAATCTAAAATATTTATCATTTTCTTTTTTATTTTAAATACAAACTTGTTTTTATTAATAAATGTTGGTGTGTATAGTTAAAACTTATACTTAAGTATCATGACATATTTGATTTGTACTTTTGTAGGTATTGTAAATGTAAAGAACCTATAAAATTATGTTTTATTTTTAATTTTTAGTATTATAAAGTTATAATATTATGTTTTAATAATATTATTTTATGTATTACTTAATTATTATTATTATTTTATTAATATCGATTCGACCACAGTTCAACTATTGTTGAACTATTAAACCTTGAACTAATGCCTTGACTGGTTCAATGACCGATCCAATTTTAAAAACATTGATAATCGAGCTCAGGCCGAGCTAGCCAAGTCAAGTTCAGGCTACCCGCCTTTTTTAAAATTTTATTGAGAAAAAATGGGACTAAGAGAAGTTTAGGAGACTAAAAATAGTTGTTAATTCATTGTCTCAAACTTTCATTTGTTTGACATAGGTTTTGATATTTGATTTTTGACAAAGGTTAGTTATAAAATTGTAGTACATGATTCCAAATTATATTTTATCTTGTTGAGTTACATATATTTAAGATGCTAGAAGATTTTTGAAACTTAATTTATTCAACATAGGCTACTTACAAAGTTACAATACATGTATTACATTTTATTTTTTTTTGAGTTGCATATATCTACAATGGTATAAGACATTTTCAACGTTTACAAACTCATATGTGTAAATCATTAAATATATAACTACTTTTACTGTAACTTTTATAAAATGATAAACAAGATTACTTTATAATATATAAGCATTTTTTGTGCTAAAAACAATTATAGTGATTGTCATAATATCACATTTCAATTTTTTTATAAATGTAATAATATAATAAAATAATTATTTATATTTTATTTATTACACTAAAATAAATATGTCAATAAAAATAATTATCATTATAATTTCAATCTTGAATTTGAAAGAAAAATAAAAAAATTCAACAAAAAAAGAAAAATAAATAAAAGATGGTAGGCCGGCCCAAAAAGCCCACAACCTGCGTAGAGCTGGGCTTAGGCATCAAATTAAAAAACCGAATAAAATTCGGGTATTTTTAGCCCAACCCCTTATAACCTGTGGCCCACATCATGCAGGCTCACAATGGGCCAAGTAACTCGTTTTGCCACTTCTAATCAAAATAGTGCCTTAAATTTAATTCGTAACTAAAAATTGATCCTCTGAAAAAAATTATTTCTTTTTTTTCTCCATAAATATAAATATAAATATAATAACATTTTAAATCTTTGGATTACTAATTTAGGGATAGAATTTTTAAAGAACAAACACAATGATTTTTTAGGTTTTTCCAGGGACTTAATTGAATTAAAATTTGTAAATGACTAAGTCATGAAACTCTAAAGACTAACATAAGAGTTTGCTCGTAAATCCACTTGCTGCTTCCACACTTATTTTAATTAGGACTACGACTGGCTTGCATGAAGATTTGGAGATAGATGAACGGTCAGCAGATATAGAATCAAGCGCAAGTTGAGAAAGAATACAAAAAAATTAAAACGCCATGGCTTCATAGAAGTCAAAGTTAAAAATAGACAATTGTAGCCGCATTTTTCCTAAACATATATTGATATACTACAAGTTGGCAAAACCTACATGTTGACTATCCTAACCTTCTAAATTTTTAATGTATTGTACCCACACAATTGTTCTTTTACTTTATTCTGGGTATGGCAAATGTTTTGCTTACATAAAAACTGAGACAATTTTTGTTGTTTTCTTTGAATTTTAAGATTATTTTTTAGATGTATGTATACGAAAGAGCTAAAAAGTAAGTGAGTGATAAAGATAATTAATTATATACGATATATATCAAATATGGTGTCAATTAATTATTTAATATTAAAATAACGGAATTATTTGGTTATTTATTTCTTTTGAGCAAGAAATGACTTTTTTCCAGCATTCTAGCTCTACGAAAAGTTGAAGAACTCGTCGATTGTATGTGTTTTTTGTCTTTATGAATAAAGTTAATACTCCCTAGTACTCTACCTAGCCAAAATCTTGAATTCTTGAGTCTTGACCGAATAATTACCTAACCATTTTGTAAGTGACAGCAATATGTTGAGAGTTTAAGGAAATGAAGGGAGTGAGACATGTGCATGTTAGTAACATGGCAGATTGTGCCATTGGCAAAGGAGCAATCACATTCACAGGTGACATTATTTTTGGTCCCTCTCACTTTGGTATGCGATGTCCAGTTGCGTTCTCCGCAGCATGGATCAACACTGAAATCCCAATTCTTCCTCCCCAGTGTCTTATCTATGTCCTTCAGAGCTCGTACTATATATAGTATGATGACTAAACAAGTCACATAATATTTATGTATAGAACAAATACATACTGATTTGTTACATGTCTAAGGTTTAATTTGGATAAACTTCCCAATAAGTACTTGTACAAAAAGAAAGATGAACTGAAAAAAAAAATCAAACTTCTTTTTTAAATTAAAATAAATTTCTGTGCCTCAACATTTTTTCAATTTTTCTCATTTAATTTTTCTAGAGGTTGAAACGAATAAGTTTATTTTAACTTATGAAATAAGTTTGATTCATTTTATCTTGTGAGTTTGTCTTATTTTCTTCTCTAACCAGTACTTATTGAGAAGTTTATTATCCAAATTAACTCTACGTTTGTATCTTTGCATACCTTCATCTTCTGGTAGAGTGGCTCCAAAAGCTAAAGAGACAAAGCAAAATGCAACTAGCAGCTGAAAGAGGAAGAAATGAGGTGAAGCCATGTTCACGCGGTTGTTGATTTCATGATGGAAAATAGATTTCTTCATGAGAATTAACTGATGAAAAGAAATATATATTATTCAGTGATAGGAACAATTATGAACGGTATGGGCTTCATTAGGGTGAGAGTGGGGAAACAAATTCAGCTCAAAGAGGAGTTTTAGTTCTTTCGGGGATTGGTGAGGAAGAAAATAAGAGAAATTTCACACTTCATACAGAGACACGGAAATGGGTGGTGTTGGAAACCTTAAACATGATATATATGATAACTAAAACAAAGTCAACTCGTGAAGAATTTCCCACTTGGTAATTTTATAAGTATATAGATAAGCAAATGGAACAGGGAACGAGTACTTGAAAATGAGGTTGGTATTTTAAATGAATGAAAAAATAAAGAGGATAAACATTTGGTGGAGTTTAAAATATTAGAGGATTAATGGCCAGTGTTGTGTTTACTGACACTGTAAAAGATAGACAATTAAGTTTCTTGTTGGTTGTATATTTGACTGGTATATTGTAGTTGCATAAATCAGAAATAATAATAACAAAAAAAAAAAACAGCTGTTATCAAATAAATAAATAAACAAAGCAAGACAAAGCATTTTGTTTTATTTCGGTTGTGTTGTGGTTAGGTGTCATTCTTGAGTCATTTGACAGAGTCATTTTGTGGCCTGTTTGTCATAACAGATTTACCGTGAAGTTTACTTCTGTAAAAGGAAAGAATTAATTATAATTTTACAATAGCTTGTAGTATACGTGCAAGAAACCAAATGACTTAAAAAAATGAAAATTAATAAAATTACTGCAGGTTAGATAACAGAAATGTAGTAAAACTGCTTTAAACCATCATCAATTAGGTTTGACAAAGTCAAGAGCCTACAACTCCCAATAACTACAGCTCCTATCTCCTGTCCGTGACTCAAGGACTAATAGTAATACTTAGATCTTGTTTGTGTAAATATTTTTTAAAATATTTATAAGAAATAAAAATAAGAAGATAAAATAAATTTAACTTTTTTCATTAGTTAAAAGTAATTTATGTACTTTAACTTTTAAAGTTTTCTCATATAACATTTTTAAAAAGGCTATATTTGGCAAAACCAACTAAAAAGGTAGCTAAAGTTAAAAGGTAGCTAATAGTTGAAAGCTGGTAACTAGTAATTGAAAACTATTAAGCTAACTTATTAAATTACAAGTATTTGGTAAAATTATATGTTGAAGTAACTGATAAATATAAAATGACAAAAATAGACATGTTTGTATAATAATTTTTATATAAATATTAATTTATTTTATTAATAAAAATATATTTTGAGATATTTATAATTTTATTTTTTTAATTAATTCTAAACTCTTGTAATTTTTTATTTATAGATTAATTATTTTAAGAAATTAATTAACAAAAATTAAAAATAGCATTACTTATAGCAACCAAAAAAAAAGGATGAGCAACAAGGGTAATGGCTAGTCGGTGAGTTTTTACTTTGAACTTGTGAATTAGTAAAAGAAAAGAAACTAAATAAATAAATAATAAAATCTTACCTTATTTAAAAATGATAAATAGGAAGCTTAATAAATATTTTAAGGGTAAAAATGAAATAAATATAAAAAGCTAGAAGCTAGAGCTAGTGTTTTAAAAAACGTTACTTGAAATAGCATCTTAAAAAATATTACAAGTTACTAAAAAAAACTTATTTATCAAACACTACTAATAAGTTTAAACAAGTTTTTCAACTAATTAAAAAAGCTAGAAGCTAGTTAAAATGTCTTGTCAAACATAGCCAAAGTTAAGTTTAACTTACACATAAGTTATTTTTAACTTATAGAAAATCTTAATTCATTTTAGTTTTTCATTTTCATTTCTTATATGCGCTTAATGAGAAATTTATTCGACTTTATTCCTCTTCAGCTCTCCCCTGCAACCAGGCCTTCGTGCTTTCCTTGTGACATGGGATGATGCTCTCCACTTTTTGACTCATCATTTTCGTTTTAAGAGATTATAAGTATATATGTAAATTAATGTGTGTTAATTAAACTAAAAAAAAGACAGAAATATCAATGGAGATTGGTCTTATAAAGAGGTTAGTCTCCCAAGACACCTTTAAGAGAAGAGAAGCGCGCTCCTTTAGTGTCAGCATGACATGACTCAACTAAAATTGCTTCTTATAAAAATATTTATTTGGTAAAAAAGTCAAACATGCAATTTTGATTAATTTAATTTAGGGTTCGTTTAGAGTAGTTTTTGGTTGTGAGTTTTGAAAATTTCAAAAATTATAACCAGTTTTTAGTTTTTAAAAGTTAGTTTTTGTTTTTTTTCTAATTTTTGATTTCAAAATAAACTCACTTTAAAATTTCTTATTTTATTAAAATTAGTTTAAGGATATGTTTGTCTGGTAATGACAGTGGTGGTGGTGACGACAACAATGATGGTGGTGGCAGTGGTAATGCCAGCAGTGATAGAGTGTCGACGATGACAGTTGTGGCCGTGTCGATGATGACAGTTGTGGCCGTGCCAACGATAGTGGTTGTGGCGGTACCAGTGGGGTGGTGGTGGCAAAGTCAGTGGTTGTGGTGACAGTGCTTGTGGTGGTGGCGACGACGCTAGTAGTGGTAGCAGCAACGCTAATGGTCGTGGTCATGGCGGTGTTGATAGTAGTGGTGATGAAGCTTGTGGTGGTGGAGGCGATGCTGGTGGTCATGGTCGTGGTAGTGGTGGCAGCAATGATAATGGTGGCAGTACCGGTGGTCGTGGTGGTGATGGTAGCGACGATGGTGGTGGTGACGGCAGTTGCGGCAGCAATAGTGGTGGTGGTGACAATGGCGGTAGTTGTGGTGGTGGTGGTGGTGGCGAAAAAGTTATTGTCAAATATAGTGATATGTATTTTTTAAAAAAACTAAAACCCAAATTCACAAATCTTTTTTTTTTTTGTTTTGAAATGAATCTAAAAGAGTTTTAAAATTAAGTTAAAAATCATTTCAGCTCCATTTTAGCCAAATGCGTTTTGTTTTGAAAATTAGATTTGAAAACCAAAAACTCACAACTACCCCAAACGGGCCCTTAACTTTTTAAAATTACTCTCGATAAGTAATTTATTTTACTGAAATTAAGTTCCAATTAATTAGAAGTAAGATAAAGTGTAAATAAATAGTTGGGTGTGTTATATGCTAAGTGTAATTCTTGAAGACAATTTATAATTAACGAACATAAAGATATAACTTGAAATCTAGTTTTCAATGTTGGCCGTGCTAAATATCTATTTGTCATTCCACTTAAACCAACATGTTTTGACGAATATATATTATCATTTAGATTTTATACCGGTCCGACGTATAAATTTGTAAGATATATAATATTTTATTCTTGTATCATTTATCATTATACTTTATAAATAATGATATTAAACAATTTTTTATTTTACATTTGAATATATTATAATAAATAGATTATTATAACTTAGTTAGAAAAGGAATTACTTTTTTTTGTCAATAGAAAAGGAATTACAAAACTATTTATGTAGTATTATTTCATATTGCCTCAAGTCCAATAAAGGGTCATTGACTTAGTACTAATCTAGCCCTATTCACCCATATGTTTCGTCCTCACCACTTTGTCTCTACATCTCGAACAATTGAGATTTGCCTTGCAATACAAAAGCCAACCTACTAACCTACATGATGAGCTACTAGCACCTCCTCTTTCAAGGACAAAATTCTCATTGTATTTTCTATAACCACTTCCTGATGCAGCATGGGCACCCTCTTTACAACCAAAAGTCAATGTGGGGTAAGCTGATGGGCCTAACAAGTGACCCATCACTCATCTATATAACCCTTCCACCATCTCCTTATAAATATTAAACACAAGCACTTTCCTCAAGTATGTTCTCTACACACCAATACTAAAACTTTGTTAGAATTTTTACTTACCTGAGCATCAAAATGCTTGTAGATGTCAACCACCATGACCAACCACCCACAGCCACTACTAAGATAGCCTAAGGGCAATTAGAGACCTAGTCCAATGTACACCTATAGGATCGATGGGATCAGTTCAACCAAAACATTGGCATCGTCTCAGAAAACGTACCTTACCCCATGATTTGCCCACCAATTAAGATGATTAACACATGCAAAAGCACATCTCACTAGTAAGAGGCCAACCCTGATGCCATGAACAAATAGCCATAATTGGCCAACAGACCAAATCCTATAATTATGAGGGCACTCATATAGCACCCATATTGTGTTTGGTTTGGATCGCAATAAGTCACCTGTCTAAGAGTAGTCCCCACCCCTTACCAACTATAACACCCCAATTTCTATAATCTGTGATCTATTTGATTAATCATAATTTTAATAGAAAACCCTAATTTAAATTATAAGATTTAATTAATTGAACTTATGTGATTTTTGTAAAAGTTTCAATGAAAAAATTAACTGAAGCTTAGACTACATTGTGAAATAGACAATGTAAAATTACACTATAGTTATGAGCAAACAGATATATATATATTCTAAAATTAATAATAATTAGTCATTACTAGTTATAATTAAGCTTTTGTAAAAATTTGAATTAATTCTGACACCATTGATTTCTAGTCTTAGTATAAGGAACTATCTAGAAGATATTGATGGTCCTTTTTATAAGACGTTTTACAATTCCTATGAAGCATTTAAATCTTTTTTCCATCATTTGCCCTTATTAAAGACTTTGAATATTTGTGCCTTTATTTGATAATGGTGCATAATGCATTTGGACTTTAATGTCTTCACATTACCCACAAACAAGTTAATAATGATTAACAAGGATAAAATTGGTGTTATAATATTTTTTAAAAAACCAATAAAACCAACTAATTTAACTATTTTTATTCTATGTAATTATGTTACAAGTGTTTTATATTAGGGACCAAAGTATTATTTTAATTCAATATAAAATGTGCGCTTTTCAATAAGCTTTTTTGGAACAAAGATATACCCAAAACCACCTTCCATAAATATTAATTGATTAATATTCCCTCCAATTGTCTTAGATGACCTAATAAAACATTTGTGCATCTAACAATAGTGATTTATTAAATGTGTAATACCCAACATATCCTTTGTTTATAATCAAATATGAGGTAATTAAGGATACAATTAAGGATATACAAAATGAAATAAATCCCTAATTTCTAGTTAATGAAATCGTTACATATTTTCCTATTTACACATAATAAAGGCATATATTTAACACTCCCCTTCAAGCTAGAGCATATATATCATATGAACCAAGCTTGTTACAAATGTACTTCACATGCCATCCTTTGAGATCGAGTCCATTAACCTCCTTAATTAGCATTGTCAATCATCCTTCCCGAACTCAACTCTTGAAATTTGTAAGTAGAGGAGTTAAAGATGGTCAAATAGTTTAGATCATGCATCAATTTACTAATGGACAAAAGATTACATGACAAATTTGGGACATAAAGGACATTATGAAGACTTAGAAATTTAGAAATAAGAATGGAACCAACACTAACTATGGTAGAAAAGGTACCATTTGCAATTCTAATCTTTTTATGACCCGTACAAGGATTATATGTGGAGAACAATTTTGAACAATTTGTCATGTGGTAAGTAGCTCCAAATCAATGATCCATGGGGCTTTAGAATAATATTTGGTATTAAGAAGAGTAATAGAAATAGAAATACCTTTATGGGCTAGAGAAAAGGATGAATTAACTGACATTTTAGTTGAAAAGAACTTATACAAGTGCTTCAATTGTTTCTTAGCGAAAGGAAGTGTCTCAGAATTTCCCTTTTGCTCCATGTTTTCTCCATTTGAGGCTTGAATTGCCCAACCTTCTCCACTTATTTTCTTTTTGTAGTTGTGTGGCTTCCATTGAGTTTCTAGCAAGTATCCTTTGTATGCCTTGGTTTCCTACAATGATCACATCAAGGCTGCTTCACATATTAAGCTAATTTTATGTATTCTACCATTCAACTTTTGGATTATAAGTTGTAAACTAGAGCCCAAGGATAAAGTAGTGACCACAGATGATGATGCAACTTTGACGCTATTATGATTTGAGGAAGACATGATGAGTGAACATAGGATCAAGTTTGAAGCTTTGATACTATGTAATTTTAGGAGAAGAAAAATGATCTTTTCTACTATTGATTGATCAAAATTACATGAGAGTTATACAGGCAGAGATGGCTAAGAGAAAATCTTAACCACCTTGATTACAAAATAAATATAAGGATATAATAGAGAGAAAATAAAGGAGAACCAAATAAAATTAAAATAATTTGATTTTGATCTTAACTACCAAATCTTCTAGGAAATAAAATCAAATCAGATTTAAATAATCTGATCATGATCTTAGCCATCTAAATCTTTTAGAATCCTTGTTTGAAATTTAAATTTAAAATAAAAGTACATATAGTTGTCAAGAAAAAAATCCTAGTACAAAAAGGTTCTCCAAGTAGATCTTGTTATAGCTATTTTGAACTGTTTAGCTTCACTTTGCTAGTGACGCCTTTCCCTCTATAACATTAGATTGGACGAAGAATTCGCCAAATAGCCAAATTAACAAATAAATTGCTCCCACTATTTTAAAACTAGTCAACACCAAGCAAGTCTATATGAAATTCTACACACTAAATTACTTGGGATTTTTCCCATTTCCAAAAGGCCAATACAGGAATGCTTATCATACATAGGCTACATGGAATAAGAACATTACCAATATAAATTTAATAAAGGTTTAAATATATTTTTAGTCCTCATAAAATAAGTGACTTTTGATTTTAGTCCTTATAATTTTTTTTTTAGTTTCATCCTTAAAAAACTAAAATATTGTTTTTGGTCCTTATTTTTATGTGACATCCATTAACTACTTATGTATTGAATAGAAGATAGAGCGATCATCTTAAGTGACACCCACTAGTGTCTTTAATATCATGTTAGCATGTGATATCTCTAAAATGTTTTTTAGATCTCTAAAATAAATATTATTTATCTACCTTAAAATGAACGTTAGGGGACCAAAAATAGTTAATTTAGATTTTAGAGGAATGAAAATCAAAGAAAAATATTTTAGAGGGACCAAAACCAATATTCTCTTATTTTATAGGGACAAAAAATAATAATTTTAAAATCTAGAGGAATAAAAAATAAAGAAAAAAGTCTATAGGAACCAAAATTAAAACTCGCTTATTTTATAGGAATTAAAACATGTTTAAGTCTTTAATAAACTTTCAAATTGTGACGAAGATTTTCAAGAAAGAGAACTTTTGTCTAGCAAAGTGGAAACAACAACTAGGTTAAGGGAAACATTACCACTATACTCATAAGTCATTATGTTGACAGAGCTATCTTCTTCTCTAGCAATTTATCTTCATTGACTTTTGCATGTACTAGGCATAGCCATAGCTATCAGTATTCACTACACATGATAGATGGCATTGGTTCACACTTTCTATTAACCATGAGATTCCAAAAGATATATCGTTGCCAATCCTAATGTATATTTTCAAAATAGTGGAGTTGAAATCTAAGTTGTTCTACTTTTGTTCAGCTAGTAGTTTAGCAGGTCACAAACAAACATCCAATATACCATTAAGGTCAATTTAAGATCAAAAGCCATTAAAATGAGAGCAACTCAATGCATAAGACTCCCATCTAATGGGGCCTGGGAAGGGATTTAAACTTGTGACTTTTAGGTTATGAGGCAACAACCTTATTGTTTTGCATTCAGGCTCACCTTCAAGATTAAAAGCCATTAATAAGGAATTTTTCCATATGATTGGCAAAGAAAGACATGCTCAATCAAAGCCCACAATAGATAATCCACCTTATATATTAAATGAGAATAGCTATCTTGAATGAGCAAAAGATCCAAATGATTAAGGATAATTTGTAAGTGGCACAAAGTAGACAAAAGAGCTAATACTAACCAAAGAAGGAAACCTCTAGAGTTTGAAGAAAGTGACCAAGTGTTCTTGAGAGTATCCTCTACCACTAGCATAGGGAGGGCCATTGGAGCCAAGAAATTAAATTCTTTTTTCATTGGTCCTTTTCAAATCCTCTAAAAAGTTAGGTTTATGACCTATAAGATTGCATTACCTCCATTCTTGTCAAATCTTCATGATGTTCCATGTCTCCCAGCTTAGGAAATATGTTGAGGATCCCTCTTATGTCATTTGGACTGAGTCGGTACAATTAAAAACTAATCTCACTTTTGAATCCAAATCAATTCGAATTGTCTACCACAGTGTGAAAACACTCAAGAATAAGGTCCATTCCTTTGGTTAAGTTTGTCTAAGAGGGGCTCACTTCTGAGGAACCACTTAGGAGAAAAAAGATGAGATAAGATCAATTCATTCACAACACTTCAACTCGGGTATGTCATAAGTCACAATTTTTTAGACCAAAATTTTGTATGGAGGGAAGAAATGTATTATTCCCAAAATAGGCTAATACCAATCATGTTGACATTAGATAAATAAATGTCTTTCCTTAATTATCTTCATAAGTGCTCTATACAGGATAGGACGTTGCTATATATTATGTTTTATTAGTGGGCCAAAGTCCTTTAGTTGGTGAAAGAACCATTAGGCCCCATAAGACCCACCCAACAAAAGCTGAAAGATTCACCCCACCCACACATTACACACACACAGCACACACTTGGAAGGAGGAGAAAGAGGGAGGAGAAAAGAGTAAGACAAGGAGGAGGGAAAACTAAGGTCACTTACACATACCCAAACCTTGGGAACACATTGTGAGTGCTTCCTTTCATCTTCTTCCCATTTTCCTTTCTTAATTCTTCATTTTCGTGGTCTAGTATATGGGTTTAAATCTTGAACCCTTACATGAGAAACATTTGGGGATTTGGGTGTTTTGCATAGATTGAGGGTTATAAAAAGGGGTTTTTGACATTTAATAGCTTAAGGGATCATTTATGTTGCATCTATAGTAGTTGGGACTATTGGGAAGCCATTAATGACCAAGGAGTTGCAGAATTGCAACTCCCTGCACCTTGCTCGAAGTTGCGGTCCACACTAAACATAGAAATTTCAACGCTAAGCGTGAGATTAACAACCAGGAAGATGAAGGATTAGCGCCTCATGGTAAGCATGGATCTTTCCGCCTTAAGTGTGAAACCTCCATAACCTAACCCTAGAGTCTGATGCTTTGGTGCTAAGCACCACTGGTTTAGTGCTAAGTGTCAGGATCTGGCATTAAGCATGGGAACTTCAGCGCTAAGCATGAGACCCTTGGACCTAATCCTGAAGTCTGGTGCTTAGGTGCTAAGTGCCAGGGTTTGATGCAAAGCATGGGATTTCCCGCGCTAAGTGTGAGACCCTTGGAACAATATAGTATAATTAACTCTTTTTCCATCCACATAGCCAATGTTTGGCATGTTAAATAACTACCTGAAGACATGATTTATTTAAATGAAAAAAAAAAACCCTCGGACTGGAGGGTGATATAAATACAAGGTCATACTATAAACATATAGATATACATATAAGCATATGCTTAAATGAAAGAAAGACCCCTCAAACCGAAAGAGGGTATAAAAACAAGATCGTACTATAAACATATAGATATACATAGATGCATATACTTAAATGAAAGAAAGATGTGCTTAACATTGAGGTGCCCTCTTTGGGTGAATGGGTAGGATTCTATCACTACCTATTCCCCAAACACTAGTGGCTAAACCCCTCGGACCGAAAGGAGATATAAATATGAGGTCACGGCATAAGGACATGGGGGACGTTCCTTGAAAGTTTGAACTCAACACTTTTCCACAAGACAGAAAAGAGTAAAGATAAATATTAAGCATGTGTATGAATGTTAAGAAAAGTATATGTTTTGAGAATGGTTATATAATGTTTATTATGACTGATGCATTCATAAGGTTCATATATTGCATGGCATAAGCTTAGCACTCACTAAAACATCGTCTCATTAGTTTAGTGTTTATATTCTAGATTGACAGGTATGAAGGCAAGGTTGAGCAACCTAGAGGGCATCATGTTTTGTGATTGATGTATTTATAGGCTATAGTTTATTTTCTTTTGAAAGACAATGATATTGATATGTAATCTTTTGTATATTGATCCTTTGATTATGAGGATCCCCTTGTTTGATGTATGTGGTTATGTTACTTGAGAAGTATATTTAAGATCATGATAATGAAGTTCTTGTGTAATGGCATCATATATTAGGATATTCTTATATATATGTAGTTGTTATCCTCACTCCGATTGCCAAAAATATGAAGCTTAAGGTAATACCCCTTAGGGTGTTACAAAAGAAGCTTGCCTTAGTGAGGATGGGGGTGTCGTAGCTTAATAGGAGTTATAAGGAGTTATGAAAGAAAGAAACTCTAAGTATGCGTACTTTACAAGTTTAAGACATAAGGAAAACAACTCTAGGCTTTAAATTGATCAAGGATAATAATTTTATGAATTATGAACATCAAGAATTAACTTAAGGTTCAAGGATGACAATTTAAAAGAATAAGAATGAAGGTATAGCAATTACATTTGATTTAGAATTTAATAGAATGAGATTTAAGAATAAAACTCAAGTTTAAGGATCAATGAGATTGAACAATAATACCATAGTTGCTACTTTAAGATTTTTAGATTACTCAGGAAATATAACTCATCCTCTAGATTTGACTACTTTGGCTCTAAACGAGCTTCAAAGTGTCTAGTTCTTCTCACAACCAATTAGTGATATTAAAACCACTGATTATCACTTAATCTCTCAACGCGTCATATATAAACTCTATCAGGACATCAGTATTAGTTCAATTAATATTTATTCTAATCTTTATTTAAGCCAATTTATTTTTATTATCAGGTAATTCAATTTGTCAAACAACACTTAGAACAATTAAATTAATCAACATACATCTCTCTCTCTCTCTCTCTCTCTTTATATATGTGTATATATATATGGGGTTTGCTAATGTATACCTATTTGTTTTTTAGTTGGAGTACGTTAGCAAGCTACACCATTGGTGTATTTTAATATAATCCACCCAATATTTTAAATGAGAACCTCTATCTATCTATCACCAGAAGAGATCATACTTCCCACTCTCCCTCACATTTATTTTCGTTTGAATACTCTTCTAGAGTGAAGTGGTGTAATTCTTTCTTATCTCTGATTTTGTGGGGATAATTTTTTTTCGATTTATTAGAGATAATGATTTATTATTATTCTTTCTCCTATTATACAAACAACAAACTATTGTTTCTCTATTAAAATTTCTCTCACTTTACTGTTATCATTAAGTAGAATTGCAAAAACTGATATTATTATTGAATTTTAATTATTTTAATTTATTATGTTGACAATTATTATATTTATATATATGTAATATTTTTTTGTAAACAAATTTATTAAATGGTATGAATAATTTTTTACTTTTTTATGATAAAAGCTTATAATCATAAAATTTACATATTGAATTTGACTCGTGTAATACACGGGTTAGAATATTAGCTCTAGTTATAATTTGGTAACGTACTCGAACTAAAAAACAAGTTGGTGTAAGTTAGCAATTCCTACAAGCATTTTAGTTAGAGTACGTTAACAACCTACACTGTTGGTGTATTTTAAGATAATCATTAGTTATAATTTGTTAATGTACTCTAACTAATATATATATATATATATATATATATATATATATATATATATCATGTAGCACTTATAACCAAAGCATCTAAAACAGGATGTTACAACTCTCCTCCCCTTCAGGGAATTTCGTCCCCAAAATTCTTACATGAGAGAAAAGATAGGGATACTACTTCTGCATTTCCTCCTCAAGTTCCCACGTCATGTTCTAATCATCCGCTTCATCCCAACACACTTTCACTATGGATATATCCTTGTTGTGAACTGCTTGATCTTTCTTGCCAAGATCCTTACACGAAAAGTTTGATACGTCAGATTTTCTTTTAACTGTATGGTATCGAGCTTAAGAACATGTGAAGGATTAGGAATGTACTTTCTAAGTTATGAGATGTGAAAGACATTATGAAGATTTAAAAGGAAATGAGGTAAAGTAATTTGGTAAGCTACGGAACCTAGTCGTTTTAGGATTTGATAAGAACCAAGGTATCTAGGGCTTAACTTTCTAGATTTCATAGCTCTATCGATCCAATCACTGGACTGACCTTTAAAAGTACATGTTCACCTTCTTGAAATTCCAAAGGCTTTTTTACGTTTATCAAAATAGCTTTTCTGACGATCCTAAGAAACTTTCAACTTATCCCGAATCATCTTTCGTTATCTTTTGCACAAACTCAGGACCTAACATTAGATTCTCTCCAATTTCATACAACATAACAGAGTCCTACACTTCTTTCTATAACACCAACACCTTTGTTTTACAATTGTTTTTTAATTATTATTGGAGGATTAATTTCTAAAAAATTAGGAAGGAATCTCAAAATTCTAATTTCCACCGTTGCATTAAGAATTTTGAGAACTAGTTAGTCATAATTTTTAATAATTTTTTGAGTCGGGGCCTAAAGAAATAAAAAAAATGACGATTATGTATCGATTTCTCAATAGAAAGGTCTGACATGTGAAAAAGATTCAATTGACAGTAAAATGTCATTCTAAGCATGGAAACATGTTATGTATATTAAAATATAATTTTAAAATTTTCTAGAAATATTCTAAAATTTCTGTGAAAAATGACCAAAATGTTCCTAATTGACTACAAAGCTAAACCGGTATTTGTTTGGCATCTAGAAATAGTGAAAATTTCATTCTAAGCATATTTTTAGGTGGGAAAATTAATTTTATAATTACCATGAAAATTTTGAAATTTATTAAATTAAAATAAATTTATTATGAATTTTCAATCTAAAAATACAAAATAATTAATTAAAATTTTGAAAAATATATAAAAAATTAATTCTAAATTTTAGAAATTATTTATAACTTTAAAATAATATGTCTACCAACCTTCAAGTAAAAATTTATTGAATTGATATAAAGAGTAATTAATTAAAGTTTAGCAATAATTGTTTATTACTCGATAAAATTGAAATAGAGCACAAAGACCTGAGAAACCTCTGCAAAGCTTGTCCAAGACCTTTGCAAGGGCTGAGTTGGCACTCCACAATTAACACATGACTAAAAACCATGACATCATTTAAGATGATGTCACTTAAGTAACATCACCTAAGGCCATCTCACCACCAAACTTTTACTATAAATACCCACCCTTGGAAATCATTTTCTCCACAATCCTTCATCCCCCCTTGTCAACCAAACTTGTCCCCCTTCCCCACCTCTCCATTTTCAAATTTTTCCCATCACCAAAGCTTCTCCATTCAAGGTGCCATCCTTCTCCTTCAACCTCCATCACCATCCACCACCAAGGAAGCTTGGAAGCCATCTTAAACCACCATTCTTCTCCATTTTTCTCCATCAACTCTAAGAGGTAATGCAGAGGAGTGGGGTGGTTCTCTTGCTTAAATTATTTTCACATGGATGCTAGGAGGATTTTGCCCCCAAAATCCATTAGTTTCTTGATTTGTATATGTTGTTGTTTTAATTTCTTGATGTACCAACTTTGCTTTTGGGTTCTTGAATATTTTGTGGCTTAAATCTTTTTTTCTTTTTATGAACCATTGATAAATTGGTGCTGATAATGTGTTGTTATGTTGGATTAATGATGGAATGCTTGAGAAATTTTTTTAAAGGCAATTAGTTTTGCCTAAGGAAGCTCACGGTTTTGATTGCTAAAAAATGGGTATCTTGTGCAATTTTTTTTTATCCTTGGTGCTAATGGATCTTATAATGAATTGGTAAAAATAAATGTTAAAAGATTGGTTAAATTTTCTTTTGAAGGCTCACGGCCTTAACCATTTTTAGAGCTTGGAAAAAAAAAATACTAACTAATGAGCATAAGTTTCAACCAACTATGGTTAATATAAATTGAAATTAGAAAGATTTTCTTTAAACTTGATTAATTAGTATTAAGGTAAATTTAGTCAACTTGGTAATGCCTAAGATTAAAATTTTGCTTAAATGACTACTTAGTTTTAAAGCCTATTTTAGCACCTAAAGTTTAGTATAAGTTTAAATTAAACTTTGGTAAATCGTAAGCTCAAGAAAATTTAATGGTTAACCAATGTTTCAAACACTAAAATAAAACTTTAGAACCTTAGTCCTCCTTGTACGTGATTCGATTTTAATGTTTTTAGGAACAAATAAATTCAAGTTTTTAAATCAAGTAGTTTAATCTTTTATTAAGTACCTAAGACTTATAGTATAAATTAAAATTAAAATTTGTTAACTAATCATCTTGAGCAACTTGGTTTGATAAGATTAAGTATCCAACCTTGAAATTTCTCTAAGCAACCTTAATCCATAAATTAGGTACTTAAAGTAATTAAATAAAATTTGGTAAGTAAATGCTTTATTGATTTCTTTTAAATTATGATTACACTACAACAACAGGAGCTTTTAACATCTGTTATTTCGAAGATTCTATATCGAACCTATGTAGATCCCACCGATGTAAAAAATAGGACTTTTTTACATTGAACTGTGAAATGATGTAAAAAAGACATTCTACATTAGTTCCAATATGAACCAATGTAGAAAGATGTGACTTTCTACATCGATTCAGCCATTAATTAATGTAGAAAGTCGATTTCTATGTTATAAGGTGACTTTCTACATTGGTTGAGGCTTTAACCGATGTAGACGTTCTACATTGGTTAAGGCCATAACTGATGTAGAAAGTTATTTTTTTTAATATTCTGTCAGTTTTATAAGTTTTACAACACTTGTAAAATAAAAACACACCCATGCAGGCAGTGTACGATACAATTATATGCGAGTATGCTAAATTTGAAAGACATTAAGACATAATTATAAGGTACATTCTAAACACAATTCAAACAATTGTAAGGTCCCTAAATCCATTCTAAACATATATAAATTTCATCTACAACTAATTATAAACTACCTCCTAGATACATTTGAAACAAACATATAAATTTCATCTACAACTAATAAGAAAATACAACTGTAAAGTATTTAAAGCACAATTATAAACTACCAAAATACAAATGTACAGATGTAATCCAAGACGAAGTCGAAGGATGAATGTGGATTGTTGAATATTTGTAGGTTCATATAAGAGGATAAAATTTTAGTTAAAACAATAAAGTGTAGTGATCAATGGAGAATGATGAGTCGCAAGATGTTAGGATTAAAAAAAAACAACAGTTAAAGACTAGTAATATAAGCCTTTTCATTTCCATATTATTCATCACCAAAACATTTAATTTAAGTATATGCACTCAATTGTTCAATAATTGACAACTTCCATTTTTCAACAAAATTCTCTCCTTGTTTTGTTTTAAACTTGGAGGTAAAATCAAACAAGATCCTCCACCCTCTTTTCCACCACTACAGTCACGTCTTTATAAGGCCTCAAAAGGCCAACTCATGATGTCTAAATGGCACATGATAAAATTGTTGAAACATGACACCACTGTAGAAATTTATCAATTTGAACCTTATTTGACACATTTGTGTTACTTTGCACTTAGCTATCTCTCTTTTAAGCTTCTCAATTTGGCATTCACAATCATGAGATACCTTACCCTCTTCCAACACAACTATCATATATGTCTCATTCCTTACTTCGATTTGATTTCTTTCACCAACTTGATGAAGGCTAACTCATGATGAGCTGAATGGCACATAATGAAAGCAATCAAATCCAAGTAAGGAAGTCTTGTCATGATTTGATATTTTTGATGTATAAGGTCAAATTGAGATCCTTGAAAGAGTGATTTCTCACTAGACTTTGTTATGAAAATTAATCTTATAATTATAACTTCTTTGAAATTCTACTTTTCTATATTAGTTACAAGATCTACTAATAATGTCTTCTTATATTGTAGGGCATTGAATCATCAAGTCATCATGGCAATATTGGTATAAAACAAATAAGACAAATAGAATGAGAGGACATTCTATTTGACTCAAATAGAAGCTAACATATTATTTGACCCAATTGTTTTAAACCAATATCATCACAATAACTTGACTCTACAAATGTCATGTAATATAAGAAGACATTATTAGTATATTTTGCAAACAATATAGAAAAGAGTAGAAAATTAAAAATTTATAAATAAGAGAAATTTACAAAATAGAGTATATTGAGCAAGCACTCTTTCAAGGTTCTTAATTGGTTCTTTTACATCAAAAGTATCAAATCCTAGCAAGGCTTCCTTACTTAGATTTTATTGCTCTCACAGTGTGCCATTCAACTCACTATGAGCAACTTAGTAGAACTTAATCAAAACCAAGTAAGGAAGGAGACATATATGATGATTGTGTTGGAAAGAGGTGTAGTATCTTATGATCTTGAAGGCCAGATTGAAAAGCTTGAAAGAGTGATTGCTAAGCGCAAAGTAGCAAATGTGTTGTATAAGGTTTGAAGTGATAATTATTCAGTTGTGTCATGTTTCAACAATTTTACAGTGTACCATTTAGCTATCATGAGTTGAGCTTCCTTAAACTCATGAAGATGCAGCAGTAACGGTGGAAAAGAGTGTGGAGGTTCTTATGACCGACCACCTAGTTTTACTTTCAAGGTTAAAACAAAACATTAAAAAAATTTGTTGAAAAGGGAAAGTTGTCAATTATTGAACTATTTATTGCTTCTACTGAAATTAGATGTTTTAGTAATGATGTTGAAAATAGAAAGGTCTATACTACTAGTCCTTTGACTATAGTTTTTCCAATCCTAACTATAAGAGAGAAAAGAGTGGATTCGTGACTCAGCATTCTCCGTCAATCACTTAAGAGGAAAAAAAATAATTTTGCGTTTGGAAAAGGAAAAAACAAGAAAAGTGCATTCTTGTTTGGAATGTATCACTAACATCACGTTGCTTGTAAGACGCGTAACTAGTAGGGACAAGAGAGCAAGAGAGGAAAAAGGACAATTTTGCGTTCCCAAGAAGAAAAAACAAGAAAAAAAAATGCTTTCTTGTTTAATTAGTATGGACGGGTTCATATTGGTTGTAGGACACGTATTTGACATCCTCAAGAGTAATACAGTCGAAATTAAGAAATATGAAAAATTCATAGGAGGCCTAACTAAGCTTTATATAACCATTCTTATTCTATAGAAATTTCGACAGCATTTCCTCTATTTTCTAGTATTTTCCCATATTTTACATCTATTCAATCAATACAATATATACCACATGTAAAACTATCCTACAATCCAATCAATAACCAACATTACACAAGGCCTAACTAAGCTTTATGCAGCTAATCATGCAAATACATCACAATCACAATGTTCCATAGTCGTCATACAGTTCACATAAATATCCTTAGATAAATTATTTACATACCATGATCAACAAGAACTAGTACAAAGAAAAAAAAATACAAATTATTCCAACCAATCACCAAACCCACAAGTTTGGGTCAAATCCAAAACGGTTTTTACACAATAGAACAATAATCACGGAGTTGTAAAAATGACTTACCTTAGGCGCAGCGGTGGCAGCGAGTTTTGGTGGTGGTGTCCATGGCGGTTGGGGTTAGCGTCCACGACAACAGGGCATGTGCTGTCATGAAGGTCCACGACGCCGTTGATGACCAGACCTTCACTGCATGTAAGTTGGGGTTATGGTTACCATCGAGGATGGACAAGGGGACATCGACTGTAGTGATGTCGACTTTGGAGTCAACCATGTCCACGACATCCCTACCACTCTTCATGGACTCCATGACATTGTTGCGGATGGTGGTGACTGTGACGACAAAGTGATGGTGCAAACAGCTTGGAGGGAGTGGGGCAGATGAGAACATTGTCGAAACCATTTATGTTCCCTATAGCAAGGTCGATGATGGTTTTAAACACCTTGCATGTTATTTAACATTGGTTATCTATTTAACCGATATAAAAAACTACTTTCGACATCGTTTAAAACCTTAACCGATGTAGAAAGTAGTTTTTACGTCGGTTAAGTGGATAACTGTTGTAAAAATATTTTATATTCACAAAAATGTCATCGCATGAGTCACCACACTGGTATATATTTAAAATAACTTTATGATAATTTCATTTTTCATAATTCAAACTAATATCATTTTTTTGTATTTTTTAATTTTAAAACAAAAGGCCATTATTGCATACATTTAGTTAAGCATAATATTAATAAATATTTTTAAAAATTTAATTAAAATATATTACTAGTATAAAAAAATTATTTATATGATAAAATTATTAAATTTTTATAATTATTTTTTGGGTTAAATATGTTTTTGGTCCTCAAAAAATTAACCCATTTTGGTTTTAGTCCTCAGAAAATTTTTTTCTTGAATAAAGTTTCTCAAATATTAAAAATGCCCTAATTAAATCCCTATACTAAACTTTATTTAATTTTTCTATTAAATGATGATCACATCAGCATCACAGTTATCATTAATTTGCTGATGTGGTCGTCCATGTCAACTGTTATGTATAGGGTAGATTAGTAACATATTTTTTGAATAAAATTATTATATGTTTAACCCTAAATCACAGATTTTTTAACCCTAAAATAAAAGTAATTATACTATTTTTTATTAAAAATTATCACTAGATACTTTAGGTAATAAAATACTATACTTGGAAGCTGTTGTGTTCATTATTTAACAGAAAAGTTAAACAAAGTTTAACATAAGAATCTAATTAAGATATTTTTAATATTTGAGGGACTTTATTTAATTTTTTTTTTGAAGACTAAAACTAAAACAAGTCAATTTTTAAATAACTAAAAACATATTTAACTCTTAGTTTTTTTTTCTACTATAGAGACCTTAAAGACCACTAAGCAACAAGCACTCTATGGGGAAAATGAGCCCTAACATAATCCTAATAGAGTAAACTACTAATAAAATTCTTTACATTAATGATATATGAAAATTAATCTTTGTTTCTAAACTACTAATAAAGGTTTCTGGTGGAGATTAATTACGGACAAAATCGATAAAATTTTTGACACCAACAACATGGTGATAAAAAAAAGCTACTAAAAAGTTTTTTTTTTTTTTCGTAAAAAAGTATGATCGCTGTCTAATAATATCCTTTATTTATTTACTTTTGTCTAAGCTGAAATAATTTGACTCATCGAGGACAATTTGCATTTAGTTTACGTTGGGTGAGTCGAATCGCAGAACAGAAGCCATGGCGAGCCGATCGTACAAGATGGAGTTGGCGAGCGAGGAACTGGGCGAACTCGGAGCCAGTAATTACAAGGTAAAATTATGGTCTTTTTTTGACAAATTTCTCTGTAAATACTTAAAAGAAAAAAAAAATAAGAAAAATGAAAAATGAATTGAATTATCCTCTAAGTAAAAATCAGGTTACCAGCCTCAGTTTTTGGAGAAGTGAGACGGGAGAGGTTTTATAAAGGTTAGATTTCATAAGTTTATTTTAAGTTATGCAAAAAGCTAAATTCAAATAGGCCTATGCCCTTTTCTGTTTTTTCATGATGGCTTTTATGTTTGATAGTTAGTCAAACTTAATTTATCACATTGTTATGCTTTACAATTTTCTTTACTTTTCTGATCTATCTTGACGTTTGATCAAATTATTACCTGATTCAGGATGCTACCCTTTTACCAAAATGGAAGGCATACCAAACAGTCATATTTCTTGAACGGGTGAGATTAATAGTCTTACTTGGTTTTGATTTGGTTGTTTGGCTGGACTGTAAAAGAGTATAACCTAGATGTTTGGTTAAAAATGCAAAAGGAACATACACACAAAGTCACAAATGCATTCTGTTCTCTCTGCAATGCATAGTTTACACGTTCCCCTTGTTCTATGCTCTGATAATTTGCAGGATGATGGTCTGCATGATTCAAGTAAAATTGCTTCATTTGATTTCGATGGATGTCTTGCAAAAACTGCGGTGAATATGTATTTCTGCATCTGAAGTCATAACTTTGTGATTATTAATGCTGTTGGCTTTTGTGGTGCTATATGGATTGGATATCTTTTATCAAAATTAAGCTTTCAAACTGATGTTATTATGGCTTAAATGTGTTTCTGGCCCGTCTTATCATTTTAGTCCCTATCATTTTTTTTTGTCGGTTTTGGTCCCCATAAATTTTTGTTTTACAGTTTAGTCCTTGTCACTATTCATTGATGACGTGACAACCATGTATTGGAAAACAAATTTGATGTTTCTTAATTAATAAGGACTAAAATGAATATCTTCTAATATAAGAAAGACTTATATTGAAAGTTCACAATTTTAGAAAGACCAAAAAAACAACATCAGGGACAAATAATAAAACAGAATTTTATAGGGATTAAAATTGACAAAAACAAATTTATAGGGACTAACATCATAAGAAGGATATATTATATGGACCAAAAGCCTATTTAAGCCTATTATTATTATTGTCGTTGGCTAAACATCATAAGTTTCTGATTATTAAAAATTTTAACCTTTTCTTTCAGAGTGGGTGCAGATGCTTGGTCCCTCATGCATTCGTCAATTCCTGATAAACTACAAAGTCTATACAACGATGGCTACAAGTTGGTGTGTCCCCTATTTTGGAGAAAGATACTTGATATTTACTATAAAATTTTGGCTGACTTTAGAGCTTAAGTATTCATGCTCTCCCTCTCTAATTTAAACTTTTACCTGTTTAGTAATGCTGTCTGCATGAAACTTTTTGTGTTGCATACTCTAGTTTTTGTTGCCTACCACAGGTAATTTTCACCAATGAATCCAATATTGAACGTTGGAAAAATAAGAGGCAATTAGCTGTGGACTCAAAACTTGGACGTCTAAATAATTTTATTGAGAAAGTGAAGGTTCCAGTTCAGGTGATTTTTTGGGTACATCAAATGTATCTGCTGTTATCAACAATTCAATTATGGATTATTTGTTTTGCTAGTTATGAGTTCCAACTGTCATACTCTTCTTCAGTTACTGTGTTTTTCATTTCTGGACATTGGATTACTTGGTTGAGAATATTCTTACTAGTGAAACAAATGCAAGGCAATGTTAAAATTAGAGATGTTGTCTTTTGCGCAATAGGTGCAATGTTGTTTTCTTTCTTTTTCCACCTGGTAGGAATAGGCAATCGGGTTTACAGTTGATGTCACTACAATTTAGAGTCTGATTGATTTGCTTAAAAATAAGGGCCAGCACAATACAAAAAATTTGTACCTTGTTTGAGTTTTAAAATAGTCTAAAGTACAAGACAAAAAGGAGCTCAAGGGAATAAAACACTGAATTTTTTTACGCACTAAACCAGGTGATAAAATTTTGTCCACAGCACAAAAGAGCAAAAGACCAATAGGGTCAGTTCAATTTCCCTGATCTATTGCGAATCCAACAATGCACAACATAAATGGTATTACAATAAATTTTGCATTGTTTGATCCAGTACTTATGTGTATCAAATGGCAGATAGACAAAGTTTTAATGCTGTGCATGGGGCATTAACCAACCGATAACACAAACTTTTACTACTTGTGTCATGCTACTTTTTTGTGTTGTCCCTCAGTATACATCAAAAGCACCATTCAAGTTGTTCTTCAAACTTTGACAAACATCTTCAGTAGTGGTTCTATTTATAGTCATAGAAGTTAGAAGTGGAAGCTGAACCTTTTGCATCTTTACATTACTGCACAATGATTTTCTCGACCTATAAAAATTTAGGTCAAAGGTCTGTCATTGGGTAGTTGCAAGTTCCAAAGAGTAATTTTAACCTGCACTGTTAAAGTTAGGTTGTATTCATGCACCTAGTATATGTTATCGTTGGATCTGAACAAATAAATACATACTACTTTCTCCAGATCTAATGATAAGTCATGTAAGGTGCATGGATGCACCGTAACTTGTAGGGTGCATTGTAGAATCCTTCTATGTAACAAAGGCTAAAGGGAGAAAAAAAAAGACTTTGTAATCAATTTGTTTTCAAAAATATTTAGGAAATGTGTGAGAAGCTGACCTAGTAACGATATTTTATTTATACAGGTTTTTATAGCTTGTGGGCTAGGTAAATCAGATAAAGCTGACAAAAAGGAAGATGATCCTTTTCGCAAACCCAAACCAGGGATGTGGCATCTTATGGAGCAACACTTCAACTCTGGCATTGCCATTGATATGGATCAGTTATTTTTTCTTCGATTCAATAGTTCAATTGATGTTACATTTTTATTCCTTTCGTTAATTTTATTTAGAATATTATCAAAGTTTATCCATGAAGGGATGAAAATGTTAAAGATGCATTTTCTATGTTGTAGATCCTTTTATGTTGGTGATGCAGCTGGGAGAGAGTCGGATCACAGTGATGCTGATATTAAATTTGCAGAGGTAGTAAAATAATTTTAGCCATTAAAGTTAACTTTATCACTTTTTTTATACCGATGCTTTAGCACCCTTCTTCTTGACTGATTCAAGCACCATTTAAAAAAGAATAAATTACACTGACACTTCATGAGAATTTTCAAATTGCACATAATTCCTCTGTTTGTTTTAATGTTTACAATAATCTCCCTTACAGGGTACACAATGTAATGTTTTTCAAACAATTAAAGGGAGTTAGTATAATGTATAAGGAGCTTCAGTGTAATGTTTTTCAAACAATTAAGATTAGGATAGGGATTAAAAAAGGAAGAGTGTCATGTGTAATCTACAAAAATCTCGGGGAATGTTAATGTAATTTACTCTTTAGAAAATGGTCAGTTTTTATAAATAAATCTTATGCTTAAATGAATAAGGAATGACTCATAACCCATAGTTTAAGAGCCTTTTTCTCTCTATCTCTCTGATCACTTTTGAAATTTGTGGGTTTGTACTTCATCCAGTTGTGGATATTATTACCTTAAGCAGCACGTCCACTCTGAATAATATTTGTCGTCTAAGTTTGTACTTAATTTTTATTTTACTGTTTGATTTAGAAATTGCCTGGTTTGAATCTTTGCATGTTCATTGTCTAATTTATTTATTTATTTTCAATGATTTCAGGCTATTGGTTTAAAATTTTATGTCCCTGAAGAGTACTTCGCCTGAACATCTTAGTCATTGGTTTGGTTCCTAGAAAGGTTAAATCTATGCCTTTTAGACAGTTTTTTAAATCTATGCCTTTTAGATATTTCAAATCAAGGATAAGATATGGACCTCAAAAAAAATGAAGGATGAGATCCGCGAAAAGTAAACAAATAAGGATATATTAATGTTTGATTTCATCTAATGTCTATGGTAATATTTTGTTTTGGTATGAATTTGTATTGGAATATTAATTCATCAAAGTTTAAAGATAAAATATATTCACTTTAAAGATAAAATCACTTCAATTTTTTTTTTTAAACGTAAATTTGTATATTCTTTTCTTCGACTGCAAGGGAGTTTAAAATAAACATTTGCTGTATAATTTTTTGTCAGCTAGAAACGTATGAATGTTACTTTTAAATAATGAACCTCAAGGGGGGATAAGTGCAGCATTGCTTCAATTAATATATCATAAACTTGTATTTGCTTCAATAGCTTAAAACTTTAAAAAATGCTTCACTAAATGTAAATCAAATGAGTTTCTTACATATTTACTTTAAAATAGTCCACTAATTATTCACATATCTGCATTTTAGTTTAAGCAAAAATTTATAGCTTTGTAACCGTCAGAAAAAGTTTGTAGCAAAATCTCTCAGGTCAAGAAATTAAGCAAACGTGTTAAACTCAATCCATCAACTGAACTTTAGTTATGATAAACAAATTAAATAAATATATTAATTTATACAGAACTTATTTAATAAACTCTATCAATATGAGTGCAGTCTAAAATTATGTGAATAATATTTGTATAGATACTTTGAAATAGGGTTGAATTGTGACAAAGTATAAGGCTAATTTAATCACGAAATATTTATATAGCAACTAATGCCTAAACTCGTTTTAACTTTTAGAAAAAGCTTGATTTTATAAGTTTATGAGTTTTAAAAGTTATCTTGAAGCTACCCAATTTTTTTTTTTAATTTAACTCATTAAATGGATACTTCCATAAAATCTTACCGTAAAATATCAAAATTAAATTCATAGCCATGCACACATATTTTTTGGTAAGTGTACGTTTGGGAGATATTATTTTTTTAAAATATTTTTTTTGTAAAAATAAGTTGAAAAAAATATTTTTAAAATACATTAAACTCAAGACACACAGAATAATTGAATTAAGGCTTAATTGCAATTTTGGGCTCCCAGGTGTCGTACTTGTGCGATTTTGGCCCCCCAGGTTTAAAATGTGACAATTGGGTCCCCCAAGTGTTATCCATGTTAAAATCAAGTCCTTTCATCAATATTTTGTCAAAATTTTAACAGCGTGGATGACGTGTCACATTTAGCAGCTAAATGGTGACGTGTCACATTGAGTAAGTGACACGTCATCCACGCCATTAAAATTTTGACAAAACATTGACGAAAAGACTTGATTTTAACATGAATAATACTTGGGGGACCCAATTGTCACACTTTAAACCCGAGGAACCAAAATCGCACAAATATAATACCTGGAGGACCAAAATTGCAATTAAGCCTTGAATTAAAAATATATTTGAGGTATATAACATTAGTTATATTAATTTTTGAGATATGCATTTCATCCATTATATTGAATAGGCTTAAATATAGTTTTAGTCCTTCAAATTTAGGATAAATTTGTTTTTAATCTCACAAATTTAAAATTAATTTTTTTAGTCCATGTAATTTGAAAGAAAAAAAAAACCTATTTTAGTCCATCAAGACCACTTGCAGCATCATTAACAAGGGTAGATTGAGTAAATTATGTAACATCAGCTGAATTTGGTATGATGTTTTCACCAACAGCATACTAGTATGTGGATTTTGTGTGACAGATTTAGTAGTAGGTGGATTCTATGTGGCAAATTCACTAACGGTGTTTGAGGAGAAGGACTAAAATATGCCATTTTCAAATTATAAGGATTAAAAAAATTAATTTTAAATTTGAGAGACTAAAAACAAACTTCAAATTTGAGGGACTAAAATATATTTAAGCCTATTGAGTACTTGTTTACAAATAAATAATTTTTAAGAAATAATTATTTTTTGGGTTAAATGTGTTTTAAGTCCTTAAAAAATATAACAGAATTAGTTTTAGTCCTTACAAATTTTTTTCCTTGAATAAAGTCCCTCAAATATTAAAAATATCCTAATTAAATTCCTATACTAAACTCTGTTTAACTTTTCTATTAAATAATGGTTACATCAGCTTCATAATCACCATTAATTTGCTGATGAGACTATTCATATTAACTTTTATGTTTAGGTCAAATTGGTAACATATTTTTAAATAAAATTATTACATGTTTAACCCTAAGCCACAGATTTTTTTTAACCCTAAAGCAAAAGTAATTATACGATTTTTTATTAAAAATTATCGCTAGGCACTTCAAGTAATAAAATACTTTACTTAAAAGCTGATGTGACCATCATTTAACAGAAATGTTAAACAAAGTTTAGTACAGGAATCTAATTAGGGTATTTTTAATATTTGAGGGACTTTATTCAAAGAAAAAAATTTCTGGGAACTAAAATCAATTCTGTCATATTTTTGGAGGATCAAAAACATATTTAACCCTTATTTTTTAAAAAAAACTTTCTTAAAAAGAAGATAAAATAAAAATTGTTTTTCTCCCATAAACCAAAACAAACATGTTCTAATTCTCAAATTAAGAATTTACTTATATAAATTAGAATATATAACTTGGAGAATAAGACTCACTATTTTCACTCTCTCGGTTAGTTCATTTTCTATATTCTCTTTCTTCTTTCCTTTGTGTGTGAGTTTCACTCATAATTATTGAGAGTAAAAAGTTTTGTCTCATCCTCTGTATTTTGACATGACTTTTTTATTTTAATTTAATTTTAAATTATAAAAATTGTATTAATTCACTGTAAACCACAGGAACACAAGAAGGAGGGTTGAATTGTGTTGTTAAAAAACAATTGCAAAACCTTTTCAAAGATATGTATCGTCTGAAAGACAGGAGATCAATATTTTTTAAAAGAGATTTATGAAAACAAATAGAAGATGTAAACAAAAGAACACAAAAATTTATATTGGTTCGTCTCACTTTAGAGACTACATCCAGTTCTTGGTATACCACTAACTCCCACTATAACTTAAAACAAAGTTACAAGTATTGTTTTATCCAAGCCTCTTCAAGCTTAACCCAAGTAGTATTTCACTTGTCTCTCCAAGCAAACACCCAAGTATTCTTTGATACAAAGCCTCTTCAGGCTTCCACCAATTTCACAGAGAAATGGTTAAAGGGTAAAGTATCATACTAAGCTTGTGTCTTATCAGATGAATATACAATGAAGCTTAAGAATTTTTACAATGATATATCTAAGATGCTCTTTTTAAAAAGAATTCTTTTGAGAATAGGAGAAAAAGATTAAGCACTTAAAGAAAGTGAGAGATGAAATTTCGACAAGAGTTACATGTCTTTGATATAGGTCTTTCTTCTATTTATAGTGCTTTTCCAAAGTGTTTGTTGTAAGTGCTTTTAGAGACATCTTCATCTGTTGTTCTGTAAGGAGGCAAGTATATGTTGGAGCATTAAATGTTGTATTTAATGTTTTTCACCAATCGGCCACATTGATAAGATAAAGCAACTGCTTATCTTGCCTTTCTCGTAGTAAATCTTGTTGCAGTAGACACATTTTGCTTTTTAGTACTGACAAGTGTATTATGGTTCCTTCTTTTCTGCAAAAAGCTACATCTTTTCAGTGAAGTGTACGTTGATGTTTTCTTTTTAGGGAAAGTAGGTGTGAACTTCAGAACAAGGATCGTTTATTTTATAAGAACTTTGAAAACCATATTTGGCTCGACAATATATGACATCCTTTACCCCAAAGCTAATTATTAAATAAATATTACAAAAATATAACATACTTTTCATTTGTGAAATAAAACGATAGTTTATAATCTTGTTCTTCACACGGTAAAGGACATCACATGCACAACTCACATTTACTAAAACTCCATAAGATGCTTTAATGATTAACCAAATGATGGTGGCCTATAGTTGGCCATACAAGTGCAAATAAAATAAAATAAAATAAACTAATTTAAAAGTAAAACTATTAGTCTAAAGTTTAAAAGCTAAAATAATAAATAACTAAGACCCTAGTGTCACATTACTATCAAAGCTAACAAAACCCAACAGAAGCTGTAAAATAACTATAATGAGGCCAATGCCCCTACTCTAAGACTCCTCCTCAAGGTTCTGCTAGACGTCACATGTATATCATAGACACATACAAAAAACACCAGAAAACAAGGGAGTGAGATACATCTCACATCATGCTCAAAGTATGACAATGGAGACAGGTATAATACACATGACATACATAATCAATTAATAGTAATTTGCAAAAATAAAAACGCACACAAACATATGTAATGTAATACCTAGCTTCTACTTCTTATGCACATGTGGTACTATCTTAAACTAGTCAAAAAGTAGACTAGGAGTAAATGCACAGCCATAAGAAGTGTCATCGATATCGATGCCTTCGGCTCTCGCATCCTCAACTAGTATGATATCCCCCGGCGACTAGTCAGGGTTACCCAGTTTTGTCAGTACGCCCTGGCTCCATGGGATCAGCATGGACCATTGGAGTTTTCCCAACCAGATAACCTCCAAGGTTAGGTTAGACAACCCATCACGGTCTCCACCAGACAAATTCCTACATACTTTCCTCATCACATAACTCAAATGTTATGATGCATGGTCACATACAATACTTACAACTTTTCACAGGCTTTAATCATGAAACATTAGCACAATTTCATATCACACTCAATTTTTTCAAAGTAAATAACAATCACACAATATAAACTCAACAAGGCATAAAAAGAAACAACAATAAGTTAAAAACTGCAAATAAAAGGAGTTTATAGGCACAAGAAACGAAATAGCTATGGTCGCATCTGCTCGTCATGCCAACAGTGAATCTGCCCAGCGGGCTATATATCCGCCCGGTGGGTCTGTGCCACAACCAACCCGCCCAACGGGTCGCGTCAAGACCCAACCTGCCGAGTAGATTATTCATTCCGCTCGGCACCAACGCGGAGTGTAGTTTTCAACGAAAGGTCACCCAACAGCTATCTAACCCCTGCCGGGTAGATCCAAGATACAATTTTAAAAAGACAATCCATGATAATCCATATAAATTAAACATAGATTTTCATAAAGCATATCAATAATTTGGGAAAAATCGCATTCCCCTTTCACGCACACAACCATATAATTGCACAATAATTGGGGTTTAGGGCCAATCCCTTTACCTACGACCAAAGCCATACCCATGAGCGAGATAACTCACTCCCCCCTTACCTTGAAGAGGCAATCTCTAGCAAGAGGATGCGAACGTGCAGTAGCGTCTTCCTAATGTCACTTCTTGACTGCAAAGGCTCTAACGACACGATATCTCTAAGGAGGCACAAGAGAGAGAATGAGGAAAAGGATTAGGTTTTCAAGAAACCTAAGAATACTTAAAGCTAACTTTGGGCTCATAAAACTAAGCCCAACACAAGGGTTTTAAAACTTTTAAAAACATTCTAATTATAAAACCCCATTTGAAAAGCCCAATATTTCTTTTTCTCAAAATACCATTTTATTAAAAACAAGACAAACAAATAATAATAATAATAATAATAATAATAATAATAATTAAAGGAAAACATTGGGGTGTTACACAATACTTGCTATGAATCATCTATGAGGATTGAACATATATCAAAAGTGTGCGATTAGACGGTTAAACATTAGTCTATTTGTTATAATCGAAACAAAGTGAGGGTCTTATAAACGTCTTTTGTCTTAACATAAACTATAAAGTTTCTTATCAATACAAAACTTTAAATTTATCCTTATAGACTATTATTTATATTATTTTTATTTATTTAAAATATATTAAAGTAATAAAAAATTCATAGCATTACAAAATTTTTAATTTCTTCTTATATAATACTATTCATATGAATTTTTTATTTTAATTTTATTGAACAAAAAATAATAAACTAAAAAGTTTTCGTATCCTTTTAATACTCCTATTTAAACTTTAAAGTATATAAATTTTTATACTTGATTTTTTTAGTTTTCTTAAAAATATTAATAAAGTATAAAAGTCACTCACACACTATATGAGTTAAAGTACTAATTTATATAAATTTAAGCAACAAAATGAATATTTAAAAGACCTTTGTCATAAATTTTATCCTTTGTAGTTCAAACTAATACCATTTTTTTTATTTTAAAAACAAAATGCAGTTATTACAAATATTTAGTGTATGTTTAGAGAGTTCGAAAGTAGTTTTACTCTCAAAATAACAAATTTTTTCATTTTGTATCTTGGAATTTTTAAAACATGTTTTCAACTTTTATTCAAATATAATTTTATTCAAGGAGAATATTAACAAACTAGTATTGTAACTAAAGCTGGTAATGAATCGAACTAACTCAAACATAGTTCGAGACTCAATTCAATAACTGACTTGTTGAACTTGGTTTATGAATCAAATGAGCTGAACTTGAGTTAAAAATTAAGCTCATTAAATAAACAAGTTGAACTCGAGCTATGTATAGTTCCACTCGATTAATTCATGAACCAACTTGAAATATATATATATATATATGATATAATATAATAAATTTATATAATAAAATTTTTTTGTATGAAATAAATAAATATATGTAAAATAATTATAATTTTAAATCGAATCGAGCTAATGAGCTAAACCGAGTTGTTCGCGAGCTTGAATCGAGTCGAGTTTGAGTTGAAAAGAAAGGTTCATATCGAACTTGAGTTGAGCTTTAAACAGAGTCAATTCTTAATGAGTCGAGTCGAGTCGAGCTTGGTTCAACTCCACTCATTTCCCAACCTAAATTGTAACCTGTGCATTGCATAAAATAAATTTATTTCATATAACTTAAATTTATAATAAATAATACTTTTGAATATATAAATTATATTATAATTAAAATTTGTAATAAATAAATATTTTTGAACTATAGATTATATTTTAAATTTATAATATATCCTATATATTAAATGAGAACAACTATCTAGAACAAGAGCGTTTTTAGTGTTATTCGTCAACCAAAGTGTTTTTAGGGATTTTTTTAACCTCTTATCTCTTTTTAATCTATCATTTTTAATATCTTTAATTCTAAATTGAATTTTAATACTTTTTTAAAAGAAATTATCAATAATGAAAAATTAACATCGTATTTCAATAATTATTTATTATAAATTTTAAATATAATTTATATGTTCAAAAACATTTATTTATTTTAAATTTCAATTATAATATAATTTATATATTCAGAAGTATTTATTTATTATAAATTTAAGTTATATAAAATATATATTTATTATGTGCAATGCACATATTAAAATACTAGTAAATAATTATTGTAATATAATGTTAATTTAATTATTGATAATTTCTCTTAAAAAATATTGAAATTCAATTTAAAACTAAAATTATTGAAAATGATAGATTGAAAGAGATAAAAGGTTAAAAAATCCTAAAAATACCCTCGTTGAATAATGACAGCTAAAAACACTATTGTTAATAAATAACAACTAAAAATACTCTCGTTTAAGATAGTTATTTTAATTTATATGTATAAAAGAAGAAGATAGAAGATATTTTTAATGAGTTTAATTGAGTTATACTCGTTGTATTGTTATATAATTAAAAATTGTTTAGCTTCATTATAAAAGTTTAATTTTTATGTATTTTTATGTTAAATTTTTTTACACCATTAATCAATTAAAAATATCTTGAATATATTTTGAGAAGATAGATTATGTACTGATAATGTAAAATAACTTTACATTATCGTCTGATCACAAATGATTATGTATGGTAAGATTGTTGACTTTTATAATAACTATTTTAAAAGTCGTATCAACAGTTATTTCTAATTGATTGACAATGTAAACATTTTTATACTGATAGTACATTGCCATTAAACTCATATATTTTTTAAGAATTTAATTTTTATGTATTATTAGTATAAAAAATTTTATATTTTTAACCAATAAAAAAGGAGAAAATAAGCTACATACTGACAGTGTAAAACAATTTTACACTATTATCTAATTATGATAAATTTGTTGACTTCTATAATAACTCGCTTAAAATTCATACCAATGGTATTTTTTATTAGTTAACGGTGTAAATTTTTTTTACATGATAGCGTATAACAATTAAACTCATAAAAACTTATGATAAATATAGTTTTTAAAATAATTATTATAAAAATTAATAAATTTATCGAATTGTGATTACATCACTTATCCCTTATAAGGGTCCTTTGTTTATTTACTTTTGTCTGAGCTGAAATAATAATTGCACGCATCAAGGACAGTTTGCATTTCATTTCCGTTGCGTGAGGTGGAATCTTAGATACCATGGCGAGGCGATCGTACAAGACGGAGTTGGGATGCATAGCCTGCGAGGAACTGGGCGAGGTGGGAGCGGGTAAACCTTCTTGGCTGGTGGAGAACCCTAACCTGCTCTGCGCCATCGACGCTCACTCTCTCCTCCTGGCGAACCGCTCCACCATCCTCCTCCTCTCGTGGTCGTCGGACTCCGCCCCTTACCCGCTCAAGATCCGACCCGAATTGTCCCCCGTCGAGCCCGAGTCCATCTCCGCCCTCGAGTGGCTCGCCTTCCGCGACCACCGCGTCATCGTCGCCGGCACCTCCTCCGGCTACCTCCTCCTCTACTCCCTGCGCGGCGAACTGATTCACAGGCAGGTAATGCTATCGTTACCCAACAAAGCCTTCCTTCCTTCCTTCCTTCCTTCCCCCTTTTTAGATTCGACATCTTGTTAGGGAGAATTGAGAGACCTGGAAAACGTGTGTCTTGTTCAGTTAAACCGATGTGTTTGTTTGGGTAGAGTGAGGGGTTGAGATTTTAACAATTTCATAGTTCGTTATATATGTGGTTGTAATTTGTACAAATCTCAATCATTGATTTTGTAATCAATGGTTAGAACTATTCTTTATTTTCTAAAGTGCGCCCTCGGTTTAGAGGAGCGAAATCTTGTTTGTTGTGTGAAGATTTTTAAGGGGGAATTGCGATTTGAGACCTGGAAAACGTGTGTATTGTTCAGTTAGTCTGATGTGTTTGTTTGCATAATGTGAAGGGTTGAGATGTTAACAACTTCATGGTTTGTTATATATGTGCCTGTAATTTGTACAAATCTCAATCATTTATTTTGTGTAATCAATGGTTAGAACTATTCTTTATTTTCTAAAGTGTGCCCTCGGTTTAGAGGAGCAAAATCTTGTTTGTTGTGTGAAGATTTTTAGGGGGAATTGCGATTTGAGACCTGGAAATGTGTATATTGTTCAGTTAGACCGATGTTTTGTTTGGATAGAGTGAGGGGTTGAGATTTTAACAATTTCATGGTTTGTTATATATGTGCTTGTAATTTGTACAAAACTCAATCATTGATTTTGTAATCAATGGGTAGAACTATTCTTTATTTTCTAAAGTGCACCCTCGGTTTAGAGGAGCGAAATCTTGTTTGTTGTGTGAAGATTTTTTAGGGGAAATTGCGATTTGAGCTATGAAGCACAGACTCCGACACGGACACCGGACACGACACGGACACGGACACGGGGACACGGCTAAAGTCTAAAACATAGGACACGGGGACACCGCATATATATATATATATATATATATATATATATATATATATATATATATATATAATCAACATCACAAAAATCTAAATTGATAATTAACATTTATATATTCATCCTAGCAGGTCACTAGAAGAATAGAAATTAAAATAACTAACAAACAAACCATCAGGCAATATAAAAAAAATAGAAATTAAAAAAAAAAACAAAAAACAAAGTAACGAAAGCACAAACCCAGAACCCTCAAAGGTGGAATGTCATGACAAAGAAGCGGAACAGCAACACAAATGAATATCGGGCAGTGAGTTCCAAACAGTGATGCAAACCAAAGACGTGAACCAAAGTCAACAATGCGAACCAGAGACGCAGCGGCGTGAAGAGAAAAAACGCAGAACAACGGCACCAACCAGAGATGCAGCGATGCAAAGTGAAAATGCAGTGGCGTGAAGCGGAAGAATGCAGAACAGCGACACCAACCAAAGACACAGCAACATGAAGCGAAAGAACACAGAACAGTGATGCCAACTAGAGACGCGAAACAACAACGCAAACGAACGCAGAACAGCGACGCGAACAAGCCTCGACAAGATGAACGTAGACACAGAGAACTTGCGGGAACTTGTAGAAGGGGAGAATGAATTGTATACGAGAAGCTCGTGGGGGGGGGGGGGACCTTTACGGTAAAAGGTTAAAAAGAAAATTCATTTATTTTTATGATTTAATTTTTAAATCTTTTAAAAAAATATTTGGTAAAAAAAAACAAAGGAAACTGTGTCTGAACTGTGTCAAGCCAAATAAGCTGTGTCTGATCTGTGTCTTAGCCAGGATTTTTTCTTTTTTTTTTCCGACACCGCAAAAAGGTGTCCGACACGTGTCCATCGCGTGTCCGAGAGGTGTCGGTGTCGGAGGCGTGTCGGACACCCCGACACCTCCTTCATCCGCCGTGTCCGTGCTTCTTAGGATTTGAGACCTGGAAAACGTGTATATTGTTCAGTTAAACCGATGTGGTTGTTTGGATAGAGTGAGGGGTTGAGATTTTAACAATTTCATGGTTTGTTATATATGTGCTTGTAATTTGTACAAATCTCAATCATTTATTTTGTGTAATCAATGGTTAGAACTATTCTTTATTTTCTAAACTGCACCCTCGGTTTAGAGGAGCCCGTCGGTTTAGAGGAGCAAAATCTTGTTTGTTGTGTGAAGATTTTTAGGGGGAATTGCGATTTGAGACCTAGAAACGTGTATATTGTTCAGTTAGACCAATGTGTTTGTTTGGATAGAGTGAGGGGTTGAGATTTTAACAATTTCATGGTTTGTTATATATGTGGTTGTAATTTGTACAAATCTCAATCATTGATTTTGTAATCAATGGTTAGAACTATTTTTTATTTTCTAAAGTGCGCCCTCGGTTTAGAGGAGCGAAATCTTGTTTGTTGTGTGAAGATTTTTAAGGGGAATTGCGATTTGAGACCTGGAAATGTGTATATTGTTCAGTTAGACCGATGTGTTTGTTTGGATAGAGTGAGGGGTTGAGATTTTAACAATTTCATGGTTTGTTATATATGTGGTTGTAATTTGTACAAATCTAAATCATTTATTTTGTGTAATCAATGGTTAGAACTATTCTTTATTTTCTAAAGTGCGCCCTCAGTTTAGAGGAGCGAAATCTTGTTTGTTGTGTGAAGATTTTTTAGGGGGAATTGTGATTTGAGACCTGGAAAACGTGTATATTGTTCAGTTAAACTGATGTGTTTGTTTGGATAGAGTGAGGGGTTGAGATTTTAACAATTTCATGGTTTGTTATATATGTGCTTGTAATTTGTACAAAACTCAATCATTGATTTTGTACTCAATGTAACTATTCTTTATCTTCTAAAGTGCGTCCTCGGTTTAGAGGAGCAAAATCTTGGATCTGGTTTCTTTGAAATGAGGAGATGCAGTTTAGAGGATAAAGTGTAATAATAATCATTGATTAGAAAATTAATGATTGAGAAGTGTAATAAAATCAAATATGTGTACGACAAACTCTGAAGTTAGTTACAATTTTAACGGTTGATTTTCCAAAAATGAATGTGCCAGTTAACTAAGCTGATAAGTCCTTTGTAGATGATTACAATTTACAAGGACTTGGGATCAATCTGCCTTCACCCATTCCCCTCCTTTTAGAAGTAAAAAATATTTTAATAATGCTATTTTGTTTGAAATGAATGATATTTTGTGAAAAGTATTATGAATGACTTATTAACCAATTAGGACAGGAATAGGTAAGTAAGAGAATAAGTTGTTTTAAGAGAGATAAATGTTGTCAAGAGAGATAAATTTTATACTTTTGTGTGTTTCAAAAAATCTGTTTTGTACCTTTTAGCATTTTCCAAAATATTAACTGATTGGAATCTAAGGGTTTCACATATCAACAAGCTACAGGCAAAAGAAAAAAATGAAGTTTAAAGTATAATCAAAATTTTGAGTGCAAATTTAAGATTGGCAAATAGGTAAGGTATACAAATCAGATAGTATGAAAATCCACATACATATTTGTCCCTTTTTTGCATTATGTTAATTATAGGTTTTATATCAACTTTTTATATCAGTTTGCTTTCCTGTAGATGATTTATCCTGGAAGAGTTTTAAAGTTAAGAGTTCGTGGAACAAAGAAAGATTTGATTCAAGATACCTCCTCAGAAGAGTTTTGTCTCATTATGCCAGGTGTAATTGCCCGTTTTGATGGCTCTGATATTCAGGTAAACATTGGTTTCTGTATTTTGGCTATTAGAACTCCACTGAAATATAGTCCATGGGTGGAAATGTAAAACTCCCACCCCGCACCCCCTCCCTCTCTCATTTTGGGTATTGGAATACTTTGTTTTATTAACAGCGAAATAGGGTGTCACTGTTACAGTCTGAATTTTGGATTGTGGTAGATGATTATGAGTCTAATTGTAGGCTTTGCAATGTTGAAATGCAGAATATGCTGCAGAAATGGTTTGAAGAAGCACACTCTCGATTTTGGGATCAAAACCCAAAGAGCCAAGATTCAGAGGATTTTGGAAATACTGATGTAAAAATACCTTACCAGTTGTGGAATATTGGCAAGTATGGTACTTGTGCTGATGCAGCGATTACTGGTATAATGCCACCTCCGCTTATGGAGCAACAGGTAAATTCTCTTAAATAATTGTGTTTTGTCTGCCATGGTAATGACGTTCATTTGAATTTCTTTTCATGAAATCCAAACAATAGAAATACAAAAAATTGATTGGAGGAAACTATCATCAAATATTTTTAGTATCTTTTAGCATTATATTAGATTTGTGAAGCACATTTTTGAGTTTCTGTCATTTAATTGAATACCTGTTCAGGTGTTAGTAGGCTTTTAAAAATTTCTTTTTCCTTTTGGCAAAAACTCACTTTGGCAAAATCTTTTAAAAATTTCTTTAAAAATATGACCTTTTAAAATACTAAGTTTGGTGATTGTCTTTGATTTCTTTTTATTGTGTGGCTTTTGTTTCTCAGTTTCATTTTGTCCTTCCATGAGTTATTGTGATAATGATTGTAGTTTTGTTTGAACCGTAGATAATGGGAGCTTTCTGAAATTATTTCTTGTATTTGAATTCAGCTGCTTTTATTGTTGGGCAGTCAAGTCAACGTTATTATTGTGCAGTGGCTGTTGGAGAGGATGCTGTGATTTCAGCATACAGGTACTTGGTGGATTATTTGGTATAATTTTATGCTTCTTTATCAATATGTGGTCTGATTCGCTCTATGAAAATCTTTTTTGTAGTCATAGTATTATAGTATTTATATTGACCGAGTTATTGTTTGATCCTTTGGAAGACTTTCTGAGAACAAAGGCAGGTCTTTAGTGGGAGCTATCTTGTCTAAAGTTGTACCTGCAACATTTTCCACAATAAGTTCTTTTTCTAAATTGATATGGCGGAGTGAACAGTCGTCTCCAAAGAAATCTCCAAAGAAATCAGATCAGAAGCCTCAGCCATTTGCTCGAGGTAGGAGGAACACCCATTATATTGCTTGCCTTTTGTGATTATAAGAACACAGGCTTCTGCAGATAATTGTGTGTATAATATAGGGATGATGGTCAAGTCAAGACTAGGGAAAGGAAAAGAAAATTATATATTAGCTTGCTAAATAGGATTGTTTTAGACAATAGAAAAGTGGTGCTATGATATTTTAACTACAACTAGAAGAAAAAGGACTGACACAAGGAAGTTTAGACTTTACGAACGTGACACAATGAGTATGTTTGAAACCAAAGAGAAAGGATGAACACTCTCTAGTGGATTCCTCTGCTGAAGATCTCATAAGTGGATAGACTACATTTTACTAGCTTAACATGGGGAGGAATGCTTCTTGTATGGGTTCAAATTCCATTGCCTTTGCATTACATACTGTTTACCTGCCTGTTATCTTTTTTATGTTTTCTCTTGTAATTCTATTCTTTTCTTTTTTTTGGGTTCAAATTCCATTGCCTTTGCATTGCATACTGTTTACCTGCCTCTTCCCTTTTATGTTTTCTCTTGTAATTTTGGTTTTTGGTTGTGGGGGGGGGGGAAGGCAGGGAGTATGTGTTCTACAATTAGAAACTTAGATGCATGTTAAAGGAAAGTTCTGCTGAATAACCATTTAGCACCAGCTCTCCTCCTTTGTTGGCATGTTATCAACACTTCAGTGGAATTGATGTACTGTGATACTAAGAAGCTCATTATAAGTGTCTTTAAAAAAACTAATGAATACTTAGCTAAAACGCATTGCACTATTCTGTTAGAAGAACAGATATAGCTGAACAAACTGGACTCTATCAAAGCTAAAATGCAGAGCTAATGTCCTCCATTATTGCTGCATCATTTCTAAGTCCAAATCCTTTTATCTGACTTTTGCCTTCATGGTTCAATGCAGCTTCACCTCTGACATGTTTAAAGGATCACCCTAGGAAAGGTGAGAAGCTTACCTTATCACCGAGTGGTACATTGGCTGCTATAACTGATTCACTTGGTCGCATATTGCTGCTTGATACTCAAGCACTTGTGGTGGTGCGCTTATGGAAGGTTTGCTTTTGAACGATTTGACCCAACCACCCCTCCCTTCCAAAATAAAATAAAATAAAATGAATTGACAGTTCTATTTTTGCAGGGATATAGGGATGCCAGCTGTCTATTCATGGAGATGTTGGTGAACAAAGATATTGCATCATCAAGCTCTTCTTATTCTGAACCATTGAAGAGTGATTACTGCTTGTGTTTGGCTATTCATGCACCTAGAAAAGGAATTATTGAGGTTAGTCTTTTACCTTACATTATGAGTGAACTATACGTTAATTTCACCTCTTTTATAGAACTATTGGAAAGCCTTTGCTGCCATTGTGCAATTTAAAATTTATAATTGCTTTAACATAAAAGTTTCTTCTTGTGTTTACTAACACTGACACTCTTCGACTTTCATTCTTGTGCATAAACAACTGAACAAGTCTTCTACTGGGATATTACTGTTACCTCTTGGTTTAGAGGAAAGAAAATGAGAGGAGAGAGAAAATTTTGAAATTTGAATTGAAGAGAAAATAGAAGGAAAAACAAGTTTGAATTTCAACTTTTCTCTTTCTTTTCTTTTCATTTTCTCTTCAACCAAATACTTATAGAAAATGTATCATTATCCGTGCTTTCTCTCCTTGATAGATTCTTAATTTGTTTCCTTGATTGATAATGTCCACAGATCTGGCAAATGAGAACTGGACCACGTCTTAGAACAATTCCATGCGCAAAAGGTAGTAAAATGTTACAACCCAGCTACAGGTTTGGAGCATCAATGTCCTCTCCTTATGTCCCACTGGAAGTTTTCCTGTTAAACGGGGACTCAGGTCAGATATCAGTTTTAAATCGAACCTTGGATTCTTGATAGATTTTGATGTTATTTTTTTTTTTCTTTCTCTGCTAAATCAAACACTATATTTGTTATAAAAAAAAAAAGAGGACAGCCTGGTGTTGTAAAGTCCCTGCTATGTTCGGGATCCTAGGAATGGTTGATCCACTGTTTGGGTCTATAGTTGGCAACTTCTTGCATTTCAATTTAGTATAATGGTGATTATTTGGTCTTCCGTCAGTGCCGAACTTGGTGAAAATGATATATTGCTAAAGTTAACATTAGGATCCCCTAGCCTGCATTGCTTAATGAAACTTCTTTTGGTGAAAGAGTAATAATGGTGCTTGATCAAGAACAGAGAACGAAGCTTTTTTCATATTTAGAATGGGTGATTTACTGATTATAATTTTTCTTTTCTTCAAGCATTAGAAAATGAAAAACTGTACATGATTGTGATGAGAAACCTAAAAGAATGGAATAATGGGTACGAGACTTAAGAATTATAGTATATGTATGTAGAAATTCTAGTGGGTTGAATTATAATTAGACAGCGAAAACTGTGTAAACGTAAATTGATGTGTAGAGGTGGGTACCGAGTGTGGGTGAAAACTGCGTAAATGTAACTTGATGTGTAGAAATCTAGAAAATATTTCCTACATTCATAATCTAAGCTAAAAATTTTGGATTGGTTGGAGTGTTCGATCGGATTGATTTGAAATAAGGCAAGCTCCATGGATTCGTATTCTCATTTCCTAGTCCGCGTGTATTCATTTTTCATCATTTTGTCCCAAATCAGCAACTTTGAGACCAAAGTATCTAAAGAGGCCCATCATTAAAATAGAAAGGTATCCCAAAAGGCCAAATTTGTTTTTCAAATCAAACATCAAACTCTAATTTTCGGTTACTATAACCATTGCTGCACCTTCACTATGTGCTTCCCATCATGACTCGAAGTGCATCTGTGCAAGTGAACTCAAACCGAGCATAAGATTTTCATTTTTTTTCACTCCATTAATGTATAAAAAATGCACTAAAAATGCAAATGTCTACGTTCAATAAAGACTTTTAATACGAAAAGAAACTTACTTTTTTTTAATGTCAATAGATCATTCATTCAAAATGCACAATGGTATTTATACAAGCACACAAGATGCTAACAAGAGCATTATATCAGTGCACTACATATCAACAATGCTAGATCAGGCACATACACTCGAAGCTAACAAATTAGTAATCTTGAACTTACAAACACAAAACATATGAAAAACATAAAAATCACATCTTCCTATTACAAAGAAACCTATATAGAACCATGAGCTTTCCTTTCCTTTTTTCTTTCCTTTGTTATTCATTTCGGATTGGCATGGGCTCAACAACTCAAATCAAGATGACCTAAAACCAATCTTTGGTGGTTAGGACACAATTGCAAAAGGGACTTTAACAAGTTTCATTGGAAGGGAGAATTAAGAGAAATGTGACGAAGAGGGGTAGGGACAAAGAGAATGACAACATAGGCAAATAGAGAAACTATATAGTTTGAGAAGAGGAGGAGATGTAAATGGTGGTTGGAGAAGGAGGGAAAGGGGTGGGGTAGAGGTGATGGTGGGGGAGGAGGTGAGGGGGTGGTGGTGAGAAAGAAAAAAGGAGGTGGAAGGGAGAAAACCTCTCACTATGGAAAGGGGAAGACTCACCTAGAGTGGAGAGAAAGTCCTCCCATAGATGTAGAAATGCTCCCATAGAGGGAAAAGACCCCTGAGGAGGAGGCGTTATTTCTGTTGAGGGGTGTTGTTTGCTGCTAGGTTTCTATTGAGGGGCGTTGTTCGTTGTTAAGGAGTCTTAAATAAAAAATAAAATACTAAGATACCACTTGTTAACGGGCTTGTATCATTAAGCTGTTTAAATATGTACAGAAAACACTAGCAACACCTTTTTTCTTGTTTCCAGTTTAGGCTTATTTTCAAAAATATTGATAAAGTAAATGTTTCTAAAACCTAACCAGATATATTTTCATTTTATTTTCCTTTTTTCATTGAAAAGAAAAATAAAAAAATAGACAAATCAAACATCACCTTAATATTACTTAACTGGTTCTTTATCAAATTGTTGTTTTCAATATGTAGGCTTTTTTACTCGTCAGGTGTATTTTTATTTTTTTTTGTAATTATTGAACTGGGGAAGATTTTAAAACATTATCCAAAATAGGATAAGTCGTAAGTGAGAGATACGAGTTCTAAATAGAAGTAACGAGTTTATTTATGACTTTCATTTTCTATTTTTGAATTATTTTTTTATCAAAGTCGTAATTTGATACACAACTTTTATCTTCTTTTAATTTTTTTTTTAATAAAGTCATAACATGATATACGTTTCGTTTTAAATATTGAAGTTGTAAAACATTATATGACTTTCATTTTTATTTTTTAAATTTTTTATTAAAATTGTGAAGAACTCATTGTTCACAATTTTTTTTTAATTGCCCCTTTTTAAATAAAAGAGCCTTCAGCCATCATTTGTTTGTTGTTTAAAATTAGTATTGACCAGAGTAAAAGGTAAAGAATAATATCGAATGAATAATATTCATTTAGAGAAATGTTGACAACACACTTTCAAATATATTCTTTTGAGTACACTCTTTATTGTTGATTGAAATTTATTAAAAATCATGAAAAATTATGGGTATCACTTCCTATTTAATGAGTTCCTCTCATGATTTTGTAATTTTTAATAAATTTGAACAATAATAAAAAATGTAATAAAAAGAATATATTAGAAAATGTATTGTTAGCAGTCCTCTTTCATTTATTCGGTAATAAATTTGCCTACTATATCCCGTCCTAGGTTATGTAAGCTTTGCTTATAACCTAAGAGATGCAATGTTCTCTGCTCACCATGCAAATTTTACTTCAGCTTTTATTCTGTATAAAGGTCATGTGATTTTGTTTCTTTTTACCATTACCATCTACCCCATTGTCACATGTCACAGGTCCTTAAAATTAAAGCGAAAGAAAAAGATGGGCCGTTCTCTGCAGAAACTTGCACTTGGTTGCACATCTAACTCTCTCATCTTGTTCTTCACTGTTGGCAAACGATTGTGACATACGACATTTCTCTCATGCATGTCCATTAATTCTTAAAAAAAAAAAGTCGTGTATATTTTTACGACTTTAATAAAAAAAAAAAAAAGGAAGTCATGAGCTGTTTCACAACTTTAATAAAAATAAAAGTCATATAATGTTTTACGACTTCAATATTTAAAAAATTAAAGAAGTTGTATATAATGTTACAACTTTACTAAAAAAAAAAAAGAAGAAGAAGCCGCGTACCAAATTATGACTTTAGTAAAAATAATTAAAAAAATAGAAAATGAAAGTCATGGATAAACTCTTGGCTTCTATTTAGAAATTGCATTTCCCACTTATGACTTATCCTATTTTGAATAATTTTTCAAAATTTGCTTGATTTTGATAATTACAAAAAAGAAAATACCAAGTAAAAAAGGCCTATTCAATGGGCTTGTTCTAGAAAATAAACTCCTACTTCTCCAAAAACCCATCCATACCCAAGTTGGGTGACGAGGGGAAAAGTATCTTCGGGCTGCCTCTTCCTTTGGCACCCCACCAAAGGCTGATCTGGAGTAGTTTCGAAAGACTGGTTGTCCACGCTCACCACAGGGGCCACCCCAATAGGCTATTTGGCCCTAGGAGCATCTGACCAAACAAAGTCCTCCATAGGGGGCTATTGGTTTCCCCTAGCTTGCGCATCCTCCCTCTCCAAATAGGAGGTGTGTACATAAGAACCAAAGACCTCTGGTTCCCCTCCGATGGGCTCAACCTCTGGCGGCAGCATGGGCCTAAGCTCAGAGTTGGGGGAACCACCACTCTTGAGGGTAGAAGCCATTGAGGAAGAAGAAAAAGGAGAAGGAAAGAGGCGTACCTAAGAAGGCCTTGGGGAGGAAAAATGGGAGGAAAACAGCAAAGACTATAGCAGAGGAGTTTTTTGATGCGGTGGAAGCAAGCAAAGAAAGGCAGAGAATAAGGAAGAAGGAAAGGGGTAGAAAGCGAGAAGGTAATAAGGAGAGGTTCCCTTTTTATAGGGGATGGGGGCTCAATGGCCCAAAGGCCCAAGCCCCCTACACCGTTAGATCTCTACACCACTACCCTACGTCCAAGGGCCCTAATGAAGCGATGGTTGGGGTTCTCTAGGCCACCATTGACCTACCTTGTAACCACTGTCACACATTAAATGCACATGGGAATGTGCGTGGTGGTTCCTGAGACAAGAAGAGACTCTTCAAAGTTCAATGCTTCAATTTCTAATGCACCAACCTAACCAAGGTCAACGAATGCAACCCTAACGCCGCTCTGACCCCTCCAACTCCATTCAACCAACCAGCGTGAGTCCAAAGGACCAAACAGACACCCAGCTTCGCACGACTATAGGACGATCAAAAATATCTGGTCTCCACTTGGCTTCACTAGACGGACAATGAAAAGCTTCTCCACAAGTGTCGAAGCTTGGGGGGTTTGTGTACCGACCAGATTTGTCACCTTGAAGCTAGGTTGAATAGCCACCATGGCTTTTGACCGAGCTGCCCTACCGAGTAGAGCTCGACCTAAAGTAAATAAGGTAATTGGGAAGTTTGTGCATAATAAGGGAAACTGGACACCAAATCCTCATAATGAAGGTGGATAAAACAGGTAACTTGGTAACGTATGCACATGCATATATGTGATCTAGGTGTACACATTCTAAACCTAATCAACCCATTAATCCCCTAAACCCTGCATGATCCATGATCTCTCCTCTAACTTGAGCGTTAGAGTATCTTTGTAGATACCCCCCACCAGCGCAATCTAGGAGCGAAGGAAGAGGAGCGTAACACAGAGAGAAGAGGAAGACAGCCATCACGGAAGATCCAAACAGGAGGAACACATTGGAAGAGAAGGACCAAATTTTGCATGAACATATATATATGTGTTGTTTGGTATTTTGTGTTTATTATGCAAACCTTTTGCCCAATAAAATTGTTACTCTCAAGAGTTCTTACGTTATACTTTGTAAAATGTAGATTTTTTTGGTATACATTTTGTAAAATGTAGATGATGTTAATCGTACATAAGTAGAAGTATATATTCTCTAATTGAATAAAACAGTTTTGTTTATTTAACAGAGCAACTCGTAAGTATCGTTATAAAATAGGAAATAATTGATTTTGAACTTTTTTCATTTTAATTTATACATATAGCGTTTTCTCAAATTTAATTGAATTTGAGTGTATTTTTGTTTTAATTGTTTGAATGAATTCTTTATATTTATTAGTTAGGTCACTAAACCTGCTATAAGAAAAAAATGATAAAGTTAATTACTGACAAAATTTAATTTAAATTATCTTTAATTTATTTTAAAGACTCGATAAAAGACATAACAATAATTGATCACGATTCACGATAAAAGTGAGCTATGACATTGGACAAACTTTTCTTGTGATATCTTCAATATAATGGTTAATACTTAATACAATGATATTCATAGAGATATAGTCAATTAGGTTTTTTTTTATTTTTTTTTAACTTAATAAAAATCTGTCGATTGGACCTATAACATGGCTTTGGCGTCATCTTTGTTATGACAAACTAGAATTTTGTTATACCTAAATTGCCTTGTAAAGAAATATCATATTTTATCTTCTTCACTTCTGCGAGTTCCTGGTATGTTAAACTACACTTCTCACAAGACACAGGGAGGTAGATAACGCTCTATGAACAGAGAATCATCACAAAATAATGTAAATGTTTATATATATAGTTGCAAGCCAACTCTCTAGGGTTTATTATATATGTAATCAAAATACTTTTGTTATGGATGTAAATATTTTGGAGTTTATATTGTATAAAAAAAATTAAGTATTATATGTTTGTAAAATATTTAGAACTAAATATTTAAATTGTGATATATTATGGTATGTAATAATTATAGCTGACTCTATATGTATTTATATTATTTCTTTACTTCATTATTTTCTTTCATATAATACGGAAAAATAATATAATAAATTTTGAGAATCATGACTATAATTAATAACTTCAAATAAATCTTGATTCATACGTTTAATTTTTTTAGTATTTAATGTAATTAGGCACATGGCTGTTTCAATATTTCTTAATATTGTAGGATTAGATTTTTTTTTTCTTAACACATATAAAATGATTTAGAATTATTCTTTTTTAGGTCACAATTAAACCATTAATAAAAATTTACTATTTAAAATAATTTTGTTAATTATTGGCAATGTTTAAATAATTAGCAAATAAAAAAATTGTTAAAGAGTTTAAATTTTATGCACTTGTTGGTGTAAGTTTACACTATCAACTAATTAAAAATCATAATAGGTATAACTTTTAAGATAATTATTATAAAAGTCAATAAACTTAGCATACATGACAATTTGTGATTAAATGATGACAAAATAAAAACTTTTTACATTGTTAGTGCATAGACTATTTTTTTCATTCTTCAATTATTTATGAAAAACTATTTAAAATATTTCTTCAAAAAAATCACCACTGGTTAAGCTAGAACAATCTCATGCCAGTTGATTTACGAACTCACTAGTAGTAATAATTATAATACTTATATATATATGTTTAAACATATTTTTAGTCTATATAAAATATCATTTTTTGGTTTTAGTTCCTGTAAAATTATTTTTTCTAAAATGGTCCTTGTCAAATTTATTTATTTTGTTTTAGTCCTTTTATTTTGTTCTAATCCTTTTAATATATTTATTTTTTATTTTAATCCCTATAATATTTTGTTCATTTTGAATAGTCCCTTTGAAAAAAAACTATAGGGACTAAAAGCAAATTATTTACATATTATAAGGACAAAAATAAAAAATATATATATATTACAATGACTAAAACAAAATAATAGGGACTAAAATCAAAAAAAGAATTTTACAAGGACTATTTAAAAAAAAAAATTATAAGGACCAAAAACAAAAAAATAGTCTATTACAGGGACCAAAAAAGCATATATATGTGTGTGTGTGTGTGTGTGTGTGTGTGTGTATCTACATACACTTTTTAGTTAGAGTACATTAGCAAATTATAACTATAATGTATCTTAAAATATACCATGGTATAGTTTGTTAACGTGCCCTAACTAAAAAATAAGTATATGTACATTAGTAAATGTTTGTAGGGTTTGCTAACGTATATGCTCTTGTTTTTTAATTGGAGTATGTTGACAAATTATAACTATAATGCATCTTAAAATACACCTATGGTGTAACTTGCTAACGTACTCCAACTAAAAAACAAGTGTATGTACGTTAGTAAATCTCATATATATATATATATATATATATATATAAGCAAACAAGAAAACATATAAGCAAACATGTTTGCAAAGGGCAATAAGTTCTTCTGCTACCTCTTCTTCGAATCATCCTTCGTCACAGGCAGTTTACAGTAATATTGGGGATAGGAAAAATGAAGTTACCTCCACAACACGCACAAGATCCCTTTTAGACTGTTCAGTACTACATTTGTTAAGAATCTGCATGGAAAGAAAAAAAATTATGATAAGGCTGTGCATGGTTTTTTTTTTTTTTTTTTAATTCTCAGTTCTGCAACAATTGTTAGAGAAAATTCTAATGGATAATTTCCTTGTTTCAGTTATGTTAGTGAGGAGTTTGTTAGCTTATCCTCCTAACTATTCATAATTATCATCTCTTGTATATATACTTAGGCTCCTGCTATTCTCACGTTTTATTTTTTTTACTACTTTTACCCCAACCTTTTAAAAAGAATGCAGAAAAAGACCGTTTTGCCCCCATACGTTTAAAACCCTTCACTCCCCCCTCCCTCTTCACTTCTCCCATTCTCAGATTTCCCTTCACCCCTGTCGTCATTGCCTCTTCTTCTTCTTCTTTGCTGGCACTCTCTTCTCCTTCTTCGCCGTCACCATACACTATTTGCCGCCAAAGACACCCCCTCAACTTTAGAAACGCTTGTCTTACAGGTTAGTTCAAGCATTCTCTTCTTTTTCTTTTTTTTTCGATTGTTCGATTCAACGGAATCACATTTCCGTTGTATTAAATACACAATGAAAACGTGATTCCATTGTGTATCTAGGTTAGATCCCATTATGTATCATCTAATTTTTTTTTGGCTTTTAATTATTTATTTTAATTAAGTTTTACTAATAATTTATTATAATATTTGTGATTTGATTTATTGTTATTATTATGATATTATTTATAACTAGTATGTTGACCCGTATATTTATATGGGGCGTATTTATTTTATACATCTGTTAAAATGACATATAAATATAATAATAAGTTAACAAATTCATTTATATAGTTAATAATTATTTATGCATCTATAGTTTAAAATAATGTCTTCATAAAAATAACTATCATAGGTTTTGACGTGGAATGCGAAAATGAAAAACAAAATTATCAAAATGACCCTAGTAGGGTTCAAACCCCTCACCTTAGGTTTCAACAACAACCTTTAACTACTAAACTAATGAATATCTCTAATATATGAATGTAAAATATAATATATGTAACTTAAATAGAAATCAAAATTACACATATATTTACTACAACTAAATAAACAAATTTATATTTATTATATATATTATTAGTATTAATAATATTATTAATAAATTAATACTAATATTATTAATAATAATTATATATTATTAGTATATTAATAGATAAATTAATAATGTAATAAATATAAATTATTTAAAATATGATATAAATATATGAATATTTGACATAAATTATTAGGTTAATTTAAAATATATGATATAAATATAAATTTTAGTGATTAAAATATGCAAATTAGATGCTTAACATCATCATAGATCTCAATCGCCTCAACATTAATACTAATAATTTTTATTAATAATATTATTAATATTAATTTATACTTCTATATAAACATATTAATAAAATAATAATATTAATATATTTTTCTAGGATTATTATTTTATGAATATATTTCTTCACTGTTTATATCATATTTTAAATGATTTATATTTATTAAATTATTAATTTATCTACTTATATACTAATAATATATAAAAATATTATTAATAATAATATTAGATTTAATTTATTAGTAATACTAATAATAATAATAATAATATATATAATAAGTATAAATTTGTTTATTGAGTTTAATGGTCATGCACTGACAGTGTAAAGTAGTTTTACACTGTCATCCAATCACAAACCACCATTTATTGTAAGTTTGTTGACTTTTATAATAAATACTTTAAAATTCATATTAATGGTGATTTGTGATTGGATGACAGTGTAAAACTTTTTTATTTAGTAGTAGTAAATAAATGTGCAACTTTGGTCCCCATTTAAGTTATATATGTTATGCCAAAGAAACTTATTAGTGTAGCAGTTAAAGGTTGTTATTGGAACTTAATGTAGGTGGTTTAAATCCCACTAAAGCCATTTTAATAATTTTGTCTTTCGTTTTTGCATGCCATATCATCATGTCACGTCATCGACACACCAAAACCTATATCAAATGCCACATCATCATCATGTAAGCCACCACGTTATTCATCATGACTACATCATCTATCATGTCATCCATCAATGCTATGTCAAAAACATATGGTCATTGTCATGTCAATCGCCACTTTATCCATCATGGCCACATTATCTGCCATGTCATCCATCAATGTCATGTCAACAAAATTTGTTATATGTTTAATGAAAAATAGAGGGACCAAAATCACATGCAATGCACAGGTAAATTTTGGGAGAAAGTAATTTTTTATATGTATAAAAAAGTATATTGATATTTTTATATTGTTGAAAAAGATCTCATACCAATTAAAATTTATAAAATAAGGAACTTTTAATATATAAATTGTGTTTTGTTTAAGAGAAAATACGCATTGCACTGACAATGTAAAGTAGATTTATATTCCCATCCAATCACAGCCCATCTTGTATGGTAAGTTTATTGATTTTTATAATAATTATTTTAAAAATCATACTAACAATGATTTTTGATTGGTTGACTATGTAAAACTTTTTACACTACTGATAGTGCATAGCCATTAAAACATTAGTTACCAAGATCTATCTTTTAATGAATGTTCATTGACATGTGTTGATATTAAGTACATCTATTTACATGTTTTTAAATGACTAAAAAATTATATTAAATAACTTTCATGTTTTCAAGATAATAAATATTTTATTTTTCACTATTTTTTTATTTTTATCTTCCTGATAAAAATGTGTACATATACATAATTAATTAAAAAAATCATTTTAAGATATTAAATATATATATATATATATATATATTACTTAGCATTTTTGTTAAGATATTAATAAAAATATAAAATAGTTTTAATTTTTCAATAAATAATCTTTGTTTTCTTACTTAATACTTTTAAGATAAGAGTATATTAACATTTCTCTCATCACATGTGTGATATTAAGCAATTTTGTATCAGGATATGCATCCCACTCTGTTTTTATGGTTTCCACTTTGTCATCCTCGTGTTAAGCAGTTGAGTAAGAAACCGCGTGAAATGAGGGAACAAAATTCCGAAGCCGAAAATGAAATGAGAGAAGGCTAGTTCCATGGGCTCGTACTCTCATTTCCTAGCCCGCGTGCCATTTTATTCTCTATCATCATTTTGTCCCAAATCAGCCACTTTGATACTAAACTATTCCTAAAGTGGAAATTATTAGATAGTTCAGGACTACTAAGTATGTGTTTGGTAAGAGTGACAAACGGATGGATTGGATAAATTCTTAGTTGGATTATAATGGATTGGATGAACATAATCCATTTTGATTCAGTTAAAAATTCATTTAAAAAATCTAATTCATCCATGATCCATCTAATAAAATCCAATCCAATCCCACCCATCCATTAACAATTTTTTGATGGATGGATATTCAATCCATCTACAAAAATAATATATTTTAAAAATTAAATAATTTTTATTTTTAAAATATTCTCTCCCCCTCTCTCCTCTTTCTCTCTCCTCTCTCTCTTCTCCCTCTCTCCCCAATTCTATTGTGTTAAAATAATATTCTTCCAAGTTACCACTAAAATTATGTTCAAGTAAAAATGGAAAACAACTATCAAGAAATCTTTAAAATGTAGATACTTGAAATTTTTTTACCATAATTCAAAATAAAAACATATTTCAATAACTCTGATTTTGTGTAGGGAGAATCGACAAAATTTAAATATAATTTCTTAGCAATTCACATAATAGCTAGGATGCAGATTTAAATCACCAACTAGTTATATCATAAACGTTTAGGTTTAAGAAATTATTTTTTAAACCTAATTAGAAATTTTTTATTTTTTAATGGCTACTCTATTTTTTTAATGGAAATCTAATTATAAGACCAAAAAACAAATTATTTTGAAAAAAAAACTTATTAGACATGTCTTTTTATTTTTTTATCCAATAGATTTTATTTTTTTATTTAATGTAATCTAATGGATTTTGAAAAAATAGTAGATGGATCACTAACCATCCATAAAATTAAATGGATGGATTGGATCCAATCCATTAATATTTTGTGTGTGTAATGGATGGATTTGATGAATGATAGATAAATGAATTGTTTTGCCACCCCTAGCGTTTGGATGTCAGTTGGGTTCAACTAAACCCACGTTCAACATCAATCCAACACTCACCTTGCTTCAACGTTTAAGCACTGGAAAGTGCAAATTTCTGTTCAAAGCGAACCAAACAAGTTTCCAAACACACCCCAAGTGTCTATGGTTGCAACCAATAATTATATAACACATATTTAAATTTTACAACTTACAAAAAAATAATTAATAATACTTGATTACACATCATGTAAAGATTAATGGAGATTATGGTAATCCGTGATTACCTATTAATTTTTCCCAAAAAGGCCAATTTTGTTTTTCAAATCAAACATCAAACTCCAAGTTTTGGTTTATAATTTTCATTTTTTTCACTTTCGGCCACTAATGTATCAAAAGTGCACTAAAAAAATGCAAATGTGTACATTCAATAAGACTTCTAATAAGAAAAAAAAAAAAACCTTACTGAGATTCAGCTTGTTAACAGGTTCATATCATTAGGCCATTTAAATTAGTACAGACAACACTGAACACCATTTTTTTTTCTTGTTTCTAGTTTTGGGCTTAGTTTCAAAAATATATTCAAGGAAAATGTTTTTTAAAACCTAACCAAACATATTTCTAACTTTACTAGTGCAGGATTGCCTCTAAAGGAGATAAATGTAGAAAATTAAAAAATATATATATACAATTTTTTTTAATTTTATAAATTAAAATTAATTTATTATATTCTTTCAATGAATTAAATTAATAGAAAATAACATTTAATTTGATTTAAATTTGAAGATAACAATATAGTTATAATTATAATATTTTAAAGGCAATAGGAGCTGTTAAAAATTAAAATAAAATACGATTTAATTTAAATTTGAAGATAATAGCATACTCATAATAATAATAATTAATATAATTTAATTTAAAATTAAAAATAATAGTAATTAATATAATTTAAAATAAAATATGATTTAATTTGAATTTACATTTGAAAATAATAACATACTTATAATAACACTAATTTAAATTTTAAAAAAAATTGTAAAATCTTAAAAGCACAATCACACTTGCATAAGTTGTTTGTAGAGATCACTATGTAATGATGAAAGAAATAAAATATAAAAAGTAATATAATTGAAAGGGAGAGCAGAGTGTGAATCTCAATCTCCAAAATAAGTACTCAAATCTATAATATACAATTAGATTTTATATTTTTGTTGAAAATAAAAACAATGAGTGTGAAGATCAACTGACATGAGGTTGTTCCAGCTTAAACAATAATTTTGAGTTTAAGTTATGGATATGCACCTACATTAAATATTCGAAGAAAAAGCTTTGCCACTTATAGTGGTTCTACCCAACTCGAGCATGATCGCTTTCCGTGGAGTATACCTATGGTTTGTACCAAAAAATAACAACTTAATTTTCCTTAATTTGTCCTTTATCAAATTACTGTTTTCAATATATATGTATTTAACTCTTTTTTTTTTTTGTAAGATAACACATGTATCTTCTACTAAAGACAACTTTACTCAAGTCAAGTATGATCACTATGTGTGACAAAGCTCTCCTTCCAAATATTTAACGTAATATTGTATACTCATGACTTAAACTTAACACTACTAGTTAAGCTAAAACAATCTTTTGTCAATTAATGCACGAGTTCAATGGTATGTATCTAACTACATTCTCCTACGGTATTTGGTATTTTGTGTTTATTATGCAAACCTTTTGCCTGATAAAGTTGTTCTCAAGAGTTCTTACGTTATACTTCTTTGTAAAATATATATATATATATATATATATATATATATAGGGTCAAGATCCGTTGACACCAGGTATCAAAGTTAATCAAATTACACCTTCAATAACTTTTTGTAAAATGCAAATTTAACCAATCCAACCGTTGAATTATGTGATATTATTTTCATGATTATGTATATTAAATTTCACATAATTTGGACTTTTGTAGATATGTCATCTAACATTGAATATTTACACATATTTAAATTTTTTATTATACGTTAAAATAAAGTAATGAGATGAACTACTGAATAATTTTAGAATTGTGTAAAATTTTGTATACTTAACTAATTAATAAGAACATCAAATTCAACGGTTAGATTGATTAAATTTGCATTCTACAAAAAGTTATTGAAGATGTAATTTGACTAACTTTGACACCTAGTATCAACGGATCCTGACCTATATATTTATATTCTAATTGAACAAAATATGAAACAATTTTGTTTATTTACTTGCGCAATTCACAAGTATTGTAGCCCATAATATAAATGGCGATATGTAAAGCTAGTGATAAGTGATTACCAAAATTTGGTAATGATGTATGAAAGCTTTTGATGGTTTAGAAAGTCTTTATAGAAAGAATGTGCATGGGATAACATATTTTAAGAATCAAATTTATTTATAAATGATTTTTTGTAAGATATACAAAATAGGAAATTAATATCTGATTTTGAACCTTTTTGTTTTAATTATATACATACAGAGTTTTTTCAAATTTAATTGAATTTGAGTGCATATGATTTAAGTTTTGTTTTAATTGACTAAATTAATACTTTTATCTCAGGAATATACTTAGTGAGAGGATATTTTTTATGTGAGTGAAAAGAATATATATTGATCATTAGATCTTATAGTGAATGATTAAGATTAAAACACACAAGCATATGAATTTTTTTAAAAAGTCATGCCACTTTTTTAAGTGATCATGTGACTTTAAATCATAATCATCAATATATGGTAGTGTGATCTTGATTTATTCTTTTCACTCTTATATAAAAACGACTTTCTTACTAGATATGTCGCTTATATCTTTATTGTTTATCTCATTAAACCTGTAATAAGCAACAATAATAAAGTTAATTACTAACAAAATTTATTTAATTTATCTTAAATTTATTTCAAAGAGTTGATAAAAGACAACAATAATTGATCACGATAAAATTGAGCATATCAGACAAACTTTAGCTTTGATATCTCCAATCTAATGGTTAATACTCAATACAATGGAACCTATATAGATATATTTAAAAATAAAATAAAATAAAATAAAAACCTGTCGATTGGACCTATAACACGACTTTGACATCACCTGCGTTTCAAATTAGCATTTTGTAATACCTAAATTGACTTGTAAAGAAATTTCATATTGTATCTTCTTATTTACAAATAAATGGATGTATTAAAATATCAATTTTATTTGTCAAGAGAGAAAAAATTAATGTATTTCAGTGTTTCAAAAGAAACTAGTGTCTCCTAGGTACATAGGAGAAAAGAGAGTCAGCTTTATAACGAATCTTTTCACCATTGAATGGTAAATAAAAGCAAGTAAATATGGCAATGAAGCGAGACAAGAGCGGGTTTAACTCTCCTTATTCTCGACTCCATTAAAGGCAAGATGGATTAAGAAATACAGGTTTAAAAAATTTAAACCTAACCTCTTCCTTGTCGGATTTTGTCAAATTTGGGAAACCTTGCAAGAAATCCATCTTACATTTGTTAAAATTTAATTTATTTATAAATTATTAAATAAATTATATATTAAGATATTAATTACATTTTAATTTAAACAATATATAAAAATTAATAAATAATAAAAGTAATCAAAATAAAAATTTAATAATTAAATTAAAGTTTTACTTAAAGGTATAATTTTAACTTTATCATTTAATTACTATCATAATTTAAATTATTTAACTATTAAAATAAATAATTTATACACTTAATCAATATAAAAAATAAAAGTATTACCAAGGAAAAGTTTTCAATCATATATTTAATAGAATTTTTTTAACTACTTTTCTAATATTTGACGATTTAATTCTGAAAAATCAGGGAAAATTTTCAAAATTCTGATTTCTACCATTGCACTCTAAATTTCAAAAGCTATCTAATCGTGATTTTTAATAATTTTTTCTAGTCGAAGCCCCGAAGAAATTAGAAAATAACGATTTTGTTCATATTTCTCAACATTAAGGATTGACATGAGAAAAAGATTCAATTGACAATAACATGTCAATTTTAGCTTGGAATCATGTCATATGTATTAAAATATAATTTTGAAAATTTTCTTGGAATTTTCTGAAATTCTTGTGTAAAATGACCAAAATATCTTTAGGTGTCCGATAAATCATCCAGTATTAGTTTGACATCTAGAAATGGTAAAAATAGTAATTCTAGTTCATTTATAGGTAAAATAGTTAATTTTAGAATTTTCATAAAATTTTTGATATTTATTGAATTAAATTAATACATATAATTTGAAATAAATTAATAAAAATTAAAATTTATTATTAAAATTATATTTTTAATGAAAAATAATGTATTTTTTCAGTTTTGTATTAAAATACATTATTTTGATATTAAAGGCTAAATTATTCAAGTTTAGGCGATTTTATCGATACCGGTTAATTCACTTGTAGATAAAACTAACACAGATAAAGTTAGGACAGCACATAGTGCCACATGTCCATCCTAGGGGTTGAGTCACCTCTTTAGTTTTGCATATTTGTCCCTTAATTGAATTAAAAATTAAAAAAAATGAGATTTATGACATAATGGCTTATGTCATCAAAGTGGACACCTAATCTCATTTTTTCTCTATAAATAGGCATGCTTTTGGACAAGATTTTCACCATTCTTCTCCTCCATAAGCTAGAGAGCCTCTATCTCTAAAATTTTTTCTTTCTCTCTCTTATTTTGCTTAAATTTTACTAGTTTCCATTAACTAGTAAAAATTCTCTTAGGAGATTTACACCAACAACTCCTTCCTCTTCATCAACCACCTTAAAGATAATAGGGGGAGTGTGGTTGGTTCTAAATTATTGACACTTTGCATGTTGGTAGGAAGGGTTTTCCTCTAAACCCATTTATGCTTAAGTTTTATTATTATTATTATTATTATATTGTTTGATGTTAAACTTTAATTTTTGCTAAGTTGTTATTTTTTCCAAATTTAGATTATTAAATTATAATTGTTAAGTTGTTACTCTGGCCAAATTTAGATTATTAAATTATAATTGCTAAGTTATTACTCTGCTCAAATTTAAATTATTAAATTACACTTGCTAAGCTGTTATTCTACTCAATTGTAGAAAATTAAAATGCACTTGCTAAGTTGTTACTCTGCTCAATTTTAAAAAATCCAAATACACTTGCTAAGTTGTTATTCTGCTCAAATTTAGAAAATTAAAATATATTTATTTAGTTGTTATTCTGCCAAAATTTTAGTAATTAAACTATAATTACTATGTCATTATTTTGTTAAAATTTTAAGTATTGTGCAATTTCTGCAATATAAGGCAGAAATATTGGTTGTATCCTACTAGGGAAGCTACAGTTTGATACATTGTGGGATAAAAGACAGGGACTCATGGTTAGGTCTAGAGGGTGTGGTATTGAGTGGTGAGTGTCTTAATGGCCAAGGTGACGCTCTTGAGTTGAGACAATCACTTAACCAACTTGATAACCTTGACAATTGCTCAACATCACCAAGATTGGTGAGAGTATATCTCTACAAATGGATATCCCAAATTGTTATTTTGTTCCTCAATGATGACGAGGACTGTATCTTGTGATGATGTTGAGGGAGGTATATATATTCCCAGTCACTTCCCAAGGTCTGTTAAGAACTATTACTCACTAATGGAAAGAATGGATCCATACCGAGTTAAGGATAGTATAACGTAAAATAAACTTTAGGTTTTCCTTTTATTGTCTACTGTGTTTTATCTTATTTTATGGTAGAATTCCTACCATACATGTAGAAGTGATTTTAGAAAATCACTTCACTCCATTACTTTTTATTTTATGCATGATTGATCGCAGTTAATGAAGACCCAGATGTTGATGAGAACCTATAGGCCTAGTTTGACGGCTTGTCATTTTATGGGATAGGGTAGAGGGACACTGCTCTGACTAGGATCTTTTTGATGTACTGGGAATAAGTAGCAACTATATTGATGTATACTTTGATTTCCCTGTATTTCAATTATTTTTCTGATAGTGAAATCATGATGTACAGTTCTATGATGAATATATACAGATCTTATTTATTTTAACACCATTTTCAAATTCTGTTAAAATTTCAATTTTTCTACTATTAAAAGCGGAGAAAATTTTTTACTCGTATTATTAATTAAGTAAATAAATACGAGTTATACTAAATGTGAATAGGTGTCACACAATATATTATGGTATGTAGGGTAATATGCATGAGGTCATAGGTTCTAATTTCAATATGACCATTGTACACAAAAAAAAAAGATTTCCTTTTCCTGAACAAATATTTTAAAATAATTTACAATTATCCCTTTTTAAATAATGATTAAATAACTAATAAATAAAAAAGGATATACATTTCTAAAAAATTATTAATTTTTGGCAATAACTAAATTACGAATAAATAAAAATTTATTAAAAATTATGATAAAAAACTATTAATAACATTAAACGTCCCTTCTTAAATATTCTTTTTAAATTTTAATTATTATCATGAAAACAATAAAAAAAAGTTCTAAAATATTTAACTACCCGTTTATTTTTGTTTTCATATCTTGTTTTTACATTTTAATTACGAACTAGCACCTCGTTTTCAATTTGTTTCTTATTTTTAAAGAGTTGTAAAGAAAATGGTGAAATGGATTTTTATGTTTTATTTACTTTTTGTACAAATTTTTGAAAATAGGAAACAAATTGAAAATAGGGTAGATGTTTTGTAATTAAAAGGTGAAAGTAAAAAGGAAATAAAAATAGAAATAAACGAGCCCAATTCCTCATTTTTAAATGAGAAATGTTATTTATACAACAACTTATATAATAAATTATAAAACTAACAAACAGAAAGAGAAAAAGAGAAAAAATATATGATGTAATAAATGATATGATAAAAAGAGTTAGACACCGTAATATGTAATAAATGAGAAATGTTATTTGTAAACAATTTATACAATAAATTATAAACTAAAAGAAATAGACAGAAGAGAAAGAAATATGAGATGTAATAAATAATGCAATATAGAAAGATGGCACAAAAAATGTTATTGTATAAAATGTTGTATGAGTTGTTATATGAATAATACAACTCATTTTAAATCTAGTCTTTAACTCTAAATATTTTTGTTTTATTATATTATTTATATAATACCTTTACATAATATTTTTATTTAATTTACTTTATTTTTTTTTATATTATATCACCTATCATATTCTATTATTTCATTTATTTTTGTTCTAGTTTAACTAGTAGTTTTAATTTCAAACTTTGGGTATGCAACCAAGGGCGGATCTTAATAGTGAGAGAGGAGAGTCATGGCTCCTCAAAAGTCTTTTTTTTAACTTTTTTTTTACATATGTACATTTGTATAATTATTATGGCATATATGAGTCATACATATACATAAGTCTTGTAAGTTTTAAAATTTTATTATATTAAATATTACTTAAATAATAAATTATTCCAAAATAATATCTCTTTGACTAATTACTCTAAATTCTAAAATAATATGATATTATATATTTAATTTATACATTAATTTTTTTTTGTCTCCTCCTAATTTTTTTGTTCAAGTTCCGTTACTATATGCGATTGCGTTAAATATTTGGAGAAATTTTTTTGCCGTCGATAATGATCCTATCTATTTCTAGTAAAATTGTCTTTCGTAAAATATACGTGTAGTCTCTATCAAAAAATTGTATTTCTTTATTTTTTTTATCCATCTTTGTTTATCAAGATTATATAAATTTATAGTTTAATAGTTATGCACTATTAGTGTAAAAAGTTTTACACCATCAATCAATTACAAATTATCGTTGTTATGACTTTTAAGGTAATTAGTATTTTAACCTGTGCCTTGCACAAAACAAATATTTATTTTATATAACTTAAATTTATAATAAATAAATGTTTCTAAATATATAAATTATATTATAATTAAAATTTGTAATAAATAAATATTTTTGAACATATATATTATATTTTAAATTTATAATAAATAATTATTGTAATACAATGTTAATTTTTAATTATTGATATTTTATTTTAAAATATATTAAAATTCAGTTTAGAACTAAAGATATTGAAAAATGATAGATTGGAAGCGATAAGATGTTAAAAAATTCTTAAAAACGCTCTCATTGAAAATAATAGCTAAAAACGTTCTCGTTAAATAATAACAGCTAAAAACACTGTTGTTCAAAATAGTTATTCTCATTTAATATATAAGATGCATTATTGTAAAAGTATAAAAATTTATTACATATGATAATTTATAATTGAATGACAATATAAACTTTACACTGTCAGCATCATCTATTTTCTCATAAATTTATTGCATAGATACATTGTTTTATATATATATACAGGATATCCCTCGATTCACTAACCATTAATCATCTTGCCAACATCAGCCTCTAAACCCAACAACATGTACAATTATTTCCTCCCCTTCATCTATCTTTCCCCCTTCTTCTTTCACCACCCAATTTCTGCATCAAATCTCCACAAAATCAAGCAACTCACCTCAGAATTTCTTCCTGAACCCACATCTTCCGATGACCCTCCCCCACCAACTGAGTACTTTGAGGTAACCAGACCCATTGAACTCCCCAAAACAAAACCTTACTCATACCACGTTCTCCACCACGACTTTGGCTACACCTATGGCCAACCCCCAGTTCTCGCCAGCTACACCCCTCCCTCTGATTGCCCCTTTCACAGTTTCTCCAAAATTGTCCTCGAGTGGAATGCCACCTGCAAAGGAAGACAATTTGATCGCATTTTCGGTGTGTGGCTTGGCGGGGCTGAGCTTCTCAGAAGCTGCACTGCAGAACCAAGAGCCACCGGCATTGTTTGGAGTGTCCACAAGGACATCACAAGGTACCATTCTCTGCTGTTAAGTCCCCAAACCCTTGCTGTTTATTTGGGAAATCTTGTGGATAAAACCTACACTGGAGTTTACCACGTTGATATCACCATTTACTTTTACCCTTATGTGAAGTCTTTGAGCAACGATGATGGTTCAAAGTCAAAGTTTGGAGGTTCAGCATTTGGGGGTGGTGTCCCTGCTGATCTGGTCCTGCCCATTTCGAGGAACCTTCCACTGAATGATGGGTTGTGGTTTGAGATTAAGAATTCCACTGATGAGGGTTTGAAGGAGTTCAAGGTGCCCCAAAATGCCTATAGGGCTGTTTTAGAGGTGTATGTTTCATTTCATGAGAGGGATGAGTTTTGGTACACCAATCCTCCTGATGAGTATCTTATTGCCAACAACCTCAGTGGTGTGCCTGGGGGTGGATCATTTAGGGAGGTTGTGGTTACTCTTGATGGGAAGGTGGTTGGTGCAGTTTGGCCTTTTACTGTGATTTACACTGGAGGGGTTAATCCCCTCTTGTGGAGGCCTATTACTGGGATTGGATCATTTGATCTTCCGTCTTATGATATCGAGGTTACGCCGCTTTTGGGGACCTTGTTGGATGGGAAGAGCCATTCTGTGGGGTTCAGCGTGACGAACGCGTTGAATGTTTGGTTTATAGATGCAAATTTGCATCTCTGGTTGGATGGGAAGAGCAGTAAAACAGAAGGAGGACTTGTGCATCTTGTTGACAAACCTTTGGCTGTGTCTTTAGTGTCTGACTTTGAAGGTTTGAATGGATGTTTCTGGACTGGTGCAAAGAGGTCCATTTTGTCCACTGGGTGGGTCAGATCCTCCTTTGGAAATATTACAACCAGTTTTGCCCAAGATTTTGTTTACAACAATTCAATGGTGATGGGGAAGAATGGGAATGAGCAAATTGTGAATCAACTAATTCTTTTCAATGACAGTGTTAATGCTAACCTTCCATCACCCTTTGTTGATGAGACACACAGAAAATTTTCCCTATACTTGGACACAGATGAGCTGGATCAGGATGATGATACTTATCTATCTGTTTCGAATGTTACATTGGGATTTGACGAGAACAAGTCTAGGAGTTCGGCTTTTTGGATTTTCGAAGAGCTCTCTCATAAATGTGCAGGATGGCCAGGGTACTATGGTTGTCAAAGGGAATTTGGTTGTTAGGGGAGTGGGTGAAACACAGCAAGATTACAGTTACACAAGTGATGGATATTGCTATTCTAGGAAAATTGGCAGCTCAAATTACACAATTCTCTACGACAAAGTCAAAAATTCATGTAACAAAAGAAGTCATTCTCATCTTGGTCCTAATTCTATAATAAAGTTGCCCATTATCTAGGGTCCTTTCTGTTAAGAACAGAGAAGTTTACTCCTCCCTGCATGGTCCTATAAGTCCTTCCTTTCCATAAAAGGTTTCCCTTTCTAGCACCAATCGCTGGGATTTGTTCTGTGCTGACCGTGTCAGTTTGTTATTTATTTGCTACCAAGATTTGTGAGTCTGTTTTACTCTTCTTTCAACAAATATGCAATAATAAAATTGTGATTTTCTTCCTCTGTTTAATCAAACATGATTAATTTTCAGTGCTTGTTTGCATGTCCTAGAAAGTTTCTGCTTGAATAGCTCTGCATCAACATACTTGTATATTTCGTATTCTTGAATTAAAACAAAAGTATGGTGGCCTTTGCCCCTATAACAAGGTTTTTGGCATCATGACTGAGAGATACCAGGGAAGTATTTTGGATTAACCTGATAGCTTTGATGAGTTTCATATTATTTTGCCAGGTTAAAGAGTCATATGCTTCACTTATACTTTTGTTAAATACTATTTTAGGAGTTCCTGTAAGAATGGCTACAAGTGGAGGGAAAATAGAAGTTTACTTGTTTTGTGATCAAGAAGCATGTTTAAGTTTGAATTGACTACTGATCTACATTATGTAAATTTTATGCTGTTATTACAGAACAAAATGAAAATGGAATTAAAATTTATTTGCTCCCAGTTGATAATGTGTAACATTTTAGAAGCTACGCAAAGAACATGTCAATGATGTCATATCAAATGGTAAAGAAACTAAGTATGAGTGCAAAATAATGTTACATTACTCCATGAGAAGTATAGTTAAAGGGTTGGTTTCTTGGGGGTTAAGCTTTCAGACTTGAGCAGAAAGAAGAACATATGACTGTATACATACATAACAGAAGCAATAATTATAGGGGTTCTCTCTGAAGAGTTGATTTTCTCCCCAAAACTAGTAGATACTATGAGAAGAAGCAGACTATGACACAGAAGCATTCCATCGCCAACAAGTAAGCAAGACCAACATGGACAAGAATATAATGTAGTGTCAATATTCTAATTTGCAATGTTTTTAAAACCGGACTGGTCATTGAACTGGCCAAGACACTGGTTCAAGATTCAATAGTTCAACTGTAGTCAAACTAGTATTAATAAAATAATAATAATAATTAAATAATACATAAAATAATATTAAAGAAATATAATGTCAGACTTTATAATACTAAAAACTAAAAATAAAACATAATTTTAGAGGTTTTAAACATTTTCAATACCTACAAAAGTTGAAATCAAATATGTTATAATACTTAAGTCTTAAATTTTAACAATAAACATCAACATTTATTAATAAAAACAAGTTTATATTTAGAATAAAAAAGAAAATGAAAAATACTTTAGATTGATTTTTAGGTTTTAAGAAAAAATAAAAAATAATATTGTATTAAGCATTTTTTATTGACCTATTATAAATCAGTTTTTTGTTGGTTTTTGACTAGTTTTTGATCCATTTTACGGTTTTTTGACCAATTTTTTTTTAGGCCTGATTTTGTAGTTTATTTGAATCGGTCAGGTGACTAGTTTACCAATTTTTCGGTCTAACCGGCTCATTTGGTCCGGTTTTTCAAATCATAGCTAATTATTAAGCACGTGCAGATGTTTGCTTTGAGTAAAATTTAATTAGTTTTCATTCTTCAGAGTTTATGATAAGAAATCTAGGGACGTGTCTGTCTTTTAGAAACATGAATAAAACAAATGTGCAGAATAATAAAGTCATACACGTGTGCTTGTGTGTGGAGGATGCCCATGCGTTGACTTTTTTTACCTGAGGAGTAATTTATTTTAAAAATTATCGGAATGAGTATTTTTTTTTTAAATTCTTAAATTGGGATAATTTGTGTTTGGCGAATACGACTTTTGAATTAGAAGTCGTATTTCTAACACGACACTTCCTTTTTTATTTTTTATTTACGACTTCTAAAAGAAGTCGTGTTTCTCACACAAGACTTCAATTTTTTTTTAAATCTAATGTGAAGTCGTGTTTGATATACATGATATTTCTGTTTATATATATTTTTTTATTTTTTGGGTGAAGTCGTGTTTCCAAACAAGATTTTCCCTTTTAATATTTTTTCTTCTCTTGAAGTCGTGTTTGACATACAAGACTTTCTATTTTTTTTCAAAAAAAAATATCATGTTGAAGTCATGTTTTTAATTATATATATATATTTTAAATGTCATGTTGAAGTCGTGGTACTAAGGTCTAACAATTTCTTGAAATAACATTTTATATATGGAGCAAACTAGGTGTGGTAGCTGACCTACACGTGTTTACAAAGTGAGTAAGACAACCACAAATGGTCATACGTGGATTGGATCAAGCTAATGTCAATATTATTACTAGCTAGTTCTAGTTTTAAAACTATGCTTTTAATAGTTTTATGTATATAAATGGAAGTCTTATACACAAAACACGACTTCAATATGATATTTAAAAAAAAAATGGAAGTCTTATATACAAAACATGACTTCAACATGATATTTAAAATAAAAAAAAATCTTGCATGTCAAACATGACTTCAAGAAAAGAAAAGAAAAATTAAAAGGAAAAGTCTTGTTTGGAGAACACAACTTTACTCAAAAAATAAAAAAATATATATAAACAGGAATATTGTGTATATCAAACACAACTTCACATCAGATTTTAAAAAAATGAAAATAAAAATTGAAGTCTTGTGTGAGAAACATGACTTCTTTTAGAAGTCGTAAATAAAAAGTATAAAAGAAAGTCTCGTATTGGAAATATAACTTCTAATTCAAAAGTTGTATTTACTAAGCACGACTTATTTCAATTTGAGGATTTTTTAAAAAAATGCCTATTCCCGTAATTTTTAAAATAAATTAACCCTTTGGGGGTAAAAAAGCCCCATGCGTCGTACAGGACGCAGTAAGATTATAAGATTAATTAATACTTTGAATGAATAAAGCTTGCACGTATGATTAAAAAATATATATTTAATAATAGTGAATTCTCTTGACTTAACACTGTACGACAGGGTGTATTTTTACTTTTAAAAATAAACAGTTTATTTTATTATTTATGATGGACACTATACATTCTTTTAGACAATTTGTTTTTCTTAATTGACAATCATCAAATACCAATTAAATCATATATATTTCACTTCCTATATAATAAAACTCATAAACAATTTAGCTAAAATGAAAAACTATGTGAGAAAGAGTGTATCAACGAATTTGTGAAAAGGTAGCGTTTCATTAAATAAAAAGGTAATGTGTACGTAAAAAGGGTTCATGTGAAAGTTAAATTAATATATAAATTGTTTTTAACACTCAATTTATTGAATTTACAGGAGATCTCCCTAACTTTAAAAAAATGTATATACCTCTGGATACGATTGTTACATGACTTTTGTACTATCCAGAAGTAAAGTAAATTTTAAGATAAATCATTTTAATTAATTAAAATAAGTTATTAAAGTTATCATAATTATATTTAAAACTTATCTTTTGGCCTTTTCTAAAATGTAATTTTTTTTAAAATTTTCAATTAATAATATAATTAATTTATTTAATTTTTTGACACACTATTAATCTTAGATAAAATTTTATTAATTTTAATTAAAAATTTATTTTGTTACCGTAACAATTACTGTAATTGTTAATATAGTTCTATAATCTTGGTCTATTAACTAAATAAATTATGTCAAGACTTTTTTAAAGTTATATTTTATTAAAAAAGCAAGTTTTAAACTATCCAAGAGTATTTTTAAAAAGAATGGTTGTTAAAACATTTTCAAACAGGAAGCATGAGTTGGTTCTTTTAAAAAATTGACGTTACATTGGAAAGTGAAATGTGAGCAACTCCTGGTAACTTCAGTGAAAAATGTGTCTACTTTGTACTTTTGAGTGTAAAAGCACTCAAGAACACAAGACCAATTCTGATTTTGTGAGAGGAAGAAAGTTGACACATTGCAAGTTTGGATTTTTTCTTTTTTTTTCAAACGAGGGCCTAGGCCCAAAAAGAAAACTACAACCGAGATATACATAGGGACAGTAAGCCCCAACACATCCCGCAAGAGCAAAGGAGAAGCAGAATGCGGAGGAACATCTAAGATATGTAATCCAATAGGATTTGCATCTTCTTAAATATATCAAGAAACCATGCAAAAATGCTTCTCTTGCCTTTATTTCATGAACCTTTATGAAAGTGGTGCTCAAGCAGTAAGGGTAGGATATAGAGGCTTAGTCGCTTCTTCAAGTATTTGTCTTTATCTTGAAATTTTGTTTATTAATGAGTTTATCCTTTTCTAGCAAGTATTGTCTGTCTTTGTCTCTTTTCAAGTATAATCTTTATCTTTAGCAAAAAAAATGTAGAATGTCATGTAGATGCACATGTAGGGACCAAAAACTTACTTCACGGAAAGATCTCGTTTGTTAGAGGAGACAATTGAGAGTTTGTGTCTTGTATCCTAATGACGATCAAGAAAGGCCTTCAAGTGGAAATGGATGATCTAAGGAGAAGATCACCTTAATTGGGATAGGAGGACTTAAGAGTAGAGCCACAGCTAAAGGAGTCAAGGAGGCTTTACATGAAGAGGAGATCAACACAAATAAGCTCAAGCCCAATGTGGAGAAGAAGATCCTAAGTTGGCCATTTGATTCAAGTGGAAGAAGACTTACCTTAGGACTTCATTTAGGCACTGCCTTTGGGCCTTAATTCTGTTTTAGTTTGTTATTAATTAGTTGTGTTTGGTCTTTTAATTTGTTTACAATTTGGGCTGATTATTGACATGCCCAATTCATACTTATTTTTAGGTTTTTGTTTTAAATGCTAGCATTAATTATTAGGAGATTTGATTAGGTTTGATTATTAGGAGATTTAACTAGATTTGATTATTAGGGGATTTAATTAAATTTTATTTTGATTTTGATTTGAACTCTTTAAATAAGCTGTAAGGATTCAATTTGAAATTAATAAAAGTTTGAATTTTCAGCATATTGTGAGAGAGTTGTGCGCCTCTTTTAGGATTCTTGGGGTGAACCATTTGCTTGGATCTTATCAAGGGTTTCTCGTACCCTAGTGGCAATTTTACACAAAACTTATCATTCTTCTTGAATGTGGTGCCATTCTTGGCCACCTCCTTACGTTGTGCATTTTCTTTGTTTTTCCTTTCCTTTTACTTGTCTTGCACAATTTTAAAAATAACCAACTCAAGAAAGATCCAAATTCCCCTTTGATACATGCTTGAATCATATCAGATCTAGTAGCCTTAGTTTCAATGCAAATCATAACATTTGTATTGCACGACTTGCTGAAGCATAGGGGTGGACAAAAATAACTAACTGAACCGATCTGGTAACGAACTAAACTAAACTGAATTCAAAGAACCAAATTGTTTTGAATAAAATTGATTTGAATTGTTGTTTAAGTTCAGTTCTAAAAATTTGAACTGTCAAAAAACAATTCAGTGCATAGCCAAATATGAATTGTTAGTTATGAGAGTTGGAAAAAAAATCCCACAGTATGGTTATAGTTCTTTTGGAATGTATATAGGCCATTCAAGCAGCAAGAGTATTGTTTAACTATCTATATGGTAAGTACTACTGTCAGAATGTAGCTAATATAGAATTACTGTTGGTATATAAGTGTGAATAATATAACTAAAGAAGTCCTACATTGGATAGAGATGAGTATGTTGAGTAACATATAAGTGGCAAAGACCTATAAACTTGATGCCTTAAGGTTTTGGGTTGAATATGGTGTCAAGTTTACTTATGTGGTTATACTCATGGCCCATCGGTGAAGATCTCCCTAGTCTCTACCCCTCTCGTTTCTCAACAAGTGGTATCAGAGCGGTCTTCTATGTTAGGTTATTAGGATTAAAGTTTTTCAATTATTTGTCAGTCATATGCAATTCCACTCCTTTATATATATATATATATGTAGGGAAGGGATCAATTGACACCAATATAATTTACACCAACTATTACACCATTCAATAACTTTTAATTGGATAATTTTATCCCAAAACCCACCATTGGATTGAGAGTTCCTTTAACATAGATCATATGTACAAAATTTTATATTAATTCAAAATTATTTGATACATTATTCATATAGATCAACATAGATGTAATATATACTTTTCAAAATATAGTAAAACATGAGTCATTTGATTACCTTTTTATTTTTATTCAATTTTAACAAAATTTGACACAAACAATCTTGGTAATATGAAATTATAATTTAACGGTTGGATTGATAAAAATCACATTCTATATCAAGTTATTGAATGGTGTAATAGTTGGTGTAAGTTATACCGGTGTCATTTGATCCCTCCCCATATATATATATATACTCAAATTTAACCAATCTAACCGTTGAATTATGTGATATTATTTTCATGATCATATATATAACATTTCACATAATTTAGACTTTTCTAGATATGTAATCTAACATTAAATATTTACATATATTTTAAATTTTTATTGTACGTTAAAATAAAGTGATGCAATAAACTACTAAATAATTTTAGAATTGCCTGAAATTTTGTATACTTAATCTAATGAATAAGAACATCAAATTCAATGGTTGAATCAATTAAATTTGCATTCTACAAAAAGTTATTGAAGGTGTAATTTAACTAACTTTGACACCTAGTGTCAACGAATCCTGACCATATATATATATATATATATATTCGAAAGCAACCGGTGTTGGATAAAGTTTTGAACACGGTGTTGGGGCTTTCCTTTTGATTATGTGCTTTTTTTTAAGGGATATTTGGAATGTTTAGGACTTGATTGCAAGTGTTTTAAAATTGTGCACATCTCGTTTAAGATTTTTTTTTTTATCTTATATATATTTGGTAATAAAGGCAATAATGAGTTACAATTTACGTGATGTGCATAAATCAATTTCATTATATTATATGGAAATTTATTTGGATCCTGTATATATTTAAAATCTGTAAATCAATATATATTAATGTGTGTATATTGATTTAGTATTAGTGTTTTAGATGTCAACGTTTTACGTGATTTACATTGACTTCAATGTCAATTAACATGAAGATAATATATAATTTCAATATATTTCAAACCTTTCAATTATGGCAATTATATATGGATTTACCAATCAGTGAATGATTTCTCGGGGTTACTAATTGTGAACGTCGACATTGATATCTAATTATAATGCATATATATCGATAAAAGTTTTTGGCATTTGCGAATCACTGTTAAGGCAATGAAATCAATGATTTCATTTATTTGTAGTGTGTGTGTGTTAGTGTATATATATATATATATGATTTATTATGTTTTCTAAATCGTCCAATTTACTAGTTTATTATTGATTTATTTAGAAAATATGAAATTAAATGAGAAATTTACGTTAACGCTTATGCATGATTTGGACAAATTTGGACCATTCCCATTTTTTATTAATTGTTTGGTAATTTTGGTTGGATTAATTGAAACAACATGTTGAAAAAGTAACCTCTGTTGCGCAGGTTAATTCAATTGAATTTACATAGATGTTACGTGTAATCATTCATTGCGTCAAGAGTACCACTTGCAGTTAGTCCTTTCAATCCAAAGATTAGGGATTAATGGTGTGCTAGGTATCTTGTTTAGGTTTTTGAATTTTCCATAAAGATTGATTGTGCATGTCTTATTAATTATCTTTTGACATGCTCATTGATGTTATTGTATGTTTATTGTTCCCTATTTAGTTGCTGCCATTATCGCTTCTAACTTCACTACTCAAATCAATGGAATCCTAATGTTGAATGGGACAAACTTCAAATCATGGAAAGATGTTGTAGAAATTGTTCTTGGCTATATGGACTTGGACCTGGCACTAAGGACTGAATGGCCCACTTCCACTCTAGAGAACTCTAATGAGGAAAAAATTGAGAGGTGGGATCGGTCCAATTGAATGTGCCTCATGATCATCAAATGCTCCATTTCGGAGGCGTTGGGGCTTAATTGCTGAGAATGAGAATGCCAAGTAGTTCCTAGAGGCAATAGAGCAATTCTTTGCCAAGAATGAAAAAGCTGAGACGAGTATTCATTTGGCTAAACTCATCTCTATAAGGTATAAAGGTAAAAGGAATATAAGGGAGTACATTATGGAGATGTCTAATCTCGCATCGAAACTTAAGGCACTAACGTTAGAGCTTTATGAGGATTTGCTTGTGCACTTGGTTTTGATCTTACTTCCTATACACTTTGGGCAATTCAAAGTGAGTTATAACACTTAGAAGGACAAATGATCCCTCAATAAGCTAATATCTCATTATGTGTAAGAGGAAGAGAGACTGCAGCGGGATAAGACTAAAAGTGCTCAATTGGCTTCTACCTCTTAGAATAAGAAGAGGAAGAAACATAAGGAAATTGTGGAAAGTTCTTCTCAAAAGAAGAAGAGGAAGAAACATAAGGAAATTGTGGAAAGTTCTTCTTAAAAGAAGAAGATGAAGAAACAAGATGAGGAATTTGCTTGCTTCTTCTACAAGAAGTCAGGACACATGAAAAGGACTATTCTAAGTATGCTGCTTAGCGTGCAAAGAAGGCTAAATTTCTCACTTATGTTTCATTTAAAGTATTTAATTAATCTTATAGTATTAATGTGTGCAAAAAAAATTAATTACTCCACCCCGTACAACGTATGGGTATCTTACACAAACACATACAAAAATGTATGACGTAATTATTTTGCACATTTGTTTTATACATGTTTCTAAAAGACACACAACCCTAGATTTCTTATCATAAACTATCTTCTGTATGCTTATGAATTAGAATATTGACTTTACACAATATTCTTGTCCATGTTGGTCTTGCTTGCACTTGTTGGCAATGGAATGCTTTTTTGTTTCATAGTCTGTTTCTTCTTACAATATCTACTAGTTTTGGGGAGAAAATCAGTTCTTGAGAGAGAACTCCCTATAATTATTGCTTATGTTATGTATGTATGCATCATATGTTTCTTTCTGTTGAAGTTTGAAAGCTTAACCACCTGGAAACCAACCCTTTAACTGTATTTCTCATGGAGTAATGAAACATTATTTTGCACTCATACGTTAGTTCAAGCGTACTAAATATATAAGCATGTTGATGTAGAGCTATTTAAGCAGAAACTTTCTAGGACATGCAAAACAAGCACTGAAAATTAATCATGTTTCATTACACTATGGAAGAAAATCACAATTTTATTATTGCATATTTATTGAAAAAAGAGTGAAACTGATAAGGACTTGGGTATTATGGGGTGCCTAAGTCCCACGTTGAGTAGTATAGGATACTCGATGGGGTATTTAAGTGGCTTGGTTCTCCCCCATTAGTAGCTAGCTTTTAAAGGTGGCTTTCCCAAGTACTTAGGTGCTTATCAATTGGTATCAAAGACGGTTGTTAGTATCTAAAAAAGGGCTACCTATGAAGTGTTCAACCGGTGGAGGGTTTTGACCAACGAGTAAGTTGAGTGAAGTCGCCAAGACGTCACCTCTCAAAGGCGTTGCTATGATAGGGACTTGGGTATTATGGGGTGCCTAAGTCCCACATCGAGTAGTATGGGATACTCGATGGAGTATTTAAGTGGCTTGGTTCTCCCCCTTAACAACTAGCTTTTAAGGGTGGATTCCCCAAGTGCTTAGGTGCCTGTTAATTTAGTGAAAGAACTGGATCAAATTTATGAATCTTTATTGATGAAGCCTAGTTCCCAATCCTGCCCCAATGTGGGTACAGTACCAAAAACTGAGACTATACAAAGAACAGTAAATTCCCTAGATATTTGAGAGATCTAGGACTTTCCCTAACCATAATACCAACTGATCAAGTCCTTTATTCTTAACTTCTCTTCCTTATTTATAGGTAGCTACTAGACTACTAAAATAAACCTACCCTTAATGGGCCTAATCAATTGCAGGTCCATTAACATAATCCTTGTATTTCTTAGATTAAGTGATTAACTAATTACTAACATAGCTAACTACTAATTGGGGTTACCTAACAATACTCCCCCCTAAACCATTCACCTTGTCCTTAAGGTGAATAGTCACAGTTGCTACAAATAAGGTTCCATTTGGGTTACAACAACTTGAAGCATAATGATCAAGCCAACCACACCCTACAGCTCAAAATAGCCTTCACTCCACCTAGGTCAAACACAAACATGTCAATGCCCCTATGCTCCTTTAATGCTTTGTTTTCTGAAGTACTTTTGTCCATGAAATAGATCATTAGAGCCTCTATAGTTATAATGAAAAACATCCCATGGCTCTCTTGCAAACTACAGTGGTGCACATGGTTGTAGCTGAGAATTATCAATGTCCTCCACATTATTATGCTTTTGTGGTGGGTTGATGGTATTACATAAACCCAAAATCTCCATTGTTACCCTCAGTTCAGTCATTGGCTCTCCCCTTATGTCAAACATAGGGCTTTCTTAATTTTCACCTTCTCTTTGCAACCCAAAAATAGACCCATCTCTGCGATATCTCCACCATTATGATTCTTGATCTTAAGAACTTCATTTTTGCTTTTGTTTTCTAATTCTTTGATCAGAATGTTGTTGGGTTGCTTTTGTTGGATTTCTCCCAATCTTTGTAGCTTTCTTGTATTCATTTCTTTCCCTCGAGACATTGGTTCTATTCTCTCCAAAGCTTCATTTCTTGTTATGTTTTGTTGTTACCTTTTGTCATCAGCTTCTGCTTTGTGCTAGTTGGTTTTTGGCTTTTTTCTTGAACTTCATCTTTGCATTTCTTTTCTTACTCTCCAAGCTCTAAATCTTGAAGATAAATCCCAAGCTCTAGTTAGAACAACTTGAGCACAACCTTCTCAAATGTAAAATAATGTGGCATTCTGGTTGCTCTTCTCCCAAGAAAACCACCAACTGAGAGCTTCTCCTTTCAATGCCATCCAAACCCAAGATGGTTTCTCCTCCTTATACACCCTAAGGCCTTTAAAATACTGATCTAAATTAATTAGCCACTAATAAGCTTTGTTCGACCCATCAAATCTTGGAATCATCTTTCCATCAAAATTTGGAATCATCTTCGCAACCCCACAACTCCAAGATCGGAGCTCTGATACTAATGATAAAACTGGATCAGATTTATGAATAAAAGTATAAATCTTTATTGATGAAGCCTAATTCCCAATCCTGCCCCAATGTGGGTACAGTACCAAGAACTAAAACTATACAAAGAATAGTAAATTCCCTGGATATTTGAGAGATCCAGTACTCTCCCTAACCACAATACCAATTGATCAACTCCCTTTTTCTTAACTCCTCTTCCTTATTTATAGGCACCTACTAGACTACTAACATAAACCCACCCTTAATAGGCCTAATCAGTTACATGACCACTAACATAATCCTTGTATTTCTTAGACTAAGTGACTAACTAATTACTAACATAACTAACTACTAATTGGGGTTACCTAATAGAAACAAACTCACAAATCTTAGTTACAAATAAATAACAAACTGACATGGTTAGCACAAAACAAATCCCTACTATTGGAGCTAGAAAGGCAAACCTTTATGGAAAGGAAGGACTTGTAAGATCAAGCAGGGGAAAGTAAACTTCTCTTTTCTTAACAGAAAGAACCCTAGTTAATGGACAACTTTTGATAGAATTAGACCAAGATGAGAATGAGTGAGTGACTTCTTTAGTTACATGAATTTCTGACTTTGACGTAGAGAACTGTGTAATTTGAGCTGCCAATTTTCTTAGAATAACAATATCCATCACTTGTGTAACTGCAATTCTACTGTGTTTCACCCAGTCCCCTAACAATCAAATTCCCTGTAATAACCATAGTAGCCTGGCCATCCTGCACATTTTTGAGAAAGCTCCTGGAAAATCCAAAAGCTGAGCTCTTAGACTTGTCCTCATAAAATCCCAATGTAACATTTGAAACAGATAAAGAAGTGTTATCATCCTAATCTAGCTCATATAGGTCTGAGTAAAAGGAAAATTTTCTATATGTGTCATCAATAAAGGGTGATGGAAGGTTAGCATGAACACTATCATTGAAAAGAATCAATTGATTCACAGTTTGCTCATTCCTATTCTTCCCTATCACAATTGAATTCTTCTAAACAAAATCTTGAAGAAAACTTGTACTAATATTTCTATAAAATGAGTTGACCCATCTAGTGGACAAAATAGTCTAGAACCTTCTATTCATTCCTTCAAAGTCAGACACTAGAGACATAACCAAAGGTTTGTCAACAAGATCCACGAGTCTTCCTTTTATTTTATTGCTCTTTCCATCAAATTGAAGATGTAAATTTGTATCTATAAACCAAATATTCATCGCATTAGTCATGTTGAACCCCATCGAATGGCTCTTCTTATCTAATATAATCCCCAAAAATGGTGTAACCTCAATATCATAAGATGGAAGATCAAATGAGCTAATCCTAGTAATAGGCCTCCACAAGAAGGGATTAACCCCCTTAGTGTAAATCACAGTAAAAGGCCAAATTGCACCAACAGCCTTCCTATCAAGAGAAACCATAACCTCCCTAAATGAACCACCCCTAGGCACACCACTAAGGTTATTGGCAATAAGATACTCATCTATGGATTGGTATACCAAAACTAATCCCTCTCATGAAATGTAACATACACATCTAAAATAGCCCTATAGGAATTTTGGGGCACCTTGAACTCCTTCAAACCCTCATTAGTGGAATTTTTAATCTCAAACCACAACCCATCATTCAATAGAAGGTTCTGTGAAATGGGTAGGACCAAATCCGTAGGGACATCACCCTTAAATGCCAAAGCTCCAAAACTTTGAGCTTGATTTATCATTATTACTCCAAGAAGGGTAAAAGTGAACGGTAACATCAACATGGTAAACCCTAGTGTAAGTTTTATCCACTATGTTTCTCAAATAAACAAGGTTTTGGTGACTTAAGAGTAGAGAATGGTACCTTGTGATGTAACGCTGTGATTTTCTTAATGTATGATTTAGTGGTTTAATAACTAAAAGTGGAAATTAATATGTGATTATGGTGTTTAAAATAAATAAATAGATTGTTGTTGTTGATTGTTGCTGTGTGGTGTTAATTTTATGTTGTTGACTTGGAATTCCTATTTGAGTTTAGGAAACTGAGACAAATGTGCTTGAGCGAAATTGAGAGTGTTGTTGATATTGGTTTGGGTTGTTGAGAGAAAAACAGTTAAGTTAGAACCGTTGTGAGTTTTGGAGAGTGAATAAATGGACCCTAAGCTTTAGTGAGCCCAAAGCTAGTATGAGGACCCTGGAGGGTTTTAAGACATAAAAAGGGGTGCTGAGCCTTTCCCCCTTTCATTCTCTTTCTCCCATTTCTCGGATTCTCTCATTCTCCCATCTCTCTCTCACTCTTTTCTCTCTTTCTCTCAATTTTTCTCTAATCCTTACCGAGATTCTTGAAGTGTGAGACCCAAATCTAGTGGGGAATCCGGTTTCTAGACATTGGAGGGTTGTTATTGCCTTGCTTTCAGAGAGTTTGGCTCAAGATTCTGTATCTCTCATGTTTTCCCTTCCCCAAGCTCGGATTTGGGAGCTCCAAGAGGTAAGGGAAGCTTACTCTTGCTAGATTGGTGATGTATGAACATGATTGTGTGTGAATATCACTTTGGGTTGGTCCAAATTCGGATTATATGTTGGATGTGGTGAGATTTTGAATGAAAATGGGTTTTGGGGGAAAAATCTGAATTTTGATGAGAAATCCATGAGTTGTGTAATGAAATGTTGAATTGGTGGTGTAATCTGTTGTATATAAGCTTGGTTGGAGCGGATTGGTGATATTGGAACCCCATTTATTCAAAACTTTGAGTTTGAGGGTCGAAAGTTTGAGTTTTTGTTGCCAAAAATCATTTTTTTTTTTAATCTTGTCGCAGATAATCGATTATGGAAGTTGGTAATCGATTATCTAGAGCTCCAGGATCAGTTTTTGTGAATTTGGCTCAGCAATAATCGATTATGGACTCTAATAATCGATTATCTGGGTTTCAGAAAAATTTCTTCTGGTTTTGGTTCGGAAATAATTGATTATGGAAACCCATAATTGATTATCCCTGCTGAAAAATGAAATATGATGTATTTTACTAAATGGATATAATCTGTTACTACAGTACATAATCTGTTATTTCAGAACTGAATGTACTGTTTACGATTTCATAGTTTTCATTTTAAAACGCGAAGTATTTTGTATATACACATATAAAAAGAGTATTATACATTTTCAAAAGCTCTATTCAAGAATGATGGAGAGTGGTCAAGCTGGGATACTATTTTCTTTAAATTAAAGAAGCAAATTGATTCGAAGGTTTTTGTAAATTTCCAGATTTAGCTATCTTCCAAATGGTTTTCAAATAGGGTCTTAGTTTTAAATTATGAATTGGTGGTTGGATATGTCATTGAGGTGGAAGGTTGCTTAAATAGGACCTCTACTTGTTATGTATGATATTGTTCCTCACGAGGTGGGTTGCTTAAATAAGGCCTTACCTATTTGATTATGATTGAGACTGGTTTAGGGTCGGTATGGTGTTGATGGATGTTGAGTGGTCGTGTGAGGTAGCTGACGATGGACCTCTTTGCCACTGGTTGTATTGATATACATATATATATTTTGTATGTTTATTGGTTGTGGTTGAAGTGTGTAGTATATGCATTCATGCATAGTTGGCGGCTGAGGTAGCTGACGATGGACCTCATGCCGTGGTGCGGGTAGGCACGTAAGTTGGATGGTGACCAAAGTTGGAACTCAGATGGGCCTCCAACCTAGTGCTAGATAAGACGTGGGGCAGCTGACGATGGGCCTTCAAGGATGAGTGGATGGGCGACTCTGTGGGAGACCAAGGTGATGCAGGCCTTGTGTCGCGGTAAGCCACCATCCACATACACTTATCCTGACAAACCACTAAGCTTATCCATAGATCAGAGTTTGGCAATCCCTGAATGGTGCTTAGATAGGCCACAATAGGGGGTGAGACCTAACTGATCGCCCAATGTGTGTAAATCTCTCGAGAGTCATGTCATCATGCATTGACATAGTTGTGGTGGTTGTGATGTAACGTGGAGTCCTGAATTGAGAATTCTTCTCTGTATGAATGTATCTTATATATGTATGTAGATATTGAGGACTCTAGAAATATGATGGTGTGCCATATACTCATGATTGAATGTTGTGAATTGTTGATGATCTCCATAATTATATGTTATGCCATTGTTTTAGTAAGCTTACCCTTGCCATGTTTTATTGTTGTTGGTTGTTCTGTTGTTCCTGTTGTGCTGGTGTGCCTGTGATGATCACGTCTTATGGCGTGGGAGCAGATGGTGAGCCTTTCGTGGGTTCGGCAACTCAGAGCTGAGAATGGAGCTGAGAGCTAGAGATGTTTGGCTTGGGAAAGCCAAGTTTTGTTGCTTTAGTTATGGTTCAGTTTCATTATATTCTTTTGATGGGATTGTATAGATTGACCAGCTATAGGGAGCGAGTTTTGTATTCCGCTTCCCCGGTGATGTATATTTTTGATATCTTAGTTGATATGGGCTGGTGTTATCCCATTGTTGTGTATGACATGATGATGACAGATATACAGATATGCATGTATGGTACCAGGAGAGATAGGTGGATCTCTCAGTTGATGTGTATGACCTATATACAGATATGATAGGATTGATTTTATTCACCTGATAGGTGGATGAGGAGCATGTTTAGTGAGGTTGTTTAGTAGTGACAGTTGGGTCGTTACATGTGATGTCCTTATGGACACTCCAAACAATGCTAGTGGCTTTTGGCTTTGTAGTGCAGCTTCTAATAAGCTTAATCCCACCAAGCCATACATCGAAAATGCGATCAAATTGTCTTCCTTTGTAAGTGGCCTTCCACACAAGCATGATTTTGGAGAAACAGTGAAAGGGGCAATTAGAAGGAAGGGTGTAGTTGGCGAGAACTAGAGGTTGAGCATAAGTGTAGCCAAAGTTTTGGTGGAGAATGTGGTGTGAGCAAGGTTTTGTTTTAGGGGGTTTAATGGGTCTAGTTACCTCAAAGTACTCAATGAGTGGTGGGCTGTCATTAGAAGATGTGGGTTCAGGGAGAAAATCTGAGGTGAGTTGCTTGATTTTATGGAGACTTGAAGCAGAAATGGGGTAGTGGAAGAGTGTTGTCCTTGCTGTCTATAATCATGATCTCTCCATTGACTCGAATCCATAAATTTGAATGACCACGAATCACAATCAATCACAAAGCCACAAACACGAATAAATTAAGCTTGAAACATGTGATCTCACACTTCCTCAAGGACTTATTTGCATGATGCGCAAGTCCCCCAGATATAACAGGCTCATCCTAACAAAGGTTGGGGCAACAAAACTGGCAAGCTTTTTTAAAATAACCCAGATAGTCACAGAGGAAAGAAGAAAGTAAGGATATGAGAAAGAAAACTCTCTATCAAAACCTTCTAAAATATAGATATTAATAAAGAAAAATTAGGAGTTCTATTCGATCAAAGATAACAAAATATTTAGTTTTTAGATAAGCATTAAATTAATTAAAAATAATTTTCTAAATTTAATTAACAAAAAAGTTAACCTTTTGAAATATCAACAAAATATACAACAAAAAGGAAGTGGGAGAGGAAGATGAAGGGGAGGAAATAATTGTCCATGTTGTGTTTTACAGGGGTGATGATTGCTAAGATGATTTGTGGTTTGTGAGATGTTACGTGCTAAACTGTGTATATTTTTTTGGTACATAAAAGGAGAGTATAGATATTGATTATGTGGTATAAGTACTAGTACAAGGTTAGTGCAATTCGTCACTTTTTATGTTATTATTACGCAGTACGGTGAGGTGGTACACACTACGCAGGCTTGTTGAGAGAATTTTGTAACTATGGAAACTTATGAAGAAGAAAACGAAAGTTATAGGGCTTGTAAGCAGTCAGGTTTTAGCTCTGCAAGGATAGCTTGTGTTGAAATTTCTTGTAACCAATATGTCTATGCATGAGAACTTTAGAGACTATAAGCTAGTGCTGCACTTGTCAATGTGAAAAATGGAGAGCTAGCCATGACCACATGTGTAATATTTGAGAAAATTGACAAGGTGTAAATTTGTCAAAGTGAATACGTGTTGTAAATTGGCATCAAATTGGGAGGAATAAAAGCCACAATTACATGCTAAGCTTGGAACATGGTCATGTATATGGCTTGGGAAATTGAACAAACGGTTCCAAAATAATTCAGTTAGCAATCATTAACTTGTGTGAAGCCTAAGATAAATTGAAGTGAGGATCAGCCAATAGGTAAATGTTAGGCTTCCAAAATAGCCCATTATGGATTGTTAAAGCCATAAAGATTAATGCTTACATTGGCCAATAGCTTTACTAATCTTTGTGACAGTCAATGTGTGAACTTTGTTGCTTGATAGGGATACGTGGAATGATTAGAGTAGGAAGTGGCATTTGAGGACAACCAAAGTTGACACATTAGCTTAAAAGAAAATGGACACATTTGGAAGCTTGTAACCAAATAAGGCAGAGAGTAATGAGAATAACTAGTTCAAGTTAGCTACCTTGAGAGAATTCTATCCAAATATACTCTTGAATAGTGAAAATGTCTTAAATGTTAGCATCAATCCACATATAATGAATAAAAATTGCTAATTAAATGTGCATAGAGAAAATAAATATAGTGACACAACTAGTCTAAACTTACAAATCACTTCACGAGACAATTTTTTTCTTATATATAATAAAAAATATAAGGCTTAAATTTGTTTTACGTTCTGTACTTTCATCACTTTTTGTTTTTAATCCCTAAGCCTTTTTTTTTTTCATACCCACAATTTCCAAATGTTTTCGTATTAGTTCTCACCGTCAAAAAATGCTGATTTGATAAACGAAGTGCCACATACCCGTATATGAATGGATGTTTGTTGTTAAGTGATAAAATCAATTTATTAAATATTTTTTTTGTTAAATAAAAACAAAATATACAAATTTATTAAATAGAAAAAGAAAATTGTTTTAATTTGTCTAAACAATAAGTTTTTGTAAAACGTTTCACAAGGGTTACACGACTTAAGGTTTCCATTGTTGTGCTACCGCTTATGTTTTTTATTGTTGAGAGATTATGAGAGGGTTAGGTGAAGAGAAGAATGTGCGAATATAGTGTTGTTGACGAAGGTGTAGGTGCATAGTTGAGAGCATGGCATTGCACGAGCTTTGAATGTGAGTGAAGATATATAGTTCTGTTTAACTATTGTCTTTATTTGAGTCCTTTTTCCTTTTTCGGTTTTCATCTTTCCCTTATCGATTTGTAGGGACCAAAGCCATGTACAATTCCTGTTGAAATTAGAATATTAATATCATTTTTGTCTAGGATTTGGTAAGGTATTTATGTCGTTTTTCTCTAGGGTTTGGTGGGGATCATTTTTTGTGTAATACTTTATTGTGTGCATGCAGGGATGAGTTTGTTCGTGAAATTTCATCATGGGGGTAATTTTGTGATAGAGGACAAATTGGTGTACAGGGGTGGTTATATTCATGTTGAGGAAGACATTGATATTAACAGGTAGAGTTTATTTGAAGCACTTGGCATATTAAAAGATGTGGGCTGTGATTCTGGTGTTAAGTTATGGTGGAAGGTGGATAGGCCAAATTCTGACATTGGTTATAAAGGGATAAGGGTGGACAAGGATGCCGTGGCCATAGGTGAATTTGGTCTAAAGAACAAATGTGTAGTTGATATCTATGTGGTACACGTAAATGATGAAGCCAATTGGACAAAGAATAATGTTCCCATTCCCAAATTCATTGAATTGCCAATAAATGATGATACTGTCAACGAGGATGGTAGTGACAGTAATGAAGCTAACAATGATTCTAGTGATGAGGATTGGAATGAAGTGCATTTGGATGATAGTGAGGAGGAAAGGGATTTGGATATGGATGATGCATTTGATGAAGTGCAACATTTTCATGGTGTTTGAAGAACTGTTGCAGAGAGGAAAAAGTCTAAAGAAAAAAGACATGACTCAAATCTTATAGTTACCCGAAATATCCCAATAAATGAGGCTAGTGGGAGTGGTGACACAAAGTTGCAAGGTGATATTAACTTGAATCATGAATTTGATGAAGAGTATTTCTCTAATGAGTTGTGTAGTTCTGAAAATTCTGATGATGATGTAAGTATGAAACCCAGGTATGTAAGGTTTAGGTAGGAAGATTTGGACAAGAATTTTAAATTCAAGTTAGGAATGGAGTTCATATCCTTGTCTAAATTTAAGAAGGCAATGCTGGAATACTTGATACTAAATGGAAGAGAGGTCAAGTTTGTGAAAAATGACAAAGTGTAGAGTGAGAGCAGTGTGCAAGGCAAATGTGGGTTTACAGCCTTTATTAGTAAAGTGGGTGATAGCCATACATATAGGATGAAGACCCTTGTGGGTACACACATGTGTGGTAGGGTTTTTAGTAGTAAAAATGCCAACTCTAAGTGGGTAGCTAAAACAGTGGCTGATAAGCTCATGACCTTTGAAAATGTGAAGTTAAATGAAATTATTACTAACATTAGAAGGAGCTACTCAACTGGCATCATAATGTCATGAGCTTGGAAAGCCACGCAAATAGCCTAGAAGATTTGGGAAAGGATGCTACAGGGAAATATACATTATTGTGGAGGTACTGTGCAGAGTTAACAAGGGCATGTCTTAGAAACACTTGCAAGATTCAAGTTAATAGACCCTGTCCAACTATAGAACCCATGTTTGAAAGTTTCTATTTTTGCTTCGATGGGTGCAAGATGGGTTTCTTGGTTGCTTGTAGGCCATTTATTAGTATTGATAGTTGTCATTTAAAGACAAAATATAGGGGTTATCTATTGGTTGCAGTGGGCAAATATCTAAATGACCAGTATTTCCCCTCGGCATTAAGTGTTGTTGAGATAGAGACCAAGGAGTCATGGAGATGGTTCCTTGATCTACTACTGTATGATGTTGGGCAAGACAAAAGATGGGTTTTCTTATCATACCAATAGAAGGTGCATTTTAATTCTTGTGTTTGAGGAGTTATATGAGCCAAATACATTAGAGAATAGATTGTGTCTAAGCCATTTGTATACCAACTTTAAAAAAAAGTTTGGGGGAGGAACATTGATCAAAGATTTGATGATGAGGGCTACTAAATCAACCTTTATTAAGCTTGGGAAGAGAAGATGAATGAGTTGAAGAAAGTCAATGAGAAAGCTTGGGAATGGCTAATGGGCATCCTAACCAAAGCTTGGTGTAAGCACGCCTTCTCTTTTTACCCTAGGTGTGATTTATTGATGAATAACATCTTTGAAGCTTTTAATAGCACTATCTTAGTAGCTAGGAATAAGCCTATTGTGACAATGTGTGAATGGATTAGAACCTATCTTATGAGTAGATTGCATCTGTTAGAGATAAGCTTGTTAGCTACCAACATAAGGTAATACCAAAACCTAGGAAGAGATTGGATAGGGAAGTCCAAATAAGTGGTAATTGGTTTGCAACATGGTATGGAGAAATGAAGTTTGAAGTGACACACAACATGTTTGTTCATAAATTTGTTATGGATTTAGAAAAGAAAACTTGCACGTATAATTGGTAGGAGTTAGTAGGTATATCATGTGGGCATTCAATTACTGCCATGTCATATAGAGGGGACAATCCTAAGGATTTTGTTGACAAATACGACTACAAGGACACTTACCAACTTTGTTATAGCTGTAGTGTAAGTCCTATCAATGGCCAAGATATATGGCTTATAGTTCTTGACATTGAACATCTACTACCACCATAGTACAAGAGAAGGCCTAGAAGGCCTAAAAAACTAAGGAGAAGATATGTCATTGAGGACCCTAACCCAACCAAACTAAGGAAAACAAACTTAGAACATAGGTGCACCACTTGTGATGGATTTGGGCACAATAGTAGAAGCTATAAAAGCACTATTGTGAATCCAAAAGCATAGGCTTGTAAGGTAATGGAAATATGACATGTAATTTCAATGTTTAATCCAATGTTTATAAGGATGTTTCAAATTCTCTTTTTAATTTTTAATTGTAGAGCAAGCCAAATAAACTGGCATAGGTTTCACCAGTACCACAAGGAACTGACCAACCTCCTCTAGCATTTGTTGAAATTGGTAGCTAAGGAACTACTCAAGGAACTAATGAAGTTTTTGATATTGGAACTAATGAAGTTTCTATTAGTGGATGTAACACCTACTATAATAAGACATACATTCATTTTATTTTATTATTTCTTAATTTGTTTGTTAGAACGTCGGCTTGATTTAAAACTAATACATACTTATTTTTTTCACAAACGTTTAGTAATTCTAAGAGACATTATATAAAGAACCATGATCATGAAATAGACGTCAAGTCTTACGTACAAAATCAGAGTACATATATAAGGAATACATAAGCAAATACAACAAAAGTACATCTTAAAAACCTACTCGTAATTGTACAACAAAATAACCTATGTCAGAGCAGTATAGGTCTATACTAGGCTAGCCCATCCTATAAAATCTACAAAAGTCATACGTAGAGTAGTCGTCACTACCAGTCCTCAGAGTCCATCTGCTTGTATCACGATCGTATATGAAAAGAAACAAACAAGAAAAGAGTGAGCTTTTTATAAAAGCCTCATTCGTTTCTTAATAGGCTACAAACAACAAATTAAACAAGCAATCGGGGGAAATCCTAAGGTCTGACCTATGTTATTATGACTCAATCTTAACCTTTACTAGACGTATAGATCCATACCTATCTCTAATGATTTATTTTAACCATCAGGAATCACTGGGAAGCGATTGAGAGTTCGTATAATCCCTCACAAGGTACAGACATCCATGTCGTAATCATCATCCTCGAGGAAAGGGCCACACTCCATCAGGGACATACACTACACCAATCATGGTGATGCTGAGCAGGCTTCAGGGTTACCAAGTCGGTTTACGTGATTTACCTCGGCTCAGGTGCTAACCTAATCGTCATGATGTTCACAACTCAGCACCTTTACCCTCAAGACCTGAACAATGGTCCCTACCTTTCATCCCACAATGTACCAACTGTTACTTCCTAGACACCAGAACTCACGCTTCTCAGCATGGTCCTATCTCAACCGAGGGTTTCCTATGACTTTGTTTCTAAGTTTCCAGGCATACTCTTTGGGTAATCCAGCAGAGTTTTAGAATCACTCTTCACAGAGATATTCATCTATCATTCATAATAACTTAGAAACAATTCAACTAAGAAATATAGTAGAAAATGTCATTACTTAAAGTTGCATACCAAAAAATTCATTTTCACACATACATACTTTTAAAATAAGTTTTCAATTTAATTTCTTTGATTTGTCCTTATCCTTTTCTAATTTTTTAAATTAGACTATTTTAAAGGAAAATTTTCAATCTACCATTATAATTAGGATGTGGTAAACAAATTTGAGAGAAGTTCTTTTCTAGTGTAGAAGGTCAGACTATGCTACAACCACAGAGTATATTTAGAGTTTCTCTCTAGTTGTTTCCTTTTACTAGAATTTGGAGTGTTCATCTTACAAAACCAAGACTTCTAATTTCTTGAAGAAAATCATGTAATTACATGCATTTTACCAAAACATTTGTTAACTTTATTTGAACAAGGTTATTTATTTATTTCCATACTAACCATAATTGGTTCAAAGTAATAATTGAATGGTAACAATTTAAAATTTGTCCAATAAGGTCTTTATTTCTAAAACTTTTCCTAATTTGGGCTTAAGGTCCATTTAGTTAATTTTGATAAAACCTTATTTCTTAGATTAATCCACAAAATTTTAGTAGAACTTGCTTTTTCAAGAAAACCATTTTCTTTAACTCTTTCTAAGATTTATTTTCACCAATTTGAATCAATTCAAGTAATTGTCAAAACAATGCTAAATCTAAATGAAAAATTCATTTTCTTCGTTATTTCATTTTCCAATGGGCTGAATGCCCTTCTTTTGAAAAAGCCCAAATTTTTGATTTTCTTTTTAGAAATTGAATTCATTTTCTATGTGGTCCAAAAATTGATTTTATAAGTAATTATTATTTCTCAATCATCTTACCTATTCTAATAAGTTGATTGACACAAAAAAAATTATTTCTTATCCTTTTCTTTAAGCATGGCCGAGAGCCTTTAAGAGGAAAATGAGTTCCAAAATTTGTTGCTCCAAGTGATCTTGAGGCTTGAAATTGGTTTTTAAGAAAATAGCTAGCTTGCATAAAAATAGGCTCATTGATGGTTATTTATAATAGGATATTAAGTTATCATATGATACCAACAACAAAAATAAAATTAACATAAAATAAATAACAATAATTAAGATGACAATAAAATAAAGCTTAAGTAAATAGCAATAGAATAGACATAACAATTTTAAACAACAATAAGGTAAATGACAAAAATTTAAATGGGCAAAATATAAATTGCAATAAGTAAAGCAAGAAATTAAAGGGCAAGAATTTAAATAGCAAAAATTAACTAATAAGGTAAATGACATAAGGTAAATGGGCAAAAATGTAAATAAAGCACAAAATAAAAATAAATGGCAACATAATGGAAATAATAACAAGACAAGAAAATAAATGAACATTAAAGTAAATGACTTAATAAAACAAGAATTTAAATGAACAAGAATATAAATTATTATATAGTAGTAGGATTAGTAAGTTATTTGGGTTTAAGGGATAACTCACACACACACCCATTAGGAAACAAATGTAGAGCTTAAACCTCACTCCCCCTTACCTCCAAATATGGTTTGTTGATGGAAGAATAGAAGAGGAGAGGTGGCTTGGAGGTTTAATGGCCAAAACATAATGGAAAGCTTTTAAAGGTGGAAAAAGAAATTTCAAGAGCTTGGGGAGGGAGAAGCTACACGTTTCTAGCAGCTGGGAGGCAGAGAGAGAGTTCTGATTTGTGAAGGAAAGGGAGCAATAGTGTAGTGGTTGAAGGGGTTCTATTTATAGGAGAGAAAGTAGGTATTTTAGATTTAATTTTTGAATAGAAAACAATAGAAAATCATTTTTAATTGTACTTTCCACATGTGGGCTGAGGGAAAACGTCCCAGACCAGTCAAAGGTAAAAAAAAATCCAAAAAAAAATTATTTTATATAATTATTAGATATTAAAAATAATTAAATATTAGTTTATTGCAACAAAATTAGATAGAAATTTTGGGTAGGTTTTTGGAAAATCTGGCCACACCAAGTTTTCAAGTATATTTTTGTGAGCCTTACAAAAAATTTTCAGATTTTTCTCATATATATATTATTTATAATAATTTTTTCACTAAAAAAGGCATTTATTAAGCTAGTAAATCCAATTTTGCCAAATAAATATATTGTTCAGATTTTCACTATTTTCCCCGTAAAATAATATTGGTATAATTAAAATATACTCAATATAAAATTTTCAAAATTTTTTAAGGCTAAAAAGTCTCTTGTTGATTTTACAGTCAGCTAAGGGTATACTAGTCATTTCACAAAAACTGTCTCAGAAAAATTCCCAAAAATTTATAAATTATTATTAATTATTTTGAATATAAATATGGTTTAAAAATAATTTTTAAACCTCTCTAGATAATTTTTATTATTTTATCCTATTAAGCAAGTTTCTAGGGACAAACCGATTGTTTTATCGCTTCCAGGCCTTAACCCAAAAAAATTAAAAAAATATAGACTAGATAGAACTTGCTAATATGAATATAACCATGAGAATCATATCCTTGAGATTCCCATTTGATTTTTCACAGTTAATCATAGAATAATTAGAAAAACAAACGAGTAAGTTAAAGTGGGGGTGTTACAGTGGAGATGAGGTAGTTGGTGTTGGAAAACAAGTTAGGAAGGTGAGACATGTAACTTTCACAATGCACCTACCATGTTTTGAGATCTAATATTCTTACTTGTTTGGTTTAAGTCGAAAAGAACCAAGAAAGCTAATGCAAGTTAAAATCAAGGCCAAGCTCCTCATTTAAGCATTTTAGTTTTTAGTTGATCTTTATCAAGGATCACATTGATAAACTAACTTGTTTGACAAAATTACAAAAGAAGGCAAAAAAAGTTGGAGATACAAGTGAAATTGGTGAAGATGCTATCAACTAACAAAGCAAAGAACTTTAGGACTGTTGTAGGAATTCTTCAACTGATAAATGTTGATAGTTTTATTGGTACCCAAGCAACTTAAGAATCTGTCAACATGGACAAAGCACTAGTATTGCATGTTTAGCTCAAATGTGTATTCTGTTGAGCATGTATAACATTGTGCAACTTGGTCATAATTAATTCTAAATTACTATGTCTTTTTTTTTAGGGAATAAATCATGCAATGAATTAGTACAACACTGTTAAAAAAAATACCATAATATACAAAGAGGCAATGGAAATAATTTAATCATCCTCAGATGTGCAAATCACAATTCAGGCAAGCATATTAGTTATGGAGAACATGGACACAACTTTAAAAGTTCAGGAGGCATTGCAGTTATGCATCTCAGCATTGAAGTTATTATGTCCACATTTACCAAATGCAAAGGAAAACTGACAAGGCAATTAGCCTTTAGAACAATCAATTTACTATTTTTTTTTGTAGTAGTTTGTAATTTAGTATGGTTAGGGGAATTTGTAAACCAAGAAGTTGCTTTTTTTTTTTGGGTGTTTTGGTTGGTGGTTCACTCTGTTGAACATTTCTTGGTTGGGTTGTTGATGTTCACCCTAATGCACCATTATGGTCCCCTAGCTAGTGACAATATGGTACCATTTTGGTGGTGTTTGGTATGTGGTTGTTAATTATCTTTTAAACTAATTTATTTATTGCTTATGTATTTATGACAATATCTAAGTTAAATGAATGACAATCTCATTATGCACTTTATTTTCATGTGGCTTTGTATGTATACCTTCATTTTGGATGCTACTAATTTTGTGAAATTATCTTAATTGTTGATAGAATATGACATTAAAAATGGATAATGACAAATTAGTTTTACCATTACATGAATCTAATTTGAAAACACATCATCAATACTTTGTTTTTTTATCCCATTCAAATACTTTGATTTGGTTAAATTATGTTAAGTTTTGATAGCATATGCGAACAAAAATGGGCAATGGCATAATGAGTCTCAACATTACATGAATCTAATTTGACAACAAGATATGATTTAAGTTGGCAAAAAATCAAACAACTTCCATTCAAGTTGTAACTATCTCATATACATACACTAATTCCCATCAACTACATATCCACAAACAAAATGACACCCTCTACACTTGACTCAATTACATAATCTGAATCAACACTAGTATCCATAATCAAAATAGACCCCCTAAACACCTGAATCATCTACTATAAAAAAGTAAAAAATGCCAAAAAAAACCCATGAAACCAGCAACAAGATGAATAAACACAGAACTTTTCTCCTCTCATTCTCTAATTTCAACTTCATTTTCCCTATCTTCCTCGAGCAATATTCTGTCAACAAGCTCGAACATATGCAACCACTTTAAACACTACTCGAACCACCTTCTATTACGTCGTCAGCCCAAAGAAACATTTGCAACTTCCACTCATCTGCACATGGATAGAACAATCACTTCAACACACAAAACAAAAATTGAATGAAGAATACAAACATTATTTTCAAGATTCAAACATCAACCAAAAAGAAAGGATACTAACATTCCAATTAACGCATCTCCAAAACCTGCGACTGGGATTTTCTTGGGTGTGAGTAACAAATGCCTCTCCATAACCACAAATTAGAATTGACTTTTGTGTAGATGTCAACGTCACAGAAGATCTTGAAGTCGCCATTCGACCTTGTGTAGTGCTCCGCGCAAAGCACTCTTCCTTTTTCTCTTCTTCAAACAATGCTATTTGAATGTTGGGAGTTGGAGATTGAAGCCCTATTCCCTTTTTAGTATTTAATAAACTTTTTCCTATTTAATATATTTGTATATTTTGTTTTTTTTTACAAAAAGAAAAGATTAATCAATTAGTTTTATGACTCAACAACACACAACCATTCATATATAGAAACGTGGTGCTCCGTTTGCCAGATCATCATTTTTTTAACAAATATAAATGGTGAGGACTAATATGAAAATGTCTAAAAATTGCAAGGATGAAAATCAATAAAATATATTTAAGCCAAAATGTAAATACTTTAGAATTGACCAAATTCTAAGATATAGTAGTTCATGAACTAACTTTTCATTTCTCATACGAAATTCAAAATTTAGTAGTAAATGAGTCTTGAAACATGAACATGTAGAGGATGATGCATATCTTCAGCTTCTACATGTGCTTTTTTTGTTGTATCCTTAGTTTTGATGATTTTGTTGGGGAAACACACTAACAACACCACTAAATAGAGACAATGAGATGACACCAATTTATTTAATGTGGTTCGACATCTCTTGCCTATGTTTGCAGAAAATTTTATTCATTTCAAATATTCAACCCTATTATAAGTTTTTTGGACAAACTTGACAAAACTCTCCCTTCACATTACCCCCTCTCACTTAGGGTGGTGACCTCCTTTCCAGGTCGGGTGGTTCTTCTCATCTCAAGAACCCTTATTTATATAACCTATATCCTAATATTAAAAGAGAAAACAAATATCTAAAATAAAAATAAAATCTTTAAATCTAAACAATATCCTAGAGATTTGAAATTTGAAATTTAAACTGTTTCCCAATAATTCCTCCCTTAATTAAAATTTTCAAATTTCTTCTTTTACTCCCGTCATCATGGATGCTTGTTGCAATCATCTCGAATCTTGCTTTCGCTCTGCAAACTTTGGTGTGTTTCCCACCTCCACTCCGCGAGTATTGAATGGTGACACTTCTTGTATTTGTACCCCTGTTAGCTACTAGGACACATGCTTAACTTCTTGTTAGAGGTCTCGGAAGGGCTTATCTATCTTGTTAATTGTCTTTTAGGATGTTTGTTATTGGGCCTTGTTAGGCTTCTTGTAGATCTTATGTGTGCACCTAAGTGTTGTTTAATTAGGCGCTATGTGGACTTAGTTATTTGTAGTTTCTAGCTTATGTTTTAGTTTACTTTTTTTGGGCCTATAATGAATTGTATTGGGCCTTTTTAGTTGTTTGGGCCTTTTTATTAGTGATAGTATAAATAGGCCCTTAGGACCACTTGTAAAGAAAAACTTTTAGCATTATTAAATGTGATTAGCTTTGTGCTAATTGAGTGAGCATTGCTCCTCTTAGTTCTTGCTTTGAACCTTTAGATTCTTATCAAAGAATTTTATTCTTTGTAGCGAATCCTCCTCGACTTAACAATCCTCAAATTGTTGCGTCATTCTACCATTTCTCGTCTATTCTGCTTTGTCTTTCCTTCAATTTTGGTTCTATTCTTGAGTTTCTTGGTGCTGAAATTATTGATCTGCAATTGGGGCTTTACATCATTTGGTATCTAGAGCCAAACTCAACACCAATTACACATCCAATTGTGCCAAATTTTTGTGTCAAGTTTGCACTACAAGTTGCTGGAAGTGGTTCATGCAAAGTTGATTTCGTGGTTCCATTTTTTGGGTTCATGACCGTTAGGTGGCCTACACTACTCGCTAGGCGGGTGCGACGCTGCTGGTTGCAAATCTAACAAATTTGTGAATCTTCTTACATAATTCTTGTGTCTTACTATTTTGTTATGTCCATTTAGTCTTACTTACTTGGTGTTCTTCTTTTGTTCTTGTTAGATCTAGATTTTGATCCAGCTAGATTTATGTTTGTTCATGTTTTTGTGTTAGATCCATACTTGATTTGCGTTATTCCACATATAAACACTTAAATATTGGTGGAAATTACTTGATTAGAGACTTAATTGGATTTTTGAGAAATCTAAATTTTTAATTTGGGGAAGAACATTCAAAGTGTTCTTCAAATGTTCTTGAGTTTTTGGTGGTAGAACACTTGTTTGATCTTAAAAATTTTATTTGAAGAGAGTTGGGGCATTTTTACAAATAAAAAAGTTGAAGGTACAAAAGAAAATATTCAAGGACTAATTAGCAATTATACAGGAGCAAAAGTGAAAATACAAAAAAAGTTATGTGTATCAAGTAAATCACAAACATTATGCAAATTGAAACCATCTTGAATTAACACATCAAGGAAAACACGAGGTTGAGAAACACTTTGGATCCAATTTCTCTTCTCCCAAGGGTTAACTTGTTCCTCATGTGCATCCACCTCCTCTCCAAATTGCCTTACCCATTGATCTTTTATGTACAATTCTTCCTTGGACATCAAAACAAAAGAATTAATATGGTTAGATGCACAACCAAATTTACAAAAAGAATTCAATCCAATATTCAAGTTAGAGGAAAGAATAAGAGTTTTGCATTCCTCCTTTAAGGACTCATCTTCACTTTCTTTCACAAGAGAAACATCACTATCAAACAAAGGCTTAGAATATAAGGCCTTGCATTCCCCTTGAGGAGGAATTTCTTCAAGTCCTTTTACAAGAAAGCCTTCACATTCAAATAAAGTGTTAGAATAAAAATAAGAATACTCATATTTTTCTTTATCTTTTGCTCTCCCCTTTTCAACTTCTTTTTCAATCATTTCCTTTTCTCTCATCTCTTTTTCTTCTAACTTCTTTTCCTTTTCTCTCAACTCTTTTTCTCTCATTTCCTTTTATCTCATCTCTTTTTCTTTTACCTCTTTTCTTTTTTGTTCTATCTTCTTTCTCAACTTAATTTGATCCTCACTTGCTTCCTTGGGTGAAAGTGATGCAAGTTTCATCTTATTAGTCTTCCTATGGTGAGTTACATTTCTTTCAACTTGCCAAGGTCTACTTAACAAAACATGTCCAACTTCCATGAAAACTACATCACACAACACATCATCTTTATATTTCCAATTGTAAAACTCACAAACACTTGTTGATCAACAACTAACTCTCATTCATCACCTAGCCATTTCAAACAATAAGGTTTAGGGTGTGGGGTGGTTTTAAGGTTTAATTTCCTAACCAACCTAGTGCTAGTCACATTAATACAACTACCCCCATCAATAATCAAAGAGCACAAATTTCCTAGAACCATGCATGTAGTTTGAAATATGTTTTCCCCTTGAACCCCATCATTATCCTTACATTGAATACCCAAAACCTCCTACACATCATCATTTCCCCATCTTGAGGTTTAGTACCACATCCACTATAATTATCACTAGAGGTATTAGATAAGTTAGTAAAAGACAAGTCACTAGTGACAATCCTTTTGTCCCTCAACACCATGGTTGTCTTGTTCAGACAATGTAATGCAATATGTCCTTTACCCAAGCATTTAAAACATTTAGTTGAACTACTTTTAGAAGTAGAAAGAGTACTAGGGTTAGGAACATGTTTACCACTTGGAGACTTTAAACCTTGTTGCTTAGGTGAGGAAGATCCCTCCTTCTTGGACTTGTCCTTACCCCTAGAAGAATCATAGTGACAGGTCTTCTTGTAGGAATGCTTCCTCTCAAGTTGTCTCTCCACCTTGTTGGCATGGTGCACTAGGTCCTCCGAACACTCATAGTGTTCTTAAGTCGTTCTTGAGATCCATGGTGCTGAATTTTTAGATCTACAGTTGAAATGATGTAAAGACCCAATTGTGGATCAATAATTTCAGCACCAAGAAACTCAAGAACGGAACCAAAATTGAAGGAAAGACAAAGCGGAATAGACGAGAAATAGTAGAACGATGCTACAATCTGAGGATTGATAAGTCGAGGAGGATTCGCCACAAAGAATAAAGTTCTTTGATAAGAATCTAAAGGTTCAAGCATGAACCAAGAAAAGCAATGCTCACTCAATTAGCACAAAGCTAATCACATTCAATAATGCTGAATTTTTTTTTACAAGTGGCCCTAGAGAACTATTTATACTACAATTAATAAAAAGGCCTAATATAATTCATAGTAGGCCCAAACAAAGCAAACTAAAACATAAGGTAGAAACTAAAATAACTAAAGGTCTACATGACACCTAATTAAGCAACATTTAGGTGCATACAAAAGTTGCACAATAAGCCCAACAAGATCCAAAACACAAAGAGTCTTAAATGACAATTAACAAGATAGCTAAGCTCCTTTGAGACCTCTATCACTTCCCCATTGCCAAAAAGACTTTCGACACAAAAATTTACATTGTTATTAACTACCAGGACATGCCACTTGACTTCTTATCATCAAGAAGACTTTTGACACAAGGATGCCACACAAATCCATCGTCAACTTCGTCAAGCTTTAATACTCCTCCGCTGACAGGTCACCAGGCTGCACAACCATAAGCTCTGATGCCATTGTTGGGGAGACACACATATGTTTAACACACAACACTATAAAATAGGAACTGTAAAAGGACACAAATTTTAATATGGTTCGGCACCGCTTGCCTACATCCATAGAAACATTTAATTTTATTCATCTCAAATATTCAACCCTATTATAAGTTTTCTAAACAAACTTGACAAAACCCTCCCTTCACATAACCCCCTCTCACTTAGGCTAGTGACCCCTTCTCCAAGCCGAGTAGGTTCTTCTCATCTCAATAACCCTTATTTATACAACTTGCATCCTAATATTAAAAGGGGAAACAAATATCTAAAATAAAAATAAAATCTTTAAATCTAAACAATATCCTAGAGATTTGAAATTTGAATTGTTTTCCAATAGATTCCACCTTTTTATTCCCACTTTCATTGTATTTCTGTTTAAGTTGTAATTCGTTTATATCCTTTTGATTGACTTTGAGTGTCGCTAGTTTTTATTTTTGGATAGTTGTGCTTAATATTCATTTAATCATATTGTATTGGTATGAATTCCCTACTTAAGAGTTTTCATGGCTTATATTTGTGAAATCCTTTTTGAAAACTCATTATCTCTTTTATAGTGATTTGATTCGGTAAGTAATTCATGAGTATTCTTTGAGTAATATCTACGTAATCTGAGTAGAATTCTCTGTGTAACACATCTAGTAATGGATTATTTTTAGGATACATTTCATAGCCAAAGTAATGGATTACTTGATGTAGTAATTGAATACTCCAAACAACTGAAAATTTAGTTTTCTGTGAATAGTAATTGATTACTCATTAGAGTAATCAATTACTTTAGGGCAAAGTAAATTACATCCACTTTCTTGAGATATGCGAGTATTACGTTGTTTTTCCTCTTATGTTAAAATATAAATTTAGTCTATTTAACTGAATACCTTTAAAGAATATTCTTTATAAGATTTTAAAATATATTTTTAATTAAAATATGTACTAAAACATTTTAAATTTCCCAAGTTACCCTTCTCTCATCCAATGCTCTAACATTGTTTTCAGTCTACGCATCAATGTTTCGTAAGCGGTTTTAGGCAAAGTAAAAGCTTTAGGAGTCATAAAACATCTAATCAAATTTGTTGTTAGTAACACATATATAAAAGGTTAAAGATGACGTTTAATGGAGAAATAATTGATGACCAAAAGATATTATAAAAATCAAATAATTTAGTAACATATATTTTTGTAAAAAAAAAAAAAGCACAAACATGTTAACAAATGGTTTTTAGTTTAAAATTATTCTTTAACAAAAATTATTAGAATTTGTATAGAAAATATAAACATAGTGAAAAGTGTGGTGTATTGTCATCGATTAAAAGTGAAAAGTATATATTTTAAAATAAGTAAAGAAAAAGTGTAATATTCTTTTTCTTTTTATGAGCAAAGGTGTAATATTTAAATAGGAGAGTATCAAGAATATTTTAGTCATAAAATTATTTTTATTGAAAAATTTATAAAGTAAAGTGTAATATATTTGCATATGTCAAAAGAGAGAGTTTATATTTTAACAAAAGTGGAAAGAGTGGCGTAATACTTGCATCTCAATAAATGATTGTATAAAAAATATTTTGGTAATACATTTTTACTAAAATCTAATAGAATTTTAATGAAAATTTTTAAAAAGGAGTACAATGTTATATACTCAAATATATCAAGGAAGCATATTTTAACATAAGAAAGAATGATAGTGTAATATTCCCATCTTTCAGGAAAGATGAGTGTCATTTACTCTTATTTGTTTTATAATAAATTGTTTACAATATTACTTGCTATAGTGTATTTAAGTTAATAGGTACTTCTTTTTTACTAATAATATTCACTTAGTTTATTTATTAATCAATTCCTCATATTAATAGTAATTATATTTCGCAAGACATTATTGTGCACTACTAGGGGCCTTTCTTGCTAAAAAAAAAGGGACCATTTCTTATAACTTTGTTTTATAAATATTATAATAATTATAATAATTATTTACATTTCCCGGTCTTTGTATATATCAATACCAACATTATCCACGTGTTAGAAAATTTGTCTCTTCATTTTACTTAGAGTTATATTATTTATCAAATTATAACACTTTATATTTGTCGATCTTTTACTCTATGGTTGCTACTCTAATTCATGTGTTTCTTGTAGTGATTCTATATATTTCTCTCTTCTCTTGTAAAAAAATTATAAAACATTGTTGTGAGAAAATAAGTTCTCTTTCACTTAACGGATTAAGAATATATCAGTGACTTACCTTTAATAATAAGGGAGTCATACATATATATTGTAAAATTTATCCTTGTTAAGGATTCCAATACGGTACATGTCTTATAGGATCACAAATCATTCATACTCTAGTGTTCAATATTTGCATTGATAAGGAAAAAGGACTAATCTTGACTTCTAAAGGATGGTCGGCATACATGTATGTTCAATTTAAGTGAAGATCAAAATAGAATATACATTGTTATGGTGTTAAATTATAGCTAAGAATAGAAAATAAAATATCTGATTTCTTAGAGAGGAAAATGTAACATTCTATTGAACTAACTTGATAAAAAAGAAGTTTACATTATTTGAAGTGCAATCAATAATAGTTGTAAAAGCAATTAACCTTGTTCTAAAAAAAAAAATCAATTAACCTCGAAGAAAGCTATCATAGGATCATAAATAATTTGTTTAACATTGACACCCATAAAAAAATCAACGTGACCATAATCTTCCCTAAATAATACCACGAGCTTGTTTCCATCATGATCTTTGAGGTCGTTAAGCAAAACCTGCACATCCTTTACATCAGATAACATATCTTGCCCTCCATGGCTGAGAAAAAGAGGGAATTCATTTGGAATTGCCGTCATGTCATAAAGAGGAGGAACCGGTTGTCCATAGTGCTGCATATTTTGTCCTAGATCACCATAATCATACTTTGCTATATTTCTTGTTTTGATCACTACTCAAGAGCCAGAGGAAGAAACACACAAGAGTGGGGTCAATGAGATATTATCTTGAAACCTGTACTCCTAATCTATGAAGCATGGATTCTGACATAGAATCTAAATATAATATGGATATGAACACTCTCACGTGATTAATGTTCAAAATATAGGACATGAACATTCTGACATGACTAATGTCCAAAATATAGGACACCAAGATGCCACTTATGTATCATGCATGTAAGTGGAAAAAAAAATACTAAGTTGGAAATTTACATTTCCTAATCTAATTGTAGACTATATATTTAATAAAAATTATATTAGCTATTTATAAAAGTAAGCTCAATTTATGTAGTCTTTTTTGATAAGCCCGTACACTACCAAAGAAATTAATACAAGCTTAATGAGTAGATACTAGTATTGACCCATTAGGTAATAATGAGAACCATAATAGGTTAATATAAATAGGAACATATGGTTATGGTCCTTAATATACTAAATTACAAACTGTTTCCCTTTTTCGAATTTGGATGAGAGGTTAAGGTCTCATTAATAAATAAGGAGATTTGGTTTAGGAAGAATCATTAAGATCACTATTCCCATTTGTGATTGAATGATATTGCCCTTTCGATTTAGATAAGTAGTCAATAGTTATGGATCCAGATATATATTTAATCTTTAGTAATATGACAAGATGTAAATAAGAGCCATATAAAGATGTGCACTCGAATGTATGACCTAACATAAGATAATTTTTTAATTGAACACTTTGTGAAGAGTGTTGGAAATGTGTCCCACACTTTGACACCTAAACCAAAAGAAGGGCTTGCACTTGATAGTTCCTAATTAGAAATTCATAAAAGAAATGCTTCAAAATCAAATTACACTTGGTCATAAACAACAAAACATGTTTCTTATTAGTATACTTACTTTGACATAGATGGATCATGTTCATAGTTGCTGTTGACTGTAGTCCATGATCAAGAAAGACATTTAATGTGGAGGAATTTATGTAGCGATTTGGACCTTAAATTTCAGGGTAAGCAATATCAAAATAATCAGTATAGCACATAAAGTGAAATTTCTTTCCTTGTGATATTCTTCTTGCCAATAACATTCATGGTACCTGTGAAAAGTGTCAATAAGTTTGAGCAGTTAAAGTTTAGACTATTGCAGATGCCTTTCATAAATTTGCCTGCGACATCCCTGCTCAATAGAAGAATATTAAGCGACTATTGAAATTTCTTTTACTTTATTTTATCCAAAAAGTTAACTCTTAACTTTATGCAGAAAAAAATTACAAAATTTCAAGGTTAACGTTTTTCTGTTACCCGTTTGGAATGAATTCACGGAGGCCTAACCAGTATAGATGCTGTTATATTAAAAAAAAGGAAAAATAGATTCAGTAATCAATTGATATTTTAATGTTCGGCTAAGTGATTTGGGTTTTGTCTCTCACATTAGCTATAAATGTGTCAGCAGCAAGTTTTACTAGCGGGGATGTAACTTGATGCGTATGAGCAATCGGGGAAAGTAATGCAGCTGATCTCAACATGTCCAATAGTTGCCCTTGAGAGAAAGTAGCTAAAGCCATTAAGGTTCCCTGAAATTTCAGGTTATTGTTAGACACACACACAAGAAATGTACGAGGTTTAATGAAGTCTTTGTTATATATAAGTATTTTCTATCTCCTTCTTCATTAATCTTTACAGAGCCTCACTCTTTTTTTTTGGTGTACAATGGCGACATTGATGTTAGAACATATGGTGTCATGTAAACTACCCCAAGCCCCCACCACTAGACCGACCTTAGTGGATTGCTCATTCTATATTTATCAAAAAAGAGACAGATATAATATTTACACATGTCCATCTCATGCAAAATTTGAACATGAGAGGATCTATTTCCTTTTAAGGATATAGAGGAAAAGATAACTATATGTGATTTTATTAGTCATATTCATAATATCAGGGTCATATCCCTAATGCATTAATTGGTCAATTAATTTTCTAAAAATAATAGAAAATTAGAGGATACTTTTTGGGTATATATTTAGGAGTAACGTGTGTGTATTGGTATAGTGGATAGAGGTTCGACATCGATACTTTAGTTTCCAAGTATATAGGCTTTGTAGTTCCCAATAGTTTTGAAAGTATAGGGACTGGTAACCAAACTTTTAAAGTACATGGATTGAAGACAAAATTGAGTAGAAGTATAGGGACTACAATTGTTTAACCTAAAACACAAATAGAAAGAGATCAGGAACTAACCAAGGAATGACCTGCATAGTGCATTCGCTGACCGGTATTGCTGTACACATACTTGACAAAAGCAGGAAGATCATAACTAGCTAATTCATCCCATGACCAATCCCAATAAGCCTACACATAATGAATATAACAATTATCTATTAGAGTAAGCTATATATCAACTGGTTTACTAAAAACGAAATTAAAATGCATGTATCTCATAAGTAAAAGAACCGTGTCATTAGGCTTAAGTGATTTGTGTCCGCGGCTATATTTTGTCCCACGAGCATTGGCAAGCCACACATCATACCCATTGTCTGCTAAGATAAATCCCAATGATTCATCTGGACAATTGACCAACCATATTATGGCATCCTGAAACCTCATAACACAAGTTAATTATCTTAGTTCAATACTCACACTTCTGCCTTTACTTCTCTAAAATCATAGAAGAGAAACATACATGTTTCTCTTATATATTTGTCTCTCCACTAACACAACTTACACAAAAGAGACCATGTTGTAATAGCACTGGTGGCTTGTCGGCTTTCTTACCGTACCGCCCTATTGGCAACCTCTGCAGGCTCAGGATGTAGCCATCCTCTGTTGTAACCTGGCTCCAACAAAAAAATAATCCTAAAATGCCTTCATAATCATTAATTAGCATGCAGATTCAACAGAATAATAATATGTACCATATGTTCTTCACATGTGTAACCATGTGTCTCTACCATTGTTTGGCAGATACCATCAATATGATTAATAATTGAAGAGGATGTTGGCCATTCACTATTTGGGTGAAAAATTTTTCTCCCTTGTATTGCTGTAATGCAAAGGAGGACTATTGAAAATAGGCTAATTACTGTGTTGGCCATTGGCAATGTGGTTAATTATGATCCTTTTGTAAACAGAAAATGCTGTCATTTTATAGCCTTTTGCAATTCAAAGACAAAGATGAAAAGGCTAATGCATGTTAATGGTTGTAACTTGTAACATAATCTTTTATGGTCGTGGTCCAACATATTTTCAATAATATTCAATGTTAAATAAAGGTTCAAATTAAGACAATGGTATGGAATTAGGTTATTTACTATGTTATTCTTATCACTATTAAGTGTGTGTTCAATATGACATGAGGTAACTGCAAGGTTCCCATATTAGTTGTAGAGTTCATTTGACTTGTTTAAATGTGTTAAATATTAAGAAACGTTAACTGTTATTTCATAAGATGTTATAGGCCTGATGAATTCTAGACATTATTGCTATTTTTTTCTTAATATCATTGCTTGAATTTCTCAGAAATAAAAAAGCACGTTAACTAAATTAGGACAATTGAAGAGTTATAGATACACTTATAACCAAAATAATTTTCAGGAGACAGGTCAATATCCAAAATAACAACTTCAACACATAGAACAAAACATTTTTGGCTCTTGTAACTATGTTAAAAAAAAAATGGTCTTGTACGATTAGATGAGAGTAGGACTTTAACAATGTTATGTGAACATGTATGGCATCATCTTTTTTTCATTTAAATGAATAAATTATTTGAAGAGAATCAATATATTGGGATTGTCATTTCTCTTAACCAACAAATTGTATTCCTTATCTAAGTATTTTTTTTCTCAATCGAGCACAATGTCTGTAAATACAACTAATCAAAATCTTAAAATATATCAACATTATTATCACCACGTTTAGGTATATATGACTTTTGTTCTAAATCAAGGCACAACCTCAAAGTAGTCTATTAGGTTGATTGCACAAGTTGACCCATTATTCAAAGCACATACAACATGTTCCAAGGACACTAACCACATATATTTATCTATCTATTTATAATATATAAAAGTTGAAGTGCGGGCTATGGTGTTGACATATCAATTGTCCAATTAGCTTAAACTTCATTTTTAGTTAGCCAATTGCTTTTTGTATAAGTTGTCTTCACATAGACATTCTCCTTCATCTATCTCTTTCAAGACTTTTGTGTAATTAACATAAATGTGAAATAGGAGTTACAAACTTCACTTTAAGTGCATTCATGCATCATATTAATTTTGATTAAGGAGTTTAAATAAGCATCATACTCTTCACTTAATAAGAAGAAATAAAAAACTAACAAGAAAAAATATTTGTGTCTAATTTGAAGGCAAATAAAATAACTAAGTATGAATAAAAAAAAAACTAAGTCCTTTCAAACATACAATGTAATGATACTCATAAGAAAGATAAATAAAAGTTTATCTCTAGCAAAATTCAGTCATAAAAAAGGATGGGATTTCTATTGATTTAAATTGCAGTAAATGATTTTCTTTAATTCAATAACTAGTCAAGTGCATATATTTCAGTTCATAATAATCAATTTACTAGACTTCATCATGAAAATGGTTATATTGACTATAATGTACTTCAAAATCTTAATTTACGACTTATAGTATAATATAATTTATTTTATTTTATTTTATTTATTGTATTACACGTTTAAAGAAATATAGATTATAATCATGATAATTATTGCAATAAAAAAATATTAAATGTCTAATACAATATTATTTTTATTCTTAGTGCAACTAGACATCATTTGAGAAGTTTTGGCATCTTAAAATTTATAATTTAACTTAATACTAGATGTCTTGATGATTTATCATTCATGTTGTTAGGACATATATTGGATGAATGATTCAAAATCGGTTTGAACTTAATAGATTCCATAAGGGATTAATTTATTGGGATGACAATATTATATACATATTCTTACATACTTGTGATAGGTAGGTTTAAATAGAATAAACAAATAAAGGAGTTGAAAGTATCAGGTAAAATTATCCTAATATATATCAAACATCTAAATAATGCTTATTCTAACTAAATACCACTAAACTAAATTTAAATGCATGATAACATTCTAAATAAAAAAGATAATTATCTCTATGTATTTTTTTTTACTTTTTAATACATTTTATTACTATTAAACTTTATTTAAAATATTGAAATACCTATGCAACACACATGTCTATATCTAGTCTTGAATAATGGCCAGGCATTTAAACCCCAAAACTAATAACAACCATTGTAACACCTCAACTTCAATTTTTCAACTGTTTTCTTAATATTTGATTATTTATTTCTAAAAAATTGAGAAAGAATTTCAAAATTCTACTTTTTACTGTTGTGTTCAAAATTTCGAGAACTATCTAATCGTGATTTTTAACCATTTTTCTAAGATGCAGCCAGGAGAAATGAAAAAATGACAATTTTACCCTTATTTCTCAATATTAATGGCAGACATGAGAAAAAGATCCAATTGACCGTAAAATGTCAATTTGAGCTTAAAATCATGTCATATATATTAAAATATAATTTTGAGAATTTTCTAAAGATTTTCTAAAATTTCTGTATAAAATGGTCAAAAAGTTCCTTGTTGTCTAATACGTCAAACCGATATTTGTTTGACATCTAGAAATGGTGTAAATAACAATCTCAATTCATTTTTAGGTAAAATAATTAATTTTGGAATTTTCGTAAAAATTTTGGTATTTATTAAGCTAAAATGAATTTAATATGAATTTTTAACCCAAAAATACAAAATAAAAAAAAATTTGAAAAAAAATTAATGAAAATTAAATTTAATTATTAGAAATTATTTTTTGATCAAAAATAATGTATGTATCAAGTTTCACATTAAATTTCATTAATTTGATGTTAAAAGCTAATTACTAAAGTTTAGGCAATTTTATCGGTTTGGATCAATTTTATTGCAGAGAAAATAAACGTTGATATTTAAGGACACCTAAGCATGCCACATGTACAGCCTAACCTAGGTGATTCACTACTCTACTTTGTTTATGTTTCCTCTAAATAATTAACAAGAAAATAAAAATAAATTTATTACATCATTTTGATGATGTAATTTGTGGACACATAATCCCCTTTCTTCTCTATAAATAGGTCACTTGGGATACAGATTTCTCACCAACCACTGTTGGCTGAAACTTCTTCCCAACACCATTCTCTCCATAAAAATTTTTAGCCTCCATAAACCATCACCATCCTTCTCTAACTAGGAGCTTCCAAAGAGACCACCACTACCATTCTTCTTTCTTCCTATTCATCAACTATCATTGAGGTAATGGGGGGAGTGGGATGTGTTCTTATGTTGTTGTTTTCACACATATGTTAGGTGGATTTTTTTTTCCTAAAACCCATTAGTTTCATAATCTTGAAGTTTATACATATGTGGTTATTGTGACTGTGTTGCTGGATGAAGTTCTAGATCTACCACTTGAATTTATTTTTTTTGCTTATAACTTGAGTTGAGGTTATTATTTTTGAGTGTTTTTTTTTGTATGAAACTAGACAAAATTTTCTTCATAATGGACTCAAGAATCACTTGAAAAGTGAAGAAATGAAAAAGATATGCCTATTGAAAGTTGAGGTTGCTGTCTAGAATGTGAAACAGGCAGTGTATACTTTTTTGTGATCTTGGAATTTTTGGTTGATTATTTGATGAATATACTTGAACAAGTAAAGACTATATTTTTTAAGCTTTTCATTGATATATCATATGCTTATTTTTATGACCATTTACTATTTTTAACAATTTTTGGAAACTGTTGGCCATGCATTGATTCTGGCTAAAATCATTTTTCGAAATTTCCATCTTTCAAAAATCACTATAAATAGTATAAAGCTTTGTTTTGAATGATGTTGATCAATTTGAAAAAATTACTGAATGTACTTTTGAGAAAAAAATTATTTTTACTGGAGTGATCGGTAGAAGAACCAGTGAATATATGAATGGAGACGTAGAAGAGAAAGTGAAAATGAAAGTCCCTTTTTTTTTTCAAGAGCCTCCCTTCAATTCTATGTGTTCGTGGTTTAAATAGACAAAATTGGTTTATCTATTGATAACCAACTTAACCCAATATCTCTTTAGCTAGCTGTTCGTTGCTCTTTGTAACTGCCTTATCTTTTAACTTCTCTGAGATTCTCTGATGTTTTTTCAAATTTTCAAATATTTTAACAAAGACAAGATTGTGGGATATTGGGTTAAGTTGGTTATCAATAGATAAACCAATTTTGTCTATTTAAACCAGGCAGAATTGAAGGGAGGCTCTCGAAAAAAAAAAGGGCTCTCATTTTCACTTTCTCTTCTGCGTCTTCAGTTCATATATTCACTAGTTCCTCTACCGATCACTCTAGTAAAAAACCAAGGCAATGTGAATAAGCAATTTTATCCGGATGCATTTCTAATTAAGAAAAAAGAATAAAGAATTACATAAAAAGGGAGCTTTTTTCTGACTTATAGAGAGCTTATTCATACAGTCTCCTCTTTGAATTCTAACACAACCAAAAATACTATCTTTTTAAATTTTTCATTGTTTTTTCACTTTTGAATGTTTCACTGACTTCCCTATTAAATAATACTTTATTTTAATTATGTTTATTAACTGTAAGGTTTTAATTTATTTTTCAATTATTTATTTTAGAAAATTAAAAAATATTATTTATTTTTTAACTTTTTAAGTATTCTTTGATTAAAATAAAAGAACATTAATAACATGAGTAAATAATATAGTTAAATAATTTTTTATATTTTAAATTTTTATAATTTTTATTCTTTAAATTTAATTTAGATACCATATTTTTTAAAATTTTTAATTTATAGTTAAATTTTTGAATTCTTAATTACAACAATATATTTATTAAATGCTTTTAAGATTATTTATTAAATACTTTTTAGTATATACTGACATTATTGAATTTTTTTAAAATAAATTATATTTTATCTTCTAAAAATATTATTAAACAATAATATAAAGATTTTTAAATATTATTTATTTTTAATTTTTTAAATATTCTTTGCGAAAAATAAAAATAAATTAATAACATGAATAAATAATATAGTTAAATAAATTTTTATATTTTAAAATATTTATAATTTTTATTCTTTAAATTTAATTTAAATGCCATATTTTAAAATTTTTTAATTTATAGTTAAGTTTTTGAATTCTTAATTACAAAAATATATTTATTAAATACTTTTCAAATTATTTACTAAATGCTTTTTAATATATAATTTTTTTGAAATAAATTATATTTTATCTTCTAAAAATATTATTAAACAATAATGTAAAGGTTTTTAAATATTTTAGCTTTTGTAGTTAATACTTAAATTTATTTAATTAATAGTATATATAATAAAATAATTATAAATTATCTTTAAAATTAACTTTTGTTAATTAAATTAATTTTTATATTTTTTAAATAAAAAATTTTAAATAGATTTATACATGAAATAAAAAAAAACATTACTAAAATTTTTAAATAATATAGTTAAATAAAAATTTTATATTCAAAAATATTTATAATGTTTATTCTTCAAATTTAATTTAGATTTAAGATTTTTTTTAATTTTTAATTTGTAGTTTATTTTTTTCATTTTTAGTTATAACAATATATTTGTTAAATATTTTTTCAATTATTAGTTAAATACTATTTAATATATATTGATAGTATTGAATTCTGTTTAAATAATTTATTTTTTATGTTTGAAAGTATTATTGAACAACCATACAATTTTTTCAAAAATATTTTATCTTTTGTAATTAATACCTTTGTAATTAGTATTATATGTAATAAAATATTTATAAATCATATTTAAAATTAACATTTTTAAAGTTAACAATTTGAGATTTATGTATTTTAATGCTTTTATATATTTTTATTGTCATTAAAATAAATTTTTGTTGATTAAATTAATTTTACATAATTGTAACTCAAAATTAACTATACATAATATTTTTTTATTTTATCAATATATATCTTATTCTATTGAGTGAGGCAATTAGTTTTAAGTAAATGTAAAATTTAAAAAAAATTTACCAAACAACTTTCAACATAAAAGGAGCCTTAAATCTAAGAAAAATAAAAACTATCAAACAACTTCTACTTTATTTTTAAAGCTCTTATTTTGAGCTTTAAATTTAAAGTAGCTTTTAAGCCAAAAAAAAAGGTCAAACATAACCTATGTTTCTTTGCATTCACTACTTGCAACTTATTCTCTCAATTTTTTTCTTTTTCTTTTTCTCTTTTTTGGTAAGCAATTCTACATTGTTAGTGACCTAGCCAAAAAAGTGGAAATTAGAAAAAAAATGCTAGTTATCAGCACACGATACAAGAATCATACTAAGGGATTTAAAAAATAATCTTTAAAAAAAATAATTCTAATGACTTGGTAGCAAAAATCTAGTTACTGGCTCATTCTGTTTTTCTGTTGAGGTGGCAATGCCATCAAATGTATATTTCCCCAAAGCATCATCAATATTTATGGAACTAATAGTGACGAGTGAATCTTCTTCATAATGTTTGTCTTCTAGAGAGATAAGAGAAGGGCCTTCATCGTGATTGACGGTAACGCTACGTGGTTAGGGTTGGGAACCTTAGGGTGATTGGGGTTAGGAACTGTTAAGGTTGGGTACGAGTACTGAAGGCGAGAGAAGGTAGGGTCACGGTTGGAGCTAGGCGTGAAGGCAAGAGAGGGTAGGGTAGGGGTAGGGTTAAGGTTGGAGGCATGAAGTGGAGAGACTTCCTTAGAATGACAAGTGAGAAGGGATTTGATGTCCTTGAGAGAGATTTAATGCTTGGGCTCTAGAGGCCTAGGGAAAATTGGAAGATTAGGGAAAGTAGGAAAAGGAAAAAAGAAAAAATATTGAGGAAAAGTTTGTTTTAAGTATAAAATTATATCCTCAGAAATCACATTTCTAAGAATATTATGCCTAAGAATATTATTTCCATGAATATGTTTGGTTGGCATTTGATAATTTCAAAAAAAAGTTTAAATTTATTTAGTTAAAAATTGAAAAATAAAAGTGAAAGAAGAAATGTGAAAGTGTGAAATGGGGAAAGGTAGTTATTGTAAAAAATAACTTCCATTCCCATAGGAATGTAAGATACCCACCCCTTCTCTGTGGGAATAAGAACTAAGACAAATGTGAGTAGTTGATATTCCTGGGAGTCAACACTTCCTAGGAATGTTTTTCCAAAACTTGTACTAAATGTGGTAATGTGATACTCCCAAGTTTACTTTCCTAGGAATCTTTGTTGATACCTTGAAACAAACACTACTTGAGAATTGAAAATCTTTTATTTTAATTAAAATTAAAATACCCACGGTTTTAGTAAAAGCGTAGTTAAGTAATTTCAGTTATTACAAAACTGTAGGTAATGAGGAAAAAATAACAGGAGTTTCCATAACCACTTCTAATCTTGAATTTGTTGGGGGTTAATTGAACCACCACAAAGAAACCCTAAGTAAAATTGCTTTTTCTTGTGGTGTAAATAGTTGAGAAGGTAAAAGTGAAATACGGTGATAGCTTGCCCAATTTGATTCTTCACGCTCTCCTTTACATGATCTTAATCCTCACGTAAGATAGAAATTTTGCTTCGAGCAAGGACGCCTACAAAACTAATGAATTTTGTTGCATTTTCCCCAATAGGTGTCCCACTCATTATGTTAAACTGAATTGATATAAGTTGGTCACCAACCCGATTGAGAGTTAATTTTTTTAACCATGTACCTCGTCTACCCTTTTTTTTGTAGACTAAGAAAGTGGGTTATTGGAAGAATCAGCCATATGCTTGTTTAGACAAAAAAAATAAAAAAAACACATGTTAATATCAAAATAAACATAACTTGTAATTCCCAAAGATAAATATAACAAAAACAAAAAAATAAACAATAAGATAAAAAAAGCATAATGAAAATAAGAATAAACGATAAGATAAATACAAGGAAGTTACTAACATTGTCAAGTACAAATGGTATCCCATATCCCTTTGTGATGTCATCACGTGTGGCATGTACATCATTCACTTCATTTTCGTTAATAAAAGTAGGCATTCGTGTTGAGAAAGAAGAAATCTCAACAAGATCAACACTTGAATCTTGTTTTTCATCACTACCATGCATGTTTCTTCCTTAGAGAACCACTTACTACCTTTTGTTAGAAGGATCACTAATATAAAAACTTGTTTTGCTTAGTATGCCATGATGAAAGGCTCTTCCTTATAACCTACCATGCAAAGATCCACCAAGGTAAATCCTAATTCATTGGTTTGCACACTAGTGTTACTGTTAACCCACTTACATTTAAAAATAGGACACTCTAAATTTAGTGTAATCAACCTCCCTAATATCTTCAATAACTCCAAAGTAACATATAGATGTCATAATAGGATTTTTATCTTTTGAACTAAAAAAGTGTATGGACTCAGCCACAACCATAACCTCACTATTTTACATAGTATTATTGTCATCCTACGACTTTGTATAGAAGGAAAAGTTGTTAATATCATATCTAATCCAACATATGACATCAAAGTTAGACCCATGTGTAAGCCATTTTAATGTATCAAAAGTAGTCTCATCATTTCTAACTTGTTCTGTAAACCAATTTAAAAAAGTCTTGTTATGCTCATTCAACAGCCATTTCTTGGTCATTCAAGGGTTATTTTTCTTTACAATGCTTTTGTGAATAGATAAGTAAGGTTGAACTTCATCAGTATTATTCAATATATACAAGTGTGCTTGCAACATTTCCTCCCAACACATTGGTTTAACATTTACACCTCGTGTACCCGTACTCGAACATTTTCCTTCATGATAAGACTTAGGAAGCCCTACAACTTCCGCTTGTGACAAGTACTCTGAACAAAACTCAATGGCTTCTTCTATAATGGACCTTTCAACAATAGATGCTTTTGGATAGTATGGATTCTTCATATACCCTTTTAAGATCTTCATGTATCATTTAACTAGATACATCCACCTTAAATAAATGGGGCCATGCATTCTAATCTCCCTCACTAGATACACTATTAAGTGAACCATGATATCAAAAAATGAAGGAGGAAAATACATCTCCAACTGGCACAAGATAATAACAGCTTCATTTTCTAACTCATCTAACTTTAAAGGGTCAATGACTTTGCTACATATGGCATTGAAGAATAGGCACAGTCATGTTATGACATGTCTAACATTTTTAGGCAATATGTCACGAATAGTCATTGGTAGGAGTTGTTACATCAAGATGTAGCAATCATGAGACTTTAAGCCAACTAATTTGAGATCTTTTATTGACACAAGGCTCTTGACATTTGAAGAGTATCCTTGTTGCACTTTCACGACTTGTAGACACTTACAGAAACTTGTTTTCTCTTCTTTTAACAAGGTATGACATGTTGGAGGCAAATGTGCTCGCTTATCTACTAATTGCGAACCTAACTATAGGCGTATACCCATCTCAATCAAATCTTGACAAGCATTCAAACCATCCTTTGTCTTGCCTTTAATGTTCAAAAGTGTGCCAATTACACTATCACAGACATTTCTCTCAACATGCATGACATCTTTACAATGTCTAATATTTAGATTGCACCAGTATGGAAGATCAAAGAATATCAACCTTCTCTTCCACATGTTTTTTTTAGTAGCCTTCTTTTAGGTCTTTCAAAAGTCAAAGAATATCAACCTTTTCTTCCACATGTTTTTCTTAGTAGCCTTCTTTTGGGTCTCTCAACATGCATAACATCTATACAATGTCTAATATTTAGATTGCACCAGTATGGAAGATCAAAGAATATCGACCTTTTCTTCCACATGTTTTTCTTAGTAGCCTTCTTTTAGGGTCTTTCCAAAGTCAACGTTGATGTCCTTCACCCGTTCATAAACCTGCTCACCAGTCAAGATAGGTGGCACAATATTGTCCTCCTAACTTCCTTTAAAAGCTTTTTTTAGTCTATGATTTGGTGATTAGGCCTGAGAAATGTTTGATGTCTAGTATAAACTACCTTCTTTCCATGTTTTAGTTATAGGTAGCATGTATCTTCTTCACAGATAGGGCATACGTTATGCCCCTTAACACTATACTTTTTTAAGTTCCCATATGTTGGAAATCATTAATAATATAGAATAACATTGCACGCAGCATGAAATTTTGATGGCGATACCTGTCATATACATTAACACCTTTATCTCATAACATTCTTAAATCTTCAATCAAAAGACACAGGTAAACACTTATGTCATTTCTTGGCTATCTTGGGCCCAAAATCATCATAGAAAACATAACATATTTCCGCTTCATGCACAACTAAGGAGACAGATTATAAATAATGAGGACAATAGGCCATGAACTATGCTTACTAGATAAGTTACCATAAGGATTCATTCCATCTGTAGCAAGTCTAAGCCTAAGGTTTCTTGCCTTAGTCCCAAAAGCTGGAAACAAACAATGAATTTTCTTTCATTGCCAAGAATTAGTTGGATGGCGAAGCTATCGATCACATTTTCTCCCATCTGCATGCCATGTAAGGTTCTTCGCGTCATCTACATTAGAAAACAATCACTTAAACCTTAGAATTATTGAAGATACCATAACACCTTTGTAAGGGGACCCTCCTTTGTGCTCTCATTACTATTATAATCACTATCCTTCACTTTGTACCATGATACCCCACACTTGGGGCATTTATGCAACTCTTCATACTCTTTTCTATACAATCATTAAGGCACACGTGTATTTTCTTGTATTCCAATCCCATCGAGCGCAATATCTTCTTCACCCCATAGTTACGGTTCAATAATATATTACTTTCTGGAAGCATTTTGTTCAACAACTCAAGTAATTCGGTGAAACTTTTATCACTCTATTCATTTCTTGCCTTGACATTCACCAATCTTAACACCACTGACGACTATGTGAATTTAGTGCAACCCAGATACAAAGGCTTATCTGCATCACTGCACAAAGTGTCGTACACATTTGTTCGCTAAAAAGACTTGGTCCAATATCACAGATCATGTCCTTTAATTGATCGTCCATAACTACATCAACATCCTCTAATTGGAACACACTTGGCATGTTTAACAATTCACCATTGCATGTCCATGTTGTATAACTCTTGTGAAACCCATCATAAAGAATATGCTCCTGTATTTGCACAACTTGTAGTCATCTCTCATTCAAATAATTAATACAAGGACAATAGAAGAATCCACCACTATCAGAAAGATTTCTTTTAACAAATTTGATAAACTTTTCTGTAACACCCATTTAATTTTAAATATAATTCATATTAATTTAGTTATTAAGTTTAATTAAATAAAAATGTGTGTAAAATTTTTCCAGTTTTAACAGAAATTCCAAACTTAACAGAATTTGGAAATGGTAATAAAATATGAAAGATATACATATATTTCATAAAACTGTACATCATGGTTTGAGTAATACATAACAGTCAGAAACAAAAGTACATCGAAATACATATACTACTTAGCCCACTATATACATCAAAAGAGATCCTATACAGAACAGTATTTATCTACCCTATCCCTTATACAAAAAGAAAATACTATAGGTCTTCAGGTCCTCCCTCGTTGAGATGTTCTCTATCTCGTACTCAGCATCATGGAGCGTTGATGTCGTCTTCAATAATCACGACCAATCATACACAAAAGAAAATAATGGAGTGAGGTGTTTTGTTCTAAAATCACTTTTACATGTGCGGTAGGAAATCTACTATAAAACAAAGACAAAACACAACTGACAACACAAGAGATCCTAAGATTCATTCTAAGTTGTATCCGACTACCCTTGACTAGGTATGGATCCATACTTCCCATTAGTGGGTAATAGTTTTCAACAGAACCTGGGAAGTGACTAGGAGTACATATACCTCTCTCAACACCATCACATGGTACAGTCCTCGTCATCATTGAGGAACAAAATAACAATTTAGGATATCCATTTATAGAAGTATACTCTCAAACCAATCTTGGAATGCTGAGTAGTTGTCGGGGTTATCAAGTTTGGTCAGGCGAATATCCCGGCTCAAGGGCGCTACCCTGGCCATTGGGACCTTCACCACTCGATGCCTACCCCCAAGACCTCCGCAAGTGGGTCCCTGCCTTTCATTCCTTAGCGTACCAAACTGTGGCTTCCCTAGCAGGGTGCCATGTCACTACATGTCACTTGCTTTACATTACTCACTAAACTATCAATTCCTAACTTCTCAAGCAGAGGTTTCCCTGGTCTCATTTAACTTGAGCACCAGTACAATCAATATTTCTGCCTTATTTTGCAGAAATTGCACAATACCAGAATTTTAATAGAATAACGACACAGCAATTATAGTATAATTACTAAAATTTTGGCAGAATAACCACTAAATAAATACATTTTAATTTTCTAAAATTGAGTAGAGTAACAGCTTAGCAAGCGCATTTTAATTTTCTAAAATTGAATAGAGTAACAGCTTAGCAAGTATAATTTAATAATTAAAATTTGAGCAGAGTAACAATTTAGTAATTATAATTTAATAATCTAAATTTGGGCAGAGTAACAACTTAGTAAAAATTAAAATTTAACTTTAAACAATAATAACAATACTAAAATTTAAGCCTAAACGGGTTTAGGGGAAAACCCTTCCTACCAACATGCAAAGTGACAGTAATTTAGAACCAACCCCACTCCCCCCATTACCTCTAAGATAGTTGATGAAGAGGATGGAATTGTTGGTGCAAAGCTTCTAGGAGGAGAAATTCTACTAATTGAAAACTAGCAAAATTTTAACATAAAAACTAGACAAAAAATATTTTAGAGAGAGAAAACTTTAGAAAGAGAAGCTCTCTAGCTTGGGAGAGGAAAGGATGAGTGAAAATCTGAAAACTTTGAGGCCTATTTATAGAAGAAGGAGGGGGGTTAGGTGTCCAAATATTTACATCATCCATTATGTCACCATTATGTCATAAATCCAATTTTTATTTATTTTTAATCCAATTTAGGGACACATATCTCAAATAGGTGGTGAATCACCTATTTTAGGGTTGGGGACGTGCTCCACCAGCTGTCCCAAGCCTCCATGTGTCAAATTTTATCTGTAGGTGAATTAACCGGTACCGACAAAAACTGCTTAAACTTGAAAAATTTAGCTTTTAATATCAAAATAATGTATTTTAATGCAAAACTGGATAAATACATTAATTTTCATCAAAAATAAATTTCTAATAATAAATTTTAATTTTTATTAATTTATTTCAAATTATATGTTTTTATTTTGTATTTTTAAGCTAGAAAATTCATAGAAAATCCATTTTAATTCAATAAATACCAAAATTTGTATCAAAATTCTAAAATTAAATACTTTACCCATAATTAAACTAAAATTACTATTTCCACCCTTTTTGAATGTCAAACCAGTACTGGTTGGCTTATTAGACACGTAAGGGCATTTTGGTCATTTTACACAGAAATTCCAGAAAATTCCCAAAAATTCCAAAAATATAATTTAATATATATGACATAATTCCAAGCTCAAATTGACATTTTAATGTCAATTGAATCTTTTCCTTATGTCAGTTCTTAATGTTGAGAAATAGGGATAAAATTGTCATTTTCTAATTTCTCCAGACTCGGCTCGGAAAATTATTAAAAATCACTATTAAATAGCTCTTGAGATTTTGAGCAAAATGGTGGGAGTCAGAATTTTAAAATTCATTTCCGATTTTTCAGAATTGTATATAAAAAACAGTGGAAGAATTAAAATAGGATTATTATATTTTTCACTACTTATTTCTCAAAATAAAGTTTTTATAATGAGAGATACTTAATATAAACTTTTCAAAATATTTTGAGGTCAAAAAGTCTCCGATTGGTTCCAACAGTCAACTAGGGGTATTTTTGTCATTTTATAAAAATTATCTCAATAAATTCTAGAAAAATTTCTAAAATTATTATTAATTGTTCTAAATACATTGATGACTTAAAAAAATTTTTAAACATACAAAATAATTTAATATACAAAAGTAGGGGTGTTACATCTTCCACTCCATTCTCATACTCATCAGTTATGCATCTAAAATTAATCCAACTACAATTCCTAATTTTCTTCATGCACAAAACATATCTTCATGTACGTAAATCTCACTTTTTTATACAAGGTGTGGCCTATCCCATTCAAAAAGACATTTTTTTAAAATTGATTAATACATACATGTTTAGTTTTATATTTTAAATTTGACAAAATCTCGGCATGATTTCGCATTGGTCTCCAAGTACACGAAATGAAAGTAGTGACATCAAATTCATCACAATCAAGTACGCACTTGAAGACACAACGCGAAATGCACTAAACCAAAATTTCATCAAATTTAAGAAGAGACTTAGCCTCTACATATTAATCAAGTATAAAAAAATGAATCTTCCCAAATTGTCCAACTGGACAATTCAAGATTCAATACAATAATTAGTACTTTAATAATTGTATTTAATCTCAAACGGGAAATTAAGGTTCACTTGTAATACATACATTGAATGAAAAACAACACAATTAAACAGATAAGCTAATGCATACAATTCCTACAAAAATTTTGGCAGAGTTTCCTTTGTATTCTAGTACTTTCCCATATACCTGTTTACAAGTATTCAATCACAATACCAAAGGTTAACCTGTCAAACAATCCAATCCACAACAAGTTTCAAATTTTCATTTAGTGAGCACATTAACATTAACATCTTCCTCAACAATCTAATTCATACATTGAGCACATTAACAGAAACAATTCAGTGAGCACAATCAAATCCACAACAACTTGTTTAGCAACCATAACAGATAAACACCAAGACAAATTATTTAGAAATTCAAGCACATTTACATTTAGTGGCCATAAAGAATACATAATTACGAACAATACTAGAAGCAAGCAAAGCAAAACTTACCTTAGTGTGATCCTTTCTAGCTTTATAACAATCATAACACCCAATGCACAAAATGCAAATAAAGGACTACCTGCCCATAGAGAAATGTCCAAATTAGATTGGCATAGTTATGTAGTTAATTGACATTGTCACTATCTTAACCTAAACACTTATACTCAAGGGTTCACAATTCTCATAAAAATCTGGCAGAGTTTCCTCTATTTTTGGCACTATCCATCATACCTCGCCAAGGATATGGTCAAAAACAAACAGAGGTATGATTTATCAATCAATAGTCATTCTTCTTAATACCTAACTTTAGTTATGAGAGAATGAAAATTTAGAAAGCAAAGAAATAAATCTAATGACTATTGCTACCAATCGAAGAGAACAAACAACCACAAGTTGGCTCACATAGCAAAACTAACACACAAACAAAATAACAATAGATAAAATAAGAATATTAATTTCACCTGTTTTCTCTCAATGCTTCCTTTTTTTATTTGTATTTCATTTTTTATTTCATCTAAAGCCTTGTTATTTTCACTTTATTCAATTAGACCCCTTCACACAACTTATCCAAGAGTTCTTAGCACAAAACTAACACACCGTTTTAACTATTATAATTAAATGGCATCCAAACCAATATGTTAAGCCCATTGAAACCCAAATCAACACAACATGATCTAATAATAATGTAACCAAATTAGAGAACTCAAAAACTAGAATATGCACCCTAATATATGAGAACAATTACAATCCAATGCAGAGCATAATGGACCATTCACAAATCACTAACAAATCAACAATCCAAGGCAATAATATATCAATAAAAGAAAAAGCAACAAGGAGGGAGATGACTGTTGAGCTTCAAGCTTCTCATAGTGCTTCGAAAGCGAAGCTTCCTAAGCTTCCAAGTGTGCTTCGAACTTCCCAATGGGAACTTGGTGCTCAAGTTAGGAGCTTCGAACAAGGTGTGGTGCTTGGAGAGAGCTTGAGAGAGCTTTCGAACAACTTAAATGAGTTTTGAGGTTTTCGCGAAAGTGAGCTTAGCGGTCTTCACAAAATTAAATGTGTGCCAAGACAACTTATTTAACTCGGATGAGCAGCAACTGATTTAAAAGGCTCATTTTTTTAAATCAATTCCTTGTGTAACCGATTTAAAAACCAATTTTTTAAATCGGTTACAATAACAACCGATTTTAAAACTAGTTTTTAAATCAATTCAATGATGCTCGATTTAAAAACAATGACCAAAAATTTCAAAAAATGCCACCAGCCCACTTATTTAAATTGGTTCACCATGAACCGATTTAAATACCTATTCTAGAATTGCGTTTTTACAGTACTGTTAGTGTTTTAGGATGTGAAGTTCATACCCTCAAAATTTTTATATTAAGATATATATTTCTTTTATTTTTTTTAAATACATCACATAAATTTATGAAGATGAACATGTTAGTTTTATTTTTTTTCTTTTCAATTACATTTTCTATATATAAGTTATATTAACATTTATTTTTACACTTATATTTATAACTACACTATTTACTTAATAAAATACGTGAATAAAGTAAAGTGTTATTAAAAAATTTTGTGGAGAAAAGTAAAAACTAAAGCTTGATTTTTCATACAACCAAACGCGTGGATCAACTAGCATAGGATTGTTCCAGTTTAACTAGTAATCTTGAGTTTGAGTCTTAGATATGTAGTTACTTTAAATACTTGGAAGGAAAGTTTTGTTGCTTACAATGATCCTACTCAACTCAAGCAAAATTGTCTCATGTAAAAGATACTTGTGATTTATCTAAAAAAATCTCAATTTTCCATTCTTATGAATAAGAAGAATCTGACTGAATTTTCGGTTCTCTTGTATTATCTACTTTCTTGATGGTTATCACTTTTAATATGACAGTTTCTTTTTTATTATTTTTTATTAAAATTAAACTTAAAAAGATAATAATATAAAAAAAGTGCAATGATTTTAATGGAGAGAATACATATTTCAAGAGTACTGAAAATATTTCTCTAGAATCTTAGAGCCTTATTTCGTGCCTATGATGATCATGTCTTTGGCGTGGGAGCAAATTGTTGAGTTTTTAGCAGGTTTAGCTTCTGTTAATTAATGATGAAGCTTCGCTTCAACTAGTGGGGAGATGGAACAAGTATGGAGGGTTACTTTTTATTCCTTTAGAGGAATTGATATTCCTTTTGTTGTTTATTTCTATTAAAAGAATGTATAGAGTGACCAGCTATAGGGAGAGTGTTTTGTATCCTATATTTATTGATATAAAAATGTGTAATAATGTTGGTGTATATATTTTCTTTTGATTTCTTGATGTATACATTAATGCAATTATTTTGGTTAGAATGAATAGTTTTCTCTGTTATAATCTCTAAAGATGAAGAAGGCGAAAAACAAAGACATATTTTTATAATACTTAATCTAATATCATTATTAAGAGAAGCCTTCCAAGAGATAAAGTAGAAAAGTTGTTATGTAGCGGTAGTGGGTCGTTACAATGCAGGCCTTGTGTCACGGTATGTCACCACCTACATTCACTTATCCTGACAACCATAAGCTTATCAATTGATTAGAGTTTTGGCAATCCCTGAATGGTGCTTAGGAGGCCATGGTAGGGGATAAGACCTGGCTGATCGCTCGGAATGTAGAAATCTCTTAAGAGTCATGTCTTTCATACATTGACATATAGGGTTGATAGCATGATGCTGTTGTGTTGTATTATGTGTAGACCCATTTCCTTGATGATTTGGATTTCATCTTGATATGTTGATGGTATGAGAAAATGAACTATGTATAATATGTTCATTTGTTTCATAAGCTTACCTTTGTCTTGTTTTGGGCTAGGTTGGATGTCTTATTGCTGTTGTTGTGTTGTTATAACTGTGATGATCACGTCAATTTAGCTTGGGAGCAGAGGGAGAGGCTTCAACAGATCTGGCTTCTCATAGCTGATGATGGAGGATCCAGATAGAGGTTGAAGGCCTATTTTTAGGTAGTGCTTTCATGGAAGCTCTTTTCTTTTTAGTTTGATGTATTTGTTGTATAGTTGACCAGCTACAGGAAAAATTTGTTTTGTATCTCCCTTGGAGCAGTATATAAATTGGCTTGTATATTGTATTGTTCTATATCATATATGGATGTTTTATATATAGAACGGTGATGAGATGATATTTATGTTAAAATTTGAATATCTAAATAAAGAAATTTGGTTGTAGGTAGTACTATAGCGACAGAGGGTCATTACACTTTTGGTATCAAAATTGGTCGTGTCTTTTGGGATGACCTATGGGGAATAGGTCCAATATACTTGTTGTGTGTCTTTGATGTGTCGATTGTTTATGTGATGTTGTTTGGTGTGGATCCTTCCATGAGTGAAGTGATCATGTTGGAATGGTTGATAAGCTATTGTTGTGGTTGGTTTTATAGAATCTTGACGAGGAGGTCTAACCAGCCACCACCACCACCTCCAATTGATTTGTGCCAGATAGCTAGAGCTTTGGAAGCAATGGTTGCTAGTTTTGGCCCAGTAGTAGAATACTGTGGCCCAGCAAAAGACTGGCTCAACAACACCAAGCTGTTGTGGCTTAACTAAAAATGTCTCGAGCTGCTGCAGAAGTTGCTCATGTTGTTGTGCCTCCCGAGTTTCAAGGGTTGGCAAAGTCTAGGAAAAATGACCTATCTCAGTTTAAGGGTGAGTCAGATCCTGATGTAGCAGATCAATGGATGCAAGAGATGGAGAAGATTTAGGGCCATGGCTTGCCCTGATGATAAGAAGGTTGTTTATGCTACGTATATGTTAGTTGGTGAGACAGGGTTCTAGTGGTAAGGAGCTCAACAGCTAATAGGGGCCTAAGGTGAGGCTGTCACCTGGGCTAGCTTCCAAGAGCATTTTCTGAAGAAGTGTTTTCCACCAAGCGCAAGGCATGCCAAGGAGATGGAGTTCCTAAGATTGTATCAAGGGAACATGTCTGTGAGTGAGTATGTAGGCAAGTTTGAGTACCTGGCCCAATTTTATTCACAAGCTGCTATCGAGGAGTGGTGGTGTCGCAAGTTTGAAGAAGTTCTGAGGCATGAGATGAAAATGATGATTATCCTTATGGCTATCAAAGAATTTTATACTCTGGTAGAGAAGGCGAAGACTGTGAAGTAGTTGGAGTCTGACACCAGAGTGGTGAGAACTTAGAGTAGTGGATCATCTGGATCTAGAAGAGTAGGGTAGTAGAGGAAACCTACAGCAGACCTTAAAGTCAATCATACTTGAGACCTCAGTAGCTTGGGACTTCTAGTTCCCAAAGTCGTTTGTCGGTCACTCCACAAACCAAATAGTAGGAGATTAGATGCTACAGATGTGGAGGGCCACACTATATGAGTCAGTGCCCTTTGAAGGGCAATGTTTGTTACAGTGCTAGCAACCTAGGCACATAGCTAGAGACTATATAGCTTCAGTGAAGGCGGAGTCCACCATGAATGCTGCAAGGGCTATGAGACCTACAACGACAGGACAAGTGTTTGCCATGAGCGGAGTAGAAGCTGCTTGTTCTAATGATTTGATTTGTGGCGAGTGTGAGATAGCTAGTAATGCTCTATCAATGTTGTTTGATTCTGGAGCCACTCACTCCTTTATCTCTTATGAATGTGTGGAGAGATTACAATTGCTTACTTGTCCTCTAATGTTTGATCTGCTTGTTTCTACTACACCAACTACTATCCCTATCACATCGGTAGTTTGTGCTAGTTGCCCAATTATAGTGAGTGGGCAAAGGTATAAGGTGAATCTAATCTGTCTTCCTTTGATGAAGCTGAATGTGATTTTGGGGATAGATTGGTTGTCTTCCAACCATATCCTGTTGGATTGTCCTAAAAAGGCCTTGATCTTTCCTAGTACAGAGAGTTATGAATTTATTTCTGCTATTCGCGCTCAAATTTCCTTGCAAGAAGAGCTTAAGGATATATGATCTTGTCTTTTCTAAGACTCAAGAGTGACCTAGATTTGGAATCAATGGAAGTGGTGAAAGAATTCCTTGAAGTCTTTCCTAAGGATATGTCTGGTGTACCTCCATAGAGAAAAGTGGAGTTTGCTATAGACTTGGTTCCAAGAGCGAGACCAATGTTGATGGCTCCTTATAGAATGGCACTAGTAGAGTTGGCAGAATTAAAGAAACAAGTTAAAGAGTTATTGGAGAATAAAATGATTTGACCTAGTGTCTCTCCTTGAGGAGCACCAGTGTTATTGGTGAGAAAGAAAGATGGTAGTTCACATTTATGTGTAGGCTACAAGCAGTTGAATAAGATCATAATTAAGAACAAGTATCTGTTGCCAAGGATAGATGATTTGATGGACCAATTGAGGGGAGCAAGGGTATTGTCAAAGATAGATATAAGATCTGGATACCATCAGATAAGGGTGAAGGATGAAGACATACCGAAGACTGCTTTCAGGACTTGGTATGGGCATTACGAGTATGTGGTGATGCCATTTGGAGTTACGAATGCTCCTGCTATATTCATGGATTACATAAATAGGATCTTTCGACCTTTCTTAGACAAGTTTGTTGTTGTATTCATTGACAACATTCTTGTCTATTCTCGATCGTACAAAGAGCATGGAGAACATTTGAGAACAGTGTTAAGGATCTTAAGGGAAAAGCAGTTGTATGCCAAGCTATCCAAGTGTGAGTTTTGGTTGGAGGAAGTGAAGCTCTTAGGCCATGTGATCTCCGCTGATGGAATTGTAGTAGATCCTGAGAAAGTGGAGATGGTGTTGAGATGGGAATGTCCGAAGAAAGCTACGGAGATCAGGAGTTTTGTTAGGTTGGCTGGATACTACCAGAGATTTATAGAAGGTTTCTCAAGGATTGTTGCGCCTTTGACCCAACTTACTCATAAGGATCAACCTTTTGCTTGGACTGAAGCTTGTGAGAACAGTTTCCAAGAGTTGAAAAGGAGGTTGACCATTTTACCTGTATTGGTATTGCCTGATCCTAGTGAGCCTTTCAAGATTTATTGTGATGCTTCTCATCAAGGGTTGGGTTATGTGCTGATACAGCATAAGAAAGTTATGGCCTATGCCTCTAGACAGTTAAGACTTATGAGAAGAACTATCCTACCCATGATTTAGAGTTAGCAGTTGTGGTGTTTGCTTTAAAGATATGGAAGCACTATCTATATGGTGCAAAGTTTGATGTGTTCAGTGATCACAAGAGCTTAAAGTACCTATTTGATCAAAAGAAGCTAAACATGAGGCAGAGAAGATGGATGGAGTATCTGAAAGATTTCGATTTTCAATTGATGTACCATCCTGGAAAGACAAATGTGGTAGCTGATGCTTTGAGTAGGAAAACTATTCACGTGTCAGCCTTGATGGTAAAGGAGTTGGAGCTGGTGGAGAAGTTCAGAGATTTGAACTTATATGTAGAGTTATCATCTGGCCATATTAGTTGTGGTATGATTACCATGGCTAGTGACTTCTTAGAGATGGTCAAGGAGAAACAATTGGTGGATCTTAGCCTTTGCAAGACTAAGGAATTGTTGGGCATAGGCAAGGTGATAGATTTCAACCTAGGTACATATGGTATTTTGAGATTCAAAGGTAGAATATGTGTACCACAAGATCCTGAGTTGAAGAAGCTTATCTTGGAAGAAGGCCATAAAAGTAAGTTGAGTTTGCATCCCGGTATTACCAAGATGTATCAGGATTTGAAGAAGATGTTTTGGTGGTCGGGTATGAAAAGGGATGCTGCAGAGTATGTAGCGGCTTGTCTAACCTGCCAGAAGGCAAAGATAGAACACCAGAGACCTAGTGGGATGTTACAGACCATGGAGATACCTAAGTGGAAGTGGGATAGTATCACCATGGATTTTGTGGTGAATTTGCCTAGGACGGTACATGGTGTTGATGCTATTTGGGTTATTGTTGATAGGTTAACGAAGTGTGCTCACTTCTTACCTATTAACATTAAGTATTCCTTGGAGAGATTGACTCAGATATACATTAAGGAGATTGTACATTTGCATGGAGATCCTTCTAGCATTATATCTAATAGAGATTCGAGGTTTACTTCAAGATTCTGACAAGTTTGCATCAGGCGTTAGGTACAAAGTTAAAGCTCAATTCTACATATCACCCTCAGACAAATGGTCAGTCAGAGAGGATGACCTAGTCCTTGGAAGATCTTTTGAGGGCGTGTGTGTTGGATCATCTCAGGAGTTAGGATGAGATGTTCCCTTTGGTGGAATTCACCTATAACAATAGTTTTCATGCAAGCATTGGTATGGCACCGTTTGAAGCCTTGTATGGTAGAAGATGTAGCACACCATTGTGTTGGTATCAAGGTGGAGAAAGTATGCTTGTGGGGCCAGAATTGGTACAACAAACGATGGAGAAGGTGAAGAAGATTTAGAAGAACATGAGAATTGCTCAAAGTCGCCAGAAGTCATATGCTAATAAGGGTAGGAGGCCTCTTGAGTTTAAGGAGGGCGACCATGTTTTCTAGAAGGTCACCCTGGTGACTAGAGTTGGTAGGGCAATCAAATTTAAGAATCTTACTCCTAAGTTTCTTGGTCTATATCAAATTCTTCGTAGAGTTGGACCTGTTGCCTATCAAGTAGCTCTACCACCTTTCTTGTCCAATATCCATGATGTCTTCCATGTATCTCAGTCAAGGAAGTACATGTATGACCTTACTCACATCATAGAACCAGACTTGGTGCAAGTTCAAGAAAACTTAACCTATGAGGTGTTACTAGTGAAGGTCGTAGATAAAAGGACAAAGCAATTAAGGGGCAAGGATATACAATTAGTGATAGTGGTGTGGAATGATGTAACTGGAGAATCTACATAGGAATTGTAGGAAAAGATGAAAGAGTAGTATCTGAATCTCTTCCCAGGTGATAGAATTTTTTAGGACAAAAATTTTTCTTGTTGGGAAGGATTGTAACGTCTCGTTTTCTTAATGCTTGATTAAGTGTTTTGATAACTAAAAAATGGAACTTAGACATGTAATCTAGGTGATTAAAAGAAAACAAATGAATTGTTGGAATGCGGTATGTGGTATGTAGTGATAGTTTTGTATTGAATGTTTGAATTTCTAGTTTGATTTTAGGAAACTTGAGATATGTGCTTGAACCAACGTGGGTGTGTTGAGTATGATTTTGGGCTTTTAAGAGAAAAACAATTGAGTTAAACTAGTTTTGAGATAAGGGGAGTGGTTTAGTGAGATTTGGGCCTCAGTTGACCACAAGTCCATGTGAAAGCTCCGAGAGGTCAAAGTATAAATAAGGGGGAGGAAGGGCTTTTGCTCTCATTTTCTCATGCTCTTTCTCTCTCACCTCTTCATTCTCTCTCTATCTCTTTAGGATTTCTCAAGGGTTTGACGGTGTAAAAAGAGTTTTAAGCTTAATTCAGTGTTTATGGTGTGAAACGAGACGGTATTTGAAAGATTTAACTTAAGACACAAGTTACTCAAGGAACCAAAATTCAAATTCGGAGACTTCTAGAGGTAAGGGAAGTTTACTTTGGTTGTAAGTTGATTGTTTGGTTGTGGCTAAGTGTGATTCTGTCCTTGGTTTGAATTGAAAACTGATTTGATTGGATTTATGTGAGATTGTGTGTTGAAATGGGTTTTGTTTTGAAATTTAATGATTTGTTGGTGTGGATTGTTTGGTTTGCAAATCTGTTCTAACTTTAGTGATTCTGGATGTGTTGTGAACCTATTTATTTAGGATTGAGTGAGATTGGACTAAGAATGGAGAAAAGTTGAGATTCTAGCATTTTGTTTGATGAAAGTCGTTAAGCGACTGGGGGCCTCGCTAAGCGAGAGTGCCCTACAGCTGCAGAAAAGTTGTTGGGTTAAAGTTTTGCTAAGCGACCACTATTATCATTGAGCGAGTGTTCTTGGGATGGGATGAATGAGTGAAGAAATGAGAAGATTCGCTAAGCAAAAATCACTTTGCTAAGCGAGTGATCTTTTGAATTTTGGAAAATTTTCAAAATATGGTTTGCTAGGCAAGTCAAACACTCGCTGGGCAAAAGATAAGTGTATAGAGTGTGCTGAAGTGGTTTGTTGAGCGAGACCTATCCTCCCTGAGCAAATTGGAACCTTGGAGGTTGTGGCTCTCTATTGTAAGTATCTCGCTAAGCGACACTTATGTTTGCTGAGAGAGAATAGTGCCAGAGACTTGGCTGCTCTTTGGAGTTGGATTCGCTAAGCGACACTCATGCTTGCTGAGCGAGTGGTGAGGAGGAGAATTGGATTCGTTGAGCGATCCTGATTGTCGTTAAGTGAGAAGCTAGGAATAGAGAAGGGGATTATCTTTGGACTTGAGTTTGCTGAGCAGAAATTATACTCGCTAAGCAAGAGCCTTCGAGAGGGAAGTGTCTCTTTGTACAGAAGGTACTTGTTGAGTGAGCGTAGGAGTCACTGAGCGAGCGTGTGTTTCTGTATGTTGTGTAAGAAATTGAGAGGAATCGGTAGTTGAGTGGAAGGTTGCTCAGGTAGAACTTCCACTACTTGTGGTGTATTCCGTTGATGAGATATCTTACAGAGGGTGTTGGTTGCTTAAATAGGACTTCACCTAAGATGTGTAAGATATTTCTTAAGGCATGTGCTGCTTGAATAAATTCTTACCTCTTGACCATATAAGAGGCTGAATTGGGTGTGCATGGAGTTGATTTGGGGTTGATGGTGATTGTTGGACCACATATGGTGCTGAGTAGGCCACGTGGTATTGTGTTGATACACATATGTCTATGAATATGATGATTGTTGTGGTTGAGTTGATTGTTGTGGTGACTCATGCATTTGCATGCATATGTTGTTGGCTGAGGTGGTGTGGACCTCATGTTGGGTGCGGGTAGGCACATAAGTCGGATGGTAACCAGAGTTGGTACTCATATGGGCCTCCAACCTAGTGCCTGGGTAAGAAGTGGGGTCTAAAAGATGGGCCTAGGGGATAAGTGGATGGGTAATCCCGTAAGGGGCCAAGGCGATGCAGGCCATGTGTCACGGTATGCCACCCCCCACATTCACTTATCCTAACAACCATAAGCTTATCCACTGACTAGAGTTTTTGCAATCCTTGAGTGGTGCTTAGAAGGCCATGGTAGGGAATAAGACTTGGTTGATCACCCGAAATGTAGAAATCTCTCGAGAGTCGTGTCATTCATACATTGACATATGGGGTTGATAGCATGATGTGTTGTGTTGTATTGTGTGTTGATCCATTTCCTTGATGATTTGGATTTCATCTTGATATGTTGATGGTATGAGAATATGAATTGTATATAGTATGTTGGTTTTATTTCATAAGCTTATCCTTACCTTGTTTTGTTGTTGGTTGGATGTCTTGTTGCTGTTGTTGTGTTGCTATAACTGTGATGATCACGTCAATTTGGCGTGGGAGCAAAGGGAGAGGCTTTAGCACATCCGACTTCTCATAGTTGATGATGGATGATCCAAATAGAGGTTGAAGGCCCATTTTAGGTAGAGCTTTCCTGGAAGCTTTTTTCTTTTTGGTTTGATGTATTTGTTGTATAGTTGACCATCTATAGGAAAAATTTGTTTTGGATCTCCCTTGGAGTTGAATATAAACTGTCTTGTATATTGTATTGTTCTATATCATGTATGGATGTTTTATATATAGAACGGTGATGAGATGATATTTATGTTAAAATTTGAATATCTAAATAAGGAAATTACGTTGTAGGTAGTACTGTAGCGACAAAAGGTTGTTATAGGTATTCACAAATTTTATATATATCCGCAAATATTCATGAGTATCCGTAGATATTTGTTAAAATGTAAAACTTTAAACAAAAAGTAAAAAATAAATTAAACTAAAATAAATATTTTTGAAACATATTTATACTAAAAAAATAATTTCGTAACATATATTTATACTAAAAATAAATAATTTTAAAATATATATTTATACTAAAAATAAATTAAAGTAATTTACTTTATATATAATTAAAAGTATTTAAATAATTATAAAGTGCGGGTACTCTTGCGTACGGTATCTTACTACCTGTCCCTACCCGTTAGTAAACATATATCTATTTAATATTCATAGCTAGTTTTATCCGCGGGTACCATTTCTTTCTCTTTTTTCATCCCTAATCTGGAGATAATGAAACGTAATTCAGCCTTTTGTTGGCATGAAAATCGAATCTTGGGTTCAACTTAGTGGGAGCATTCCCTCCCTCCCCCCCTATTCAGCCATCTCTTTTGCACAAAAACGAAAGTAAAAAAAAAAGTAAATAAAAATAGAATATGTGAAGATATGTCCATTATGTGATAATTTTTTTCAATTATTTTAAATCTATATTATATTATTTTAGAGTGATTTTACTAAAAGTCAAGCTAAGATGCCTCCATGCATAATTGTTGTACCTTTCCTGACAATGAATTGCGAGTAAATGGCCTCAAACCACACATTATTATTTTGTTTGTATTGGAATAGAAATTAAAAAAAAAAAAGAAATATTTTCTCATATTATGTAGGTGTAGTGAAAAATGTGAAAAAAATAAAATATAATCACATTAAATAATATTATTAATATATATAATCATATTGAGTGTTGTGTTTTTTCATTGAAGAATATAATAATCACTTATTTTTGTCTTGGGTGTGACAACCTAAATTTGGAATGCAGTTTATACATGGCTTGGTTATTCTAGGGTCTTGCCCATCTTAACTGATTATATCCTTAGTTTTCTGTTAAGAAGGATAACATTTTATCTTATTTGTCTTACTTTTTGGTACATTGTGATAGGACCTATTTAGATTTTGTATAACAATATTGTGTTTCAGGATATTTCTTTTGATTTCAATGATGTTAGGACTTGATAAAGATTAGATCATAGACATTACTTAAGGTAAGGATGGGCAATGTTCAATGTTCTTTTTATGATTGTTGTATTGATTCTGTAATTTATTTTTATTTATCCTTTTAATTTAGCCTTATAAAATTGTTGTATTTGAGTTAGAGTACCTTTTATCTTTTTTTTTTTTTTTTAAAAAAGAGTACCTCTTATACCTACTTTTTGATAAAATTTAGCTTACAAAAAATATTAAAGATAGCAATTCTTTAACGGAATTACTAATTTTCCCCTTTCTTAAGATAATGTTTCTATTCTAAAATCACTTAGTATTTGCTATTTCTTCTAAGATAACAATTTTAAATTGTTATGCTTAGGGCGTGTTTGGTAAAACTAGTTTATAAATTAGTTGAAGGCTTATAAAGTGGCTAAAAGATATAACCTAAAAGTTAGGAGCTAAAAACTTGAAAACTTATAAGTTAACTGATTGAATTGAAAGTGTTTAGTAGCTAATAAGCTAGCTAATTATCTTTGGCAAGCCATTTTAGCTAGCTTCTAGCTTTTTTTACTAACTAAAAAACATATTTGACCTTATTAATAGTGTTTGGTAAACAAGGTTTTTTTAGTTACTTGTAGTGTTTTTTGATATGCTACTTCAAATAACATTTTTTAAAATGCTAGCTTCTAGCTTTTTATATTTCTCCCTTTTTATCCTTAAAATATTTATTAAATTTCCTTATCACATTTTTTTACATATGGTAAGCTTTTATTATTTTTTTATTTCTCTTATAACACTATTTATTTTAACCATTACTCTATTTGCATTATTTATTATATTATTTTAACATTACTTCAAGATATTTTAACTATTACACTAATCAACATAATGAAAGTATGACATTTACTTATGTGTATGTTAAATTATTTTATTTTAAACTTGATTGAAAATATTTTAAGATATAATATAAAATTAATAGTAGAATACATAATATGAAAAAAATATCATAATTGAAACTAAAAATTTTAAATAAAATAATTAATATATAAATAAAATATTACAAGAGTTTAAAATTAATTAAAAAACTAAAATTATATTTATTACAAAATATATTTTATCACTAAAATAAATTAAAATTTATATAAAAATGTCATATAAACATGTTTATTTATGCCATTTTACATTTATCAACTACTTCAGTAGATAAGTTTACCAAACATTTATAATTCAATAAGGTATTTTAACAACTTTTAGCTACTAGCTAGCTTTTCAACTTTCAGCTAACTTTTCATCTACTTTTAAAAAGGGATTTCAAATAAATTAGTGAAAATAAGCTATAAACTAGTTGACATAGCTTATGAAAATAAGCTAAAAGCTACTATAATAAGCTCGTGTAGCAACCAAACTTATTTTGATTAAACTAGCTTATAAGCAACTAAAGTGACTTGTCAAACACACGCTTAGACCTCTCCTTTTTGATAACGTCTAAAAATATTGTTTTTTTTTTACGAACCAAATGTATCCTTTATAGAAAGCAATTCTGCTTAAGTTGGGTAAGATCACTATAGATAGTAAAGCTTTTTCTCTAAGTATTTAATGCAAGTAGCTATATGCCTAGGACTCTAACTTATGACTACTGGTTAAATTGTAACAACTTCATATTATCGATCTACATGCTTGATAATAAAAATAATGATTTTTAATGAATCGTGATTGAATCGCTTCTTTTAGTGATTTTTAACTGTTATTAAAGATTTTTTCTAAGATAATAAATTTTTTATATTATTCTAATATAACAATAAAAAAGTTACTAGATCTTTAAATTTATCATTTTAATATATTTTTTAAACTTAATTTTAATACATTAATAGAGTAAAAAAATTATATTATTATTAAATTATAAATTATTATATATGGTTATATTGTGATTTTGTAATAATTACTTTAAAAATCATATTTAAATTAATTTTTAATTAACTGACAATTCATGAAAATTAAACTTCACTTTATTTTTTATTCACACCTCATCTCCGGAAAAGATATAATTATGAATATACCACTTCATTTTTTATTTTTTACAAACTTTATCTCTTCAACTGAACAGTAAATAATATAGTTTTCATTTCAACAGTTTTCTAACAATTTTCTACCTACTTTCTTATCCCGAGGGTAGAAAAAACGTACATACAGATATTAGAGAATGTGTAATTGACCCTTTTCACCCTAAACAGAGGCTAAAAAGATAATCATAACTAGTTGAGCCATTAACAGGGTTGTCCAAGCATAAAACCAACTAAGCCCTTGCTTTAGGCTTCCGGAAAAAAAATTATTTAATATTAATATTTATACAACTTTTACTATTAGTTGATTTGGTGTAGTAGTAATTAAGATGTATTTTTTTTGTGGTGAATAAAGTTTAAACACTGTTAGAGGAAAAACTATTTTTATTTTTTATAAAACCCCCAATTTTTTATTTTTTTATTAATTTTACAAATGTCTCTAGAATTTACTTTAGGCCTAAGAATACGCTGAATCAGCCGTGGCCATTCATAATAGTCTGGATGAGTTGAACAGATCGATGAATTTAGTATATATATTCCCGTATTAATTAATATATATACAATCAATTTTAAAACATATATATAAAGATCAGCGTAATCCATACAAATATACGGGTAGTGTACTAGCTTCACGCTAAACAGAGACTAAAAATCCGTACAGATTGAAAATGTATAATTGACCCCTTCATCTTGTTTGAAGAGGTAGCTGAACCAGAAAGTAGACAAGGAAATGGTTCCTGCAGTACCTATGGATTATGATCGATTTTGACAAATATAATGGGTCACTTAATTCGTAACTAAAGCAATTTCATCAGTGCTATGGGTACTCATAGCTATTTCTAGCTAGCGCGATATTGATTTAAATCTAGACTCATTCCACATATAGGTTGTTCATAAATATCTATTGACTATTTATTCAAGATCATGTGATTGGATTATATTCTCTTTTAAGATTATAATTTGATTGATAAAAGAAGTTAATAGTTTAATTTTTAATAAAATTTAATTTTCTTATTTTATTCTCTTGATTAATTTAAATATAAAATCAACTACCATAAATAATTTCATACATATATATATATGTTGTGCGGTGAATATAAGAATGCAACTCCGGTGAGCTCCCACGGTGGTTGCTGGCGTATCTGGTGGTGGTACCTGCAAGGACTTCGATGCTTAAGTCAGTATGGGTCTGAGTATGAGTGAATATGAGAGAGAGCATATGTACCTGATGGGTGTGGAGTCCTTTATATAAGGCATTTTGGAGGGAAATTTTGTTAGAGCTGGTGCCACGTGGCAGCATGCGTTTTGGTGCCCAACTACATACGTTCCTTGCCTTTAGGTGCATTTGATGTCGTACCGAGGTAGAATTAGAGTTGATCTGGGATAGTAGGGAAACATGAGCCAGGATACACAAAGATGTTAAAACCAGAATAGGTGGTGTGGGACCGACTTAGAGCCATAGGTCCGAGTAACCTCTAGAACAGTCGCCCCCAAGCCAGTGATGCTTGGGGAAGCATCGTCGGCTTAAGAGACTAAGTCGGTCTAAGTAACCTCCAGAACAGTTGCCCTCAAGTTAATAGAACTTTTTGCTAGGGAAGGTCTTGCCGACTTTGGATCTGAAAGGTTTGTGCGTCCTTTCGTTTTTTTCAGACAAGTGTGCCGTAACTTTGCGATAACTGAGGCACATTAAATGCGTAATGATTCAATATCTTAACTTTGTGGTGCTTCGAATTCTAGGAGATTTGGCAGTTGTCTTTTGGAAAAACCTGGACTTAGGCTTTGCCTCGATATGGGCTTATAATATAAAAGGTTTTTTTTCTGGCAGTTGCAGTATGCTTGCTATTACTCTGTTATCAAAGACTTTCCCATTTGAACGTTTATTTGCTCTGTGTCTCATTCTTCCAGTGAAGGTTGCGACGCTCCGTTTCTGCTTTGACGTCTCTTCTAGCTCTGGTCAGCTTATATACTAAGTTAATATTCTTGTTCTCTCTTCGCTTTAAGTTACTTTGTTTTGTGATTTTTTTGTACTGTATTGTTGTTTGTTTCTTTGAAGATGGATCCGCGTAGACGCAATACCTCGTCTCCACTTGTGGTGGTCGTGGCAGCTATTCGAGAGGTTTTATCACGAATTGGCTGTTTCGGTCGTCGGCATTGCCACCGTCTCGCGGTGCTGGCGGCCGTGGTTGTGGCAATGACGCTAGTTGTTCTAGTTCCTCCGTCGGCCCCGCATTTGCACGCGGGGGAGGGCTTGTTTGGGGTAGGGTAGATAGGCAGTGGTCTGTAAGAAAGACCGACGAGCACCCTTTAACAGTCGACTCGAAACAACCTTGCCGCCTGAAATAGTAATCTGTCCCGAAATCGTGGAGAAGTGTCAAAGTCATTTGAAGGTTGTAGGAATGTCATATCACCCAAACAAAGTGTTGGAGTAAGTGAAGGCTTAGGTGCAATATCCTGACCTAATGAAAATTCCCTCAGGGCCAGGCAGCATTTTTGGGGTTAAAAGGCCGACGAAAGCTATTACCGGGGTTGTGCTGTAGCTTGACTAGCAACCAGCCCTTTCTAATTCTTCTTCTGGTGTTTTTGGTAGGGAGATGGGGAAGACTGTCAGGAATGTGGAGACTACTCCAGAGGCTTATCATGACATTGTCGGCCTTGGCATCGATTAGGTAGATAAAGAAGTGGCCAGAACTAGGTCATGCTTTTCTCAAAAGGCATTAGACGCCTTGGCGAGCCGTCTTGAGTTTAGTCGAGGAGTTGCTGAGATGCCTTTTGATGTGGTGGCTCCTAGAAACGACGACCATATATGCTCCCAAGGTTGGAAGAATAATATGGGGGCTCCACTAGATGAGGTCGAGGCTACGGCGGCCGGGTATTTATACCCAGATTTCCTACTGATGTATCTGACCTTCTTTGAACACCTCGAAGTCAAGTTGCCCTTTACGGACTTCCAAGTGTCCGTTTGAATTTTCTAAACGTCACCCCTTCGCAACTGCATCCCAACAGCTAGGCATTCCTTATAGTGTTCGAGAGTTTGTGTGCTCAAGAAAGGGTTGTGTGCACCCGGAGTTTGTTTTTATACTATTTCACCCCTCTCTACCAAACAAATGATAGTAAGTTTTCTTCCGTCTCATTCGGAAGCGTCTGAGGTTGGGCGTTGTTGAAGCCGTTTCAGGACTTATATAAAGATTACAAAGATAAATTTTTCTTTTTACCTCTCTATGCAGCAAGCTGTGATGTCCTGTTTATGATTTGGAACACAGGGGAAAATGTTAGTGAACCTTGATTCCCTTTATACTAGTCGTATGACCATTACTACTTGGACCTCGGTAAATATCTGGTCCAAGATTATGACCTGACCCCGAATGAAGCTCGAGCTTGGGATCGTTTCTTTACTATGGTCAAGAATCTGCAAGGTCGGATTCTATGCCAATGGTTGATCGACACCACTCCATCGGAGTACTGTTGTAATTTTGGTGTGTTTATATGAATCCTTGCATATTTATATTTTTTGTTTGATTTTCTTAACTTTTTGTGTATATTCTGACTCAGCATGTTTTGTTTTGTAGACGAAATGGTGAAATCAAGGATGGGCGACTTCACCTTAGCCCTTCAGCGAGATAAAGCTGCTAAATTGAAGGAGTCTAGGAGGGTCAAGGGAAAGGCCAAGGCCGTGGAGAAATCAAAGGCGCTTCCACCTGCTGCCCCCCTACATCAAAGAGCATAGTCATAAGGGAGGCTGGGGTCTAGGATGCTCCCTCATCAAAAATTTCCCCCGCTGTTGGTGCACAGGCTAACGTGGTGAGAACTGCTTCTGTCGTCGTTGGTTCTGCCACTGTTGTTCCACAAAAATGACCTGTGACCGACGAAGGTGCAAGAGATAGCCCCTCCTTTGAAGAAACGTCGGAATGATCAACTTTAGCCTTCGATGGTAGAGTTGGCCGACCAACGTGTCTTATTCGGGGAGGCAGCTATTTTTGAAGAAGAAATCCAGGAGGAAATGAGCAACATGCGATGGGACCTAGGGGCATTGCAGACCGGGATTGAGGGGTCAGGCAATCTCTTCGGCTACATGTTTCATGGCTATACGCAATATGTGTTGATGAAGAACGCCTTTGGTACCACCAACCCTATGGATGCCTTAGCCAATAAAGATGCGATAATATCCCGTCTCCAGCAAGTAGAAGAGGGGGGCGTATCGCCAAAGAGGAATCTGGCTAAAGGGTAGCCAAGCTGCAAGAGGAGGTACGAGGTTTGAAGGGGCAGCTAGACACGAAGAAAGCTGAAAGGCTGCGGTTGGCCAAGGTTGAAGTTGACCTTCAAGAGAAGTTATTCGCAGCCAACGCTAGATATACCAAACTTGAAACGAATCTATCATCCCGGCTTTGGGTATCTGAAGAGAAAGTTCATGGCTTAAAGGTCGGCCTGGCAGCTTTTCAGGAGGAGTTTGTTTTGATGCACTGCCACTGGATCGAGTCTATCCAACTGTCTTTTGACAACACTATGGAGCAAGTGCGCTTCCTCCTTTAATGCAATCTGGACCTTGCCTATGCCCGCCCGGATTGCGAAGTCATTGATGGCGTTTGGCATGCGAATATAGATGGAGAGATGACGCCGGCAAATCCTACTATTCCAACGGTTGATTCCGAAGTTGACGACCAGGCTGAGGAAGATGAAGCCAGAGGAGAGCATCTAGGGGTCGAGGTTGATTTTGAGCCTCAAATGGATAAACAAGATGCTGCGAGGGAACTTGCAAATAGCTTCATATCAATCCCGTAAGTGACGCCAATTGTCCCTCCTACGTCCAAAGTGGTGATCCTAGGTGATGACCCTAACTCCGGAGATGCCAATGTTTTTATAAGTGCCGCCAACGCCGGAGCATGAAAGGTCGGGATGCCGGTTTATCTTGTGATTTTTTGCTTATGTTCCTGTCAGACAATATGTATATGTAATTTCTTTAAGTATTAGTAATGAATTTTGATGCTTCATAATCTTGTTCTTTTCATTTGACTTTGATTTAATGTATATGCCATGATCCTTTGTTTTTCTTTTCACACTTTCGGTCTCGGCTTTCATTTTTCATGTTTTATGCGTTGTTCTTCGCACTTTTGCTTTTAGCAATCTTTCTACCCCGACTGGAGCGAATCCACGTACACGGGGCAGTCACATTGCGTTGTCTTTGATTTTAGCGATCTTCCTACCTCGACTGGAGCGAATCCACGTACACAGGGTAGTTCACATTGCTTGCCTTCGATTTTAGTGATCTTCCTACCGCGGCTGGAGCAACTCCACATACACAGGGTAGTTCGCATTACTTTGTCTTCAATTTTAGCGATCTTCCTACCTCGGCTGGAGCAAATCCACGTACACGAGGTAGTTTGCATTGTTTTGTCTTTGATTTTAGCAATCTTTTTACCCCGGTTGGAGCAAATCCACGTACACGGGGTAGTTCGCATTGCTTGCTTTCACTTTGCTCGTTCACCCCTATAATAAGCTTATAAAGGAGGCAAACTCTCATTTTATTAATCATGTGGACCAAAAAATATTACAAGAGTCACAAGTTATAATATGCGACTTTGTCCAACTACACTATATAGTTAGATTAACTAGGAAATTAAAATTAGTATTACCCATCGTGCCTCAGTTGTAATACCATCTGAGATTGCTTGCGTTCCAAGTTCGCGGGATAGTAACCCCAGGTAGCGTCTCTAAGGCGTATGCAGTCGTTCCTGTCTTTGAGGTAACCCTGTAAGGGCCTTCCCATTTCTCGGCGAGCTTTCCTTGTTTGGCATTTCTTCCCCCGATGTCAGCACGCCTTAGGACGAGATCGCTGGTCTCAAAGGAGCGACGTATGACTTTCTTGTTGTATCTCGCAATGACCTGTCTCTTCAAAGCAGTTTCTCTTATAGTGGCCACTTCTCTTCTTTCTTCCACTATGTCTAACTCTGACCTTAACAGTCTATCGTTATCCTCCAGCCTTGGGTTAGCCACTCTCCATGTCGGCTCTCCAATTTCCACCGTAATCATTGCCTCCACGTCATAGGTAAGGCAGAAAGGAGACTCCCCTGTGGAAGAATGAGGGGTTGTGCGGTATGCCTATAGGACATGTGGTAGTTGCTCAACCCAACACCTTTTTGCTTCATCCAAACACCTCTTGAGTCCTCTAAGGATGACTCGGTTTGCTGTCTCCACCTGTCCATTCGTTTGCGGATATTCAACTGATGTGAAATACTGCTTGATCTTCAACCCGGCCAAAAACTTTTGGAAGCCCTTATTTGTAAATTGCGTGCCGTTATTTGACACTAGGACATCCGGTATCCTGAACTTGCAAATGATCTACCAAAATACAAAGTTTTCCACATTTCTTGTTGTGATAGTAGCCAATGCCTTTGCTTCGATCCACTTGGTGAAGTAATCAATTGTTACCACCAAGAATTTGACCTGGTCGGGTGCTTTGGGGAAAGGACCGAGGATGTCGATCCCCCACCATATGAAAGGCTAAGGAGAAGTAATCGTGCTTAAATCTTTCAGAGGAGCAAGGTGGATGTCAGAGCATTTTGGCATCTGTCACACTTCTTGGCAAACTCCATAGCATCATTTTTCAACGTCGACTAATAATAGCCGATTTTGAGTATCTTTTTAGCTAACGCTCTACCTCCCAAGTGTTGACCGTAGCGTCCTTCATGTGTCTCGGTCATCATGTATTTAGATGCCAGCTTCTCCAGACACCTAAGCAACGGTTGGGAAAAGCCACGCCGGTATAGTTTGTCGTTCACTATGCACAAGTGAGCTGTGGATCACTCTAACCTTTTCGCTTATTTTCTATCTTCCAGAACGACACCTTCACTCAGATATTCGATAATAGGAGACATCCAGCTCTACTTCGATTCGATCGCCAACACGAGATTGAGTTTGTGAATTGTCTGTTGGATGACCGTCCTATTATTGCCAGAAGATTTAATGCTAGCCAACTTCGATAAAATATCTGCCCTTACATTCTTCTTGCAGGGAATGTAGACAAAGTCTATTTTATGAAACTTCCCAATGAGAGTTTTCACTTTCGTCAAGTACTTTTGCAACATCGGTTCTTTGGTTTAATAGGCCCCATTAATCTGCGAAATCATCAACTGCGAATCCCTACATACATGCAATGACACAACACCAATGTCGGCAGCCATAACTAATCCAGCTATGCACGCCTCATACTTTGCCTGGTTGTCGGAGGTGGGAAACGTAAAAGTCAGCGATTGTTCCAACACAATGCCGTCTACAGACTCCAACGGTATGCCGACTCCACTCCCCTTCTCATTAGATGATCCATCTACAAAGAGGGTCCAGACCGATTCTCCAGGTGAGGACTTCGTCGGTGTCAATTTTGCTATAAAGTCAGCTAGCGCCTGGGCTTTCAATGCTTTCCTCGGCTCGTATTGAATCTCATATTCTGATAACTCTATAACCCACGTCGTCATCCTTCCTGCAAACTCGGGCCTGTGTAGGATATAGCGAATTGGTTGATCTGTCCTTACTACGATTTAATGCGATTGGAAGTAAGGTCTTAACCTTCTGGCAGCCATCACCAAAGCAAATACGACCTTCTCAACCTTGGGATATCTTGGTTCGGCTCCTTGCAAAGCTCTACTTATAAAATAGATCGGCTTTTGTCCTTTCGGCATCTCTCGCACTAGCACAGCACTTACAGCTTCATCGGCCACTACTAAATATAGATATAACACTTCACCCATCTCAGGTTTAGTGAGTAAGGGTGGAGCAGATAAGGTCTCTTTCAGTCTTATGAACGCGGTTTCACAATCATCTGTCCATTCAAAGGGTTTGCCCTTCCTTAAAAGTCAGAAGAAGGGGAGAGCATTCTGTGTCGACCTGGCTATGAACCTCGTCAACGCAGCTAGGCGCCCTATTAATTTCTGAACCTCTTTCACGCTCTAAGGGCTCTTCATCTCTAGTATGGCTCTGCACTTTTCTGGGTTCAACTCGATACCTCTTTCAGATAGCATGTATCCCAAAAATTTACCAGTCGGGACACCAAACGCGCATTTATTGGGATTCAGCCTCATATTAAACTTTTCTAATTGAGCGAAAGTCTCCTGCAAATCCTGAAGGTGTGTTGTAGGGGTAGCACTTTTTACGATCATGTCATTAACGTATACCTTCAGGTTCCGCCCTATCTGTGCTTTAAACACCTTATTCATCATCCTCTGATATGTGGCCCCAACGTTCTTCAATCCGAAGGACATCACCTTATAGCAATAATTGGCCTTCTCCGTCATAAAGGCCGTTTTCTCTTGATCACCTGGATAAAGGGGGAGCTGGTTGTATCTAGAGTAAGCATCCATGAACGACAAGTAACGAAATCTAGATGAACCATCAACAAGCTTGTCAATGTCGGGCAAGGGGTATGAATCCTTCGGGCAGTGCTTGTTCAGGTCAATGTAATCCACACACATTCTCCATTTCCCATTCTGTTTCTTCATAAGCACTACACTGGCCAACCATGTGGTATACTTTATTTCTCGAATGAACCCCACTTTTAGCAACTCCTCTACCTGTCTGTCGATCTCTTATAAGCACTTAAGGGCCATCTTTCTCTTTCTCTGACACACCAGTTTCACGGAGGGATCCACCTCTAATTGATGACAAAAAGATTGGGATCTATTCCTGGCATATCTGTTGGCTTCCATGTGAACAAGCCGGTGTTATTCTTCATAAGTGTTGACATATCCTCCATTTTTTCATCGAGGTAAGCTCCAATTTTTACGACCTATTGTTCCTCTATCCCAATCTAAACCGGGACGCATTCACCATTTGGTTCTGGATAAGGTATCCAAGTGTCTTTCTTTATCTCATCCCGGCAATCTAATTCTGTCAAGAGTACTTCGCCCTCTCCGGGGTTGAGCTTGTAATTTATGTCAGGGTTACGGTCGACCTTTAGTGACTCCTTGTAACATTCTTTTGCTTTTCTCTGGTCACCTCGAAGGGTGACTACCTCCATGTAGTCACCTACAAATTTCATGGCCAAATGCGAGACTGAGATAGTGGCTCCTAATGCATTCAACATTGGTCTGCCTAGGATTATGTTGTAAGACGATTTGGCATCCACCACTATAAACCGCGAGGCTACTATTTTCGTGTGAGGTGGCTTCCCAAACGTCACGTGGAGTTTTATGTACCCCACCGATGTTATGTGATGCCCCGAAAATCTTATCAGATCTTCGTTGTACGGCATCAACTCAGACTCCAAGATCTTCAACTTCTAAAATAGCTCATAGAACATAACATCGGTCAAACTACCAATATCAACCAGTAACCTATGAACCTCCTTGTTTGCCATTAATGTGTTTACCACGAGAGGATCATCATGATTGGGCATTATGTCAGCATAGTCCGTGTCGTCAAACACCAAGTGTGGCGCTCTTTTCTTTGCGGGGCTTTTATCAGCACGAGCCCCAGAAGAAGTTGTCATCACTTCTTTAGCATGTCTCTTTCTCGCATTATTCGACGAATCTCCTCTCGAGAACCCACCCGTAATGACGTATATGATCTAGTGGCTTCTTGTGGATGAGTGTGCAGGGGATCTTGTGGGTTGCCGAGATGATGACCTTCTAGGAGATTGACGACGTATAGCTTGTACCTTGACATCATCCTGCGATGGCTGAGTTGGTGAATGGCCTCTCGCCGAGCTATGTCGGCATGGTGATGATCTTTCTCTCCGAGGTGGAGAGCACCCCCGCCTTGGGCTCCTCGATCTCTCTCTACTTGGCGGTGAGGAACGTCGCCCTCTATCGTCGCGACCCCTACTTTGTTTCACAAAGCGGTCCAGTCTCCCTCGTCTGATCAACATTTCAATGGCATCTTTCAACTGATAGCATTCATCAATGTCGTGCCCTATCGCCCTGTGATATCGGCAGTATTTGGACTAATCCCCGGCTTCCTTGTTCTTTATTGGCTTCGGGGGTTTTATCCCTTTTTCCACAAACTCCACATTGTATACCTCATTCAAGATTCTCGTCCTAGAGGCATTTAGTGGCATATACTCTTCAAACCTCAGGCCTCCTCTTTTGTATAAACCCCAGTCATCATGACGCAGTGATTTGTCGGTCTTTGCTTGCGTGTTCTTCTTCTGTGACGCAATGTTGGTCGTTTTCATCTTGCCAGCCTCCAGTACATTCTCGTAATTGATATACTTCTCTGCTTTCTTCAAAAAGTCCACTATAGAGTTTGGAGGTGTCTTGGTGGTCGATATGAAGAAAAGCAAGCCTGGTCTCTGTAACACCTTAAAGGGCATTACCGTAACTAGGTCTAGATTTAAAAAAAAAAACAAACTTAAAAAGGTAGAAACAACATACAAATGCTACTCATAAATATAATTAAATATTATATACGAACAATACAATAAAAAAACCTACATGCCAAATATAACTTATCTATCACCCAAAAGTATCGTACAAAATATAAAAAGAATACAAAAACATAATATAAACTAGACTACGTTTTCTTGTATGTGACTCCAAGCTCCATCTGCGCATGTCTTCACCTGTATCCTGAAAAATGGGAAACTTAAAGGAATGAGACATAATGTCTCAGTGAGTGCTTTGAGGACTCTACGGCTAGGTTAGACTCTTCTATTCGGACAACCCTCATCATTTATCTTTTATGGCATTAAACTCACTAGGTCTCTCATAATTCGCCATACCTACGATCTAATCTACACTTTTTAATCTTCAATACTTTTTGTGTTAACTACTCTCTCATTCTCTTGACTGTTATATTAGTTTACTATCTCATTCTCAACCTAAGAACTCTTTCTTACCCAAAATGCTCTCTAGTATTTAAACCCTTCATGTTTAAATTTTACTTTTCTTTCTTTTAATATTTAAGGTTGTTCTCTATGGGTCAAGTCTAAGGTCACAGACATTCTAAAATACTTTTAACCCTCCCTTAACATTCACCTTAATGCCGTCATTTTGTTCTCTCTTATTTGTCTTATACCTTTCTATTATGCTGTGTGGGGATTCACTCTTTCTCTACCTCATTCACAACTATTATTATCCAACTAGGACCCTCACAACACTATCCTAGGGCCTAGCCTCTAACTTATCCTTGAGGTAGCAAACACAATTAATTACAAGCATACATTTATTTCACATCTTTTGCTTAGTAACTAGACATACAAATCGTTTTGTTTCATCAAGCAAGCATGACATACATGCATAACATGAGCACATATACATAATCTTGACAATTTATCACAATACACAATCACATTTCACACGTGTACACATTACATCATTCTCTTATGAACAAGGTCACATAGAATTTACATAACTACAACGTAGCATACTTCAACATATCACACTACAACAAGTTACATATACGTGCTATGTTCCTAAACTACTACTCATGCACATGTGGTACCAACCTAAACTTTTTAGAAAGTAGATTAGGAGTAAATGTAGGCCATAAGAAGCGTCATCGGTGCCGATGCCTTCGGCTTTCGCACCCTCAACTAGCATGATATCCCCTGGTGACTAGTCAGGGTTACCCAGTTTTGCCAATACACCCCGGCTCCATGGGATCAGCATGGACCATTAGAGTTTTCCCAACCGGATAACCCCCAAGGCTAAGGTTAAACAACCCATCACGGCCTCCACCAGCCAGATTCCTACATACTTTCCTCATCACATAACTCAAATGTTATGATGCATGGTCACATATAATGCTTACAACTTTCATAGACTTTTATCATGAATCATAGGCACAATTTCATATCACATTCATATTTTAAGGTAAATAACAACCATACAATATAAACTCAACAAGACATAAAAAAACAAATAACAATGAGTTAAACACTGCCAAAAGGAGTTCACAAACACAAGGAACGTAATAGCAAAAGTCGTATCTGCCAGCGGTCCAGTGAACCCGCCCAGCGAGTTCGCGTTGAAACCTAACCCGCCTAGCGGGTCTGTGAGCCCAGCGCCAAGACAAAATCCAGTTTTTGAAGAAAAGTTGCCAAAAGACTATCTAATCTATGAATTCCTTACTTCCTCACAATTCCTTCAAAACCCATCAAATCCCTAATCTTACGCATAAGGAGGGGGAAAAGGTAAATAGATGAAAAATAACAACATAAAAGACAAGGAAGAATACGGGGGGAGAGCACTCACCTTTGTGGACATGCAAAGTTGAGTTCTAGGGTTTGGATTCTCCGGTTTCTATTCTTCCTCCTTTTCTTCCTCTTCTTCTTCCCTTCTTTTTCCTCATTCTCTCTAACTTTTTTCTTCTTCTATTTTGTGACGGCTAAACCTAACCCTCCTTCTCTATTCCCTTCTTATAACATGTAGGTGAGTTTGTAGCTTAGTGGGCTTTAGTCCCCCTGTTGGGCCCTAGATGCTCTTTTGAATTCTATGATAATATTCCTACTAATTTATAATACTAAGGGATTAATAACAACAACAACAACAATAATAATAATAAATATAATAACATTAACACAACACAATAATAGTAATAATAATAATAATAACAACAACAACTTATACAACAACAATAATAAATATAATATTAATAAGAATAGAAATAGTAATAATAAGAAATATAATAAGAATAACTTTAAGGCATTTTTTGTCTAATAACACAAGGGAAGGGTCCTACTAAGAGTTACCTCGTGGTTTATTTCTAGTACTTGAAATTTGGGGTGTTACAGTCTCACCTCGTCCTTTGCCAGCATCAAAACTACTCCGGACTGTAGATTCTCAGTAACTCTTGCCACTTTGTTGAATCTGCTGATATATTCCCTCAACGGTTGGTCCACGCCCTGGCTGATTCTCCTCAGATCGACCTCGGTCTTTGGTCTAGCCTTGTTAGTCACAAAGGCTGTCTTAAATTTCTCCCTCAACGTCGTCCAAGAATCAATGGACCTCGATTCCAGAGATTGGAACCACTTCAGCACTACTCCCTTCAACGAGAGCGGAAACGCTCTGCATGTCAACAAAGCCGACGCTCCTTTGTAAGACATCGTTGACTTGAACACTGAAAGGTGATCGTTAGGATCAGAAGATCCATCATACAACTTAAGGGAAAGTAGCTGCTGTAGTTGCTTTGGGACCTACAAATTCAAAATCCTTAGGGAGAAAGGAAGGTTGAACGGAACTAACTCGTCCTCCTCGTCCACCTTCATGGCCATGTGCGCATCGTGCATCTCCAGCGCAGGTTTCAGACCAAATGCAACAGACCTTTTAGTGCAGTCATAGGTATTCTCCGTAACCTTCTTGTTGTCTTTCTCTACTCGGAATTCAGCAATGATCTTCTCCTGCTCCTTCATAGCATCTCTGTGCTGCTGCAACAGTGCAACAAGGTCTGCCATATTGACTGAGGGTGTCGGAATGTCGTGCGGGCGGGAGCCGCCTCAAGAGTGGCGGAAGCAGCTTCGCCATCCTTAGGCGACAGTGGTGGAAGCTTCAATGGCAAAGGTGCTATAGTGGACTTGCGGTTCTTTGTGCTCACCATCACGATCATCAAAGGATGAAGAAAATGAATGAAGAGAGGAGAATCTGAAAGTGATTCCCACAGATGGCGCCAATGTTGTGCGGTGAATACAAGAATGCGTTTCCGGTGAGCTCCCACGGTGGTTGTTGGCGTCTTCGGTGGTGGCACCTCCAAGGACTCTGATGCTTAAGTTAGTATAAGTCTGAGTATGAGTGAATATGAGAGAGAGCGTATGTACCTGATGGGTGTGGAGTCCCTTATATAAGGTGTTTTGGAGGAAATTTTTGTTAGAGCTGGTGCCACATGGCAGCATGCGTTTGGGTGCCCAACTACACGCGTTCCTTGCCTTTAGGTGCATTCGTTGTCGTGCCGGGGTAGAAGTAGAGTTGATCTGGGATAGCAGGGAAACCTAAGCTGGGATACCCAAGGATGTTAAAACAGGAATAGGTGGCGTGGTACCGACTTAGAGCCATAGGTCTGAATAACCTCCAGAACAGTTGCCCCCAAGCCAGTGATGCTTAGGGAAGCATCGTCAGCTTAAGAGACTAGGTCGGTCTAAGTAACCTCTAGAACAATATATATTAATTATTTTTATTCATGTAATATTTACCTAGGTTAAATATGTTTTTAGTCCCTTAACTTTTCTCGTTTTTGATTTTAGTCCCTAATCAAAAAATTGACTGGTCCTGGTCCTTAAGCATTAACTCCGTCTTCACTTTTAGTCCCTGTTGTTATGTTGCCCTATTAAGTGCTAACTTGTCGAGACAGTTGGCGAATAGGGTGTGGCCAACTTGGAAAAATAGATGACATCGTGCTCCACTTTTGGATAGGTCAGTTTTTATTATTTTATAATTAATTATAAATGTTAATAATGATTATTATGTTAAATGTAAGTTAAATTGTGCCCTAAATTGGAAGGTGGTCCCTTTCTTCGTCGCCTCTTCATCCCTCTTATCTAATATACCATCGTCTTCCTCTTCGAGACACAATGCCTCTAGTTCGAAGAACAAAATCATTGGCATCCTTGAACTCATCAAAGGGCTTCTCTTCGAGGGAGAGGATTACAACTTCCTCCAACTTGTCTTCCTCATCCATTGTCATTGGTTGGAGAAGATGTTATTGTGGAGGTAGAGAGGTGCTCGTGACCTCTCAAAGCGCAAGGAATCCTGGAAGAATGTTTTGGGCTTGTCCAAACTTGAAGGTAATATAATGTGTGGTTTTATGAATTGTTTAGTATTCGTTTTTTATTTAGGGTATTTTTTTTCCTTTTTTTTTGTAGAGGGGAATCCACTACGATTATTTTAGGTGGGTTGATGAAAACGATGGTGGATTGGATGGAGTTAACCAAGTTGTCGCATAAGTCATTGAGGAACAAAAGAAAAAGATATGTAAGCTGTAGAATAAGCTCATAGTTGAAAAGAGGAAAGGGAAATTTAGGTTGGGTCTTGCAATGGTGTCATGGATAATGACTTTCTTTGGACGCATGTTTTGTGTCGTGAAATATAGCTTATGCATAAGGTAGTAATGGCCGATGTAAATGTTAGGTTGTTTTGGACGAATTTATTTTTGAGGAGTCTGTTTTGGATAACCACAATAAGGTATTGGTAGTAGTAGGTTGGGATGTAATTACTGTAAATTGCTAATGACAATGAAACTTATATAGTACTGTATTTGTTTAGATATGTAATTGTGTCATGTAAGTTAAATCTGGTACCTTCATGCTAACAACAATGTTTTACTATGTGGGTTGTCAATGACATTGGAATATTTGGACCAAATGCCATGTTACTGTTACTGATTAATAAGAAAAATAGAACTGTGTCTTATTCTTTCCTCATATACCTTAATTTGGCAATTTAGCAACGTATGAGTGCAATGTTGATTTGCTTACATCTGTTATGAGTAAGTTGGTTGTGGTGCTTAAAAGTTGGTCCATTTGAATATACAATCATTTGAGTTTATTATACTTTTTTTGGTCAAATATGGCACTGTCAATTAGTTAAGATTGTAAGTTTGGAACGTATATATCAACTATATAAGAAAATTGATCAAGTAACTGAATATATATATATATATATATATATATATATATATATATATATATATATATATATATATATATATATATGAACATAAACGCTGTTGAGTACATCCAAATACACCATATAGCAGTAAATGATTAATAACCATATGGATGTTTAAAACATCCAAAAATATCCAAAATTGGATGGTAAAAACTCCACCAAAAATACCAACCATACACAGACTATTCAGACATTGTTGGTGTAACGCCTGGCTGCTTTCAGGATCAAAGATTGTCCCCACAAATCAATACAAGACTTTTTAGCGTGCTTTGTCCTCACTCACACGCTTCCAAGAAATTTCCTAAGAGGTCACCCATCCCAAAATTGCTCCAAGTCAAGTACGCTTAATTGTGGAGTTCTTAAGTGATGGGCTATCGAAAAGTAGATGCATCTTGTTAGTATAGGTAGCACTTATTAATTCCTTTAAGCTATCCTTAACTGTACAGTCCTATACCGGCACAGGCTCTGGATCCCTCTCATTCTAGTGTGTATTCGATTTATTCATGTACTCCTCCCGCTAGAAGCCTGCCAGGAGCTGTTCCTTGTCCATGCCTCATCTCTTTTACACCGACGATCACTCCCTGTCCTTGTCAATGCCTGGGATGTTACAAACCCACCAACTTTCGCTTGGTTCGTCCTCGAACCACACCATACTGGGAGAGAGGCCCTACTTTGATACCACTTTGTAATGCCTGGCCACTTTCAGGTTCAAAGACTGTCCCTACAAACCAACACAAGACTTTTTAGCGTGCTTTGTCCTCACTCGCACACTTCTGAGAAACTTTCCAGGAGATCACTCATCCTATAATTGCTCCAAGTCAAGCACGCTTACCTGTGGAGTTCTTAAGTGATGGGCTATCGAAAAGTAGATGCATATTGTTGGTATAGGTAGCACTTATTAATTCATTTAAGCTATGCTTAACTGTACAGTCCCATACCTGCGCAGCCTCTAGATCCCTCTCATTCTAGTGTGTATTCGATTTATTCATGTACCCCTCCTGCTGGAAGCCTGCCAAGAGCCGCTCCTCGTCCATGGCTCATCTCTTTTGCACCGATGATCACTCTCTACCCTCATCAGTGCTTAGGATGTTATAGTTGGCTCCTTACACCTAGGATATAATAAACTCCTATTACTTATAGCAGCAACATTTACTGCTTACATCCCAGTAAATACATCTAAAGTGTTTCAAAAACCAAACAACAAAATACAAACACAACCAACAAGAAACCAAAACATGTAGAGGGTATGATTGCTTTCAATTGTTGCCAACACCAAAATAGGAAATGATATTGTGCTACTTCCTCTTCATAATCTTGGATTTTAAGACAACTTCTTGTAGACAAAGATTGATCCCAACTTGGTAACTTTGTTCAATCCAATAGAATGGAAATATATGTATACAAATTGACAAATTAACATTCCATTTACTACAGTCTCTACCTATGCTTTATAAGCTTTAACAAGATTATGTTCATTGTCACCCTGGACAATGAAGTGCACGGTTACATAGCAAATTATGTAAACTCGACACATTATAAAAAAAAGATAATAGTATCATGAACTGACTACGGTTTTTGCAGAATTAACAATGTTGACTGCTATCTCACCAACATAATCAGTGCTAGACTGTACACCTTGACATTTAGCCTTCATGAGCCACAAACATATTTTACAACCTAGTGTACAAAAATTTGGACAATGTATACATAAGTGTCTATTTAGTTACCATTTACCTTGCTCATTTTGATGCCCTTATCTTTGGCAATTCTTCCATTACCTTGCAAGGCTTTGTAGCACCTTGGACCTTGTCTTTGTTTGCCTGCCTCTTATATGTGTCACTTGGGATTGCATTTGCCATAATGGGAGTTGCACTGCTATTTGTCGATTTTCCAATGCTAACATTTGGGGTGGAATTGCTACCACTAGGGGTTGAAGTGGTTCCATTATTACCTATGGAGTTTGTAGGGTTTTCTATTATTTTTGAAGGATAAATGAATGGAGTTGCATTGTACCTGGTTGTTGCAGTGTTAGCGTTGGTGTCCCACTTGAGAAATGATCCTGCATACATGTATCTAGTGTTAAATTGACAAAAAATTATACAAGCTAAAACTAATAAAATCTAAGAATTTACCTTCATTACTGTGTCACATTCCTGTGTTGATTGCGTTGGGTCACCTTGTGTACTTGTTTATGTCCCATCCAATTGAATCTCTCTTTGACTATCTTGTGGTGGGCCACTTGTGTATGTTCTCTTGTTGTGACCAATTTGATTGCAACATGCACACCTTATGACAATTTGGGTGTTTGTTTTGAATAATTTGGTTTTGTCTCGGTCTTCATCTAGCTTTTGTTTTCTCAGTTTCTTTGGCCTACCAGGACCGCACTTGTAATTTGGTGGTAATAATTCTTACTCATCAGTTCTTAGCCACTATGCCTGACCATTAATAGGAGATATAACTTGATCATAACAAATTTTATACAACTCCCTCTTATAGTATTTGTGCACATACATTTCAGGGTTATCTCCTTCATAAGTTATGGTAGCCATGCCATGTCTACAATGCATGCCCACTAAATCCCAAAAATTACATGAGCATGAATGTTTGTCTAGGTTTACAATAAACCTATCAGAGAACAAGTTATGTTTTACTTCAAATGTTGCGGCTCCAGCCCATGTGGCAAACTAGTTTGACTAAATTCTCTATTTCTCTATCGAACCTCCTCTTAGGCTTAAGCATGATGTCTCCTTGTTGCTTGACTAAATTCTGTCTTAATGTTCCAAACCTCCTCATTAATTATGTTCTAATCCATTCCACCATGGTTAGGATTGGCTTGTCTCTGGCCAGTAACAAAGTGCTATTAAAGGATTCAGATAGATTATTTATCAACACATCACACTTTGAATGATACTTGAATGCGTGTCTACACCACCATCTTTTAGGAATCTCCCCTAGCCAATTATATGCCTCTTCATTAATGTTCTTGATCATCATCATCTTCTCCTCCCAAGTAGTGAAATATGCTGCCTTAGCTGCCCCCATCATCAGATCTCTTATTAGTGTACCCCCACCAAACCTTTTCTTAAAATTACTATACAAATGATGTAGACAAAACCTGTGTTCACATCCATCCATCATTTCCTCAACACATGGAACCAAACCCTACATAAAATTAGTTGTAAATTATTAGTAAATAAACATGTCATTGGCCCAAACATTTATGTGTCATAAAGCCAAAAGGGTGACTGCATACCTTTTGTTGGTCTGATGAAAAAACCCGTGAATTGGACCGAGGATGACCAATATCATTAAACAAGAATGTTAGAAACCATCTCTAGCTATCTTTGCTCTTTGTTTCTACAACAACAAATGCTATTGGTAGATTTTGGTCATTTGGGTCTTTACCAACAGCCACCAATAATTGGCCTCCATACCAATTTTTTAAGTGACAACCATCCACTCCAATGAAAGGCCTACAACTCTACTAAAAAGCTTTTTTACTTCCATCAAAATAAACATCTCCCAAATCTAGTTTGGAGATCCAAACTAGGTCTATCCACTAATAACTTGCAAGTGTTGCCTGGACATGCTCTTTTAAGTTCTACACAATATGCCCCCAATTATGAATACTACTTTGCATCCCCCTTAACTGTCTCCAATGCCAACTTTCTCCCTTGATGTGTAGTTGTTGTCGTTATACCAGTAGAAAATCGACACCTTATGTCATCAACAACCTCCAACATTGACATCTTCAAATTAGACTTTAGCTCATCCAACAACGGCCTACACACCCATGCACTCTTAGCATTCTTGTTCGCAAAAGCCCTACCACATGTATGTTGAGGAACTAAAGTCTTAACCCGGTATGTGTGACTGTTTTGTACCCTGCTGACCAAGATTGGAAACCCACACTTCTGTGAACATGCAACCCTCACCCTTAAAGAATCATTTTTCACAAATTTAATTTGCCAACCATTCAAAACAAAATGCTCCAAGATTGCATCCTTGAACTATTTCAATGAACTAAACTCCATTCCAAGAGAGAACCTAAAGTCTTTACTCATGTCTTGTTCCTTATACCTCACGAACTTAGGCATCCCTTCACTCTCGAATTCAGAATCAGAACCAGTATCCAACTCCTTAGCATACTGTTCCTCTATATTATCCATGTTCAATATATCAAATGATGGTCCACCACCAAACCAAGTGTATGCCTTCTCCTTTAAACCCACATACTCAGCATTTTTCTGCACGTCAACAACCGAATCACCATCTTCATCACTAATAAGACTTGTCCACACATTATCTTTCTTAAGTGATGATGGAATGAATTCTAAATCACTGCTTCCATCTTCACTTAATTGAGGTCCTATCTCTTTACCTGATTGACGACCTCCATACTTACGTGCCTTCTAACCCCCCTCTTTACTTGACTCAACAACACTCTCTTTAGTTGATTTAAAACCCCCATTGTTCCATGTGTCTACACTAGCACCATCATTTGGTTCACCAGCACTGTTGTTTGAATCAACTTTAGCACCATTTTTTGAATGTACACCAGCATCCCTACTTGAATCTACGTCACTACCATCACTTGACACAAGTCCACCATCCTTGATTGGGTTAGGAACAACATCCATATTTGACTCAAAACTGCCATCATTACCACTCTAACCACCACCATCAACTTCTCTACCAACATCTTGTCTACCACTATCCAAACTAGGGTTTCCTTTCTATTGTCAAGTAGATCTGTGACAGGAATAATCATAGATTTAGGTACCCAAAGGGACTTGGCTCCATTTTTGCTAGTTTTGAAGGCACTGGATGCCTTCGTTACTAGACAATGAATGCATCGAGATGATTCATGACCACCTTTTCCACACCATTTACAAAAGGTAGTAGCTTTAGCTGTTCTAGAGCTTCTTCCTTTTTAACAAAGCCAAATCCAAATTTGTCATATGGACTTTGTTTATAAGACAAAATTTTGTTTAAGTTTTTAGTCCCACTAACAAATTTGGATAGACTGTCTTTTAAGTGATTTACTTCCTTCTAACGTTCTAATTCTTCATTAGGAGGTTTCACTTCCAAAAAATCTTTTGACTTGTATGCCTTTAATTTTTCATTCTATCTCATAATCTCTTCATAATTTTTTTGAGTAAATTAAATTCTTTTGACATTTTGAAAACTTCCTTTTTAATTCTTTGTAACCTACTGAGAGAGTTGAAGAATTAGAAAGTAGTTCATTATATGCCTCTTGAAAAGAAAATAAGTCATTGAAATTTACCTCTTCATCTTGCTCATTTTCTGAGCTCTCTAAACTCATCTTAGCCATGAGACAAAGGTTTGCTTCTTCCTCTCCTTCTTCTTTGAGGAAGATAGATCCATGTCTTCTTAGGTTGCCATGAGTCCTTTCTTTTTCTTTTTGAAATAGGTTTTCCTTTTTCTCCTTCTACAGACTTGGACATTCAGCTTTGAAGTGTCCTAGGCTTTTTGCATTCAAAGCAGACCAATGGACTATTTTCTTTAGGTTCCTTATTAAACTTATTGGTGAAGTTTCTAGCTCTGGATCCTCCTTTCTTTCTCAACATAGCTTGTATTTTTTTGGATATAAAGGATATTTCATCCTTATCAGAGTCATCTTCTTCAGACACTTCCTTAAAGGATTCCTCCACGTTTAGAGCTTTGGACGATGATCCCTTAACTAGACACTGGGGGCTTAGAGCAATGGACTTTTCTCTTCTTAGTCCTTTGTCCTGCTTTAGTTCCAGCACATGAACTTTGAGAGTTCCAAGTGGTTCTTCCATGGAAAGAGTTGTTAAGTCCTTGGATGCTCTCAAAGCTATAACCTATGGTCTCCATTGTCTAGGTAAACTTCTCAAAATTTTGTCAATATGATCATAATTGTCATAAGTTTTACCTAGAGATCTTGAGTAATTTATAATGGTTTGAAATCTACTAAACATAAGCTAAATCATTTTATTTTTTTCCATAGTAAATAATTCATATTGCCTTACCAACAAACTAAGCTTAGATCTTTTTACTTGTGAGGTACCCTCATAAGCAAGATCTAGAGTATCCAACATCTTTTTTGCACTTTTCAAGCTATGCACTTTCTCATACTCAAATTCAGACAAAGCACACATAATAGCATTTTGAGCATTAGAGTTTAGCAGATACTTTTGTTTATGTGCTTTTGTCCACTAACCTCTCAGCAGCTCTGTTCCACTTTGGTCAATAGGTAGATAGTCACCTGTCTCCACAACATCCCACATATCGATGTGACATGCATGAAAGAAGGCTATTATCCTTTGTTTCTAGTAGTCATAATTTTTTCCTTCGTTATCCATGTATACTTAAGATCTTTTTACCCCTACACTGTGACATGCTCAACCCCAAGAGGCCGAGCTCTGATACCAATTGAAAGAATGAGGAATACACAAGAAGGGAGGTTGAATTGTGTATAGAAAAAAAACTTTTTTAACCAATTTTAAAGACTAGTTAAGAGAACAGATAAACTAGGCATATATATGGATAGGGAAGAAAAGCACGCAGAGGATTTTATACTGGTTCACTCAATCTTGAGTTACATCCATTCTCTTCAGTCCTGAAGGTGTTCAACTAACCAACCTTCAATTTACAACCAAGTATTTTTCTCCGCTTCTTCAAGCTTTACAAAGCAATCTACCTAGATCGCTTAACCAACCAAGTATCTTTTCGCTAAGCCTCTCTAGGCTTTCACAACATAAACAGTTGTCAAAAACAAACTTACTCACAACGTGAGAATATGAAAGTTTAAGTGCAGTAAAAGAATTTTCTACAAAGAGATTGAAGGTTTTTCAAAAATCATCTAGAAAACACAAGTCTCATTTTTGCTCACTTGCTCGCTTTCTTGCTTCTTATAGTTCTTCTCTTCTGAGCTGATATATAATATATATATATATATATAGTCTTTAGAAAAAATAGATGTTGAAATATTCAGCTTCAGTCTTCAAGAGAGAAATGTGTGCGTGTATATCGAGCTTGTAGTAGAGTCAAAAAGTGACTTTTGTTCTTGCACTAAAATGGAAGGTACGGTACTATATTGGAGAGCTGATTTTTCAAACATTCTTTATTTGGCTTATCAGCTTGATAGGTTGACTTTTTTTTTTGCAACACTGCGCATTTATCTGATTTTCAATTAATGCTTAGACATTTAAACGTTAGATCATTCTAAAAGGCAAAATATCAATCTCAAGGTTTTTTTGTGAATACACAAAGTTTAAAACATACTTTAAAACTTAGTCATTAAAGAGACTTACACCTAAACGATCATCATATAAGAGTCCATTGGACACTTGCTTAAAACTGGTTGTTGGACTGCCTTGATATTAAACACGCGTTGGATGCTTAAAGAGCCCTTTTTACAATAAAGACTTAAAGCATAATAAGTTTATGTAATTTTCAAAATTTGAGGGACTAGATGCTTCATACGTCTTTGGTTCCAACAAAACTTTTGAGTCTCATTCTTTGAAGAAAAGAAATAAGTTCTTTTCATTTACCTGGTTCAATTTTATCAAGATTTTGAAGTGTCGAACTAATTTTGGGAGTAATTTCTTTGGTACTTGCATCCTTTTGAAAAGGAAATTGTGTTAGAAGTGCTTATAGTGAAAGTAAAGCACGAGTCGAAGAATAAATGTTATATACTTGTACAATATCAATTGCTCCATCATGAGTCTCGAAAGGTGAAGAGACATCTACAATTTTCAATTCTTTGTTAGGTGAGTCAAAAGATTTCAATTTTTTGATCCCACTAGATATAGAAAACACTAGATCTAATAAGGTAAGTTCTTCTAGGTGGAGCCTGGAAAGTTATTAGTGAAGTTAAAAGAATTTTTAATTCAAAAGGGAGTAATTTTGTAAGTTGGCTATGAATAAATATACCTATGGTTATGAAGACTTAGAAGTCTTTTTAGGGATTTTGATGGGAAGATCATCTTCTGAAACATCTTGGTTCAGCTCCTAAAAAAATCGATTGTTTTAGTAAGATCATTAAAGGGTATTTTAAAAGAGAAATTTAGGGGAAAAGTGGAAGTTTTACTGTTGGTTTAACTGAATCATCAATTTGTTTTCTTTTGTTTGCCTTTTTCTCAGAAATAGCTTCATCTCAAGCAATTGGTGCTCTAGTAACCTAAAGGGATTATTCAAAGAATGAGCTATTTGAATCATAAAATAAAATGATAACACATAAGACTTACTAGTTTTTTGCTAAAACTTTCACTAGCTTGTGACTTCAATGAATCTGTTTTCTTGGTCTTTCTCCTCAAAGTTGTTGTTGATTTTTCCTAATGGGATATTTTTGATAGAATGGCAAGTGTAAGGAGTCATCTTAAGGTAAGAAAATATAAAACAAAGTTGGCATTTGAAATATACCTTGCGAGAAGTTATTTAACTTTTTGAGGAAGCCTTTCTTTTCCAACCTCCAGCCTTTGAGGTCCTATGCATTCTTCATTACTTTCCCAATTTTCTTGCCTTTCTGGTACCTCACTTTCTCACCTAATAGATGTACAAGAAAACATGTTTGAATTATGCAAAATCAAGAGAACAACGAAATCTCACAATTGTTCCAAAATTTTATACCATTAGGTGCTATTGTCAATATTTGTGTTGCCTCCATTGGCAAAACCCTGTTAAGAGGTTTAGAATAATCATCATAATAATTGCCAGTATAAATCACCATTTCTGCTTTGGGTATGTTTTCTAATTGTAAAATGGTACACATGGGTAGTAAACCTTGAACCCAAGAAGATTGTTTTGTTGCAGAGTAATTCAAAATTAGTTAATTGTGTTTGTTTTAGTGGTTAACTCTATTGAGTAAAGGGTTAATAGTTTTGATCTAATATGTGACTTGTATATAAATACATGTTATTAGTTGTATGAAATAGATAGTGGGTGATCAATAAAATTTTCTTCCCATTCTTCTGAATTCTCGTATAAGTGTATGTGTGTCTATTCACTCTTATCTCCAACAAATTGGTATCTAAAGCTTCTTGCCACCTAAGACCTGTATGTGAGAGTGATCTAGAGAGCAACTTTTATTCTTGGTGGCTGATTCAAATGGTAATCTCCCTACACAATTGTCCAGTTCTTAATGGCAAGAATGTGGAGAGGTCGGTGTGTGTAAATGAGGGCACTGTTTGGGTTCAAGATGTGTTGGATATTGTGAAGCATGGTTATCAAGAAGTGGATGAAGGCTTTTCAAATGCGCAGAAAGCAACCGATAAGGATAATAAGAAGAAAGATTGCAAGGCTCTATTCTTGATGCACCAATGTATAGACATAGCCAACTTTGACAAGATAGTAGTTGCAACCACTGCAAAAAAGGCATGGGAGATCTTGGAGAAGTGTTATGTTGGTGTTGAAAAGGTGAAGAGAGTGAAGCTTCAAACCATGAGAAGATAGTATGAGTTGCTGCAAATTGAGAATAATGAGAAGATAGCATATTACTTCACAATGGTGATCAATCTTACTAATTCTATGAAAGACTATAGTGAAGAGACCTCAAATGTGAAGATTGTAAAGAAGGTACTTCAAACTTTTCCCCCCAAGTTCGATTACATAGTAGTGGCTACTAAGAGTCCAAGAATCTTGAAATCTTGAAGATGGAAAAGCTCCAAGGCTCTTTGGAGGCACATGAGCAGAGGTTGACTAAAAAAAGTGTAGAAAGATCTGTTGATCATGCACTTGTGGCTCAAGTCTCAAGAAAAGGTGGTGCTAATAAAGGAAAGGGCAAGAAAGGCAAAGGAAAATGGAGAAATTCAAGAAACAATTATGATGGTGGCAATTTTTGTCTTCAAGATCAGATTAATACTAATCATGATCATCAAGAAAGTTCATCAAGAAGAAATGGGTTGACTTAAAATCAAAATAAAGGTGGTAGAAAGAAGTTCAACAAGAAGAAAGTGCAATATTTTAATTGTCATAACTTTGGTCACTTTGTAGATGAATGCAACAGCAACCGTAATCAACAGAGAAGATTTGATGACAAAGCTCACATCATACAAGATGATGATTTGGGTTCAGATCTAGTTATGCTTATGGTGACTACCAACACTGAATTTGGTGATCCAATGATGTGGTATCTTGATTTGGGGTGCTCTAACCGTAGGACTAATCATAGAGAGTGGCTAGTTGATTTTGATGACAACAAGAAAAGCAAAATCAAATTTGCTGATAACAAAATAGTACCTGTTAAAGGTGTTGGGAATATGATGATTCGAAAGAAAGATGGAGGGTATGCTTTAATTACTAATGTATTGTATGTGCCTAACATGAGAAGCAATTTGTTAAGTATTGGACAATTTCTTAAGAAGGGTTTTATCATGCATTTACAGCATGACCATTTAGAGGTGTTTGATTCCAATCAAAGGAAGATTTTTCGAGCTCCTTAAGCATAGAACAAAACTTTTCAAGTTCGAATTAATGCAGTAGAAAATCAATGTTTGTCTACAAAAATGATTAGTGATTCATGGTTGTGGCACTTGAGGTTTGGTCATTTGAATTTCAAAATTTTAAACTTGTTGAAGTCAAAAGGGATGGTGACTAGACTCCCTGTAATTCAAACATCAGAAAAAGGAACATAGTAATTGTTTAATTAGTAAGTAAACTAGCAATTCCATTAGTTCCTATATCTCAATGAGGGCAACTGATTTGCTTAGAGTAGTCCACTCTGATGTGTGTGGCCCATTTGAGGTTTCTTCAGATGGAGGGAGCAAATATTTTGTTTCCTTTGTAGATGAATTCAATAGAATGTTGTGGGTGTATCTTATTCAAACCAAGTTTAAAGTACCTTTAGTTTTCAAGAGTGTCAAATTACTTATTGAGAAGCAATCTAAAAAATAGATCAAAGTACTTAGAACTGATGGTGGAGGTGAGTATACTTCAAAAGAGTTGAAGATTATTGCCAAGGAGTTGGTATTCAGTATGAAGTGATTGCACACTATACTCCTCAGCACAATGGTTTAGCTAGGAGGAGAAATAGAACAATGCTCAATATGCTAAGGAGTAGTTGAAGAAGAAACACCTTTCTCACTGTTTTTGAGGAGAAGCAATTGTTATTGCTGCTTATATTCTGAATAGATGTCCCACAAAGAGAATTCAATCCATAGTTCTTGAAGAAGTTTAGACAAAGAGAAAACTCTCTGTGAAGCACATAAAAGTTTTTGGTTCCTTGTGCTTTAGGCATATTCCAAATAAGAAGAGAAAAAAGTTGGATGATAAAAGTGAGCCAATGATATTGGTAGGGTATCATACTGCAGGGTCATATAGGTTGTACAATCTTGTAAATAAAAAGATAACAATCAGCAGAGATGTTTTTATTGATGAAAAGAGTATTTAGGATTAGAAGGCTCAATCCTATGTTCTTATGACAGTTGGAGAGGATCACACAAATGAAGATCAAAGACGTGAGCAATAGGATCCACAGTTGGAGAATTTGAGACCTCAAAGAAGTAGGAGGATGCCACAAAGATTTGGTGATTATCAGATGATTCCTAATAATTTGGTTTCAGCTGATAGGGAATTGGTTCACTTGGCTCTGCTGACTGAGGCTAAACCAATTAGTTTTGATGATGCAATCAAGACTAATGTGTGGAAAATAGCTATTGTTGAAGAATTGGATGCAATAGAAAGGAACTAGACTTAGGAATTGGCTGAGCCTCCACTAAATAAGCAACTAATTGTTGTCAAATGGGTGTTTAAAGTGAAATATAGACCTAATGGTTCAGTTGCTAAATATAAAGCAAGATTAGTTACAAAGGGGATTTTACAAAAGGAAGGCCTAGATTTTTCAAATGTTCTCGCACTAGTAGCAAGGCATGAAACAATAAGATTAGTGGTTGCATTGGCTAGTTTTAAGGGGTGGAGACCGTTTTAACTTGATGTGAAGTCAGCCTTCCTTAATGGCCTCTTAAGGAGGAAGTCTATGTGTCACAATCTCCCAGATTTGTAGTAAAGAGTAAAGAAGACATGGTGTTTAGACTAAGGAATGCCTTGTATGGCCTGCAACAAGCCCCCTCAAGCATGTAATAAAAGGATTGATTCCTTTTTACTGCAGTTGGGTTTTTTTTAATGTTTTGTGGAACATGGAATATATGTGAAGGCCAAAACAAATGTTGATTTGATTTTGGTATGTCTATATTTGATGATTTGCTCATTACAGGTAGTGATCAAGGAGAAATTGAAGACTTTCAAGGGAAAATGAAGTCTAAATTTGATATGGCTGATTTGGGAGAATTGATATATTTTCTTGGCATGGAGTTTGTGCAAACCAGAAAAGGATTATTCTACATCAGAAAAGATACATACATGAAGTCTTGAAAAGGTTTAATATGGTTTAGTGTAACATAGCACTAACACCAGTAGAAGTCAACATCAAACTAGTGAAAGATGAGGCAAAAAAGTCAGTTGACAACACTTTATTCAAGCAATTAGTTGGCTCTTTGAGATATGTATGCAACAGTAGACCAGGTATTTCTTTTGTTGTAGGTCTAGTTAGTAAATTTATAGAGGATCCTAAGCAGTCATATCTAGTAGCAGCTAAGAGGATATTAAGATACTTGAAGAGAACTTCGGATTATGGAGTTTTGTTTCCCAAAAAGGAGAATCGGTGCAGAATTGAGCTTGTTGGATACTTAGATTCTTATTGGTGTGGAGATAATATGGATAGAAGGAGCACTATAGGATATGTTTTTAGGTTCTATGGTGCACCAATTTCATGGTGTTCAAAGAAGTAAATTGTAGTAGCTTTATCTTCTTATGAAGTGAATACATAGTTACCTATCATGCAGCACTGTCAAGCTTTGTGGCTTCAATCTTTGTTAGAAGAGATGTAATTGGGATTGAAGAGTGTTATGCAATTGTTGGTGGACAATAAATTAGCTATTAGCTTGGCTAAGAATCTTATGGCTCATAGGAGGAGCAAGCATTTGAGATTAAGTATCACTTCCTTCGTGATCAAGTCAATAAAAAAGATTGGACTTATGTTTCTACAAGTCTGAGCTCCAAGTTGTTGATATCTTAACCAAGTCTATGAAGATTAAGAGATTTAAAGAGTTGAGGAGAATGTTGAATGTGGTGTCCTTGGAAACTTTGAATTGAGGGGTACTGTTGCAGAGTAATTCAAAGTTAGTTAACTGTGTTTGTTAAAGTGGTTAACTCTGTTGAGTAAAGGGTTAATAGTTTTGATCTGATATATGACTTGTATATAAATACATGTTATCAATTATGAAATAGACAGTGGGTGATCAATAAAATTTTCTTCCTATTCTTCTCAATTCTCTTGTGAGTGTGTGTCTTTATTCTTTCTTATCTCCAACATGTTTAAGGTCTTTTCCTATTCCAAACATGGTTGTCGAAAGAGGAGGAAGGTATTTTGGGTAGTATTTTTCAAAAGGTGTTTTGCCATTTGGGTTGATTATTTTGCCACTATTTTGATTTTTCTCAATTTTCTCTCGAAGGGCATAGGATGCTTCCATGAAAGTTCAATTGATTCTAATGGGACAATAGCACACTTTATAGAAATTCTCGAACTTCATAACTTGATGACAAGTGTAAACTTACCCTTCGTCTTCTTGTTGGTATCCTACAAAAAAGAGATAGAATTTGTCATTTTCGCTAAACATTAATCAGTAGTGATAAGTCTTTTCTAAAAATATTCTTGCCACCAATCATGAAAAGACCACAATGTATAAATGGGATTAGGATTGTTAAGTAACTCTTAGGTAGTGGTAGGGTAATTCATTTGAGGAAAGTTTTGAATTTGTTTTTTGTAATTCTTGAGCACATTTTGTGTTAATAGCTTTTAATAAAATTGTTTTGGCTTAGCCAAAAAAAAAAAAAAGTGCTTAATGGACATCCAACCAAAATTTCTCACAGCAGGTGATGGGAACAAGGTTATTGGCCTTTTTTAAATCAATTCTTTAGGAACCGAGTTAAAAAAACTTTTTTAAATCAATTGAAAATCTATTGTAAAAACCTCTTACTTTTTATATCACCTGTATCTAAATCGATTTTTGAACTAATTTAAAAAGTCTTTTTAACTGATTTAAAAAGTCCTTTCCACATTAGTGTAACTCCTACACATCAACAAGTTCAAAACTACAAACTCTTCCTCCGATAGCGACTCTAAGCTCCATCCTCCAAGCTACTACCAAGAGGACTTCATTTGCTTAACTTGTAAAAGCATAAAACATAAAAAGGATAAGACATATTGTCTTAGTGAGTGCTCTAAGGACTTTAGGCTGACTCTCTATGCTAAAGGACCCTTTTCTTATACTCTTGTGGTTTCACCACGGGATCTCTATATAGGGACTATTCCTACTTATGACAATTATGTGTTATCTAACTCAAGTCTCGTGCTCCTACTTGATACTCATTCTGACAACTTTTACGTCATTCATATTATCAACACTATCCTATTGAATAATACCTTAATCTTTACATAGGCTCTTAGAGTTAACCACCTTGGCTAAACCTAAGGTCGTCAATGCACTAAAGCATCTAACCTCAACCATGGATCTTGACGCCTCTCTAGGCTGGCCCAAGGGTAAAACTACTAAAGCTCAAGCTTTAGGCCCACCAACAAAAATTTATTTGCTATTAGTTTTTATCAAGCAAAAAGACCACATATGTTGGCAAAAGGTCACATATATTGGTAAGGCCCAACATATAGCTTTATCATTTTAAGTAAAAAAATTCTTTCAAAGTTTACGTTAAGCCTCACTCAACATTGGGCCGACCCTGTCCTCTCTAGGGATCTTACCCTCCTATCTCATTATATGGGGACGTGCTTTACTATTCTTCTTCTTATTTGCCCATCTTGGGCTTATGCACCTTCTTTATGGGGTATGTCCCTTCAGATGCTACTTTGGGTAGCATGCATCATACATCCATCCTTATCTAATGCATAGATTAACATTTTCCTTTCTCGTCTAGCAGCCAAGCTTACAACTTATCATTTACCCTATTGTCAGGAGCATACATACATGCAATACATAGACATTCACATCATTCATATCCTAGTTTTGTTTCTATTTTTATGAGGTTTTCGTTATCTTTATTATTAGGTTTCACTTAACTTCTAGTCTTTCTCTTGGCTAAGCTCTAGTCATTAAGAAGTGTTCCTTTTGCTATGACCTCTTACTACCACGGGTCAAAAATGACTGAATTACCTTCTGTTATCAAACGAGTTCCTTTAACATTGTTCCTTTACTAAAGAATGAATATGTCTTTCCTCTACCAAAGAACCCATCCTTTCCTTACTGAAAGATGTTTTTTTTCCCTTATATCTGAAGGATGACGATCTCTTTCCTTAATAGGGCCTCCTAGTCCTTTACTTATAACTCATCTTAGAGTTGTATAAAACCTCATCTTTCCCTAGTAACCTCGAAATCCTCACTACAATTTACACACCATAGTATAGCGAGCCTACAACTCGAACATGACTGGTATCGGGAGATGTACTTTTCTTGAAAGCCTAGCTTCCTTTTAGAAACATCTTTCTTTAAAAACATGTGCTTTTCTCAAAAACATATTCCTTTCTTAAAACCTTTCCTTTCATAAACTTAGGGGAAATTCCCCACCTTTACTAAGGAGGCATAGTCTGGTGTCTTAAGTATCTTAAGTGGCTTATATAGGGTTTATCCTTACATACAAACTATCCTAGGCAGATACAACAATCACATGAATGCAATTACTTACAAATATTACTACTATTTACATACATACAAAGCATCAATCAATGGCAAGCATACAAGGAATAATCCTAGAAAGCAGATATATAAGCATACACACTCTTTCATTTCACAAACTTTTAGTCATTATTTGGCATCTGGAGGAGTCACTTTCCTCCTTCTCCCAAAGAAGACTCCCGTTCACCATATTCTATTCTCATTTAGTCATTTATATATAACATACAAACATTGGGTTCACGAATGTAAAAGAAATAAACTTGATATGCTATTCCAGGGGTATCTTTGCTGAGTGAAGGCCTGGCCTCTCTTAACAAGACCTCATGAGGCTTCTAGAAGTGTTCTCAAGAAAATTTTTGCTTAGCGAGCCCAGATAGGACTTCTAAACTTAGTTTCTATCCAAAATTCCCTTAGCTAAAATCAATTTGCTAAGCCAAAGTCATTTTCGCTCAGCTAAACTCAAATTCACTCAACTAAAACATAATTTTTTGGTTCGTGATTTCTTCGCAAATCTATAATTAAATGGCCACCAAAGCTATTCAATGCACCATAGATGATTAGAAATGATCCTTATGCCTTTAAACATCCAACCAACATCAAAGAACTCATCAGTCATGTAAATCTACAAGACATCTCCAAATCCCCTTTGTTAGGGTTCAAAAATCAAAATCCCAATTCAACCATGGAGGAACAACATAAGTCATGCAATAGGGAGGGAAAGGAGATGGAGATGAAGCACTCACCTCGAGGTACTTGTGGAGCTGACTTCTAGGACTTAGGGATCTTTGCTCCTCTTCACACCTTTTCTCTTCTTCCTTTCTTTCTTTTTTCTTCTTCTCTTCCTTCTCTCTTCTTTTCTTTCTTCTTTCTCTCTCTATCTCTCCCTTCCTTTCTTCTCTTAAACCACGATGTGTGTGTGGGCATAGTGGGCCTCGGCCCACCTTAAGCCTCAGTGTCCCATCTAGGTCTTATTATCTTATTCCTATAGAGTCTTGGCATAACGATAACTATTATTATTAATACCTATGAACAATCTTAACCATAATTATATTCTTATTTGTATTACCCAAAATTGAGAATGTTACATTTTAAATATAGATAAGAACTCACTCTAATTATCATGCATTGCTCTCTTGGTCAAAAGAGGGATTGTATGCATACAACACATGCTTTGCTCTCTTATTGGTCAAATTTTAATTAATTTGATGTTTTTTCATGTCATGGTTTTCACTACAACTTATATATTATTATTTGGGTTTGATGTGAAACATATTTGCATTGAATTAGGTGTGATATATCTCCTACAATTAAAATATAATAATGACACCAACTATCATTTGAAATTCAAAAGAATATACTTTATTAACTAATACTTTAAAATTTAGAATAAAGCTAAATTGAATCTAACAACACCAAGAAAATTCTATAATTAGAGAATTCTACTTTAATTTTTAACATATAAATGAATGTACATTAATTTTCAATGTATAAAAGCGCAATTCTCATCAGAAATATTTTGTAAGCTGATTTTTCCACTTATTCTTTTTTGATATAAAAAATTTCATATGATTTAAGTTATAGTTTAAGCAATCTTAGGCATTATTTGTCCTACTTATTATTTTACATTAATTTTGCTCACTTATTATATTCTATCCTTTGACATATTATTTAAATTTGCATTAATAAGAGAGAGTAATATAATTAATATGGTAATAAGGTTACAAATTATTAAAATTTGCATTAAATTAGCCGTTATATGTCTCCTACATTTAAAATTATTAATAACATTGAATTTGCATTAATATTATTTTACTGTTGTTTTTTATAAAATTAGCAGGTAAAATTACAGTCGTTTAATAGTTTTGAGAACCGAACTAATAATTTTATAATTATAGAGAATAAATTATCGGGCAGTAATAATTTGAAGATTAAATATAATTGCATGAAACGTTTAGGCTATAATTAAGCCTCCATACTTAGTACGTTAAACATAATTATGTTTCTGTGCATATAAGTTGTGTTAACCTTTATTTGCTAATATTTTTTGTGTGATTTATTTCCTAATGTTTGTGTGATATATTTTGTCCTTTACAAAAATATAAGAAAAATATATAACTTAATTATTGATTCAAAAGGAAATTATTTATTGATTCATTATGTATAATTTTAAATTTATATAACATTATAATTATTTATTGTAATTTAGTAGATTGATAAAAAAAAAAATTAAAGTCGTTGTTGAAGATAAGATATAAGATTTATTATGTTATATAAGAAGAATGCTGCGTTGAAAACTATTCCCTTTAAATATGTTGATTCATTTTAATTTATTTATTCTCTTAACATACATTTAAAATTTTATTTTCAGTGGATATTTATTTAATGAAGAATGAGATGCTAATAGATGAGTTTCTAAAATATAGATATTGAAACAAACAATGTTGTCCAAGACCTAGAATATCATTTACTCATACATTATAAACACATTGTTCATTCTTGTGTTAAAACATCTAACAAGAAAGATATGCATAAGCAAGATTTTACTGAAAGATATAAAATCTCTATAAAGAAGATATATACAGTGTTACATTATGTTAAAGAGATTCAATGTTAGATTATTGTTGTAAATATTGTTTCAATGTAAAGACCAAGAAATTTATTGTAATAAACTTACATTTCCTAATCCAAAGAAATCACTAACACATCAACTGATATAATAATATATTTTAACATGCTTTTTAATCACCAACAATTTAGTAGTTCACTTATTTATTTGCGCATCGCGCAAGTCCATATCTAGTTATTTTTTGTTTGCAGATTCAGATGCATGCAACAGAAAATGAAAAACTTCAAGACCAAATAATTCATCATCTAAAGTCACTCAAGGGTGCTGATCTAACGTTGGAGCAAGTGAGTATCACCAATTTTTTTCTTTAATTCTTATAAAATAAATATTGATTAATCAGTAAAAGCTTGTAAGCAAGTATACATTTTGAGTCAGGTGTCTTGAAAGACTACTTTAGAAGTTTGTGCCACAAACTTCTAGACTTGTCTTTCAAGACACTTACTCAAAATGCATACTTGCTATACAAGCTTAATTTTACTGTTTAATCAACATTTATTTTATAAGAATTGAAAGCAAATAGGCAATACTCACTTGCTCCAACTTTAGAACAACGCCCTTAAGTGATCTTAGAAGATGAATTATTTGGTATTGAGGTTTTTCATTTTCTGTGGCAATCATCTGAACCTGCAAACAAAAAATAATTAGTAAAGGATGTATGATACTCAAGCCATTACAAAAATGAAATCTAAATAAGCCATAAATGAGTACAATCTTCTCCTTTCTGAAATTAACTCTGCAGTTGCAACTTTTAGCTTTGACTGAAGATCATTAATCACTTTCAAGTGTTCCTCATTTCCAGCATCCGAGCAAGTTCCATATATATGAAATTTAGGCCCACAATCTCAGGGACAAACTTCAATCTGAAAATACTATTGGTTGTGCTTGTGGACCTTAGCACCTACCTTTTTTATTATTGAAGGCAGCTTCAAGTCTTGATAAGCGCTCCTACAATAAAGATATGTTGGTAAGAGAGTTGTAACTTGTAAAAAATCCTTCAATAATTTACTTATACAAAAAAAAAAAAAAAAAAAAAGCAAACGAAAAACAGAGAGACAGGGAGAGAGAAAGCTTAAACTACACTCTATGAAAGTTTTATAGTTTTTGGGACACACAGGAAACAAGATCACGTGGAGATAAGCCATGAGTCATTTTGAATTTAGAACATAATAAATTATCAGTGTCACTCCCTGTATCAGAGCATGAAGTTCTTCCGATTCCAGCAAGGAAAATTCATTTCAAAAGCTTTTTCTCTTCATTATGAAGGATTTTTGTCTCACAACAGTGCCAAAATTTCATGCAGTTGGCAGTGCAGCAAGTCTATAGTCAAAGAATATAGTGGAAACTCGATTCCATATCTGCACAAGATATAAGCAAATGGCTGGATAGCAAAGTAAAAAGGCATATCGGGGGCGGGGGCTGTCCTTTCTATAATTTTACATTGAGCAGTTCATAGTCAAATCTACTCTAACCTCAAGCCATACACAGTTCAGTTGCACATAATCTAGGTTGATTTATTTTGCAATAGAATTACTAAGTAAAAAATTCTACCTAATACTTGAAACTTCATGCTAGCATGATCTAGTTTCTATTCAAAATAGAAGGAATGTTGATGCAGGACAAGTGGCAGAAGGGGTCAATTATAATAATATTTTCATTTTAAATAACTTAATTGTAATAGGAATTATTTCTGGGGATTTTATCATTTTTATGCACTTATTACGGTAATTACTGTAAAATTGAATTTACATAAAAATGCTATATAAATTATCAATGACCTTGAAAATTGATTACTTGCCAGTAAATTTTAAGGTACCTATAAAAGAGCTATCTATGTGTATTACAAGATAAACTTATATTTTTCATTCATGGATATAATTCCAGGTATTTCCTTGTAATTTAGTGAACTTTTGATCTGAGGTTTCTATGTATGGAAGCCTAATTTTGATAACCCCCATCCTTCAACCCTAGTTCTATTTCTATCTACTGTCCCTGCCTTTCACTCCTGCATCAAGTACTTTAAAAATAGAAAATAATTAAAGATATAGAACTACTAGTTTTCTTAAGCTATGGAATCAAAATGAAAAACCAACTCTATTGCACTAATAGTGTTTGGAGTAGTGAGACATACAATGAACCCACAAAAGACAAGTTCAACAGTCATCACCCGGTGCATGCAACATGGAGGTAATTATTAAACAGGTTCAACCAAATAATTTAAATTTATTCCTAAAATATTAAACAGCTGTTTGGCTGTCTTTCTAATGTAAGTAAAAGTTATATTACCAGCCGATCTCTGATCTTGGAGTAGCTGCAGTCTTTGTTGAATCTCCAAAGTTATCCTTCACCTTGTCCTCTTTGATCTCCAACTTTCATTCCTAATCTCCAAGGTCAAGGCAGCTCTCCAAATCAGTTCCACCATTCAGAATGTGCCCTAGGGTCTCTTTTATATCTTCGGCTATCCAAATTTCCATGTTTCTGACCCCAACGAACAAGATCATAGCAAATGACACATATTGCCATCGCGAACCACAACCACTAATTTTTCCACGAGCACCCCGCAGATCTTACTGTTGGCACTTTTATAGCTCCAAAATACGCAAGATTTTGAGGTAGACTCCTTTAGTTATGCTCCTTCATTTGACCAAGTTTCACACCAAAATTCTACCTTCAAGAACCTAAACAAACAAAAAGGTAATTAACTAAGCAAAAACATCAAATAAAATGCTAAAAACATGCATAAAATTATAATGTCCTAATAACTACTAAATAAAATAAAAATAGTATGCATATTTTGCACACATCAAACTCCCCCGAACTTAAACATTGCTTGTCCTCAAGCAATAATCCCTACTAAAGATGTGTGGGAAATTAAGAATGATCAACCAGAGATGATCACAAGTACACCCAGTCAGTAAATTATCCTGAAATAAAGTTTACTATCAAATAAGGGACCACTCACGTAAATGTCAATTATTCACAGGGAAAATATATTAGCACAGGCTTGACCATAAACCACATCTCTACAACAATAAGAATTGATGTATGATATAAGGTCAAAAGGTCTTTACAGGTTGTAGCAGGACAAGGGGAATAAAAAATAAGGTATAATATAGAAGGAAAAAGGAGCACAAAGGGGTATATAAATAACAATCATGAAACACATCCCTTAAGACATTAGACCAAGCAACCAAAACCAAAAAACCTGAATATAAGTATATAGTGGATACTAAATTTCTACTTTTCTCCTTTCGTTCTTTCAACAACATCAACAATTTTTATTTTTATATATACACAATTTTGTTCTCTTTTTTCTAATTTTCCTTCTTTAATTTTTTTAATCAAATATTTTTGAACTAAGGAAGCAAACATTTTCATTTTTTATATCGATTTCCAAAATAAAATTTCCACTTAAGTTGCTTTGTGTAAAATCCAAGGGCACCAAATGAGAGTTTGAAATCTATTTATCTATTTATTTATAATATATAAAGTTTGATATGTGGATTTAGACGTTGCTACTTCAGCCTTTTTAGAAAGCAAACATTCTTCCATATCATTCTGTTTGCTTATGTGGCGCACTCTACTGATTTCACCATTTGTTACAAATCTCAACACCTGAATTTTCCATGCTTTGGTACAAATTGTTGATGCAACACCAATCTCTTCTGCTTCATCGTGCCCTTACTTCTTTGATACAAGCCTTATGATAGTTCCTACTAAGAAAATTGAATAAAATGTCTATATGTCTATACTGGCTTCAGCCACAACTACATGATTTCTTTCTTTGTCCACCAAAAGCCTCAAAGGGAGCTTCAATTCTTGTTTGGAAGTCATCAAGTCGTGCAAAATAACACAAAAAACAAGGGAACAAATCAAAAGGTTTAGTACAAAATTTGATGATTTCTATCAATACATGTCTATTCCACAATCCCTATTTGCATGTTCATTGCCTATCTAATTTATTTATTTATTTATTTATTTATTTAATTTTTATTAGAAATTAAAAGTGACAAAAGTTATATTATTTATATGACACTTTATTGCAATACTTTATTGCAATATTATTTTTTCTATCCCTTTATCACATATCACTTATTTTTTCATGAATCTCTCTTCTTTTCTTTCCTTACTTCTTATTTTTAAATTTTTATTCTTTACTCTTTTCGTATCACTAATATATTTTTTTATTTTTTTTGCGTCAGGGTTAAGATATGTATATTTTATTATTATTTCATGAATCCCTCTTCTCTTCTTTCTTCTTTCTTATTTCTTATTTAAAAATTTTTCTTCTTTACACTTGTCGCATTACTAATATTTTATATTTTTTTCCGCTTCAAGGTTAAGATATGTATTTTTATTATTTGAATATTTACAATTAATTAACTTAAGATAACTAAATACAGTAATTTAATTCTTTTATTCTTTTATATAAAGTATACTTATAGTTTACTTTCTAAGCAAATAAAGGTTGAATGTTTTAGTGAAAATCCAATCAAATTTTTAGAAAATTATAATTATGAGAAGTGTGTCATATTGTTACGTGTGATTGGTACCAATTGTATAATGTTACAGTTAGTATTGAGTAACTATTGAGTTACAGACAATTTGAAATTGTATTTAATTAGTAATTATATATATTAATTATTATATTAATTTGCAATTAAGAGATTGAATTAATTAAAGTGTTAGTTATAGAAAAATAAAAAATTGTATTTAATTATTAGTTATATATTAATGATTTTATTAATTTTTAATTAAGAGATTGAATTTAATTAAAATGTAAGTTATGAGAAAAATAATAAATAGCATGTAATTATTATTAATTATAATCAACAAAAGGAATTTTTTTTGGACCAAAATTATAATGTTGTTACCATTAGTATTAAGTAACATAAATTGAAATTGTATTTAATTAGCAGTTATATATTAATGATTATATTAATTTTTAATTAAGAGACTAAATTTGATTATAACATACGTTACAGAAAAAAATAATAAATAATATGTAATAAATATAAATTATAAACAACATAAAAGCAATTTATTGGAAAACCTAAAAAGTCTTATATGTCAATTAAATTTATAAATAATGTGTTACATATTTGAAAAAAAAAATAACCATGGCAACTATCTTTATCAATTTTCCAATTTGATAAAATGTTGTCGCAAACCGCCTTATAATGTAGTTGTAGAGAAACGCACTCAAATAACATCACTCTATATATATATACTAGTGTTTTAACTTGTGCATTACAGAGAATATATATTTATTTTATATAACTTAAAATTATAATAAATAAATAATTTTGAATATATAAATTATATTATAATTAAAATTTATAATAAATAAATATTTTGAAAATATAGATTATATTTTAAATTTATAATAAATAATTATTGCAATACGATGTTAATTTTTAATTATTGATAATTTTTTAAAAAAATATTAAATTTAATTTAAAACTAAAGATATTAAAAATAATAGATTAAAAGAGATTAGATGTTAAAAATTCTTAAAAACACTCTCATTGAAAAATAATAACTAAAAACGCTTTCGTTGAATAATAATAACTAAAAACACGCTCATTCAAGATAAGTGTTCTTATTTAATACATAGGTGGGATAAATGAAAATAACTATTTGGCTCCTCAGAACTTCATTCTCTCCACTTTCCCTCACGTTTCATTTCATTTAAATTCTGATCTCTCATGCTTTCGTGCACTGCACGCTCCAGATTTGCAAAGTTTCTTCAGTCTCACTAATTGCTTCCCTCACTTACTCTCAAAATTTCCTCAATTTCACTTGAATTATGCTTGACTCTCCGAACTCACTCTCCGAACTTCACTTGGTAGTTTTTTTCTCTCCCAAGCTTACCTTTATCTTCGTCTCGGTTTCAGTGATATTATTCTTAATAAAATTTCAAGTTCCCTCAATCCTTATCTCCCTCAAAGCCTCCCTCCCTCACACTCTAAAAGCATTTGAATCCTCCTGGAAAATCAAAGAAAACAAAAAAGAAAATGCACGATTTCTATTTCACAATTCCGTACTATTTGCTGTTAGTGGGTGGGGAACTCTTGGGCGCATCAAGAAATCAAGAATAGCTTCTTTGGGCGGAGCCACGGTCTCTGGTTTGTTCTCATCATAGTTGGTGATCTTTGTCTCAATGCCTTTGGGAAGGGGAAAAACTCTTTGCTTTGATTTTTCAAGACCGGTATCTTTCCTTTCATTTATTACTATTATTGTTTTTCTTCTTTTTTTGTTTTAAGAAATGTTTGGCTTTGGTGAATATATGTTGTATCATCACTTTCCTTGCAGCAGATTCTGTTAAGAGATTATAAGCTGAAAAACACTGATTATATCTATGGCATTGTTATCTTTACTGATGTTGTTATCTCAAACACTAATTAATGTATAACGGGTATAGATGGCTTTAAATTTTTTTGAATGTACTTTCAACTTTAAAAGTTTCATTTCACAAAAATTATGTTTGGGTTGAATGTTGTGGACAATGGTTTCAATGTCAAACTGTAGTGGCACAAGAAGAATGAGCTATTAGATGCTTTTCTGAATATCTCTAAATTTGAGAATTTAGAATGCACATTGCCAATGTACACAATTATGCCGTCTACTTAGGTGGGAGTTGGTAGTATCACAATAGTTAATATTTTATTAATAAATTTGGCTCAGGTGTTATTAAATAATGAAATTATTTAAATTATCCAAGGGTGTTATTCATGACTGATTTTGTAGGAGAAATAATTAATGTATTAATAGGTGGCTCAAATAACTTTTCCCTTTTATCTATTTTTGTCTTCATAGATGTTTGGTCTTTGTCAGTAGGATAGAATGGTCTTGATGTAATTGTTCCTAAAGTTGATTTCACAGATGCTACTGGTTGCAGAACATGCATCATAAATGACCAACTACTATAAAACAATTAAAATATGAGCTAGCATCGTAATGTGACTATTTTTTGTTGTATTGAAAAAATCATCTAATTTATGATATACCATAGCTTCCATGGCTAGATCCTTTGTATATTAATTATGTGCCTATATTTATGTTTCATGTACATGTTTAAGACTCTTTATGTTCATTTTTTTTTTCAGCTTTACATTCTCATAAATTCATAACAAAACATTTCAAATTACTAGGTAACAAGTCATTAGTACAGTAATATTTAAATTTGATCCACAGTCAATATTTATCATAAAGTAAGAAATAGACACAATTTTTATAGGAGAATCATCACCTTTTTCACCTTCTTGATAAATTTTTTATCAGGCATTACTTTTTCATATCTTTCCTTTTTTGGATAACAAGGGAATTTCAGAGAGGTTTACCACTAAGTGGCATAATAATTGGAATTGTATTTATGTTTTTTTCTACGTCAACTTCCATTTACATAGACTCCCCAGCTCTCTGGTTTGGTGTACCAGTGGCATTGATGTTCCTAAAAATTGTGATTAACCTTTTTCACATTTGTACTAGTATAGTGAGAATTGAGAAGAGAAACCTTACAGTAGTGTCATTCTACCATTTGGTTGTTGTACGAACGGCACTGGCTCTCATTAAGGGAAACGAAATCTAAAAGTCAAACTTATAGTTTGAATTTTATGTTTGTCTTTTTTTTTTGAAAAAATTTATGTTTGTTTTTATGGTTTATTTTTGCTTTTGTTAAGATAGTAAACAATAGATCGTCTATGTCTTCAAATTCAATCTTTTGCATTATCAGCTATGCTAAGCTGATTGCGAGAAACAAGCTTAGCATCTTTGTGAAAGCCAAAAACCGTGTGCATGAGTACATTTTACGAAAACTATGGCATTGAACTCCTGTACCCGATTCCACAATTCTCACTCGTCAATAAGACCACAGTGTAACCTCCTCTACCTCGAGTTGAACTGCCTTTGTCTCAAATTATAAGATCAGCACCATGTATAAATTTTTCTAACATATTTATTAAGGAAATAACAGTAATTTTTTTATTAAAAATTATACTACAAATGTATTAAAAATTATAAAAATATTAACAATATTTTTAATAAAAACATTTACTTTTAATTCATTAATTAATGCCTTTAGCATTTGCCTTTTTTTTTGTTAATTATTATGTTAAGAACAATAATTAAAGAATTAATAAATAAAAGATTATTATTAAAAATTGTAATAAAAATACATATATTTATCACGAACACTATAATATATATTATCATGAACCCTCTAATAATCAATATTTAAAGTAAGAAATAGGAATATAAATACCATTAATTTAAAATTGTAAAGTATTTCAATTGGAATTTTTAATAAATATATTCTTAACTTTTCACTTTAATTATTTATTTAAAATGAAAATATTAATTATTTTTTATATATCTTCACTATAGTTGTACTATCCACACAATATTATAGTTAATGAGATGTACACATTTTTTATGAAGTGCAGGGAAATAAAAAATGTGCTTGAAATATTAAATATTATCATTATTTGGGTTGAGGATGATAAAGTAATAATAATTATAAAAAATAATATATTTTATTTTAGTTTTATTATATTTCATTATCTTGGTTACATTGATCAAAATAAATATCCTTTATCATAATTTTCATCTACTAAGACCTTGATACATGTTCAAATAGAGAATTATCCTTGAGTTTTAATTATCTTTGTTTATTATATTGACACCTATTATATTTGGATATACTTAACGTTCTTCTCCAAACAATGTTATTAAACTTTAACTAGATTATTGGATATTTATTTACTTTAATTATATGATATGAATAATCGGCCATATTTTTTATAATAATTAATTATAATCATAAAATTATATATTTGATTTGACCCGTGCAATGCACGGGTTAAAATACTAGTTCCAATAAATGTTAAAAAAAAATTATGATGCATATATAATATAATGTTTAAATAGAATAGTAAAATAGAATGTTTTAAAAAAGATTAATTAAATAAGATTGCATTACAATTCATTTGTATATGTAGTTACTAAGAGACAATAACATACAATATACCTCTCTAACTTTGATTTGCCGCACATGATGATAGAGACAACATATAATAATTTCAATATTTCGCTCCTTAAAATTATATATATATATATATATATATATATACTTACTGTTAAACATAGAGGCAAATTTGAATTCAGAGTCATACAATATGTAAAATGATAGAAAAGAAAGTTACTTAAAATGAGTTCACCATATTCAAGTAAGGATGTATTTATTTTTAAATAATTTTGTGAGTTAATCTTTTCTTACACTTTATTAAATAAAAAATAATAGATATATTTTACAAGAAAAATCACTTTAGAAAAAAAAAGTAATGGTTCTTTGAGATATTTTAACTTTGTAATTCTTTGAATCCATATTTGGTTTGCTCCAATATAAAGTCTATTGTTATACTCTTTGTAACCCAATAAAGGAGTCCCTACTGAAAATATGTAAAAATAATTTAATATTCATTTTAAACTATTTTCACAATCTTAGTAATGAAAAATAAATTATTTTTCTTTCAAATACTAAGGTTATTCACTTTAGTTGGGAAGTGACAAAAATGTAAAAGTACAAGAATGCCTCATAATTATGTTTCATTTATGCTTCCACGTTACAATCATGATATCTTCTATAGCTAACACAATCGTTGTTGTTGTTGTTTTGAACACATATTACTTTACATTGTTGAATTTGATTTATGCACATATATGCATCTTTTTCATTTTTGGTTAAATTATTTACATCATTCTCAAAAAGAGCTATTGGTAGATATGCAAAAATCTATTCCAAGATCATTTCATCTTCTCTCATGAATCATCTTCCTTTTGGTTGTGTTTAACTGTAAATGCTTTTTCTTCAAAAGTTAACTACAAAAAGAAGAACTTCATTTTATTATGATTTGGCTTATGCAAAGGTTCAAGTCCTACTAAGACTACACAAATTAAACAAGTTTTAAATATCTTGATTCATTTCGATTTTTTTATTCTTTTTTAATATACAATTTATTTATTCTCTTAATGGAACATTTAAAATTTTATTTTTAGTAGGTGTTTACATTAGTGAAGAATGTGACACTAAAATATGAGTTTCTAAAACATAGATATGAAAACGAATAATGTTGTGCAAAACTTGCGAATATAGTTTACTCATACATTATGAACATATTGTTTATTCATGTGTTAAAACTTCTGTTAACCTGTTGGCATGCATACCAATCGCACAAATAGACAGTGATGAATATGAGTATCGTTTCCCAATAGACTTGTTTAATACTAGGTATTTACATAATCTGATGTTTTAAAGAGAAATATTATAATGAGAAAATCGAGAGTTCGTTGATTTGAAATTTCTACGAGCACGTGGAATGCAGAAATAAAGATTAGTAACAACAAATAAAAACGTTGGAGTTTGACTACACTAAACCATCCTTTCATACATACAAAGATTATTTACTGAGTTTGTGTTTCATTCATTACCATAAACTATAAAGTTATATCCTCCCTAATCCCTTAGTGGAGTAGATATAAGTCATTTAGTTAAACTATCAATCCCTTGATTAGCTTTTTTAACTAACTTGTTTTAAGAAAAGAGGTTAAGAAATGACTAATAAATTGTGTTTTATTCCTAGATACTCGATTCATTAAGTGTTTACTTCAGATCTATGAAATGAATATGTTTTCCAACAACAATCAAACACAAAGATCAGGCTATGGGATATCAAACCATAACAAGCATTAAGAGTAGAAGTGAAGCTCCTATCAACTCCCAAGTGCTACTATATGCTAATTGGTTTGGTTAAGTGTAGCAACCAGTTGGTATGATAGCATCTCTCCTATATAGCTTGAAAACGTGTGTCATCCTTAATTACCTTTATGAAAATACACCGAGCATGTAGATCAACTGATGCGGGGTTGTTCTAGCTTAACTGGTGGTCTCAAGTTCAAATCTTGAGTATACAACTGCGTTAAATATTCAGGGGGAGAGTTTTGCCTCTCATAATAGTCTTATTTGGATACCGTGGACTGTGGTTTACACCAAAAAAACAAAATATGCTTTTTACTTATTATAAAGATACAAATTAGATCCCCACTGGCCAATCATCTAATTTCTAACATTTGGAATATGTCTCCCAATTAAATCTTGTAAATTACCACTGGGCAATAAAATTAGAGCAGTCATCGAGACACCACAAAAAAACAGTTAGTGCTTGATCATCTTGTGCAGTAACGTGAAAGTGGGAGGCATGCCCTTCTCCGCTATTAGCTTTTAACCACTTCACTAACATATATTCTGACTCCATTGATTCTGTCAATTGGCACACTAGTAGGTTGCAGCAAAATGTTGCCGTATCCTGTTTTATTGTCCATCTCTGCCTATATAATGCGATAGCTCAAAGTGAAAAATATTAATAGATCTTTAATTAACCACATTTTCTTAAGAAAACCCAATAATGTACATCCACGTAGTTCCTATGGTGTTTGGTACAACTCTGGTTATTGTGATTATTCAAACTTATGAGTCTCGTGTCCTACTTCCTGCAAATTAAAAGACAAGGGTTATAGTTTATAATCAAAGCACAGAAAGAGTGCAACACAACTTTTGAAGATGCATAATTTGTTTTGGATTAATTATCTTTTTAGTCTTTCGAATTTGGACCAAGTTTGCTTTTGGTCCATCAAATTTAAAAATAGTTTTTTTAGTCTTTCTAATTTGGATATAGCCCACTTTTAGTCCTTATCAATGAATAAAAAAATTGCAAAATATGGGCCAAAAGTGAGCTATTTTCAAATTAGGAACTAATAAAATCACTTTTAAATTTGAAAAACCAAAAATAAACTTAGACTCAAATTTGAGGGAAAAATAATATTAAAGCCTTGGTTTTGTAAAGCAAAATTAGCCAAAAAATTATGAGGAAATACAGCATCATAAATATTAGAACTAAAAGCAACTTCACTTCGTGGCACTGAAAGCTAGGTGCTCAACAATGTGAGCAACTCCAATGTTTATCCTCTTGTTCAAGAACTGATTTGTCGTGACTAAGATCAGAATCTGTTTCCCGCATTTCGTCGAGCACATGGAACGCATCATCAGCAACCCTTCCAAATTTGAGAACTTTTGGAACAAGGGTAGAGCTCGTTGAACAGAAAGGAGGTCTTGACGGTGGTGTGGCTCTATTTCCTCTATGTGGTAACGGAGTCTAAGCAGAGAGTAATTTGAAGGAGATAACGTGAGGACAGAAGTGGGGGGTGTGGTTGAGGTTTTTATATATCGGAGGGTAAAGAAGTGGGGCACGTAAGCGTTGAAGTAATGTGGGCGCCAACTGGAAGGTTAGAGGGTTGGGAAGAGTGATTTGGGGATTTGAATAGGGCTTGTATTATTTTTAAAGAGGTATTGATTTCTAGCCAGCAAAATATGACTCTTGCTAAGTCAGTTTTGAATTCCATTCCTATATACATCATGCAAAATATGTGGCTACCTCAAGGTATGCAAAGTGGCCAAAAAGGGTATAACTTGTACAAATTTTTTCATTTTTCAATTCGATACAATTTATTCGTTCGTGAATCTATTTACTCGATCGCAGATATTTTTGGAACACTTCTAACAGAGGGACAAATAGTCCATTTAAAAAAACTTATTGTCAACCTCTTTCAGATATGAATATAAGGTGTTTGTGATGCAATTGAATTTGCTACCCAACAATTTATATGGGGATCTCCGTCTAGTCATGGGTTAATTGGAACACTTTATCTCTTCCCAAGAAAAAAGGTGGACTGGGATTAGAACCTCCAGGGAAGCTAACGTTGCTATGTTGGGCAAGCATATGTGGGCTATGATTCATGACTCCTCTAAATTATGGGTGAAAATGCTGGAAACGAAATATCTCCAACGTGACTCAATTTTCCAAAAACTTGTCCATCTGGTTGTTCCTATACCTGGGCTTCCATTAAAAAAACCTCGTCCATCTTAGGGCCTGGTTTCCGATTTAGGGTGGGCCAAGGCACTTCCTCCTTTTGGTATGATCGTTAAGGAATTATAAGTCATTTGCTTGATTATGTTCACATTCAAGATGTGAATCTCACTGTAAAAGATCTCTTTGTTGACGGCAATGGCGCTGAAATTCAATTGCTACTCATGTTCCTATGTGGCTTAAACAGGAGGTTGAGAGCTTTTATCTTAATGATCAGACGCCAGATGTTATTACTTGGGGAGAAGCAGGAAATGGTGTTTATACTGACGCCTCTGCCTGCTGTTAGCATACAAGAGCCCGTTTACTCATTGCGAACCTCATTGGGAAGGGATCTTAGGTAGAGTTGGGCATATGGGTCAAGGCGAGTAGGCCACCCGTTTAGCTTGCGGCCCGTGCGGGCTATGAGCCTAACATATTTGGCTCATTTAAGAATGCGGGCTTTTTAGTCCGGTCTGTTTAGCCAACAGTTTAAACGGATTTTACTCGCAAGCTTACGGGCCGGCCCATGAGTTTTTACTAACTATTTTTTTAAAATAAAATTGAGGAGCCAACTACATTAAAGATGAAGTCAAACATAGTTATTGAAGATAATTGATAATATGTATTTTAAATATTTGATAATGTACTTCCTATTTAGTATTATGTGTGTATTTGAAATTTGCACTTTAGATATTTAATTTATAAGACTTTCAATTTCATATTTGGTTGGCGTGTTTGGTTAATCAACTAAAAAATGTTTGATACTTAAATGGTTGGATTGATGATCATGTTTGATTTAAATTTTTTGTTATTTATTTTTATTTTCACTTTTTTTTATTTTTTAGTTTTTTATTTGTGGGCCGCGAATTGGCCCGTTAGCCTGTAGGTTATGCAGTGCGGATGCGGGCCTATAAAACATGGCCCATTTATGTTGCGGTCTGGGCCGGCCTAGACCGTTTAAGTTGCGGGTTTTTGCAGGTCGGGCCTAAATGGGCAGGCTAGTCCGTATACCCACCTCTAATTCTGGGTTTAGTTACTTCTAATTCCAAAAAATATTAAACTATTTTTTTGGCTTGTAGATCTTCACAATATTCCCACTAACCTTTTTAGAGTTAACTGTCACCTTTCTTTTGATGCATCTTGTCACAAATGTGGTGCTCCTGAAAAATCTATAATCCATTTGCTCAGGGATTGCCCAAAGGCGATCAAAATATAGGCAATGCTACAAGTTGACGTGGACCAAGGTAATGCAGTAATTGATAGTTCTGCTTGGCTATAGCATAAGCACGCAGCCGGGAAACACGGAGTCATATTTGCTGCAACTTGCTTGATGATTTCGAAGTTTAGGAATGATAAGGTGTTTCTAAATAAAGCTCCTTGTGACTGGTTTCTTTTGAAACAGATTCACAACCTGCATGCACTGTTCTCACGGATCTTTTATAAGCAACTTCGGTGCCATGAAGAATAATTTGTTCGCTAGTTCCCTCCCCTGCAGGAACGTACAAACTCAACACAAATGGAAGTTCTACCCGAGGCAAGTCATGCTTTGGTGGACTTATCAGACATATGCATGGTCATTGGTTAGTTGGCTACATCGATTCACGTGGAGTCACTACAAACCTAAATGCTAAACTTCAAGCTATCTTCCATGGTTTAAAGCTCGCTTGGAATCAACGCATCAGCAACATCCCTAGTGACAGCTTGTTTGGTTGTGCGTCAAAAAAGATGAATGCGGATCTGGCGGAGGCAAATTGTATAACACTCCTACTTTTATATATTAAATTATTCTGTATGTTTAAAAATTATTTTTAAGTCATCAATGTATTTAGAACAATTAATAATAATTTTAGAAATTTTTCTAGAATTTATTGAGATAATTTTTGTAAAATGACAAAAATATCCCTGGTTGACTGTGGGAATCAACCGGAGACTTTTTGACCTCAAAATATTTTGAAATTTTTATATTAAGTATCTCTCATTATTAAAATTTTATTTTGAGAGAAAAGTAGTGAAAAATATAATAATCCTATTTCAATTCTTCCACTATTTTTTTATAATATTTGGCAATACAATTCTGAAAAATCGGAAAGGAATTTTGAAATTTTGACTCCCACCATTTTGCTCAAAATTTCAAGAGCTATTTAATCGTGATTTTTAATAATTTTTTCGAGCCAGAGCCTGGAGAAATTAGAAAATGGCAATTTTGTCCCTATTCCTCAACATTAAGAACTGACATGAGGAAAAGATTCAATTGACATTAAAATATCAATTTGAGCTTGGAATTATTTCATATATATTAAAATATAATTTTGGGAATTTTTGAGAATTTATTCTGTGTAAAATGACCAAAATGCCCTTGCGTGTCTAATAAACCAGCCAATACTGGTTTGACATTCAAAAAGGGTGAAAATGGTAATTTTAGTTTAATTATGGGTAAAATATTTAATTTTAGAATTTTGATAAAAATTTTGGTATTTATTGAATTAAAATAGATTTTCTATGAATTTTCTAGCTTAAAAATACAAAATAAATACATATAATTTGAAATAAATTAATAAAAATTAAAATTTATTATTAGAATTTTATTTTTGATAAAAATCATGTATTTGTCCAGTGTTTCATTAAAATGCATTATTTTGATATTAAAAGCAAATTTTTCAAGTTTAGGCGTTTTTATCGATACCGGTTAATTTACCTACAGATAAAATTTGACACATGGAGGCTTGGGACAGCTGGTGGAGCACGTCCCCAACCCTAAAATAGGTGATTCACCACCTATTTGGGATATGTGTCCCTAAAATTAATTAAAAAGAAATTAAAAATAAGTTTTATTGCATCATTGCTTACATCATCCAAGGGACACCTAACCCCCTTCTTCCCCTCTATAAATACCCATGGTCTTGGACCATTTTTAGCACCTCTCTCTCTCTCAAACTACCAAATTCTTAGAGAGCTTCTCTCTCTAGAAAAAAATTTCTTTTATTTTGTTTTTATGTTAAAATTTTACTAGTTTTCCAACAACTAGTAAAGTTCTCTTTCTAAGAGCTCTGCATCAACAATTTCATCCTTTCCATCAATTATCTTAGAGGTAATGGGGGGAGTGGGGTTGGTTCTAAATTACTGTCACTTTGCATGTTAGTAGGAAGGGTTTTCCCCTAAACCCGTTTAGGCTTAAATTTTAGTATTATTATTATTGTTTAAAGTTAAACTTTAATTTTTACTAAGTTGTTACTCTGCCCAAATTTAAATTATTAAATCATGATTATTAAATTGTTACTCTGCTCAAATTTAAATTATTAATTTTACTTGCTAAGCTTTTTCTGTTCAATTTTAGAAAATAAAAATACATTTACTAAGCTGTTACTCTATTCAAATTTAGAAAATCAAAATGCATTTATTTAGTTGTTATTCTGCCAAAATTTTAGTAATTATACTATAATTGTTATATTGTTATTCTGTTAAAATTTTGGTATAGTGCAATTTCTGCAAAATAAGGCAGAAATGTTGATTATACTGGTGCTCAAATTAAATGAGACCAGGGAAACCTCTGTTTGAGAAATTAGGAAGTGATAAATTAGTGAGTAATGTAAAGCAAATGACATGCAGTGGCATGACACCCTGCTAAGGAAGCCACAGTTTGGTACGCTGAGGAATGAAAGGCAGGGACCCACTTGCAGAGGTCTTGGGGGTAGGCATCGAGTGGTGAAAGTCCCAATGGCCAGGGTAGCGCCCTTGAGCCGGGATATTCGCTTGACCAAACTCGATAACCCCGACAACTGCTCAGCATTCCAAGATTGGTTTGAGAGTATACCTCTATAAATGGATATCCTAAATTGTTATTTTATTCCTCAATGATGACGAGGACTGTACCATGTGATGGTGTTGAGAGAGATATATGTACTCCCAGTCACTTCCTAGGTTCTGTTGAGAACTATTACGCATTAATGGGAAGTATGGATCCATACCTAGTCAAGGGTAGTCGGATATAACTTAGAATGAACCTTAGGATCTCTTGTGTTGTCAGTTGTGTTTTATCTTTGTTTTATGGTAGATTTTCTACCGCACGTGTAAAAGTGATTTTAAAACAAAACACCTTACTCTATTATTTTCTTTTATGTATGATTGGTCGTGATTATTGAAGACAACATTAACGCTCCATGATGCTGAGTACAAGATAGAGAACATCTCAACAGGAGAGGACCTAAAGACCTATAGTATTTTCTTCTTGTATAAGGGATAGGGTAGATAAATACTACTCTGTATAGGATCTTTTTGATGTATATAGTGGGCTAGGTAGTATATCTCTTTCGATGTACTTTTGTTTTCTGACTATTATGTATTACTCAAACCATGATGTACAGTTTTATGATATATATGTATATATCTTTCATCATTTACTATCATTTCCAAATTCTGATAAGTTTGGAATTTCTTTTAAAAATAAAAAAAAAATTACACACATTTTCATTTACTTAAACTTAATAACTAAATTAATATTAAAAGAGTGTTACAAATTGGTATTAGCTTTTACGTCAATTTTGTGAATTGGACATGAAAACCTGACAATACGTGAGTTGCGAATGTGCAACCAAATACACACTGAATCAGATTCCTAGAGTGCTCTATCTTTGATCCAAAATGGAGTTGAGTACACCCATCCCTACTTTCCCATTGTGGAAAAGATAAGAAGGTTCACGAATCTAGATGGGCACATTACGTTTCATCATACCTTTCGTGAGGGTAATTTTTGTGCAGATTGGTTAGCTAAACAAAAAGCTTTGGTTGACAGCTAGTTTCTGGTGTGGGATCACTGCCCATCTGCTCTAAGGCATTCTTTGCTTTCTGATGCTTTAAGGTTTCCTTACTTCATCAGAGATAGTTTTTCCTTTTCTGCCTTTATTTTCTAATGTATTAAAAAAAGGGTAATAACATCATATTGAATGTGTCCAACACTTCATATTTTGGGCTAGAGAAATTTCTTATTTATTTATTTTAAATTATTCTAAATCATATTAAAGAACAAAAAGAAGAATATCTTTAACTCAATAATGTATGCTTATACTGCATTAAAGGTTTACATCATATATGTTCATGACGCTTAGAGAAATCCATTACTCTAAGATATATAATTTGTCTATTTGATGACTGTATTTTTTCTCTAAATGTCAATCCATTAAATGCACATCATTAGCACCAAGTTTCAAGAAAGTGATTCCACTATTTTGTAAAAGTCTCCTTGCATGTTAACTGCCTAAGGATTAACTGTATAGGCTCACCATTTTATTTTGCACAATTTCTTTTGATTGTTGGTTACAAATCTTAATGTTGATATGGATTTTAATCCTGTTGAACCTCATGTATTTTTCTTATACATAAGATAACTTGCTTGTTGTGGTTTATCCCAAGTACTTGTTGCTAACCCTATAAGGTTGGTCAAGCTTTGACCACTACTACTACAAAATGCTTTTTAGAGTAGGATTTTAGCTCGGTTGTTAATAAACTGAGTTAAAACCAATACGCGGTGGCAGTTTTGCAATTTTAATGAACTTTTTTAACTCGGTTCACACATAATTGAGTTAAAAAGTTAATTTTAAAAAAAATTATTCACGTTTTTAATCGGTTCTCCACTAAGCGGTTTAAAATGGAAGGTGCAAACTTTTGTAAGGACTTTTTAAACCAGTTCTGGATTGAACCAGTTTAAAAAGTGCTTTTTATATCGGTTCAATCATAACCGTTTTAAAAAGTCACTACTGCAGAAAACACTTTTTAAAACATGAATTTAACTTGGTTCAAAATGAACCGATTTAGAATAAAAACGCGGTGACATTTTTGAAATTTAGTCAAACTTTTTTAACTCGATTTAAGTTCAACCGGTTTAAAAACAATATTTTGGATTCAAAATAGACAATACAAGCCACTTTTTAAATCGGTTCCAGTTGAACCAATTTAAAAAGTGGACTTTTTAAATTGGTTCCCAACTGAACTGATTTAAAAAGTGGTTTCTTATATATTTTACGTGCATGCGTGCCTTCATGTCTACCTATCCAAACATCTTTTACTTGAAATCCTCCTTCCTCACCCATATCCCTTAGCCATTTTCGAAGCAGCTCCACTATTTTCTACCCCATTTGAAGCTCCTCGCGCAAAGAACCTCCACTATTCGAAGCTTGTCCTTCCTCATCCATATCCCTTGCCTTGTTTATAGCTCTTAAACTCTCTCCAAGCTCATAACTGCGCAATAAGGTTGCCGTTGCCATTGTTGGAGCTCACGCACTCGTGGAAGCGGAAGCTTACTCCTTGTACTCTGTGTGCAGCTCGAAGCACACTCGTGGGTTAGTGATTTTTTATTTGGTTCATTATGGTTTGTTTTGGATTGTATCTATTGTGATTTTTTTTGAGATAACAATGTGATTTTGCCCTTGGAGCAAGTGTATGAACATGGTTATTGATTTTTATGTTAATTTAAAATTACATTTTTTAAATCGATTATAACTACAACCAATTTAACAAGTGCTACTTTTTAAATCAGTTGTAGCTCACTTTTTAAATCGGTTCCCCACTGAACCGAGTTAAAAAGTATTTTTTAAATCGGTTCAAGTTACGATTTAAAATGATAATACTTTCTATATCGCCTATATCTAAATCGGTTGTAAAACAGATTTAAAAAATCTTTTTTAACTAATTTAGAAAGTGTTTTTTTGCAGTAGTGGACATTATTTAACTATATATTATTGTAATAAAATTTCTTAATATTTCAACATTATTTGATATCAAAATTATGTGATTATCTATTTGATAAATATGATCAAAATTATTTGCAAAATCATTTGAAATATTCTAATTGTGTAACATCAAATAAATAATTTATTTATTTTCAAGACTATTTAGGAGATAGAATAATACATTAGAGTTGAAATTGATTTTTTTATATGTTGAAATTGATGGTTTAATCGATAAATTAGTGTCTTGTTATCTATAAATTATTTGAGATAAAAAAAATCATTACTACAAAAAATAGTTTTTATAACAGGAGTTTAAATTGATTTTTTCGAGTCTGATTTAAAAAAAAATGCATTAACATTTTTATAAATAACTGAAAAACTATTTAAATTAGATGCATGAGAATTGATTAAAAAAATCTTTTTTTAAATTACTTCTACTTTTTACCGATTTAAAAAGTAATTTTTTAAATCGATTACAAGTAAAACTGATTTAAAAAGTTATTTTTTAAATTAATTCTCATGCAACCGATTTAAAAAAGTTTTTAAAATTTCAAATTTGTCGTCTTCAACTAATTAAACCCGTCTCCTTTACACCAAAGTCTCAAATCACCCTCCCTTTCCCTTTTCTCCAAACCTTAACCCTTCCCTTTCATTTCCAATCCTCCTTTCCAAGGTCTCAAAATTCCTCACGGGCATAGCACACTGCATGATTGTTTTGTCGGGGCACACTAGGCACGTGAAGTGTCTCGCGGTGGAGAAGGATCCTGACGCGATGTGTAATGAGCGGCGGTGGATTTTGTATAGTGGGAGTTTGGATAAGTTGGTGAAGGTTTGGAAAATGGGGTCCAAAAGATACTAGGTGCGTGCCAATCACACGTGTTTGTGTGCACAGGAGAATAGTCAAACTGCAAGTGTACGTAATAAATTGATTAATTAGTTAGTATTTGTGCACAAAGAGGAATGTGTATGTCTTGACTTCTAACGATTGTTTGTATATGTTTTGGACATTCAATAGCATGTGGATTATGACTTTCTTTTCTCTTCTTTACTATTTTTTAGTTTTCCTTTTTATGGATTACGCACGGGGAAAGATGTGATTTTATGGACAGATAGTGCATAATCTGAGATCTGCAGTTGTGGCTGAAATGTTGAAGGAAGAGGAAGAGGTTTTGGACGAGATGTTAGAAATACAACCTGTCTTTTTAAATCGGTTATGGAATAACCGAGTTAAAAATACTTTTTTAAATCAGTTCAAAATTCAATTTAAAAAGTCCTTATTTTTTATACTGGCTATATATAAATCGATTCATCAACCAATTTTAAAAGTTGATTTTAATTGATTTAAAAAGTATTTTCTGCAGTAGTGAGTCATGTAATGATTTAATTGACTACCACTAAGTGTATAGATTAACTGACACATAGTTGTTTTAGTTTAACCATTTGTCTCAAGTTCGAGTCCTGGTTAGAGAGTGAGCTTTGCCATATAAGGGTCATTTCTTGATCTCATTTTATGTTGGGTTAAATATGTTTTCAGTTTTCTAAAAATTGATCAGTTTTGGTTTTAGTTCTTAGAATTTTTTTTTTCACTGAATAAAGTCCATCAAATATTAAAAATACTTTAATTAGATCATTGTGCTAAACTCTACTAAACTTTTCTATTAAATGATGGTCATATTAGCTTCCAAGTAAAGTATTTTATTACCTGAAGTGTCCAGTGATAGTTTTTAATAAAAAATGGGGTAATTATTTTTGCTTTAGGGTTAAAAAAATGTGTGGTTTAGGGTTAATCTTATAATAATTTTATTCAAAAAGTATGTTACTAATCTGAATTGGACATAACAATTGACATGGTGACCACATCAGCAAATTAATGGTGACTGTGATGCTAATATGACCATCATTTAATAGAAAGTTAAATAGAGTTTAGTACAGGAATCTAATTAAGGTATTTTTAATATTTAAGGGACTTTATTCAAGAATTTTTTTTTCTGAGAACTAAAATCAAAAAGGGTCAAATTTTGGAGGACCAAAAACATATTTAACTTTTTATACTCCTTCAAACAGCTCTAATACCATTACTATTGACATTTATTGATCTCACAACAACTTATAGGATTTGGAATAATTGTTAATATAGTGGTTTTTTTTCCTTCTTTTTTTTCTGGTTCAATTACAACAAAAATTTTAAATTGCTAGTCTTTTTATTATTTTTAAGTTTAAAACATAATTCGACTTTTAAAATAAAAAAAGATCATTCTCATGCAATTTACCCTTATGTAACAGAGTTCCAAATTCTGGGAATTAAATAAGCTAAAGAGTTCAAATTTATAACATAATATATATAATACTACTTAATAATTAATTTTTACACAGATTAAAACGTTTAATATCTAAATAAGACTTATATAAATAAGTTTTATTTAATTTAGTATAAAAGCCAGTACCACAGGTACGTAACTAGTTTATTTAATCCTAGATAGCATGCCAAGCCAGCAAATTCGTGGGTTTCCCTGTTAGGCTGTTACTGGTTCTAAGGCCAATTCAGTTCAGGCACAGTAGAACCTTCGCACGTTTCTTCTCTTTCTTATTCCATTGCCGCACTTTGAACTTAGGCTAGTGTGGGAGAGCTTGGAATGTCTCCCACCATGGGAGAGGTTTTATGACCGTCAGATAAATGAATTTAATAATCAATAGAGTGGATGATTTTTGCACAACCGGTAGAATAAGTAATATGGGATTATGTGTTTTTTTATAAAAAAATCCACATGTAGTTTTTAAATTACGTGGAAAGCTTTTGTCATCTTCCTCTATCTGACACATTAGGCTTCGTGTGTGACCCATTAAAGCTGCTACCAGACCCATTAGGCTTCACCTTTCCAAAAATGCGTTGGAAAAATGGATCGTGGATCTATTCTCCTCTTCATCTTGTGACATTGATGAGGTCGGGTGTTTCCCATTTTGCGTTGGAGGAATTGATCGTGGATTTGTGTTATCCTTCTGCATCTTGCGACATTCTTAGCCGAGGCCAGCTTCCTATAGTACACCTTATTTGCTACCCAAAGTCGAACACTTTGTTTCCAATGTATCTGATTGTGGCGAAGGAATGTTCGTCTTTATAGTCGGTGGTCTTCCAAAAGACTATGCGCAGTTCAAATGCAGTATAGTGTGGGTGAGGTGCATGCTGCAAAATGAATAAGTGTGGTGTTCGTGTTCTTGATTGCTGAGGTATCTGTGTTGTGAGTTGTTATGTGAAGACATGAGCGAGATGATGATGTGTGTAAGGTATTTGATGAGATGTCTCAGAGGGACATTGTTGCTTGGAATGTCATGATCTCTTGCTGTATTCAAAATAATAGGATTGCTTTGAGTTTGGCGATGTCCTTGTCGCCCCACCTTTTTGTCCTATCACACTCTTGTCCTCAATTTATTAAGTCACTGTTTAGTTGTATCACTCAAAAATACTGTATAATATATAATAATATAGCAGCACCCAGAAAGACAAGCAACAAAAATTAAAACCACTATTAGGGTGTGTTTGGTAGAGAGGAAAGAAATAGAGAAAAAAGAAGAGAAGAGAAGAAAAAAGAAATAGATGAGAAATTGATAGTTGTTTGGTTGAAGAAAAATAAAAGAAAAATGAAAGGAAAGTTAATTTTTGAAGTTATTTTTATATTAATTATTATTATTATGATTATTCATTTTTATTATTAATATTATTTTTATTATTATTAATAATATTTTTTATTATTAATGTTTTATTTATTATTATTATTATTATATTATTATTATTAACTGCAGGGGGGCGGGGGGGTAATCTTCTCATTTCTGCTTTGGAATCAGTTTGGAAGCAGCATAAATCAGTTTGCAAAGCAACAGCCATACAATTTCCACGATAATCTTCTCATTTCAGCAAAGAAATTTTTACATGTGGAGTCCACATTTTTTTTGTACAAAAACCCTCCCTTTCCACTAAACCAAATAAGGAGAAAATGCTATATTCCACTTTTTTCTCTTCTCCTCTCCCCAAGTTCACCCCAACCAAACACACCCTTAATGTGGATGAAAAGCCTGAAAGCAAGAAACCAAACAATTCAGGTAGGGATGATATGGTCTGATGTTTTTTATATAATAAGCTGCAAAAAGAGGTAATCAATTTGAGGAAGTCTTGTGAAATTAAAGATAGTAGTAACAATTGCACTGCGAATACATAGATATGAGAGAATTAGATAAATTGAAAGCATCCCCATAACCACGTTCCATAATATAACCATGAATGCGTTCACCAAATTCCATGGTATTCAAATGAGCACAGGCCTGAAGAGGAAGCAAACAAGTAACGTCATTTAGGCTCACATTTACAACTCGTACTCTGCATAACATCCAACAAACTCAAAGCCTCCCGAGTCCTATTATTTCGAATATAGCGAGAGATCATCACACACCAAGCAACAGTGTCCCTCTGAGACATCTCATCAAACACCTTCGCATTGGTTCCTTTTCTCTTCTTCGAGACTTTGGTTCCTTTTCTAATCCCACACACTTTCATCTTCACCCATCGCATTCTTCTTCAACTTTCTCCACCTTCGTTAGTGGCAGCGATCGACATGCATCTACAAACAGAGCCCAATTGTTGGATTCCATGAGAAACGTCACAAGTGTAAACGATGCTTTGAATTTGTTCCACAAAATGGTTGCAATGAAGCCTTTTCCATGCGCCAAAGACTTCACCCTATTGTTCGGCATTGTTGTGAAGATGAAACATTACACAACTGCCATTTCTCTAATCAAACACGTGCTCCATGGGTGTCAAACCCGATATCTACATTCTCAATATCACAATCAACTGTCTCTGCCGTTTGAACCACACCACGTTTGGGTTCTCTGTTTTGGGGCTTATGTTCAAAATTGGCATGAAGCCCAACATCGTGACTCTTACCACCATCGTTAATGGGCTTTGCGTGGAAGGCAATGTGGCTCAAGCAGTGAGGTATGCTGACCATGCGGAAAACATGGGTTATCAATCTAACAGCGTCACCTACGGAGCAATAATTAATGGATTGTGTAAGGTCGGAGACACATCTGCTGCTATATCATATCTCAGGAAGATGGAAGAAAGAAATTGCAATTTGAATTTTACAGTTTACAAAACAATTATGGATGGTCTTTGCAAGGATGGGATGGTATCTGAGGCTTTGGATTTGTTCTCAGAAATGGCTGGCAAAGGTATTCAACCTAATCTCGTCACTTACACTTCCTTAATTCATGGCCTTTGTAATTTTGATAGATGGAAAGGGGCTGCACCTCTGTTGCGTAACATGATGAGAAAGGGAATCAGGCCAAATGTGCAAACTTTTAATGTTATAGTTGACAGTTTTTGCAAAGAGGGGATGATTTCAAGGGCTAAAAGCATAATAAGTTTCATGGCTCACATGGGGGTGGAACCTAATGTTTTCACATATACATCAATAATTAGTGCTCATTGTTTGCAAAATCAAATGAATGATGCCATGAAAGTATTTGATTTGATGATTCACAAGGGCTGCTTACCAACCGTTGTAACTTATAATTCATTAATCCATGGATGGTGTAAAGCTAAAAACATAAATAAGGCTACGTATCTCTTGGGTGAAATGGTTAACAATGGATTGAATCCGGATGTTGTCACTTGGAGCACTCTTATTGGGGGATTTTGCAAAGCAGGGAAACCGGTAGCTGCAAAAGAATTGTTTTTTATAATGCACAAGCATGACCAACATCCTAATCTCCAAACCTGTGTAATTATCTTGAATGGCCTATTCAAATGTCATTTTCATTTTGAGGCTGTATCATTGTTTAGGGAGTTGGAGAAGATGAATTTGGATCTTGATATTGTAATTTACAATATTATTCTGGATGGAATGTGTAGTTTTGGAAAACTGAATGATGCATGAGAACTCTTTTCTTGTCTGCCAAGTAAAGGCATGAAAATTAATGTGGTTACTTATAACATAATGATTAAAGGTCTATGTAAGGAAGGACTATTGGATGATGCTGACGACTTATTGATGAAAATGGAAGCGAATGGCTGCCCCCCAAACGAGTGCACTTATAATGTCTTTGTCCCAGGATTGCTGAGAAGATATGATATTTCAAGGTCAACAAAATACCTTATGCTAATGAAAGGCAAAGGTTTATCGGCAGATGCTACCACCACAGAATTGCTTGTCAGTTACTTCTCTGCTTATAAAAAAACTAGTGTATTACAAGTGTTTTTGCAGAAGTTTGTTTGATTGTTTAATATTGGTATATTTGAAATACCAACATTTTCTTGAGGGCCAACCTGTTAGCAGAGTCCGGCTTTGATATAAGTTATTCTGCCATTCTTCTTTTTAATATTCTTATAAACAACGTTTGCCTGTTAGGACTAGTATTTTTAATATCTTGTCTCTATCACTTTCATTTATAACATTCCTTGGTGCAAGTTCTTTATTTTATTGCAAACACTTGTAAATCCAATAAGGAAAATATATTTCGTTGGTACAATCAACTTCATCGCTAATATTCTTTCTTTCCCCCATCATTTCTAACAACATAATTCCTTAACTGCAAATATCAGACTTGTGACATACCATTCCAGTATTTCTACAAAAGACGCCAGGAGCAATATATCCTGTAGTTCCTCTAACAACCAACATAGACACATACACTCATTTTCAGAGCATGATTTAGCAAGTCCAAAATCTGAGATGTTTGGGTAAAAGTTCTCATCCAACAGTATGTTGTGATGCTTTATGTCAAAATGAAATATTTGAGTATTCCATGCTCTATGCAAGTCCTCTAGTCCTCGACCAACACCAACTACAATTTGATATAACGTTTGACGATTCAATTGGCAATCAACTGTCAAGATATAAGTCTCATATATAAACTTCTCTACAGACCCATTAGCCAGTTTTGAACACTCTGTGTGTGCATGTTATGTGTGTTATCATTGAGAATTTCTCTAAACAAGGAAAATTAGGGTGTGGTAGATGGCAACATTTCACATCTGTTGATGGTTGAGTTTGATTTAAGTGTAGAACAATTGAAAAAGAGATAGTTATATGTGGTGGAAAGGAATTGAGGTATATGAGGAGGTGTGCTTTTTGAGAGGAGAAAGCAGGGTGGTTGCTCAAAGGTTGACTTAAGACCTTAGTGGGTTTTGATGCCTCTAATAGCTTACATGTCTAACTGAAGAAAGGTGCCAAAGACTGGACATTTTGGATTTTTTTCAGCTACCAGTAGGGCATGCCTTGTATGAACCAAAAAGGCTTGCCAACTGTGCCATAGGCATGAGCCTCACTGAAGGGGCAGCGCCTCAACCAGCAAGAGGCGCTGATCCATTCTGCCACCTCAACAAGTTAGATGTGCCTTATGGCATATTTGATATGTTGTTTTCCTCTGCTTTGGTAAGTAAATTTTTTTTTCAACTAAATACCAGGAAAAAAGTATATTCTTACCTGAGTTGTACACCAAATGCTAGCATTTAAGTAGATATTTTCCATGAAATCATTCGAGCCTCATCATTCTCTTAAATTGTCTTGTTTTATTTTACATGGTTATGCATACTGCAATTGGAAGATGTAGTATTGTAGACTTTTTAATATCTACACTTGCTTTTTAAGAAAAGATTTATAAATAACTAACATCATAGATAAATGGTCAAATTACAACTCTCACTTCCAAAAGAGAAAAGAAAACGAAAAAATCTCCATATCAATCCAACTGTGAGAAAAATCCCTACATGCGAGTTTCTTAGTTACATAAATTTTTTAGAATGGCCTATTCCTGGACATCTTTGTGTCTGCAATGACAGCATACCTAACTATTAGTACTACTGAGATGAAGAATTATATATATATATTAGTCAGTATCATGTGTTAGGAGAAATTCTATTTTGAATTGTTATTTGACTTATTTAACATTGAATTTTGCAGACTGATACACCATTTAAATAAGTAAGTCCAAGTATTATGTTTAATTTTAATTAACTTATTGTCAATTAAGCCAATTGTTATGACACTATTGAATCAAGATAAGAAACATTATTCATATTCAAGGCAAAATGGTATTACTTTATCCTGATTTTCGTTTTAAATTACGAATTTGTGTTTGATTGGGAGATAGCATAGATTAGACGACTAGTACATTGTTAGGTGCATATTAAAACAAAGGCAACATGCTGGAATTTTGACCAATGTTTCTAAAATTAGGAGCTTAACACAAGGAAATGATCCATGATTTTAGAAGCAAATGATCAACCATTTCATAGAAGTTAGCACCTAAAACTGACTCCAAATCACAGAACAATCTCAGAGCAACTTGATTTTATCAATAATTTCCAAACACCTTCACACTTATCAAAATAGAAAGTGGTTGATTCATGAACTTGCAAGTTACCCAACTCAACCGAGTCATTCTAACTTCCATTACTTAGAAAGTTCCATGTGGATAGGACTTGCATGAGGATCACAGTATTCGTTAGTATCAATAAGCGAATAGGTGTCTTACAAACATCAACACATCTTGTCATCATAAATCTTCTTTAGGATTAAAATACATGTCCGTACTCTGCATTCTGTTCATACCGTAAAGTGATATGTAATCATCATGAACATCAACATATCCAAATGCATTCGTGCCAGGAGGACATTCCAGGGAAGCTTCTAGAACTCTATGCTGACCTCCATGGGAATCAATGGAGTATCCTCCTTTATGGTCATGCTCAGATAGACAAAGCTTCACACAACTGTATGTGTGTATCAAATTCATTACTTCGTCATAGTTCCATAACAGTCACTACTAACTAGTTTATTTAATCAGAAATAACTTGCCAAGTCAGCAAATTCCTTAGTCAGCCCTTTTCTATTCCCAGTAAAAAGTTAGTGCAGTTCCGCGCTGTCCTGTTAATCTGATATAAGTTAGGCTCTGTTCACCAAGTTTAACTATTCCCATAAACAATGTTTGCCATTTAGGACTAGTATTTTAAATAAAATATATAGTTCAGCCAAAAACTATTTCTTGCATATTTAAAAGAATCTTTTATAAAAATTGATTAAGCTAATCTAACCATGCAATTAATAGTTTTTTTTTTGTCTGCATCAGTATTACTTGGATAAAACCATGACATCATAACACCTTAAAGAAACAATCTTCAATTTAAACTTAGCATGATGCTTCCAGTGGATTTGGTATGATGGAAATGATTTCAAAGTAATAAAAAAAAAAATCAATCAATAGTGCAAAGCACCAATAGTTTAACTTTCCTTTTTTTTAAGAAAAAAAAAATTATTCTTTATAGAATCCCTTTCATATTATTTCTTATCCATTTTTTATGTTATTGTCAACCAGCCATATGGAGAACCATATGTTATCAAGCTCTTTTAAGACTAGAAGGATCTTGTTACTGACCAGTCCAGTGGCTAAAATTGAACTATCCCATTCATGAGCATGAGTTCTAATATGCTCATCTCATCACTGTCCAGTAAACAAGCATGTCATAATTGGATAATGGATTATGAATACAACATTGGTAGTACCTTTCTTTTCAACTCAATTTATATGTAGTTTTGGTTTCATTATCTGTCAATGTGCAAATTACATTAGTAATAACTTCCTTTTTTAGGTGTGAAAACTGAAAATTTTTGTATTTATGACATAATGTTTAAAGGTCTGTGTATAGAAGGATTAATGGATTATTGGATGATGGTGATAGAACTGGTTTGGTATAAATCGGAAAAATTGGAAAAAAAATAAATATTGAAGATGTATCTCAAATAGCTCAATATCACATGATATATGAAGTGAGAGATGGTTTATACAGAAAAGCAGATATTATCCCTCCCACGTATTTGATGACCTGAACTCTCCTACTACTGAAATTTCAAATCCCAATCTGAAGTACCTCACAAATTCTCCTTCCCACTTATTATAATTTACTATATTCTGGACAATTACAATCTCTCCTACTGTCTTCTGGACAGTTACAACTATCTTCTCCTATTCATTCCTGACCCTCACTCTCTTAATTAATTATCTACCAGACTATTACTATTATTAATAACACCATAAAATTATCTACCAAACAATTTTAATGGGAGATTTGCTTACAATACTCCCCCTTCCCAAAGTTTCACCTTGCCCTCAAGATGAAATTACTTGTCGTGAATAGCGGCAGCTGATTCCCAAGAGTTCTCACAATCTGGAAGATCTTTCCAAGCAATCAACACTTCATCAACCCCTCTTCAGCTCTCACGAATATCGAGCTATGATAGAATACTGAATACCATGTATTGTATATTTAGCATTTGACAGATATATGTCATCAAGGTCTTATAAGACTTGAAGGATTTTGTGAGTAAAAAGTCCAGTGGGTAAAGTTGAACTCTTTTGTTGATCAGTTCTAATAAGCCCATCTCATCACTGCTCAGCGCACAAGCATTTTATAATTAAATAATGGATTATGGATACAAGATCAATAACACCTTTCTTTTGAAGACAATTTAAGTGTAGTTTTGGTTTCATTATCTGTCCATGATTCCATGTTACAAACTACCTTAGTAATAACTCCCTTAATTTATTTATTTCCTTTGAATTTATTTTATAAGAAATTCACCATGGTATACTTACATACGGAATGGTTTGTTGCTGCTTTTTAAGTTTTCTTTCTTTAATTCTCCTTATATATTTTATCTGTTTTCTTTTATATTTGAGTACTTCTCAATTCCTCTATGTTTTAGGTTTCAACAGCTGAGAATACATGCCTATGGTTTCCTTGTATTTCCTGAATATTTTTTGCTTCCAGTTCATGCCCCTTTTTGTTGATTTATTTTCTTAAACAGAGAAAAGCATGGCAACATAGTAATTTGAGGGGTAGTAGACTGAATATGAGTGGAGAAGATTGAACTTTATGATAAAAAGATGCATGATGAGGCTCATGTTGTTGCTTTTCTTTCTGGATAGAGGAAATCAATGGGAAAGTCCAGACCCCTATGACCTTCTTCATTGTGCAAAAAAGAATTGTGTGTGATGAGAGGCTTTATTTGCTGTTTGGTTGAAAATCAATGACTTGCTGGAGTCACACTTTGTTGATAATATGTGAAACCCTGACAACAGCAGCTTCAGAGAGGAAGAGTCAATCACAGAAACCAGTTATGAAGGAGCTTTTTCTGCCACCATCATTCCTTTCAACATCAAGCTTGTTTATTTAAAAAAATTTCTAGTTAAGGACATTCTGAAGGAACCTGAAACTTTTGAGACAAAAGTAGTTGCAAGCTTCCTAAGAATTGGATGTTTCCCAAATGACTACCTTCTGAAATAGTAAAACCATCTTCAGCAAGTCACAGGTAATTTGGCTACCGTAGGTTGATTGTGACAATGCATTGCATTCTAATCAATGTTTCGTTTTGATGACTTTCAAGTGTACAAGTTGGTTTGAAACTTATTCTCATCAACCTCTTGTTTTATACTAGTGCTTGTCAAAAGTAGAAATGACAAACAAAAAAGCAAACTCAAATGTACTTATGTACTCTTTTTGAAAATTGTTAGCTATGACTCGGACAATAGTCCACTTAGTGCTAATTTGTCAAAAATCAAACAAACCCCAAGGTATTTATTATATACTCCTTTTTGACATCATTAGTATGTATTGGTTGATACCGAGTGTGATTAGTCCTAATCCAATAACCACTTATTGGGTGGTGTTCAAATAAATGAAGAAAACCAAATTGTACTTGTTCTAGAGGTTACACTACGCCAGAAATTTGTATATACAACACAATTTATATGATGCTTCAAAATAAAAGTGCCATCTATACAAGTCACGGGCAATAGACGGCGCTTATTTAAATAAGCACTTATTTAAATAAGTGCTGTCTATATGTTTTTTATTTTTTCGTATTCACGAATACATTGCATTGATATTGATAAGTGCGTTAAATTGGGTTAAAATTTCTCCGCTTGCGTGCTCCGTCTCGCTCTTTCATTCACTCCTAGACTTATTTCCCTCGAGTTCGAGTTCATCTTCACGCTTTCTCCCACTCGACGTTTTCAGTCATGAATTGAAGCTCCACTCGTTTTGTTTTGTTCTGTTCGTTCCCTGCTCGTTCTGTTCGTGTTCAGTGCTGCGCTTTGCGTTCCTATTCACATCCACTTGAGCTATACTCACAACCCCTCATTCACTTGCTCCTCTTGTTCATGCTCGACGTTTAAGCTCCATTTCGACTCCTGTTGACGTTACTGTTTGTGTTTCAACTTCACGTTGCTATTCACGTCCCTTGTTGCGCGCTCTGTTCGTGTTATTGTGCGCCTACACTATTACGTGCTACAGTACGTTCCCCCTGTTGCGCGATATTTGTTGTTCGTGTTATCTTTGTGTTCATTATTAATTTGGGTTTTTTGTCTACTTCAATGATAAATACGTGTAATGTGCATAGTTAATGTCATTTTTAGTTTCTAAGAAATGCATGGGGCTTGATTTGTGGTTGAGGTAGTGCCTTATAATAATATAGACAATGCATTCTTATTGTTTTGTTAGTACTTTGTTGCATATTTGCTTTCAATCAGACATAGATGGTGTAGCTTTGTGAATTATTTTTAAGTCTTGAATAATAAATAATAAGATCATTGGTGTTATTGGTTTATTGCAATTATCTTTGTTAGTGACTTTGGAGGGAGGGGGTAATATTCCTTACTATCCTTTTAAACTCACAAAATAAAATAAAACCACTATACTTGTATAAACAATAAGACAATGACACTAACTGGTGCTTGGTACTCCCTCTTAGGGCTACCCGTGACCACACATATTGCAATCCTTTTGCACATGGCACAATCAAGTTGAGAGATTTAAGGATTCCATCTATTACGGTGTGCGTTTTAGAAGTGAAAAGTTGTGAGAGTTAGGAACTTGGACTTCTCAAATGCTTTGGTCAAAGCAAGGAAAAAGGTTGAGACATTTGTCTACAAAGGTGTTGGCCATGCATTTCAAGTGCTACATTGTTATCAGCTTTCCCATTCTTGGACCCAAGTTGAAAAGCTAAGTTAAAAACCATAGTTTTAAGAGTCCATTTTCTACACAATTTGACCTACAAGTCTCCAAACCATATGGAACATCAAAACAGATTTTATAGGATTGAAATGTGACTTGAGTGAATTGATTTCACTCAAAAATCTCAAGCGGATTGAAAATGGCGCAAGTCAAAAGTTTAGGTAAAAACCATAGTTTTAAGAGTCGGTTTTTTACGCAATTTGAGCTACAAGTCTCCAAACCCTATGGGACTAAAAAACAGATTTTATAGGGTTAAAATGTGACTTGAGTGAGTTGGTTTTACTCAAAAATCTCAAGCGGTTTGAAAATGGCGCAAGTTGAAAGTTTAGGTAAAAACCATAGTTTTAGGAGTTGGTTTCCTACGCAATTTGAGCTACAAGTCTCCAAACCCTATGGGACTAAAAAACAGATTTTATAGGGTTAAAATGTGACTTGAGTGAGTTGGTTTCACTCAAAAATTTCAAGCGGTTTGAAAATGGCGCAAGTCGAAAGTTTAGGTAAAAACTATAGTTTTAGGAGTCGGTTTTCTACGCAATTTGAGTTACAAGTCTCCAAACTCTATGGGACTTAAAAAAAAATTTTATAGGGTTAAAATGTGACTTGAGTGAGTTGGTTTCACTCAAAAATCTCAAGCAGTTTGAAAATGGCGCAAGTCGAAAGTTTAGGTAAAAACCATAGTTTTAGGAGTCGGTTTTCTACGCAATTTGAGCTACAAGTCTCCAAACCCTATGGGACTAAAAAATAGCTTTTATAGGGTTAAAATGTGACTTGAGTGAGTTGGTTCACTCAAAAATCCCAAGCAGTTTGAAAATGACACAAGTCGAATATTTAATCATGTTTTATTTTGCACACTTTAGCCATGTTTTAAATGAGTTTTATGTGATGATTTAAGCTTCAAGTGGTTACCATGTGGCTCTACATGTTGTATGTTATAAAAATAAGTAATACTTACTATGTTTAATAATACCTACTATGTTTCATTTCTTATTTAGTAACACTCCTATTTTATGCCCTAAATGATAAACAATTGAAGCCCAACTTGTTTGTGCATTAGGGTATTGTCATTGTTTGAATTTGGCAATTCAAGAACCATGACTCTGTCAATTTCATGGTGACTGTTTCAGACTTGAAATCATTCATAAATTCATGAAATTAACTTGCTTTTGGCTGTAATTTAATGTTACTAAAGTGGCCAAGTCATTACCCTACTTGTATGGAGTCAAACCATGTATAAGTATGTGAATTTGAGTATATTTTTCTGCATAATTCTGCAGTGCAGACCAGCAGCATTTGAGGACCATAAAATCTTGTTTTTATTGAGTGAAAAGTTTTTTAATTGATGCATTATGGTTTGTATATGATCCCTACAAAATTTGTTAAGGTTTGGACACCATTTGAGTGAGTTATGCCACTTGAACTTACCATATGAATAGTAATTTCGGGTTGCAGTACAGCCCCTCTGTTCTTGCATAATTGACACTGTTTTTGTGCTTAAATCATGTTTAATAAGTTAACAATGGATGCCTAAACATATAGGAAAAAGTTTGGAAGGATTTGGTTGTAGATAGTCACAGAAGAGCATGTTTAGTATCATTAGAAGCTTGTTGTCTTGTTTCTATTTCTATGACAGTAGAATCACTTTTAAAATATTATTTTTGTGCAATTGAGTGTTAAACTTACTGGTTACATTTTGCCTTGTAATGCAGGAATATGTAGCAATAGCTGGACGGCATCATTTTTTTTGTCTTGCATTGTAGGAGTACGTATGCAGCAAATAGCTCTAAAGTAGTTAAACTTATTAGTTGTGATAATTGTAAATAGTTCAAGTAGCCAATGTCATGTTTAGATTATATGCAATGTTTAGATTGTAAATAGTTCAACTTGGTAGCCTTTTGTAGAGTAGCCAAACTTAGTAGTTAATTTAACTGTAAATAGTTCAAGTAGCTAGTGTTATGTTTAGATTGTAAATATAGTTCAAGTATATATATATTTTGCATTTGTTATATAATAGAATCACATTTGGCAAGATTAATTAATGCATTTTGGTGGATTCATGTTTCTTGGACTGTTTTTGTTTGTACAAGTTTAGGAAAAAATGAGAATGAATGAAACAGGTTAAAAAAAAAAAGGGACATAGATGGCGCTTTTTTGAAAAAGCGCCATCTATTCCAGACAGATAGATGGCGCTTCCTATAAAAAGTGTCATCTATCTGTCTAGAATAGATGGCGCTTTTTCAAAAAAGTGTCATCTATTTACAACTGAATATACAGCACTTTCCTAAATAAGCATCGTCTATTTGCAAGCACATATACTGAGCTTTTTGAAAAGTGCCATCTATAAAATATACAGCGTCTAAATAAATGACGCTTAAAAAGCGCCATCTTTACACAAAAAAAGCGCCATGTATTAGCATTTTTGGTGTAGTGTTACTCGGACACTTAGCCTTAAGTCAGCTCACTAACTGCCTATCCCGGCTAGCACAACCTCGTATACCTCAGATGATAATTCCTTGCTATCTCGGTCCGATTTAATATCTACCTCGGTACCGCGTGGAAAGCGCCTAACGACAAGGAAAACGTGTAATGAGGCACCAAAACGCATGATGTCACGTGGCACCCAACCGTAACAGAATTTTTCTTCAAAACCCTCTATATAAAGGGCTCCACACTCATAAGGTACACACGCTCTCTCATAATTCACTCATACTTGCACCTTTACTGACTTAAGCATCAGAGTCCTTGCTGGTTGTAACATCTTGTTTTTCCTAATGCGTGATTAAGTGTTTTAATAACTAAAAGTGTTTAGAATTGTTTTGTGATGCTAATGATGGATTGATTTGGTTAAAAACGACATGGATCATTTTTCTGCGAACTGCAAAAGTCGTGATTTGGTGTTGGGTGACAGTTGACAAAATGCTGTCAATTAGCAACGGAATTTTCAGTTTAGCGACGAAATTTTGCCTATAGCAACGGATCTGTTGCCGGGCGACATCTTCGCTGATTTTCACTAATGCTCTTGAGGATGTTGGCGCCGGGCAACAAGTCTGTGGCGCTGGGCGACAAAACCCCTGATTCTCCCTTGTTTTTGAGATGTTTGGTGTCAATTTTGTAGTGCTATGCATGGACCATTAAAGTTGAAACTTTAAGAAACATAAAGGTGAGGTTGAATGCTATTGGTTTATTGTTTGGTGTGATAATTGGGAACTTTGGAAAAATATTTAAACTCCACAAGAAAGACAAATTCATATTGTATGTTGAGGTTATTGTTGTTGTGTATGGTTTGTTATATGTGGTGAAAGTGGTGAATTATCTGTTTGAATTCTTGATTGAACTTAGGAAGTTTGAGATATGTGTTTGAGCCAATCTAGATATGTTGTGAGAGTATTTTGGGTTTTGAGAGAAAAACAATTGAGTTAAATCAGTTTTAGGACAAGGCGAGTGGTTGGGTGAGATTTGGGCCTTAGTGGGTCAAAAGTTCATGTGAGAGCTCCAGGAAGCTCGGATATAAAAGGAGGAGGGGAGGGGGGGTGAAACCCCTCATTCTCTTTTTTTTTCTCTCTCTTCAATTTCTCTCGCCTCATTTCTCTCTCAATCTCTCTTTATAGATTTGAGGTTGATGAGTGTGTTGGAAGCTTTCTAAGCCTGACTTAGTGATTGTGGGGAGAGAAGGGACAAATCTATGAAGATTTTGGCTTAAGACACAAGTTTTCTCAAAGGACCAAAATTCAAGTTTGGAAGCTTTTGAGGTAAGGGAAGCTTACTATTGTTTGATTTCATGTTTGTGGTCGTTGATATGTTGATTTCTTGCCTTGGAAATGGTTGAATCTCTGTGGATCTGGATATATTTGGTGGGTTTGATATTTTGGGAAAAATGGGTTTTTGGAAAGGGATTTTGAGATTGAAGAATGATTTATGAATAAAATTGTTGTATAATCAGTTAGAAATGCATTAAAAGTAGTTATAATTGATTGGGATTGATTGTATAGCAATTAAAAGCCAAGGAATTGAAGAATCGAAGCCCAAATACCCTTCGCATCGCAAGTGACGCCGAGCAATGGCCCCTTTCCGTGGGGCTAGGTTCTTCCCGAGCCTAGAAAATGGCTTCTGGAAGAACGTCGCCGAGCAACAGGTTTCTCCCGTCAGGCGTCAGGGCCGCCGAGCAACATTTTCCTCCCGGCAGGCAACATGTTGTGGTGAATGAAAATTTTATTTTATTTTATTTTGAATGAGAATTGAGTCCAAGTAAGTATGTGAAAGGTAGTTGATTGCCTTGGATTTGATGTTTAGGTGTGATCCTTTAAAATATTGGAAAATAAAATGTTTAGATTTAAAAGAAAGATAAATTCTTACGGTATGCTTGATTTTGAAGATATTTGTGTTGTTATATAATGAATGGTTATGAATGATGTTGATGGCTTATGATGTTGTTGGATATGTGTTGACGTGGAAGGTTGCTTAGATAGGACTTCCACATGTTGTTGTTATTATTCCAAACTTGGTGATTTGTTTTCTTTACTATTGTTTGGATTGGTTTGATAAAATATTAGTAAATGATAATTGAGTGGAAAGTTGCTCAGGTAGAGCCTCCACTAGTTGTAATATGTTGTGATGATGAGATATCTTACTTGTTGACCATGCAAGAGGCTAGATTGGACCTACATGGAGTTGGTAGTGATTGTTGGACCAGAGGTGGTGTTGAGTAGGCCACGTGGTGATATGTTGATTGTTGTTGTTGAGTGGATGGTTGTGATGATGTAATTATATACATGTACATATGGATATTTATGAATGGTCGTGATTGAGTTGTTATCATAGATTATGCATACATGCATATGTGTGGATTGAGGTTGTGTGGGCCTCAAGTCGTGATGTGAGTAGGTATGTAAAATGAAGGGAGACTCGAGTTGGAACTCAGATGGGCCTGAAGGGTGCCAGAGTTGGAACTCAGATGGGCCTGTATGGTGACTAGAATAAGAACTCAGATGGCCCTGGATGGTGACCAGAGTAGGAACTCAGATGGGCCTGAATGGTGACCAGAGTAGGAACTTAGTTGGGACTCCACCCTAGTGCCTACGCCTGATATGTAGAAATCTCTCGAGAGTAGTGTCTTCATGCATTAATTAGTATGGTGATTGATATCACTAAGGAAGAATGTGACTATATATCATGAAATTTTATATATAAGTGAAGTTTTTGTCTATAACTTGTTGGTGGTGGTAATGGTATTGTTGTCGTTGTTGTTATGATTACTTGGTAATTATGGTTGTTTATTGTCGTGGTTGCTATTATGGTTGGAGGTGATGGTAGAGGTATGGATAATGCCTTGTTGTTGATGTTGTTGCTATTTCCTAATTGATTATTGATATGGAATGAATGGATTTTTCTATTACTTTACTTTTAAAATATATGTTTTATTATTTCAAGTAAGCTTACCCTTGCACTATTTGCACATGTGGTTCGTACCTATGATGATCACATCTTTGGCGTGGGAGCAAATTATTGAGTTTTTGGTAGGTTTAGCTTCTCTTAATTGATGATGAAGCTTCGCCTTAGCCAGTAGGGAGATGGAACAAGTATGGAGGGTTACTTTTGTTCCTTTAGAGGAATTGATATTCCTTTTCTTGTTTATTTCTATTAAAAGAATGTAAAGTGTGACCAGCTATAAAGAGAGTGTTTTGTATGCTATATTTATTGATATAAAAATGTTTAATAATGTTGGTGTATGTATTTTCTTTTGAGTTCTTGATGTAACTATTTTGGTTGGAATGAATAGTTTTCTCTATTATTATCTCTAAAGATAAAGAAAGCGAAAAACAAAGACGTATTTTTATAATACTTAATCTAATATCATTATTAAAAGAAGCCTTCTAAGAGATGAAGTAGAAAAGTTGTTATGTAGCGGTAGTGGGTCGTTACACAGGTGCCACCATCGAAGACACTAACAACCATCGTGGGAGCTCGCCAGAGATCCTTCGTTGTGCTCACCACACAACATTGGTGTCGTCTGTGGGAATTGCTTCTGCTCTCTTCATTTTCTTCATCATGTGAAGATCTGTTTGTGATGGTTAGCATGAGAAACCACAAGTTTGTTGTGGCACCTTCGCCATTGAAGCTTCCACCATCGTCGCCTAGGGATGGTGACGTCGCTTCCGTCACGCCTAAAGCGGCCCCTAAGACAAACGGTGTTCTGGCACCGTCAGTCACTATGGCTGACCTTACTGCATTACTGTAGCAGTAGAGAGACGCTGAAGGAACAGGAAAGGATTGTTGTGGAGCTTCGAGCAAAAAGGAGAGTACGAAAGTTATGGAGAGCTACGACCACACTATAAGTTATGCCGACGTTATGTTTTGTGAGCTTTTAGGAAGCTGAAAATTCCAGAATTCGAGTTGATGCCATACAATGAAGATTTGATCAAATTCTTAGGGCATCACATTACGTCGGTGGTATACATAAAGTTACATGTGACCTTTGGGAAACCACCTTCTATAAAGACTATGACCACTCGATTCGTCGTGGTAGATGCCAAATCCTCCTACAATGCCATTATGGGGAGACCAATGCTAAATACCATAGGAGCTATTATCTCAGTCTCAGATCTAGCAATGAAGTTCGTGGGTGATAACATGGAGGTAGTCACTCTACAAGGAGTCTAGAAAAAGGCGAGGGAATGCTATAAGGAGTCTTTGAAAGTTAGTCCTAAACCCGAGATGGAGTACAAACCTAATCTCGGGAAAGGTGAAGTGCTGCTAATGGAATTAGATTGCCAGGATGAGATAAAGCAAGATTCCTAGATACCCCGTCCAGAGCCAAAAGGGGAGTGCATCTCGATCCAAATTGCGAAGGAAGTCGGACAGGTTATGAAAATTGGCGCCAACCTGGATGAGAAAATGAAGGAAGACCTATTAGCTCTCATGAAGAACAATGTTGGCTTGTTTGCTTGGAAGTCAGCAGACATGCCCGGGATAGATCCTAATTTCTTTTGCCATCGGTTAGAGGTGGATCCTTCAGTAAAGCTGGTGTGTCAACAAAGAAGGAAGATGGCCCCAGAGCGCTTATAGAAGATTGATAGGCAGGTTGATGAACTGTTGAAAGTTGGGTTCATCCGAGATGTGAAATATACCACTTGGCTTACCAACGTGGTACTTGTTAAGAAACAAAATGGCAAATGGAGGATGTGTGTTGATTACATTGATCTTAACAAGCACTGCCCAAAAGATTCATATCCTCTCCCCGACATCAATAAACTAGTATATGGTTCTTCCGGGTTTTGTTATCTGTCCTTCATAGATGCTTACTCGGGATATAACCAAACTCCTCTATACCCGAGTGACCAGAGAAGACTGCCTTCATGACTGAGAAGGCTAATTATTGTTATAAGGTCATGTCTTTCGGGCTAAAGAACACCAGAGCCACGTATCAGAGGATGATGAATAAGGTGTTTGAGGCGTAGATAGGGCGAAACTTAGAAGTATACTTGGACGATATGATTGTGAAGATTGCCACTCCCAAGGTGCACCTTTAAGATTTAGAGGAAACTTTTGCCCAGCTAGCAAAGTATAACATGAGGTTGAACCCCAATAAATGTATGTTTAGAGTTTCGACGGCAAAATTCTTGAGGTATATGTTATCTAAAAGGGGCATCTAGTTAAACCCAGAGAAATGCCAGGTTATACTAGAAATAAAAAGCCTCAGAACGTGAAGGAGGCTTAGAAGTTAACAGGGCGCCTAACTACGTTAACAAGGTTCATTGCCAAATCGGCACAGAATGCCCTTCCCTTTTTTCGGCTTTTGAGGAAGGGCAAACCTTTTGAATGGACTGAGGATTGTGAAGCCGCATTCAAAAAGTTGAAAGAAACTTTGTCATCTCCCCCTTACTCGTTAAACCCGAGCCGGGACGAAGCTATGAGTGCCGCATTAATAAAGGAGACATCAGACAGGCAAAAGTCGGTTTATTTTGTAAGCAGAGCCCTCCAAGGTGTTGAGCCAAGATGTCTAAAGATGGAGAGGGTTGTATTTGCACTCGTTATAGTAGCAAGACAGCTCAGACCGTATTTCTAGTCGCATCAAATTGTGGTGAGAACGGATTAGCCAATCTGACATATTTTGCACAGATTGGAGTTAGCTGGAAGGATGATGGCTTAGGCTATTGAATTATCTGAGCATGGGATTTAGTATGAACCAAGGCAGACACTCGAAGCCCAAGCACTAGTTGACTTTATAGCCGAGTTGACTCCCACAGATTCTTTTTCCAAAGCATGACCTGGACCCTCTTTATTGATGGTTCATTTAATGAAAAAGGTAGTGGAGTCGGCATATTGTTAGAATCGGCAGATGGAGTTGTGTTGGAGCAATCCTTGACTTTTACATTCCCTACCTCTAACAACCAGGTAGAATATGAAGCATGCGTAGCCGGGTTGATCATGGCATCCGACATTAGTGTTACCTCGCTACGTGCGTATAGCAATCGCAATTGATGATTTTGCAGATCAATGGGGTATACCAAGTTAAAGAGCCGATGTTGCAAAAATATTTGGCAAAAGTGAAGACTCTTCTCACAAGTTTTGACAAGATAGATTTTGTCTATATTTCCTGCGAGAAGAATGTCAAGGCCAACATCTTATCCAAGCTGGCAAGCACAAAGTCTTCTAGTAATAAGAGGTTGGTCATCCAGCAAACAATCCACAAGCCTAATCTCGTGATGATAGTAGAGTCGGAGCTGAGTTGGATGGCACCTATTATTGACTACCTAAAAGAAAACATCACTCTGGAAGATAAGAAGGAAGCAAGGAGGCTAGAAAAGTCGGCTGCGCATTTTTGTATTGTCAACGACAATCATGAAGGATGTTGTGGTCAACACCTAAGAGGCAAAGCCCTGGCCAAGAAAACACTCAAAGCAAGATATTATTGGTTGACATTAGAAAATGATACTATGGAGTTTACTAAAAAATATGATAGATGCCAGAAGTGTTCCAACATTCATCTCACCCCTCCTGAAGAATTGAGCACGCTCACTTCCCCTTAGCCTTTTATTTGGTGAGGGATCGATATACTTGGCCCTTTTCCGAAGGCGCTAGGTCAAATGAAGTATCTAATGGTAGTAATCGATTACTTCACCAAGTGGATTGAAGCAGAAGCACTAGCCACTATCACAGCTCGGAATGTGGAAAACTTTGTATTCCGATAGATTATTTGTAGGTTCGAGGATACCAGATGTCATGGTGTTAGACAACAACACACAATTTACAGACAAGAGTTTTCAGGAATTCTTGGTTGGGTTGAAGATAAAGCAACACTTTACCTCAGTTGAACACCCCTAGACAAACGAGCAAGTGTGACACCCATTCACATTGAACACAACCCATACTTATTTACTTATTTAATAATGCGAGTAAATTTTTCTCTGTTTTTAATAATAGAAAATTTGTAAATAGTAAAAAAAATTAAATTTGTATGTATTCATCGTAGAACTGTACATTATGATTTCATAATCAAAAAAATTATTGAAATATAGGGAGATTAAGATATACATCAAAATAGTTACTACTTATTCTCAGTACATCAAAAAGATCCTAGTCAGAGCAGTGTTCGACTACTCTATCCCATAATATAACAAAAGCTATCAGACTAGCCCTATAGGTCTTCATCAACAGCTGAGTCTTCATTAACCGCGATCAATCATGCATACAATGAAAATAATGGAGTGAGGTGATTTGTTCTAATATGACTTTTACATGTATGGCAGGAATAATACCACACAATACAGATAAAACAAAGTTGGCAATAAAAAGGGAACCTAAAGTTTATTCTATGTTATACAATTCTTGACTCGATATGGATCCATATTTTCCATTAGTGGGTAATAGTTCATAACAGAACTTGGGAAGTGACTGGGAGTACATATACCTCTCTCAACACCATCACATGGTACAATCCTTGTCATCATTGAGGAACAAAATAACAATTTAGGATATCCATTTATAGAGATATACTCTCACCAATCCTGGTGATGCTGAGTAGTTGTCAAGGTTATCAAGTTGGTTAAGTGATTGTCTCGGCTCAAGAGCGCTACCTTGGCCATTAGGATGCTCACCACTCGATACCATACCCTCTAGACCTAACCATGGGTCCTGCTTTTCATCCCGCAGTGTACCAAACTGTAGCTTCCCTAGCAAGGTGTCATGCAACTGCATGTCACTTGCTTTACATTATTCACTAATTTATCACTTCCTACTTCTTAAACAGAGGTTTCTCTGGTCTCAATTAATTTGAGTACTAGTACAATCAACATTTCTGCCTTATATTGTAAAAATTGCACAATATCAAAACAAAATAATGACATAGTAATTATAATTTAATTACTAAAATTTTGGCAGAATAACAACTAAATAAATACATTTTAATTTTCTAAATTTGAGTAGAGTAACAGCTTAGCAAATGCATTTTAATTTTCCAAAATTGAGCAGAGTAACAGCTTAGCAAGTGCATTTTTATTTTCTAAAATTGAGCAGCATAACAACTTAGTAATTATAATTTAATAATTTAAATTTGGGCAGAGTAACAACTTAGCAAAAATTAAAGTTTAACACTAAACAATATAACAATAATAATACTAATAAAACTTAAGCCTAAATGGGTTTAGGGGAAAACCCTTCCTACCAACATGCAAAGTGACAATAATTTAGAACCAACCCCACTCCCCCCATACCTCTAAGGTGGTTGATGAAGAGGATGGAATTGTTGGTGAAAAGCTTCTAGGAGGAGAAATTCTACTTGTTGAAAACTGGCAAAATTTTAACATAAAAACTAAATAAGAAAAATTTCTAGAGAGAGAAGATTTTAGAGAGAAAGGCTCTCTAGCTTATGGAGGAGAAGAATGGTGAAAATCTTGTCCAAAGGCATGCCTATTTATAGAGAAAAAATGAGATTAGGTGTCCACTTTGATGACATAAGCCATTATGTCATAAATCCCATTTTTGATTTATTTTAATTAATTTAGGGACACATATCAAAGTTAGAGTGATGAATAAGCTATTTCTAGGTTGTGGACGTACTCCCTTAGCTATCCAACTTTTAGATGTCAATTTTATCTACAGGTAAATTAACCAATATCGATAAAATCGCCTAAACTTGAAAAAAATTGACTTTTAATATCAAAAAAATGCAATTAAATGTAAAAATGGAAAAATACAGTATTTTTCATAAAAAAATAAATTTCTAATAATTAATTTTAATTTTTATAAATTTATTTCAAATTTTATCTATTTATTTTGTATTTTTAAGCTAAAAAAAATTCATAATAAATCCATTTTAATTCAATAAATACCAAAATTTTTAGGAAAATTCTAAAATTAAATATTTCACCTATAAAAAAACTGAAATTACCATTTTCACTATTTTTGGATGTCAAACCAATACTAGCTGGCTTGTGAGACACCTAAGGGCATTTTGGTCATTTTACACAGAAATTCTAGAAATTTTCCAAATTTATATTTTAATATATATGACATGATTCCAAGCTCAAATTGACATTTTAATATCAATTGAATCTTTTTCTCATGTTAGCCCTTAATGTTGAAAAATAAGGATAAAATTGTCATTTTGTAATTTTTTCGGGCTCCAGCTCGGAAAAATTATTACAAATTACTATTAAATATATCTTGAAATTTTGAGCATAATGAAGGTAATCAGAATTTTGAAATTCCTTCCCAATTTTTTAGAATTACATAGTCAATTATCAAAAAAATAGTGGAAAAGCTAAATAAGAGTGTTACATTTTTCACTATTTTTATTTCAAAATAAAACTTTTATAATTAAAATACACCTAGTATAAAATTTTAAAAATACTTTGAAGTTAAAAAGTATCTGGTCTATTCTCGCAGTCAACTAGGGGTATTTTGGTCATTTCACAAAAATTGTCTTAATAAATTTCTGAAAATTTTCTAAAATTATTATTAATTATTCTAAGCACATAAATGACTTAAAAATAAATTTTAGACACTTCTAACTATTTTTATCTATTCTCTCAATTATCTAGTCCTTTTAGGGGCAAAATAGTCATTTTACCCTTTTCCAAAAATAGGGGTGTTATAGCAAGCAGAGGCGGCAAACAGAGTCATCCTTCGAGGACTCAGATGGCACTTGAACAAAGTGAAGGGGTGTTGGGTTGAGCAACTACCATACGTCCTTTAGGCATACCACACAACCCCCCACTTTTCCACTAGAGAGTCTCATTTCCGCCTTACCTATGGCATGGAGGCAATGATCCCAACTGAAATTAGAGAGCCGACTGGAAAGTGCCCAACCTGAAATTAGAAGATAACGATAGACTCCTCTGAACCAAGTTAGATATTGTCAAAGAAAGAAGAAAGGTTGCAACCATAAGAGAAACAACCCTGAAGAGACAGGTTGCAGCAAGATACAACAAGAAGGTTATTCCTCGTACCTTTGAGCCTGGAGATCTGGTACTAAGGCATGCTGACATTGGAGGGAAGAATGTCAGGCAAGGGAAGCTTGTTGAAAAATGGGAAGGCCTTTATCGGGTTACCTCGAAGACTAGCACAGGGGCATGTGCCCTGGAAACGTTACCCGTGGTTACCATCCAATGGACATGGAACGCGAGTAACCTCATACGGTATTATAGCTAAAGCACGATCGGTAATGAAGTCTAAATGATTCTTTGATTTGTTATAAGGCAATTTTTGTTCATAGTGCAGCTAGGCTGAGTTGCATACTACAATTCGTAACTCTTGTACTATTTTTTGACTCACGTGATTAATAAAATGAGAGTTTTTCTGGCCTAGAAAACAAAGCGCAAGGCGAAACAGATTAAGGCAAGGAAGAAAGCGTAATAAAGAAAGAAAGGCTCCCACCTTATGTATATGGATTTGCTCCAGCCAGGGTGGGAAAAATTACTATCCCGTGTATGTGGATTTGCTCCAGCCAGGATAAAAAATGCTACCTTGTGTATATGGATTCACTCCAGCAGGGGTAGAAAAAGACTTCCACCTAATGTACGTGGATTCGCTACAGCCAAGGTAAGAAGATAACCATCCCATGTACGTGGATTTGCTCCAGTTGGGGTGGAAAATATGCTACCTCGCGTACATGGATTCACTCCATCCGAGGTAGGAAGATAACCACCCCGTGTACGTGGATTCACTCTAGCTGGGGTGGAAAAGTTACTACCCCGTGTACGTGGATTCGCTCCAGTCGGGGAAAAAAAAGTTATCACCTCGTGTCTGTAGATTCGCTTCAGCCGAGGTTTAAGATGAACAAGCAGAAGTTCATCAAGATAGCAAAGAAGATGAAATCAAGAAGTGCGCAAAGCTATAAACGTGAAGTGCTAACGGTAGATACTATAAAATGAGGACAAAGCGTGATAAACTATTTAGCCTTTACAAGTCGCGTGAAGGAACAAGATGAAAAGAGATAAAATAAACAAAGATATACAGGAATATACATTATGTACTTACTGTCTAAATTTTGAAGTACTTAAACTATCAAGATATCTTGAAATAGAAATTGTTAAAAAAAATACAAGTTAAGCTTGCATCCCAACCCTTCACTATCCAACATTGGTAGCATCTTGATCGGCAGCATCAGGGTGAGAGGCAGTAGCGACCCCAGCACCAAGATCATCACCTAAAACCACAACCTCATCTAAAGGAGGGGTTGTCAGTGTCACATGTGGGGTCGATATAAAACTATCTGCAAGTTGCCCTTCGACATCTTACTTGTCAACATTCAATCTAAAATCGACCCTGAAACCTGGTTGCTCCAAATCGACCTCGGTCTCTTCATTAGCATTACCTTCAAGGTCAGAACCAGCTACAGGAACAGTGGGATTTGCCGGGACCATCTCACCATTAATGTTTGCATGCCAAACGTCGTCGATGATTTCGTAATTGGCCTAGGCGCACTCAATGTTCATGTTCCACTGGAGGAGATAACGCACTTGTTCCATTGTGTTCTCAAAGGAAAGCTGGATAGACTCCATCCAGCAGCAACGCATTTGTTGAGACTCTTCCTGAGAAGTTGCCACGCTGGCCTCTAGCTCCTATACTTTAGCTTCAAGATCTTGAACTTTACTTTTGAAAGCTTTAAGCTGGGAAAAAAGATTCAACTGCAGCTGTACATACTTGGCATTGGCGGCAAGCAATTTCACCTGAAGGTATATTTCGATCTTCTCCAACCGCCTTTTCTTAGATCGCTTGTCTGCCAGCTGTTCCTTTAAATTGCGCATGCTTTCCTCCAGCTCAACGAAGCAAAGCAATGGCTGGACTCCTCCTTGTCTTTGCACGCCCCCTCCTTGACCTACTTCAGCCTAGTAATAATGGCATCATTCTCGGCCAGGACATCTAGGGGATTCTTGTCGCCATAGGCCTCCCTCATTAGCATATATAGAGAATACCCGCGAAACATGTGACTAAAGAGAGAGCCCAATCCCTCCATCCCTTCCTACATGTCCTTTATTTCGCCAAGTATGCTCTCCTCGAAGACAAAAGAGCAGCCGACCAAGATCTACCTATCAGCCCATTCACTAGGAGAAGCAATGGAAGGAGTGGGGGCACTTCGCTGCCTCTTGGAAGGTGGCTCCCCTTGTATTTCACCATTGGCAGCTCTTTTCTCTGTGGTTGGGGTAGCTTGGGATATCTCGGCCGATACAACATCAAGAACCTCCGCCCCCATAGCCATCACAGGAGAGGGTGCCTTGGTAGGAGCTGGCACAGGCCTAGCCTCAGCCTCTCGAATCATAATTCCTTTGCTCGCGGGGCGAGCTGCAAGAGTAGGGACCTTGCTCTTGTTAGCAATAGCAACAGTTTGTCTCCCCTTGGTCTTTCTTGGCTCCTTGGGCTTTGCGGCCTTTTCCTGTTGAAGCGCCAAGGTAAAGTCAGTCATCTTAGATTTCACCATGTTTTTTGCAGAAAAAATTATGAACTTGATTAGCATGCCAAAGTGGTAAGTAATGCATAAAAACAAAAGACAACAATAAAGCGAATTAATAAAATTCACATGCAAATACACCAAAATTCCATCGGTACTCTGAAGGAGTAGTTTTGATAAGCCATTGGTAGGGAATCCGGTCCTGCAAATTCTTTATTAATTTAGAAAAGTGATTCCGGGTTCTCAACTCATTTGGGGTTAACTCACTCTCTCGGATTGTAAATCGGTTGGAATCTAGGCAGTAATAGCCATATGACCAATATAGGGGAAACTGAGGTTTCGTTACATTTTCCCCCGTGTCCAGTACAACTAAAAGAGCCTCCCAGCTTTCTTTGCGGGGGTGAAGGAAGAAGAATTTGTCTTTGTATTCCTTATAAGACTACTAGAAGGGCTTTAGCAACGCTCGGCCACAAACGCTGCGAAAGGACACCAAGGAGAATTTGTTCTCGTAGGTCTAGTGGATAGGAGAAAAATAATACAAGAATAAATTCAAAGTGCAAACTACCCTGTCCCAACTGCATAAATTTTCAAACGCAACAATGAATGCCCAAGAGTTCAAATGGGGTTGTGAGGGGGCGACATTACGGAGGTTCAGGATGAAAACTTGGAAGTTAGTGAAAGGAAGCCTAACCCTGAGATGCTTGAAGAAGGTTAGGTACATTGACAGAAAATCAGGGTATAAACATCCAGCCGCTGCAGCTATAGCGTTATTCAGTGGAGTTCCTATATTTTCTTTGGACCTTTGGGAGTAGATCCTATTGTCATCCCTCGGAGCCATTACATCAAAAGTCATGTTGATGGCACCTCGGCTCAACTCTAGGCGACCCGATAGCGCATCTAATACCGCCTGGTTGAAGCAAGGCCGAGTTCCAGCAATCTCCTTGTCTACCCAATCAACGTTGAGGTTTGCCATGTCGTAGTAGGACTCTAGAGTGGTCTCCACATTCCTTATAGTCTTCCCTATCTCCTTGTCAAAAATATTGGAAGAATGGCCAGATTCAGCTGATTGAGATGCAACCTCGGCGTCCCTCTTTGCCAACATGGTCACCCCAAACGAGCTCTTAGGTCTAGAAGGGATCTTTATCAAGTTTAGAAATTGCATCCAAGCCTTGGCATACTCCAGCACCTCGTCGGGGCCGTACGACATTCCCACAGCCTTTAGGTGACTTCGGCATTTTTCTAGAACTTCGAGACAAATAATGATTTCTGGTGGAGGTGGTTCCTTTGGGTCAGCTGTCAGTGGTCGTTCATTTCTCCTCCTCGCCGTTCTCCCTTTATCCTGAATGGCCACCCTCTCGTGAGTAGCGGCAGGAGCAGCCGAAGAACCGACACAGTATCCGTCACCGCCACAGCCCTCGGAGGACCTTCGCTGGTTGGTGGGTTGAGACGGAGACAAGGTTGGAGACCAAAATAACCAATTGGCGACAAAACCTGCTGAGTGACCGCCGCGTGCAGAAGATGGAGCGTTGCATCTGTGCAAGTCCATCTTCAACAAAACAAATAAAGGAAAAATGTATATATATACAGTGCAATGCAAGAAAAGACTCAATAAAGACGAAAGATAGGGATGAGAACATTATCTCAGTTTGAAAAAATAAACAGGTGCTGGAGAAGTAAACAAAGTCGACAAGAAGCACCAAAGCTTTTGCCAGAAGGGAAGTCGCAGAAGGCACAGAGAAGCTCTCGCAAAAGGAAGAAGGCAGCAGTAAAAGTGAAAGTGAGCAGGGTAAACAATTAAAATGACGATATATAATACATGGGCCCATGCCACTATTGGGCCCAAATCCATAAAAATTTGAAAACAAGTGCAAGAATTTACGTAACCGCCTAAATCTTTTGGAACTCAAAAGGCCACAGATGTAATACTCCTTTAATTCTAAATATAATTCATATTAATTTAATTATTACTTTAAGTTGATGAAAATGTGAGTAAATTTTTTTTTTCAATAATAGAAAAACAGAATTTAGAAATAGAAGTGAAATGATAAAAACTGCTTATGTATATATACATCCAACTGTACATCATGGTTTGAGTAATACATAATAGTTAAAGAGAAAACAAAAGTACATCAAAAGACATATACATAAAAAAGATCTTATACAGAGCAATATTTATCTACCCTATCCCGTAAGAAAAATATTATAAACTAGGTCTACAATCTGGAGGAGTATCCCCTGGCTCATCCTCAACATCATCAGGCATTGCTATCATCTTCAATAATCACGATTGAACATGCATAACAAAAATAATGGAGTGAGGTGATTTGTTCTAAATCACTTTTACATGTATGGTAGGAATTTAAATACAATTAATGAAGGGAACCTAGGGTTTATTCTAAGTTATACTACACTACCCTTGACTTGGTATGGATTCATACTTCCCATTAGTGAGTAATAGTTCTCGACAGAACCTAGGAAGTGGCTGGGAGTACATATACCTCATCAACATCATCACATGGTACAGTCCTCATCATCAATGAGGAACAAATATCAGTTAGGACATCCATTTATAGAGGTATACTCTCAAACTAATCCTGGAATGTTGAGCAATTGTCGGGGTAATCGAGCTTGGTCAGGTGAATATCTTAGCTCACGGGCGCTACCCTGGCTATTAGGACTTTCACCACTTGATGCCTACCCCTGAGACCTCCCCATATGGGTCCCTGCCTTTCATTTCTCAGTGTACCAAACTATAACTTCCCTAACAGGGTGTCATGCCACTGCATGTCCCTTGCTTTACATTACTCACTGATCTATTAATTTCTAAAGGTTCACCCTGGTCTCAAAAATTTGAGCACCAGTACAATTTCTACTAATATCTTTGTCTTATATTACAGAGATTTGATCCATACATATCATTCACATAATTTATAATTCAAATTAAAGCACATAATCAATAATTCAATAAAAATAAAGACATACAAATTAAAATAAAGACTGATAATTAAGAAATAAATCATAGAATGGTCAGAAATTTCATAAAAATAATTTTTAAGCTTAGAAAAATAATTAGAATTTTATCATGAATTTTTAGAAATTTTTCGAAAATTTTTGAAATTTAGTACTTTTAAGAAAAATGTGTCTATAGGCACTTATAGAGCACAATTAGAAGTACTAAATAAGCTTTAAAATTTATGAAATTTTTACAAATGGTCTATTTGTGTGTCTAGACCTTACTTGAACGATAAAAACTTAAACTAAAATTTCTACAATAGTTTTCTAAAAATAAATTCATAAATAGCTCATAAAATAATTTTTATACTTAGTTTCATATTATGAGATTTATGGTTTATTTCTTCTACTATTTTTGCTAAACTAATTGAGTATTATTAAAATTTGATAATATAATAATTTAATTATCTATTATAACAGCTAAAAATATTTTTCCTAAATTTGGGCAATATAACAACTTAGTAATTCTACTATAATTGTTTGAATTCGAGCAATATAACAACTTAATAATTATACTATAGTTGTTTAAATTTGAGCAGCATAATTACTTAATAAATGTATTTTAATTATCTAAAATTGAGCAGCATAACAACTTAGTAAAAGCTTGAATTTAATATTAAACATTATAATATTTATAAAACTTAATAAACTTAAACATCGAAAGGTTTAGGAGAAAACCTTTCCTACCAACATGCAAAGTAATTGAAAATTAGAACCAACCCCACTCCCCTCATTACCTCAAAGAGTTGGTGAAGTTGTTGGTACAGAGCTCCTATGAAGAGGATTTTTACTAGTTAATGAAAACTAGTAGAATTTTGGTGTAAGAAAAAAAAAATTATGGAGGAAGGTGGCTGTGGAGGAGATTTTGGCTATCTCAATGGAGGAAAAGGATGAAGAATTCAGCTTCTATGGAGGGGGTATTTATAGAGGAAGGGTGAGCTTAGGTGTCCATGGAGTGAAGTCATGCATGACATACAAATTTTAATTTTTTCTTTTTCTTTTTAGCTTAATTAAGGACAAATATTACATTTAGGTGATGAATCACCTCCCCTCTAGAGTTTCAACATGGGATAGCAGCTGTTCCAAAGAATCTCAGTATAAATATTACCTGTAATTGAGTTAGCCTGTATTGATAAAATCATCTAAACTTGATTAAATTAACTTTTAATATCAAAATAATTAATTTAAACATAAATTTCAACAAATGTATTATTTTTCATCAAAAATAATTTCTAAAAATAATTTTTATTTGTATTTTATTTTTTTCGAATTATAAATATATATATTATATATTTTAAGCTTAGAAAATTCATATTAAATCCATTGTAATTCAATAAATGCTCAAATTTTTATGAAAATTTTAAAATTACATATTTTACCTAGAAATGTACTAAAAATATTATTTTCACCATTTTTGGATGTCAAACCAATACTGAGTTAGTTATTTGACAACTAGGGATATTTTGGTCATTTTGTACAAGAATTTCAGAAAATTCCTAGAAAATTTTCAAAATTATATTTTAATACATATGACATGATTTTAAACTCAAATTGACATTTTAATGTCAATTGAATCCTTTTCTCATATCAGTCCTTAATATTGACAAATAAAGACAAAATCGTCATTTTCTAATTTTTCTGGACTTCGGTTCGAAAAAATTATTAAAAATCACAATTAGATAGTTTTTGATATTCTGAGTTTAACCGTGGAAATCAGAATTTTTAGATTCCTTCCCGATTTTTCAGAATTAAATATAGAATAAATAAATAAATAAAACAATTAATTAAGTAAAAGTAAGGGTGTTACAGCAAATTTCAAGAGACTTTGAATCATTGTGCATTTAATGCGCCATAGTTGTCTCAAAAATGCAGCAAAGCTGTCTTACAAGATGAAAAGACACGAACTGAACCGTTCGAATCCAAATAACCTTAAGCTAGCAATGTTTTTATCAAAAACCTTACCAGCTTGGGGGCAACATCATCCCGGAGGCCATTCTAAACTTTCAAGTCGGCGATGCTTCTTCTAAATATCACTAGCTTAGGGGCAACTGTTCTGGGACCGACCTAGGCTCTTATGCTGACGATGCTTTTTCCAAGTATCACCGGCTTAAGAGCAACTATTCTGGAGGTTACTCAGACACTCAGCCTTAAGTTGGCTCACTTGTTATCTATCTCGGCCAGCATAGCCTCGTATACCCTGGATGATATCTCCTTGCTATTCGGTCCAATTTTATATCTACCTCGGTACAGCGTGGAAAGCATCTAACGGCAAGGAAAACATGTAATGAGGCACCCAAACACATGATGTCACGTGGCACCCAACCTTAATAGAATTTCCCTCCAAAACACTCTATATGAAGGGCTCCACACTCATAAGATACACACGCTCTCTCATAATTCACTCATATTTATACCTTTACTGACTTAAGCATCGGAGTCCTTACAGGTGCCACCACCAGAGACGTTAACAACCACCGTGGGAGCTTGTTGGAGATCCTTCATTGTACTTACCACACAACAGTACTCATCATGAACAAGAAAAAGAATACTTTTCAAAATTATATTACAATGGAAATAAAATTATCTATACAAAAGCCCGAAGGTAAAACCCCAGTATGTCTAGTCTTCTCTTTTAGTGAGCTGCTATAATAGATATCATCAAAAGTTTTATCAATAGGCATCATCAAAGAGTTTATTATTGACTACAAAAAAATTTAGACTTCAAATACGATCATAGTAGAAGTCAATATTTATGTAGAGTTAAGTGTAGACCGAGGAAGGAAAAAAAAAAAAAAGTAAAGAAAATAATGTAGTTGAGCAGACTTTCACTATCTTTGTCTTTTGTTTCTCTCTCTCTCTCTCTCTCTCTCTTTTGGAGGTTTGGAGTTTATATTTAAACTCAAATTCCATAAGTTTGTTTAATTTGGTTATTAGGGACCTAGGATGGTGTTGCAGGGCTACATGGGTGATGAAATATCTCTGTTACGTTACAACTTTTACTTGTATAAATATAATTGACGGTGGATTTGTGGCATAATTTTGAACAAATAAAAATATTGATATAATTATAAAAAAAATAAAAAAACAATTTTAATATAAAATTTATTTACAGAATTAGAACTTTTAAATGATATTATAAATGCTGAAATTAAAATATCACTTGAAATATTAAATTTTATAACAAAAAGTGAACTCTTTTTTAAAATCATGAATAGTGTGTAGAATATTATTAATTATTTCCATTACTATATAATTTCATTCGAAAGAAGTTTTTAAAACTAAAACCGATAAATCTTGTTTAGGTTTTTTATTTTATTAATTGAAAAGGTGTTAATTTCCAAACTTGATTATACAAATTTATTACACCACAAAAAGCAAGAAAAATAATTTTAAATGATTGTTTAAATCAAATATATTCTACTTCATTAGAAAGCCTTAATATAACTTTTGTCTAAGATCTTAAATACTTTAAAATTTATATTTAGGATAATTTTTAATTAGTAGACAACATATAATTTTACACTGATAATATATAGATATTGAGCTCTTACTTAATATACAAATTTTAAAAGTTTATTCTTTATTTTTAAATTATAATTAAATAAACCAAAGAATTCAAATTTATAACATAATTTCTATGTACTAACATTATAAAAAGTTTTACATTGTTAATTAAATAATCAACTAAAAATCATAATTGATATGACTTTTAAGTTAATTATTTAAAAAGTTGATAAATTTATCATGACGATTTGTGTAACGACCCTCTACCGCCACAGTACTACAAACAAACCCCTATATATATATATATATATATATATATATATACATAATAATAATAATCAATCCACAAGTTACTCTAAAACATATAAGGTATGAAATAATACTGTATATAGATCCATTATCATATATATACAATACCAAGGGAGAAATACAAAAGCAAAACTCCCTATAGCTAGTCAACTATACAACATATACGATCAAAATCCAAAATAAATAGAAAGAGCTTCTAGAAAAGCTCCACCCAAAAGGGCCTCACAAAAAAATCTTCATCTGAGACCTTCTCCATTAGCTCTAAGACGCTGTATCTGTGGACGTCTCTCCCCCTGCTCCCACACCAAAATGACGTGATCATCACAGTCACAGCAACATAACAATAGCAATAAGATATCCAACCAACAACAGAACAAGGAAAGGGTAAGCTTACGAAATAAAGATTAACATATAATGTTTAATCCAACATATTCAAAATCATTAATCACACCAATATGGAAACTAAATTATCAAATAAACGGGTCTACATACATTACAGTGTATCACACACCACATCACATACTATGATATCAACCCCATATGTTAATGTATGAATGACACGACTCTCGAGAGATTTCTACATTTCGGGCGATCAGTCAGGTCTTATCCCCTACTATGGCCATACACCATTTAGGGATTGCCAAAACTCTAATCAGTTGGATAAGCTTATGGTTGTTAGGATAAGTGAATGTGGGTGGTGGTATACCGCGACACAAGGCCTGCACTGCTTTGGCCCCTGCGGGATTTACCCATCTACTCATCCCCTAGGCCCAGCTTTCAGACCCCACTTCTCATCCAGGCACTAGGTTGGAGGCTCGTCTGAGCTGTAGCTCCATTCACCTCTAACTTCCATGCCTACCTGCATACGGCATAAGGCCCATACTATCTCAGCCAACAACATATGCATGTATGCATGAGCCACAATACCACAACAAAACAAATTATATATGTGTATCAACACAACAACAGCATCACACTACCACGTGGTCTACTCAGCACCACCTGTGGTCCAACAACGATTATCAACACCATGCAGGCCCATTCCAGCCTCCAACATAGTCAATAATATCATACACCACAAATGGAGGTCCTATCTAAGCAACCTTCCACTTCACAACCAATCCAACAATCAATTACAATTTAAAAACCAAAACCTTCTTTGAAAACCATTTGGAAAATACGTAAATCTAGAGATTTGCAAAAACCTTCGAAACAATTCGTTTCTTTAATCTAAAGAGAATAGTATCCCAACTTGACAACTCTCCATTTTTCTCAAATAGAGCTTTTGAAAATGTATAATACTTTTTTTATATGTGTATATACAAAATACTTTACATTTTGAAATGAAAACTATGAAATCTTAGATTGTATATTCAGTTCTGAAATAACAGATTATGTACTGTAATAACAAATTATATCTGTTTAGTAAAATGCACCAGATTTCATTTTTCAGCAGAGATAATCAATTATGGAAGCCCATAATCGATTATTTCCGAACCAAAATGCATCAGATTTCATTTTTCAATAGAGATAATCGATTATGGGCTTCCATAATCGATTATTTCCAAACCAAAACCAGAATTTTTTTTTCTGAAACTTAGATAATCAATTATCATAGGCCATAATCAATTATTTTCGAAACGAAATTACAAAAACAGTTTATGAAGCTCTAGATAATCGATTGTGTGATCCCTATAATTGATTATTTGCAACAATTTTTCAAAAAAACGCGATTTTCTACAAGGAAACTCAAACTTTTTAACCAAATAACTCAAATTTTTGAATCAATGGTGTTCCAACAACATTAATCCACTTTAACCAAGTTCATACTCATCAGATTACACAACAATTTCAACATTTCATCACAAAATCATCAATTTCTCATCCAAATCTTAAAATTTTCCCCTAAAACCCATTCTCAACCAAAACCAACGAAAATGACAACATCCACAGAAATTCAACCAATTACAAAGCAAGAAATCAACATATCAATAGTTATTAACACAAAACAACCAATTTGTAAGCTTCCCTTACCTCTAAAAGTCTCAAAATCTGAATTTTGCTTCTTTGAGAAACTTGTGTCTTGAGCCAAAACCTTCCACAAATTGATCTTTCTTCCACAACAACATTGGATTGGGCTTGGGAATCCTCTTAACACCCTTAGTAACTTCAGATTTTTAAAGAGAGGTTGAGAGAGAATTGAAGAGAGAGAAAGAAAATGAGAGAATGAGGGGGAAATCCCTCCCTTTCCCTTATATATTCGACCTTCTCGGAGCTCTCACACAGACTTTTGGCCAATTGAGGCCCAAACCTCGCCAAGCCACTTCCCTTATCTCAAAACTGGTCTAACTCAACTATTTTTCTCTCAAAACCCAACATCACACTCACAGCATACCCACATTGGTTCAAGCACATATCTCAAGTTTTCCTAAATTCGAACCCGAATTTCAAACCAACAACTCACAACCATCATCACATACAACATACCATACATAGTAACAATTCATTTATTTCTTTTAATCACCTAGATTACTTATCAAATTTCCACTTTTTAGTTATTAAAACATTTAATTTATACATTAAGAAAAACACGATGTTACAATTTGTAATTAAATAAGAGTGTAAAAATCTTTTACACTGTAAGTGTATCCTCTATTTATTCATATATATTAATATTTCATTATTTTTACACACATTAAAAAATTAATATCTAAATAATGACTAATATAAATAAGTTTATTTAATGTAAAGTTATTGCAACAAGTTCTAAGTTCTAACTAGTTTATTTTATCATAAATAACTTGCCCAAGTTAGCAAATTCATTCCATAATCAGTAGAGTTGTCAAAGTGAGTCATGACCTAGTGAGCCAACCTGGCCCACCACGGCTTAGGACCGGGTTGGGTTAAAAAAAATCAGCTCGCAACAATTATAAAGGAAAACTGGTCTGGCTCATTTAGCTCACGGCTCACCCGTGGTGAGCCGGGCTGGATCACGAGTTAAGAAGGTATTTTTTAAAAATAAAATATCCTATTACAGTTAAAGTAAAATAAAAAAAAAGTGATCGAATGTTGTGGGCCTAAGCAATGGTGGGCCTAAGCAAAGCAAAGCTGTAAAAGGGCCAAAGGGTCGCAGTTCAGTAAGTTCACTATGTTCAATAGAGTGTATTCGTCTAACTCTATCTAACGGTGTTCCCTCTTGACAGCCAAAGCCACCTCTGAGGGTTCGCAGTTTGTAGCTCCCTCTTTAGCAATTTAGCTTTTCTCTTCACACTTTCATGTTCCGTTTGTTCCGTCCTCGACCTTCCACCATTAACGAGACGATGGCCAAACGATAAACCTTCTTCCTTATGCCGTCACGCGTTCTGCTTTCGGCGTTCATTTCGTTCAGAAATCTATGCGAGCTCTCAACAATTCTTCCTCACGCCGTCACTCATTCGAGTTCCCGTTGGTCGTTGTTGACTTGCTTACCGATCCAATGGTCCACCATTGCTGACGACCAAACCTCTCACTTCAAGAGTCAAGAACAACTTTATTTGTTCAAACACTATTAGTTTTTTTCTTCCTTTCTTTTATGTTCTTGTTAGATATTGATTGTTTGATTGGCTTTTGATGTGAGAAAGTTCAAATGGAATCACAAAAATGGGGTTTTGGCTGAGGTAGGGACGTAGGATTGATTGTGAATATGGGAAGAAAAGGGGGAAAATTTAACCTCAGACAACCAGTGATTGTTAAGTAATAGTGTTCTGTTTGATGTAGTATAGAAATACTAAAATATGGTTTTCATGTGTTCTGTTTGTTTGTTTTTATGATGGATGATAAGTTTTTACATCTTTGTTCATTAAAAATAAGATTTTATTTTGTTGTTCATTATACATGCAGAATGGAATTTGAAACTATACATCAAAGTGCAAATGTAAACTGTACTGAGGGGGGGGGGGGTTAAATAATACTAATAAAACTATGCCAGCGCCATCAAAGCCTAATGAGATTGAGTTAGAGATAGAGGATGAGGGCGGTGATGTTTGTAGAGTAGGTAAGAAGCCTAGGACAACTACGTCTGAGGTTTGGAATCATTTTAGTAAAATTGGTGTCAAAGATGGTAAAGAAAAGGCTAAGTGCAAAGGTTGTGGGCAAAGAGTATGTTATTAGTGGTACAAAAATAGGGACCTCAACATTGTTGCATCATGTTAAAAGGTGTAAACTAATACCTAAATAACAAGATGTTGGAGGAATGATACTTGATCATGTCGGGAAGTTGAGGTTTAGGGAAATTGACCATAAACATGTGCGTGAGGTGATTTTAGTGGCTATTATTGAGCATGGGCTGCCATTTAATTTTGTTGAATATAAGTGGATTAGAGAATTGAATTCATTGCTAAATCTAGATGTAAAACATTTGAGTAGGAATACAACTGTGGCTGATATTTGGAAATTTCATCTTGAACAAAAAGAAAAATTGAAACTTGCAATGCATAAATGCCAAAGCTGAATTTGTTTGACATCTGATTGTTGGACTTCTATTACTCAAGAAGGGTATACTTGTTTGACTACTCATTATGTTGATAATAGTTGGAAGTTGAATAGCAAGATTCTTGCCTTTTGTAAAATGGAGCCTCCACACACTGGTTATGATTTGGCAAAAAAAGTTTTTGATTGCTTGCTTGATTAGGGAATAGATCAGAAGATCTTTTCTATTACTTTAGATAATGCTAGTGCCAATGAAGTGTTGCAAAATATTTTGAGTGAACAACTAAAATTGCAAAATAGTTTGTTGTGTGATGGTGATTATTTTCATGTGAGGTGTAGTGCCCATATATTGAATCTTATAGTTCAAAAAGGTTTAAAGGTGGCTAGTGGTGTTTTGCATAAGATTAGAGAGAGGATCAATTATGTGAGAGCATCCGAGGCAAGAATGATAGCCTTTAAAGAATGTGTCCTTTAAGTGAGGGGCATTGATACTAAGGTAGCTTTGAGAATGGATGTGTCCACTAGATGGAATTCCACCTATATCATGCTTGAAAGTGCACTTAGATATCGATGTGCCTTTAGAAGTTTGGCTATTCATGATAGAAACTACAATCATTGACCCTCAAGTGATGAATGGAAAAGGGTTGAGAAGATGTGTGAGTTCTTGAGACCATTTTTCTTATAACTAATTTGATTTCAAACACTTCTTATCCAACTTCAAATAGATACTTTATACAGGTTTGGAAAATTGAATGTTTGTTGCTTGAAAATGCTAAAAGTGATGATCCGGTTATTAAAAATATGACATAGAACATGATGACCAAGTTTAGCAAGTATTGGCATGAGTATAGTGACATTCTTGCAATTGGGGTTGTTCTTGATCCAAGGATGAAATTTGATGCAATTCGGTTTTGCTATTCAAAGATTGATCCATCTGTGAAGAGAAAATTGGTCAATTAAAGGTGAAGATATAGAAATTGTTTGAAGAATATGTGAAAGTAAGGTCACATGAATCGACTGCTTCAAATTCTCAAATTACACCTCCACCGATGCAACAAGTTTCTTATATAGAGGATGAGCAAGTGATGGATGCATTTGATGTAAGTTAAATATTATTTAAAATCCATTTATTTTTCTTTTGTTATTTTGATTATTATTTAATACTAACAATTAATTAATTTATTTTATTTATCTTATAATGTCTTAGGAATATGTTGATTATTTGAGCCAACAAGTTAGTGACATTGGAAGGTCTGAATTGGATCTTTATTTAGATGAAGGAAATCTTGACCCAAAGTTTTTTGACAAGTTAGATGTGTTGATGTATTGGAGGGATCGTCGAGACCGTTATCCAAACCTTTCTAAGATGGCTTGTGATGTGTTGAGTATTCCAATCACTACAGTAGCCAGTGAATTCGCTTTTAGCATTGGTTCTCATGTGTTAAACAAATACCGTAGTTCACTTCTTCCTGACAATGTCCAAGCCCTCATTTTAACTATAAATTCGTTGAATGACTTTGTTAAATCTGGTAATTTTTACAACTTATTAGCATTTTGTTATTATACTAATTAATAGTTAATATCCATTGTTTACATGCTTTTTTTTTTCAATTGTAGATGAAGATAATGAACATGTTGAAAGAGAGGAAGTGGTTATAGATTTAACCGTTCAAGACTCAAATGTTGTTAATGAACAAGGACAATAAGCTTAGATCAAGTGATGACTATTTCCTCTTTCATATCTCATTTTATTTAAGCCAAACTATTAGCTTTTGATTTTTTTGTCACTATCTTGCAACTATAGGGACTTTAGTGAGCTTAGACCAAGTGATCAATGACATACTTATTTCCCTATTTGTTATTTCTTTTGGTTTAAGTCTTCTTTTATTTATTTCCATACTTTAAGAAATTGAAGTTAATGTGTATTTGTTTTAACTTTTACTTTACAAAGGAGTGGGAATATAAATCCAGTGTTATAAATTGATATTTATTTCTTTTAATGGTCAATATCCACTTGTTATAGATAATAGATTGCTCCCATTTGTTTTAAAAGTTAATATGCACTTGTTTTCAATATTATCTGGTTATAATAGTATAATTTTATTGTAATTTTTTTTCTCCATAGGCTGCTGCTATTAGACGTTAGTAGCTAGGTGGCACGCAGACACAAGGAGCAATCAGGATGAGGATGTAGTGGGCAATCTGCCAATCCGGTACAACACTGTGCATTGGTTTTGGTTTGAACTTTTGGAGGTGTAGATTTAGGTTGTTTCATTGATCTATTTTTTGAGGATGTCTAGTGTGAGGTGCACTTGTCATATACTTATACTGGTGGTGTACTACTAAGTTGCTAAGGACTATCTTTGTTTAGTATATATTAGGTGTGGCATGTTGCTATAGCTCATGGTTTATTTTTACTTTTTAGAAGGATTTGTGCATATCAATTTGATTATTCAGTGGGTGGCAGTAGGATATGTGTATTTTGGTTTGGAATTGTAGCTTTGTCACATTAACATTTCTTTTATCCATCTTGGGATGTTTTTAGTATACGGCCTTTGTATTAGACCTTATTTTAAGTTATTGATATCCATCGTAAATTAGCCCTAATTGATAAAATGTGGACTTTAATCTTTTTGTCGACATTTGTTGCCAAGAAATGTCTATTAGTTTGGTTAATTGGCCAGTTTTATTTTACAACATAAATGACTTTTTTTTGTTTAATCACAAATAGGACAAATTTCTCTTGAACATTAGTACATTGCTTGAAATGTATCCTCTAACAGTAAAAAACTTCACACAAAAGTCTATAATCATGTCATTAAGCAAACACTCCTCCCCCCCCCCCCCCCCCCCACATTAAAAAATTAACTATTTATATCTATATAATCATCCTTACTATTTATAATGACATCATTTATAGAATTGGTTTCGGTTATTATATATAGTCCTAATTTTGGATTATTTACAGCGTGTGGAGCGAAAAAGAGCATAAAAAAATAATCTGATTTATACAAAGTATTCCATAAAAAAATTATTTGTCTTAAAAAAAATATTTTTTTAAAATTAAGTGAGTCAACCTGTATAACCCACCAACCTATGGTGGGTTGGGTCGGGTTGGTAATTTCTTGGCTCACTAAAAAAGTGAGCTAGGTTAAGCTAACTCACTTTTTCCTTAACCCGTGGTGAGCTAACTCGCGTGAGCTGGGTTGGCTCACTTTGACAGCTCCCCTTTTTTATTCTTTCTAAATAAGAAAGTTAATTCCATTCTATGCAGTCCTGTTACTAGTTCAATAGTTTTGATTGAGGTCACGAGTTGTCTAATTTATCCTAAGTAAAAATGAGGTTAAACAACTTCATAAAAAATGATTAGTGTAAATTTTTTATGCTGTAACAATTATTTTTAAATACATAAAAAATTTTACTAATCATTTTTTATGAAGTTGTTTAACTTTATTTTTATTTGGGATAAGTTAGACAAGAGACCAAGTTTAGAACATATTTCTCTCTTTTATTCTATCTCAGCACTTCGAACATTTAGGTTTACTTTATTTTCCTTCAATATTTTTGGAAATGTTGCGAAGAAGCGTTTCGGTTCATTGGTTCCCTCATCTTTGACACTTTGGTTCCTTTTCTAATCCCACACACTTTCTTCTTCATCCATCCCTTTCTTCAACTTTCTCCACCTTTGTTAGTGGCAATGATACACATGCCTCTACAAACAGAGCCCAATTCTTTGATTCCATGGGAATCTCAAAACCGTAGATGCTGCTTTGAATTTATCCCACAAAATGGTTGCCATGAACCCTCTCCCGTGTTCCAAGGATTTCACATATTGTTTGGCATGGTTGTGAAGATGAAACATTATCAAACACATGTATTCCCTAGGGGTCAAACCCAATGTCTACACTCTCACTATTAGGGAGTTGGAGAAGATGAATTTGGATCTTGATATTGTAACTTACAATATTATTCTGCATGGAATGTGTAGTTTTGGAAAACTAAATGATTCTTTTCTTGTCTGTCAAGTAAAGCTTTGAAAATTGATGTTGTTTCTTCTAACACAATGATTAAAGGTCTATGTAAAGAAGGACTATTGGATGATGCCGAAGACTTATTGATGAAAATGGAAGAGAATGGTTGTCCCCCAAATGAGTGTACTTATAATATCTTTATCCATGGATTGCTGCGAAGATATGATATTTCAAGATCAATGAAATACCTTCAACAAATGAAAGGCAAAGGTTTATCTGCTGATTCTACCACCACAAAATTGCTTATCAGCTATTTTGCTGCTAATAAAGAAAATAGTGCACTACAAGAGTTCTTGCAGAACTTTGAGTATATAACAATAACATTGGTATATTCAAAATACCAACATTTTCTTGAAGGCCAACCTAGCTCTGTACCCCAGGTTTTTCCTGTCATTCCTTTTTTAATATTCCCAAGAACAATGATTTCCTGTTAAGAGTAGTATTTTTAATAAAATATATTGTTCATCCAAAAACTCCTTCTTGTACATTTAAAAGAATCTTTTTTAAAATCTGATTAAGTTAATCTAACCATGCAATTAATAGTGTTTTTGTTTTCTTGGGCATTAGTATTACATGGGTAAAACCATGATATCATAACACCTTAAAGAAACAATCTTCAATTTTAAAAATAGCATGTAGCTGCCAATGGATTTGGTATGATGGAAATGACTTCAAAGTAAGAAAAAGTAAGAAAAAGACAACTAATAGTTTAACTTTCCCTTTTTTTTTTCTTATTTATTCTTTATAGAGCCCCTTTATATTATTTCTTCTCCACTTTTTATGCCATTGTCACTGACAAAAAGGTTTGTCAGAACTGGAAGAATATTCAGTTCACCCAAAAATTATCTCTTTAGCACTCAGAAGAATCTTTGCTAGACACAGATTAAGTTGATCTTAGAGTGCTGTTAGTAGTGGTTGTCTCCAGCAGAAGTGGCAAATAAAATGGCTAACTCAAATGTACTTGGTTCCTCTTTTTGGATTTTATTAGCATAGATCTTACACATTTTGATGATCTGGAGAAGTAGTCCAAGTTATCCTAATTTGACACAAATGATGCAAATTCGAATGTGTAAATGCATACTCTCCTTTTACATCATTAGGATATGTCAATGCTAATTAGTTCTAAATGAACACGAGTTGGACTATTTCCAATGAATAATAATGAACAAAACAATCTAATAAATTAATCTCATGCTGGGTGGTGTTCAAATAATTGAAGAAAGCCAAATTGTACTTATCATGTACTCTTTTTTCTTTTTTACTTTTTTTTTTGTGTTTCTTACATTATTAATATGGATCCTGTTCAGGTGTAATTAGTCCTAATTGAAGGATATAAACAATTTAAAATGAATGGCAACGAACTAAATTATCTAATCTATTCAGTTTATAATTAATTTTCTATGCGTTAAATCTTGCAATTGTTTCTTTAGTGTTACATATTTGCTATTCATTTGTGAATTTGCTATGTCAACTAATAGTTAAATATGACATATTAAAAAATTAGATGATGATTTTTGTTTCTTCTAACTAGCTAAAGTACAGTTCTTTGTGGGCTATCTTTGAGTTTGAGGTATAAAGTAGAGCTTTGGATGGGAAATTCTCTTGCAAGTTTCTAGTTGCATTAGAGACATTTGCATTCACATGCTTTCACATGATAACTTCTCTAAGGTGCAGCTGATTTATTATACTAGTTTTAGCTTTATTTTGTAAAATTTGTGGATTCTGCCAACGAAGGTTAGTTCAACTAGTAGGATTTGTTGAAAATCAGAATCATATATTCTGTATTTCTCATACAATGGTTTATGGGCAACTCATATTTAGTTTATAAGAAACTCATATCTGATTTAGAAGAAATTGAATATTCTCTATTTATGTACAATTAATGTAATAAGCCTATATAAACACATTTCTGTGGTGTATTCAAACACACGGTTTCAGTCAAATATGTCTCTGTTCCCTCCTTTTTCACATGGTATCTAGAGCCTAACAGAGGCATCTTAAGGACCTTGCTTGCCAGGTGGACCCACTGTCCTTAGAGACAATTTTTTTTTGGCGAACCGTGTCCATCTCCAATTCGCCCTTTGTTCCAACACCATTTTCTACTAATCCGACGTCCCCTCCGCCCACCGCCGTCAGCCACCGGAGCTCCTCCAGCGACCTTTTCGACCAACAACCCCATTGTCCTATTCACCGTCCGCCGATCTCCACAGATTCGGTTACGGTGTCCATATCAAGGGTCCCACGCACCCTCACACTCGTCCTGTAGTTGCGCCAAATAGCGCCTTTCACCAGCGCGTGACGATGCCTCTGCGGCCACGATTCAAGTGTGGTCATCGGCCCCCCAGGCGACCTCACCCTCCAACTTTCGCCTCCATCCGAGCAATTTTTGACCGTCCCCAATTTTCTACTCACGCATCAGGTACTGTTCAATTACTTGCTATTTTTGACGATTTTTTTTACCACTCACCATGGCTTCCTTTGGCTCCTTTATTCCACCTAAGGCAAACACCATTATCTTTCCAAACTTTCCGCTTTATACTGAGAAATTGGACGGTTCGAACTACTCCACTTGGGCCTCAGATATGACCTTATGGATTAGTGGTCTGGGCTACAACGCCCACCTCACTAATACCATTGATTCTGTCGAAGCAGGTGAACATGCACAATGGGCGAAGATCGATGCCCAATTATGCAGTATAATTAAATCCACCCTTCACCCCTCTATCAAGCCGATTTCCCAACCCCACGTCACTTGTGAATCTGTTTGGACCGAGGCGCGCCCCCTTTATACTAATGACACGCAGTGCCTATATAGCGTCTGCCATGATTTGATGGCCCTCGTTGCCCCTTAGCACTTTGATGGCCCTATGTCTACATATCTTGGGAGAGTTCATGTTGCCCTGCATGATTTTAATGAACTTTTGCCTCCTACCTGCCTCGACTTCAACTGAAGCTAAGAAAGAACTGGAGAATTGGAGTGCCTTTTTCATGGTCCTTGCCCTCTACGGCTTGCTGCCAAAGTGTTCTGTTGCTCGTGACCAGATTCTTGGGTCACCCATGGTCCCTACAATGACATCCGCCTTTTACCCTCCTTCACCTTCCACCGAAGGTACCTATGGCGCTCCCTACTCCCACAATTGGTGATACCTCTGCTTTTGCATCTTAGAGCCCTACTTCTGGACGTACTTGCACTGGGGCTTCTCACTCAAAGAGTCGTCCCAAGTGTGAGCATTGCCATCGTCACGGGCATACCATTGACCGTTGTTAGAAGTTACATGGTAAACCCCTCCTCCCACCAATGTGGCTCACACACCTTCGGCGGAAACCACTTAGCATGTGGATCAACCTTAGGCCACCCGGGCTACTTATGAGGATTTTGTCAAGTGGCTTGAGACTCGCCAGACCCCTAGCACTACTGCATCAGGTGCAGACACTGGTAATTCTATTGCTTGCATCTCTTAATCTTCTTCCCTAGGTCCTTAGGTGCTTAACTCTGTTGCGTCTGATCACATCTCTAGTAATCACTCCCTTTTCTTTTCTCTGTCTACATCTGGCTATTTACCCACGATTACATCTGCCAATGGTTCTCAAAAAAAGTCCAGCGACATTGGCATCGCACATCCCCTTCCTTCTGTAACTGTTAAGTCTATGTTATATGTCCCTAATCGCCCTTTCAACCTACTTTCTATCCATTGTCTTACCCAATCCCATGACTTTGTCATTACCTTTACTAACGATTCTGCTACCTTGCAGGACCGGACTTTGGGATGAATGATTGGCGTCAGATGTGAGTCTCATGACCTCTATTATCTCTCTGTGCCTCCACAAGCATGCTCAACCACAGTTTCTCCAATGACCATCCACGCTCAGCTAGGACATCCTGGTTTGCCGAAGCTTTAGAAGATGGTACCCAGTCTCTTTAAAATCTCTGGTCTTCACTATGAGTCTTGTCAATTAGGAAAACACAATTGTACTACGTTCCATGATAGAGTCAATAAACGGCTATCTCCCCCATTTGCCTTAGTCCATTTTGATGTTTGGGGTCCTTCTCGTATTGTTGGCCCCTCGAGTTTTAGGTATTTTGTCACTTTTATTGATATTTTTCCTGTTGTACGTGGTTATGTTTGTTAAAGATATGATTTGATCTCTGTAAATATGGATATATGTAAAGCTAGTAATTAAGGATCTTTTTAATCTTTTTGATTTTCTTTCCATGTAACCTTATTTGTACTCTTCATTACTATTATCAATACAGGCCTAAAGTGTGTGAAGAGACACACATTCAGTAAAACCTACATGGTATCAGTGATTAGGTTTATTACTGCAAACCTTCCGCTCAGGGGTGGGTTCCTCACATGTGAACAATACCCTCGAGACTATTTTCGCCTTAGTCGCCGCCGCCAAGCCCGACCCACTCCGGCGCAATCACGCGACCGAAGTTGCCCCTCTCGACGACCAAAACACCGCTTGACACGTTGCCACGCGTGAGCTTCTTTCCGGTGCACCCACATGTTGGTGCACCCTTCCGCCGGTCCTCCCTCCCTCCCTCCGGCGACACTCCCAGGCCCCTTCTTTCCTCTTTTCACATGGCCACCATCGGTTCCTTCGACAACTCCACTTCTACTGCGACATTTACAAATGTCCCGCTAATCCCCTGTGAAAAATTGGCCAAGATAGCGAATTATAGCACTTGGGCTGCTACTGTCCAACTCTGGTTTCAATGCCAAGGCCGTGCCGACCATTTGACCACCTAGGCCTCCGATATCCCCCCCAAAGACTGTGTTGTTGGCAGCAAATTGACGCCTCCCTATGTAGCGTCCTTTGGTTCTGCATTGCTCCCAACCTCCAACCCCAATACCAAGCCTTTCTCACTTGGTATGACATTTGGACCAAGGCCAAGAAAGTCTACTCCAATGATGTCCACCGTCTCTACAGTGTGGTGACCATTATGATGTCCACGAAGCTTGATAATATGGACATGTAGGCATATCTTGGTAAGCTTGACCATTTGTTGGCAGATTTTGCTAATCTTATGCCTTTTACCACTGATGCAGAGACCTTTTCCCGGCAACGCAGCCAATTCTAACTTTACTCGGTTCGTAATCAAATCTTATTTGCTCCTACCATTCCTAACTATGACATGGTTAGTGAACAATTGTTGCACCTCTCCACTCCACATGTTTTTGGGCATTCCTCTGCCCTTGTCTCCCACTCTTCCCACCGTGGTGGACGTAGCGGGGGTCGTGGAGGTAAAAGTCGTCCTTGGTGCATTTACTATAGTTGTTTTGGCTACGTGGAAGTAGAGTGTTGCACCAAGGCTCATGAGTAGTCCAAGTCAGCTAATGTGGCCCAAGTTACAGCACCTACCCCTCTTGCAGATGTCACTATTTCTACTGCCGAATACAATGATTTCCTTCAGTTTCGGGCAGCCCAATAACCTGCCTCGCCTGTTTCTTCCATGGCTCAGTCTGGTGATCCAATAGCCTTTGTCTCTCAGTCCTCCTCCCTTAGACCCTGGATACTAGACTCCAAGGGACTCTAATCATATGACTGGTAACAAATCTCTTTTCTCTCACTTATCTTTTTCTGACTCATTACCCCCTATTACCCTTGCTGATGGCTCTCAGATCAAAGTTTGTGGCATTGACCAAACATACCCACTACCTACCCTTCCCTTAAATTCTGTCTTATTTGTTCCTGGTTGTCCTTTTAATCTCATTCCCATTACCAAGCTCACCCGCACCCTTGACTACTCCATTCTTTTTACTATAACTTTGTTCTTGTCTAGGATTGGCGTATTGGACGGATGATTGGAGCAAGGACACGAGTCTCGAGGATTGTATCACCTTTCTTTGTCGATTGCCTGTGTCTCCACTACCTCCCCAGCTCTTATCCATTAGTGCCTCGGTCATCCTAGTCTGGACAAACTACGTCTTCCGGTCCCCAGTCTCTCTACACTCAAGTCCTTTTAGTGTGAGTCGTGTCAATTAGGTAAACATGTTCGTCATTCTTTTACTCCTCGTATCAATAAAAGTGCTGCATCACCTTTTGCTTTAGTTCACTCCAATATTTGGGGTCCTAGTCGAGTCTGTTCCACTTTAGGCTATTCCTATTTTGTCACATTTATTGACGATTTTTTCCGGTGTACTTGGGTTTTCTTAATGAAAAGACATTCTAATGTTTTCTCTGTTTTTCAAGGTTTTTCCCAAGAAATCCATAATCAGTTTGGGGTCTTAATTAAGGTTTTATGCACTGACAATGCACGTGAATACTTGTCTTCCCAATTTCAGTTGTTTCTAACCTCACAGGGAATTCTCCATCAAACGTCCTGTGCTCACACACTACAACAAAATGGTGTTGCCGAACGAAAAAACTGTCACCTAATTGAAACAGCTCGTACTCTTCTCCTTCACCATCACGTTCTTCTTCGTTTCTGAGGTGATGCGCTTCTTACAGCATGTTATCTCGTCAACCGTATGCCTTCGTCTGTCCTCCACAATCAAGTTCCGTATTCCATTTTGTACCTTACATAGGACCTTTATCTTGTTCCTCTTCGTGTCTTTGGCTGCACCTGTTTTGTCAATAATCTCACTCCAGGTAAAGATAAACTCTCTGCTCAATCTCTAAAGTGTCTTTTTCTTGGTTACTCCCGCCTTCAGAAGGGATATCGTTGCTTCTGTACCCAACTCCAATGGTATCTGGTATCTGCTGACGTGACTTTCTTTGAGCTGTCTCCCTTCTTTGCCACCTCCACTGTCGATGATGCTCCTCCACCTATCCCACCCGTTGTTCTAGCTCCACTTGTTGACTCTACTCCACCCCCATTACTTACCTATCAGCGGCGACAATGACTCCTTGCAAATCCACCTATTGATCCTCCAGCATCATTTCTTGCTCCAAACGTCCCTCTGCCAACATCACCTGCCCCAAGCACTTCCCATTATCCTTCACAATGGTATTCGGTCCTCTCGCAACCCTAACCCTTTATATGCTTGTCATTTTCATTATGACTGTTTATTTCCTTCTTATTTCTCTTTTCTTTCTTCTTTGAATTTTGTGTCTATTCCTAAGTCTACAGGTGAAGCCATGGATGATCCACGTTGGCAATAGGCGATGTTGGAAGAGATGGCTGCTTTATAGGCTAGTGACACTTGGGAACTAGTTCCCTTACCTCCCGATAAGACCGCTATTGGCTGTCGCTAGGTTTATACGGTGAAGATTGGCCTGGATGGCACTGTTGATTGGTTCAAAGCTCGCTTGGTGGCTAAAGGTTGCACTTAGATTTTTGGTCTCGCTTATGGGGACACCTTTTCCCCAGTGGCCAAAATCACTTCTATTCGTCTGTTTCTTGCTATGGCCGCCATTCGCCGTTGGCCTCTTCACCAATTGGACATTAAAAATGCCTATTTGCATGGTGAGTTGCAAGAAGAGGTTTATCTGGATCAGCCTTCGGGTTTTACTGTTTCAGGTGACTTTCGACTTGTCTGTCGTCTTTGTCATTCTCTGTATGGTTTGAAGCAGTCCCCCCATGCCTGGTTTGGCCATTTTAGTTCCTCCTTACTTCAGTTTGGTATGACCTACTGTGAGGCTAATCATTCTGTGTTTTTCCTCCATTCTCCATCTGGCTTGTGCATTTATCTTGTTGTTTACGTTGATGACATTGTCATTATTGGCGACGACTCTGATGATATCTGCCTGCTCAAATCCCATTTGCACAATCAATTTCAGACCAAAGACTTGGGGCCACTCAAATACTGCTTGGGCATTGAGGTTGCTCAATCCTCCTCCGGCATTGTCGTCTCCCAACGAAAGTATGCTCTGGATATTCTTACAAAGACTAGTATGCTTGATTGTTGCCCCAGCGATACTCCTATGGACCCCAATGTCAAGCTTCTTCCGAGTCAGGGGGAGCCACTGGAAGACTTGGGAAGATATCGACAACATGTAGGTAGACTCAACTATCTCATTGTCACTAAGCCAGACATCACGTTTGCAATTAGCGTCGTCAGTCAATTCCTAAATGCCCCTTGTGATAGCCATTGGGATGCGATCATCGGCATTTTGAGATACATCAAAAATGCACCAGGGCGCGGATTATTGTATGAAGACAAAGGCAATGCCAAAATTGTTTGTTATTTTGATGTTGATTGGGCAGGATCACCATCAGACAAGAGGTCCACATTTGGCTATTGTTTCCTAATTGGAGGGAATATGATCTCATGGGGAAGCAAGAAGCAGAATATAGTTGCTAGATCCAGTGTCGAAGCTTGAATACCGTGCTATGGCCGCGGCTGCATGTGAACTTACATGGCTTAGGCAACTTCTCCAACAATTACAATTTGGAGATACTCAGGATACTAAGCTTATCTGTGACAATCAAGTCGTTATCCATATTGCAACTAATTCGGTTTTTCATGAGCATACCAAACACATAGAGATATATTGCCATTTTGTAAGAGAAAAGGTGCTTTCAAGAGAAATTGTCACCAACTTTGTCAGCTCCAATGATCAACTAGCAGACATGTTCACAAAATCTCTCAAAGGCTCTCGGGTTGACCACATTTGTAACAAGCTTAGCTCATATGACCTATATGCTCCTGTTTGAGGGGGAGTGTTAAAGATATGATTTGATCTCCGTAAATATGGAAATATGTAAAGCTAGTAATTAGGGATCTTTTTAATCTTTTTGATTTTCTTTCCATGTAACCTTATTTGTACTCTTCATTACTATTATAAATACAGACCTAAAGTGTGTGAAGAGACACACATTCAGTAAAACCTACTAGTGTTTAATGAAAAACAAATTCAAACTTTTTTTCCCTCTTTGAGCAGTTTTGTCATGAAATCAAAACACAGTTTGGTATTCCTATATGCTCTATTTGTAGTGATAATGCTCGTGAATATTTATCTCATCAGTCTCAGCACTTTTTGGCATCTAAGAACATTCTCCATCAAACATCCTATGCCCGCAGCCCTCAACAAAATGGACTGGCTAAATGTAAAAACAAACATCTCATTGAAACCACTTGAACTCTTCTCCTCCATGGTCATGTCCCCCCTCGCTTCTGGGGTGATACTGTACTCACAGCCTGCTACCTCATCAATCGCATGCCATCCTCTATCCTAAATAATCAGGTTCCCCATTTGATCCTTTTTCCTCACTCACCCCTTCATGAGCTTCCTCCTCGAATCTTCGGCTCCACCTGCTTTGTCCACAACTTGACTCTAGGCCTTGACAAACTCTCCACCAAGGCCACCAAATGTGTCTTCTTGGGTTACCATCGATTGCAGAAAGGGTATCGTTGCTTCTCTCCTACCCTTCAAAGGTATTTCATTTTTGTCGATGTCTCGTTTTTTGAGTCTATCCTTTATTTTGAGTTTGCTCCCTCCCCTCCCAATATGTGTTTTTCTGCTCCTCCTGGTACCCCTGCTCGTGTCCTTCTTCTGTCTATTTCTTTGGATGCCCTTGTGGAGAATCATGATGTTCCAATGAAGCCTCTAGCCGTGTGACCTTTTCAGACATATCAATGTCGCCAATGCCCTGTTAACCTTCCTACACCCGCACCTGCAACAGCTCCTGCAGATATAATAGAGGCCTTGTTAGACTCTTCCCTGGCACCATCTTCTTTACCGGATCTGGGCCTGCCCCTTGCCATTGACTAGCCCATTGCTCTACGGAAAGGTATTCATTCTACTCGCAACCCGTCTCCTCACTATGTTAACCTCAGTTATCACTGTCTTTCTCCTTTGCATTATACGTGCCTCTCTTCTTTGTCTTCTGTTTTTATCCCTAACTCCCTAAGTAAAGCCTTATCTCACCCTGAATGGAGGCAAGCAATGATTGACGAGATGAGTGCACTTCAGAGTAGTGGTACCTGGGATTTGGTTCCTCTTCCCACTGGCAAATCCGTTGTTGGGTGTCGTTGGCTATACACTTTTAAAGTTAGCCCGGACGGAACCATTGATCGTTTCAAGGCTCGTCTAGTGGCCAAAGGATACACCTTGGTGTATGGGCAGGACTACATTGATGCTTTCTCTCCAGTAGCCAAGATGGTGTATGTCCGCCTCTTATTCTCTATGGCTGGCATTCGCATTGGCCCCTCTTCCAACTTGATATTAAAAATGCTTTCTTGCATGGTGATCTTGATGAAGAAGTCTACATGGAGCAACCTCCCAGGTTGTTGCTCAGGGGGAGTCCTCTACTATGGTGTGCCAGCTTTGTAGGTCCCTATATGGACTTAAGCAGTCCCCCCGAGCCTGGTTTGGCCTCTTTCGTACTGTTGTACAACAGTTCGGTTTAACTCACAGTGAAGCCGACCACTCTGTCTTTTATCGCCATTCATCTCAGGGATGCATCTATCTCATTGTTTATATGGACGACATTGTCATTATGGGCAATGATCAGCATAGCATTCTTCGTTTAAAGCAGTACCTCTCCTAACAATTCCAGACTAAAGATCTTGGTAAGCTTTGATATTTCCTAGGTATTGAAGTTGCTCAATCCAAGGATGGTTTGGTGATCTTTCAGAGGAAATACACTCTTGACATCTAGGAAGAAACTGACCTATTAAATGCCAAGCTAGTTGACACTCTTATAGATCCTAATGTCAAACTGCTACTCAATCAAGGGGAACCCTTATTAGATCCTAGGAGATATAGGAGACTAGTTGGAAAGTTGAACTATCTTACAGTCACTCGTCCAAATATTGCCTTTGTTATGAGTGTGGTAAGCCAGTTCTTGAACTCTCCTTGCCAGGACTATTGGGATGTGGTAATTTGGATACTCAAATACATTAAGAGTGCTCCTGGTAAAGGCCTCATCTATGAAGACAGGGGACACTTAGATAGTTGGGTACTCAGATACCGATTGGGCCGGTTCACCCAGTGATAGGCGATCCACCTCTAGGTATTGTGTGTTGGTTGGAATATACTTGATATCCTGGAAAAGTAAGAAGTAAAGTGTTGTAGCAAGATCTAGTGCTGCAGCAGAATACAAGACCATGACTTTAGTAACTTGTGAACTCATGTGGTTGAAGCAGCTTTTCAGGAAACTCAAATTTGAAGAGTCCACGCAAATGACGTTGATTTGTGACAATCAAGCGGCTTTGCATATTGCATCCAATCCTGTCTTCCATGAAAGAACCAAACATATTGAGGTTGATTGCCATTTTATCAGGGAGAAGATCGAGTCAGGAGACATTACCGCGAGCTTCATCAACTCTAGTGACCAGCTGGCAAATATCTTTACCAAGTCTTTAAGGGGACCAAGAATTGATTATATATGTATCAAGCTGGGCGCATATGATTTATATGCTCCAGCTTGAGGGGAGAGTGTTGAAAATTAGAATAAAATATTTTATATTTATAGTTTATAGGCATGTTATCTTCAATTTAGAGGAAACTGAATATTCTCTATTTATGTACAATTAATGTAATAAGCCTATATAAACGCATTTCCGTAGTGTATTCAAACACACGGTTTCAATCAAATATGTCTATGTTCTCTCCTCTTTCACAGGATCAATTTCATTGACTAAAAGGTTTTGGGTTCAATTTATGCTTGTTGATAAGCCAAGTTTGAATTAGGCAGTTATAATTTTGTATTAGAAAGTTATTATTAGGCAGTTATTTTTATATTAATTTTGAAATAGGCATTTCTAGGTTATGGTGTGACAGTTATAGTGATGTATGTTTTTTACAGACCTATTGAAGGTAAATAAGGTGGCAGATTGTTATCCCTTATGTTTTGGATGATGAAACTCCTTGATAGGGAGAAACCCCGTGTTTGTACTTAAATGTGGCCTAACAACCAGAATTATTTCTGTAAGTTATTCAGAATTCAGTGTGTTCATTTCTTCAGTCTAACACTCGTGGTCCATTATTAGTTAGTCATTTGTACAAGTACCATTTAAATGGCCTGTACCGTGCCCCAAACTTGGTATGGTACAACTTTTTCTCTCCCAGAATTTTTATGTACCAAAAAATATTGATAAGTTATGTGTATAATCTTAATCAAATTCTAGCAAATTAATGCTGAATTACTTCACTGTCTGTTTTAAATAAGCACATGTTAACGGGAAGTCGATCATTTATTTGCTGTTTTTGACCGGTAAACCTCTTTGGCACTGACATTTTGTATCCTAGATCATACAATTTTTTAATAACGTGAAGTTTAATTATGGATGTGATGTGTCTAATATCAGGCAATGGCTATGCATGATGAAGTTATATGCATGATTATATATATAAATGTTACATTTGAACCAGGAAGTTAAAATTTCAATATTACTTGGTTGATCAGACTGTTTTACGATTTTCACCTTCCCAGCCATCCTGATCATGCTCCACGTCTCCAGAACTCAATCTGGTGGGATCATGTAGGGTGGATTATTTTATGCATAGGAATGGTGGAATGAGATGATACCGTTGTGTTTTTGCCAAAAGCAAACAAAAAAGCCTGAGAGGCCACCCAAATTTTAAACACTATTTTGTCTTCCCAGGTTGAGAGCCCTCTTCCTCTTGTTTTGCCTCTTTGAATAGTCGAGTGGTTCTTGTTCTACTTTGGGTGCTGATGTTTGCTCTGTTTTTTTATCTTCTCACCGCTTTTGGATCTACTTCTGCATGTTCCCTTCACATTCATGCTTCTCGGTATTGGTGTTGGTTAAATCAGAAAAGTGATTTTTTGGTTGAAGAAAGGTGGTTTGTGCATAGGGAAGTTTGTGTCTTATTTGTTTGGGTTTGACAATAGGGTTAACTGTGAGATGGGTTTTTTGGCTGCATTAAGGTTGAGTGGTTTAGGATTAAAAAAGAGTTGTATATATTGGTTAAATATTCTTTATTTTGCTGCACTAAAAATGTATTCAAGTGGATAAGTGCTAGTAGCTGTGATGTTTTTATATATTTTCAATTTGAAATGTGTGTACACACACATACATATATATGTCTGCATTTTGTGAGATCTTATGGCTTGTGATACAATTGCACAATTTACAATTTCTTTCTACCTTTTGATCTTATGTTAGATCTCAATTTTGACTACTTTGTTTGGGACTGTTGTATTTGATTGATCTCCTTGTTGTGAAATATTTTCCATTCTAACTTTCTCAGTGATCTGAAATAAAATTATTGATAAATAATGATTTTCAGTAGAAATTTGGCATTGTTAAATATATTAATAACATTCTGAACAATATTGTTTGGATGGGAATTCCAATATCATTCAGCAGCATTTGCGCATATAAGTGGTTAGTATTTTATATGTCTAGGACTTGAATCTTATATATATTGAAGAATGCTAAAGTTGGAGCTGAAATGCATTACATACTTGCATTTTGGACTTCCATGACATACATTTTGTTTTTGTACATTAATTGATGTCATGTCCAAGCCAACCTGTTCAGAACCATCTGGAATGGAAATCCCCTATGCTGATAAAATTTCCTCTGGGACACCAATGACAGTAGCACAGCAACCAAGACAGATGAAGGTCTGGCAGCATGTGCCCGATGTTCCCTCTCCCTTCCATGACTATTTAATATGTAAACACCATTTTGGGGCAAGCTTATAATTTTGTGATGACAATTTATGTCTCTTTGGTTGGTTGTATGACACTGTTCATTTGATTGTTGGTTTCATTTAATGTCTTCAGGGAAAGCTGGACTTGTCATATTTACACTGCTATCTTGGTTCAATTGAATGAAGATCATGAAAGGAATTGTAAAATGATTGCTCTACCTGCATGAATTTAGTCTAAAGACATGTCCATGGAGACCTGAAAATGAGTAACATACTGGTGGGCATAGTATGGACCCCACATTTCTGATTATGGTCTTGGACACCTTGCAAATGATGATGGAGGGTCCCTACCCATCCAACCAGAGTGGCTGCAGAGAAATCACAAGGAAGATAAAAAACCTTATCCACAGAAGTTACAACTAATGTTATGGGAAATGGTTATTTATCAAGCTCTAGATACAATGAAAGTGGTGAAGCCATAAAGAAGTGAGATATTTATTCATATGGTGTGATTTTTCTATTTATGATTACTGGATGATTGCTTTAGTAACACAGAAATGGACCTTGTTCAATGGATTCAGTCTTGCATTGATGAGAAGAAACCACTCTCGGATGTATCAAGTATGTATTTAGCTGAACTGAAGGTGCTAAGGAAGAGGAGATTATTGCAGTTTTGATAATTGCAATTGCTTCTGTCCATATAGCAGCCCGGGAAAGAGACCCATAATGTGACATCTGATTATGCTTTGAATAGATTATCCATAATCTCTGATTAAGAAGTTTCAGCAAACTTTGAATTGTGAATCCAGTTCATTTGTGAGGCTTTTACTCTGTATTATGGTTGAGAAGGGTTTCAAGCTGCTAGGATTGTCTGTAAGTGTTTCTCTAAATGTGAGTCCTTCCTGTATCGAATCACTAGAAGAGAAATGAGGTAATAAGTGTGAGGCAAAGCAATCACTATTGAGATTCTTCTCTTTTTGGATTTTATTAACATAGATCTCACACATTTTGATGACCCGAAGACGTAGTCCAAGTTATCCTAATTCGACATAAATGATACAAATCCGAATGTGTATACGTACTCTTTTTTTTACATCATTAGTATATGTCAATGCTAATTAGTTCTAAATGAAATCGATTTGGACTATTTCAAATGAAGGATAATGAACAAAACAATCTAATACATTAATCTCATGCTGGGTGGTGTTCAAATAGATAAAGAAAATCAAATTGTATTTATTATGTACTCTTTTTTCTTTTTCTTTTTTTTTTCTGCTTTTAGGTTATTAGTATGGGTCCTGTTTAAGTGTGATTAGTCCTAATTGAAGGATACAAGCAATTTAAAATGAATGACAATGAACTAAATTATCTAATCTATTTAGTTTATAATTAAGACTAGAAGTATCTTGTTAGAGACAAATAATCTATTCAGTTTATTGTCAAGTTTGATGTCAAATCAAGATGAAAGTTTAACTTTTTGATTGCAATATGAAATTGCTTGGTTGTTAGGCTATACTGTTCTTATTTGTTTGTAAATTACATTCATTGATCGATTAATTCTTTTGTTTGATATTTCTTTTGAAGGGCTTGTCTGACTCTCTCTCTCTGCATGTTATTGCCATTCAAGAATATTTCTTCCCAAGCAAATTGAATATCTGCATTCATCAACCCTGATGGTTCTTAGATGATTTGTTGGAGGGTCCATGGGGCAATTTGGAAGAAGTAAAATACCATGTTCTTAACCATAATAAATGGGCTCTAGGAGTTCTAACTTTGCATAGCTGATTTTACGATGTACAAAATTCAGTATTTCATTTGACCAACTTAGGCGGAAGCAACACTGACCCTATGTTCTACCACGTTAGTTTAAATTGTGTCAATCACTGATCACATCTTTGCTAACTTGTTTATCATCCCTATTGCTGTCATGACCAAGCCAACCTGATCAGTGGTATATTTATTCATATGGTGTGATTTTGCTATTTATGATTATTGGATGATTGCATTAGTAAGTCAGAAATGGACCATGTCCAGTGGATTCAGTTTTGCATTGATGAGAAGAAGCCACTCTCAAATGTATCAGGTATGTTTTTAGCTGAATTGAAGGTGCAGATAAGGAAGAGGAGATTATTGCAGTTTTGAAAATTGCAATTGCTTGTGTCCATAGCAGCCCAGAAAAGAGACCCATAATGTGGCATGTGATCAAGAAGTTTTAGGAAGCTTTAAATTGTGAATGCATTTCATTTTTGAGGCTTTTACTTTGTGTTACGGTTGAGAAGGGTTTCAAGCTGCTAGGATTTTCTGTTAGTGTTTCACTAAATTTATGAGGCCTTCTTGTATTGAATCACTAGAAGAGAAATGAGGTAATAAGTGTGAGGTAATAAATGTTATTTACTAGATTTACCTGTTGGTTACCGTCCACTGTTTCTATTGTTTTCCCATTGTTCTTAGGGGAAATATGAAATATCGTTAACTAAAAATGTAGATGTTACATTTTATGATTGCTTTCAATGTAAACTCACTGTTTGAAGTCTATAGAAGTTTACAGATCTTAGCACCAAAATAAAAGAGGATTTAAATATTTAAAATAAATTAAAACACGTAGAAGAAATGTGTGCACAGAACGAAGTTCTAGTTGTTGCTCCTATTTACCTTTCCCAAGCGAACGAGGCCGGGAAAAGTTTATCTACAAATTATAATGAAGTATGCTAAATGCTGGGGGTGGAGAATAGATGCAGGGGTCCTTAAATTTAAGAAGTTATTGAAATGGGATTATTTTATCAGGTTGGTGTTGTGCATTGAAGATGGGATTATTTTAACCAGGCTCCTAGGACATACAAAAGGATTGAGGAAGGCTTGAAGAGATATGCAAACGAGGAAAACATTGATTTCATTATCGCATATATTACATTAGGGGTTCTATTCAGCAGGGTGATTCTAAATTCGTTGTCTCTCTGAGCGACAAAAATTTGGCTGCATTCCTAGCTAATTTGCAAATGAAAAAAAAAAAAAAAAAAACTCATTTTGATAAATTGGGGAAAACTAAATAGCACCTAGTGACATTTATCTTATAAAATACACCGTTTATCTTTGTGGTCTTCTGACTTGTCATGACATTTGACCTTGAGGTCCTTGATATACTTTCATTGATAGAATAATTCTTTTTTCTTCTCAAATTCATTTGATGTTGATTAGTTAATTTATAGCATGCATAAGAATGTAGTCAAGGAACAATCATAATTAATCAACTACACTAATTAACTTAATTTATTATTATTAAGCCCGATAGCTTTACATGAATCTGAAGTCGTGATCTTGCCTTCCCCACTCTCTTCACCAAGCAATCAATAAAAATAGTTACAAAATAAAAAAGTCCAGTAAAATTTGTAAATTTGAAACAATTGTTTTATATAGGCTTTTTTTTTTCTTCTGATTTGAGCATTACTCTTAAGCTTTCTCGATCATTATCGTAATTAGGTCAACAACATCATTATCGTAATTGCATGTCACGACTTAACTTTGTCTTTGTGTCATGCATTTCTACCCTTCTTTCACAATCTTTATACTATTGAACAATAATATAGCGGAAGAAATGCAAAAGACAAGCGAAAGAATATTAAACTAAACCACATGTTTTCTCATTGCCAACTAATTAATTTAATGATCATAAATTTTAAAGGACGGCATTCTTTATAATTATAATGAAGTAAAAGAATACCTTTTATTTATTTTAAAAAAACTATAATTACAAGTTTGTATATTGGTTTGGACAATTTGAGATCAGATGATCAAAGAATTCTGGAAATTGGTGGTAAAAAATCAGATTAACTTTTTATTCGACCAAAATTAGTTTTTGATACAGGCTCAAGTATAAGGTTTATATATGGATTATTATCCTTTTATAGCTGGGTTTTTTTTTTTTTTCTTTTGTCTTGCAGAACGTATAATATAGTTCTTTTTTGTTAATTCTAGATCTAGTAGAGAATCGATAATCTTCTGCATCACGAATAATCTTTATTTTACTACTAATTAATTATATTTGGTTGCACCATTCAAGGAGCCAATTCGTTTTCAATTTATAATAATTGGAAAAATGAAGGTGATGTTTATATTTCCTTTGTTGTTGTCTTATGGAAGTTATTATTTTTCAATGCAATAATATTTGAGAAAGTATGCTATGCACTGATAATATAAAGTAATTTTACACTGTCATCTAATTACAAATCATCATATATGGTAAGTTTGTCGATTTTTATAATAATTATCTTAAAAGTCATAACGATGATTTTTGATTGATTGATAGTGTAAAAGTTTTTACAATGACAGTGCATAGTCATTAAATTCATAATATTTCAAGTGATTTATTAATTGTATAATTATATTTCTTCTCTTTCGCTTCTTTGTTTGACATTGAATTCGTAGAATTTGTAAATTGGTTAACAACTGCAGGGGGGAAAATGTAAATTTTATTAAAAAATCAATTTATAAAACAAAACAAAAAACTAAAATCTTTTCATTGAGTCAAACTCCGAAGAAGATACAGTGAACCATTTTCTTAACCTCAACGGCTTTTTTCATTTAAAATCAAGGTTTAAGTATGTTTTTAGTTCCTGAATATATAACTATTTTTGGCTTTAGTCTTTATTAAAATTTTATTCATTTTTAGTCCCTAATGTTATAAAAATAGTGTGGTTTTAGTCCCTTTGTAGGGACTAAAAAAAATATTTTTGTAAAGTATAGAAACTAAAAGTGAATAAAATTTTAATAAAGATTAAAATAAAACATGGTAATATTTTCTAGGAACTAAAAATATGTTTAAGCTTAAAATTAAAGATCGGCAATCTAGTCATATAATACTTTCTATATTTTCTTCGTATAATAAATCAACTGAAAAAAACAGTCAGAAGCAATTCATAATACTGTCACAATAACGTTGTTGTATATTTATTGTATTTTAAATATTTACTTTGTAAATATACTTCAGATTTAAAGTCATGCCCACAAGACATAACAGATTTTTTTCCCAATGCATTATAAATGTTTTCCCGAGAGACATTCCATGTTAAGCTGCCCCGTTTGAGGTGGTGCAAGTTTTTAGTTTTTTGTTTTGAAATGTAATTTTTAAAACAAAACTTGTTTGGTAAATTTGGAGTTGAAATAGTTTTTAATCCAATTTCAAAACACTTAGGTTAGTTTTTTCTAAAAAAAAAAAAGGTTTGTTAATTGAAGTTCTAAGTTTTTAAAAATATCCCACCTCTTCCTTCCCCAACTCCTCTACTCCCCCTCCTCGAACCCTCTTTACCTTCTTTCCCAAATTCCTCGTTCCCCGATCCCGCCCCTCCTACGCCAACCACTCCTTTTTCAGTCGATAGCTTCTCCTTATACTAAGAAACATTTTAACTGCCTTCTCAAATCCCGTGTGAGAAGTGAGGCTTGACCCTTCATTCCCCCATCAGCATCGTAAGCTTACATTTTTCACATTTGCCATAATAGGCCTATCACCTTCATACTTAGAAACAAGAACATAACGATCTATTTTCACCTCTACCATATCAGGCCCTCGCAGTAATGTAACCATCCAATTTTAGTCTTTAAAAATTGGCAACAACCTTTTTAATTTGAAAACAAAGAACACTAAAACTAAAAACTAGTTTTTAGAAAACTAGTTTTAGTTTTTAAAAATTTCTAGGTATGAAGGCGATAGGCCTGTTACGGCATATGTGAAAATGTAAGCTTATGATGCTCATGATACTAATGGAGGAATGAAGGGTCAAGCCTCACTTCTCACACGGGATTTGAGAAAGCGGTTGAAATATTTCTTAGTATAAGAAGCTATCGACTGAAAAGGGAGTGGTTGGCGTAGGAGGGGCGAGGTCGGGGAACAAAGAATTTGGGAAAGAAGGTGAAGAGGGTTCAAGGAGGGAGGAGTAGGAAGAGGTGGGATATTTTTAAAAAATTTCAAGTAACAAACCTTTTTTTTTTGTTTTAAAAACTAACCTAAATTTAAAATTGAGTTAAAAACTATTTCAACTCCAATATTACCAAACAGGTTTTGTTTTAAAAATTACATTTCAAAATCAAAAACTAAAAACTTGCAACCACTCCAAACGAGACCCAACCCTTAATGTGGGTAAAGCTGAAACAGGGAGAATTCCCAAGCAGAAGAAAGAGACTAAAGACATTGGCCAAACCCAATAGAACACAACACATCAATAGGTTTTACAGTTAGCTAAGGTATTTTTACATAACCTTTAATAATTCTAAACTGCAAAAAGCATTATAAACTGTGCCTACGGCTGAAATGGGTGGAAATTCAGTAAATCCTCCTTTCCTTAGCCCGCTTCCGGGAATTACTACCTTTAATCTTCCACTTTTCATTCCCAACTGGTCGTTTTTGTTCTTCAATTTCTCGAACCTTCCGCTTCCTACAAAAATTAGTTGATGAACAATGAGTAAATAAACCTAGAGAGCATTGGAACATGCACAAACAACTCTCTAACTTAGAGAAGTCTTTTTATATTTAATCAGGCAGATATATCGTTTAAGGCCTATCTTACCTATAGGCTGCAAGGTTTTGATCAGAAAGCAGCTCATCTGCAAGCGTTGCTTTCCTCTCCTTCTTTGTTAATCTGCCCGAGAAAAAGTCCAATGGAGAATCTACAACTGTTCCAACCTGTTCATATTCAAATGATCTAAGAGCTGTCAAATGGAAATTCATATTTTGATGGAAGAAGTAATAACACTCAAAACATATGCTTGAGTGATCTATATAGCGTGTAACCAAAAACTTGCCTGGAAATATTTGGGAAGTGTCTTCGATTTGGAATCACTTTTCTTGTAGTGCCGCTTTGGATCAAGGGCAGCCCTCAACTGTAACCATCAACATACATGCTTATTAAAGTCCCTGAGGATAAGAACTGGTGCACAAAACAAAACTAGACAGCTTAACACAAACTGAGAGATACATTCAAATCTCTGATTTTTTATTTTTTTTTCAGATGATCTTTATATGATTCAACATTTGTCATGGCATCCTCAAATGTACATATCCATTGCGTGGGACTTTAACTTGATATTTTATACAATAATTTACATCATTGCATCTTATTTCACCATATCAAGGAAGTTTCCAAAGAGCTCTAAGGTAACACCGTAACATGACAGAATTACAGACCAAGGCTGACAATTATTTATTGATTTTAAATGGGGTAAAAGCCCAAAGGAAGCAACAAACACTCTACTAATCAATCATTGAAACATACAGTATCAGCAAGAAGCAAGAAACTAGTCCCAGACTTTGAGAAGGGTTCTTGTAAAGCAAAAATCCTACATGAAAAGGACCTAAAATTTTCATTCCACAAAAGTAATAAATATATAAATCCCACATGTTCCACTATTACTATGTATTAAAGATTATAGAGAGAAAATAGTATTGCATTGATCTGAATTGAATGTTACACTCGAGTTCAGCTGTTACTGTGTTACATCAATATATGGTCATAGACTGAACTGAATGAGATCATCCTAGCAGTTGTAACTAACCAACCTGTACAGCTGTCAGAAAACTAACTAACCTAACACAGGACTAAGCCACTAAGGCAGACTGAGTACAGACGAGTAATACAGAAGAATTAGTATACTCTCACTTGGAGAAAGCCGAATCATCTACTTTTGCAGTCTTTCTCTTCCATTATTTCTTTTCATTTTGAATGTGATTATGTATGTGTATGCCATTAGCTCAATCCAAGCTAATTTCATAAAACATCATATTTGACCATATTTCAAGAACACCCTAGAAAGAAAAGTAATAGAAAGGTAAAGATGTTTAAATTCAATAGCACCTTCAATAACTTCAAATCTTTCTGCAACTCAGGCGTGATGGTTTGAGCTGGCATTTTGAACCTGATAAAGATTTTAAAAAAATTAGATAATTCCCTTTAATACTCCAGGTAAAAGACAAAAGAGAAACCAAAAGAAAATATAACTGGATAAAATGGACATGCATATATTGCTATTTGATTAAAAGAAGGTTAATACCACTACATCCTGCTAAGCTGTGTAAAAATGAATAGATAAACAACCAAAGAAAAAGATTTCAACCATGCTTGCATTCAGAAATGCAAACTTTCTTGTGAGAACACTCTATAATCTATTGCTACATCGCATACCAATTTTTCCCAGCAGTATCTTTAACTTGCTTTCTCAGTAACTTATTTAATTTTCTGGGATCATTTGGAGGAACGAAAAGGCCATCAACCAGCTCTGAACTGGATTTCCAAACAGTGCTGCTTGATGCCTCAATTTGAGGTTTGGTATGAGACCCATCATTGGGTTTTGATGATGATGGAATAGGCAACTGTGGTTGCCATGATAACCCAACCACTGGCTTGCTCTCTGGCATTCCTGAATCAAAGTGAATTGCATAATGAGATCCCAAAATTTATATTTAATCATACACAAGAAGAATGACAACCTCAACCAGATAAGCAATAGAGATCACTTCAATTTCATATTTTTGTTTAGTTTCACATGAAACAACATTAAACTTGAAATATATACAAGATAATGAGGGAGCTATTTGTGAATTGCGGTAGTGTCCAATAACTCCCAATAATGAGTATACAGTGAAAAATCCAATGAAAATAATGCTGTAAAGGTTTGAGTTAAATGCACAAAACATAGAATAAGAGTGAGGGTGCATAACCTGAGATTTGTTAGAAAAATTGGATTAATTTAAACTAAATAATAAGCCAATAAACGTAAACAATCAAGAGAATAAGCTAGGTAATTCAAATGAATAACAAAGGAACAAGCTAGACTCTAACTAATACTAAATACAACCAAAGAACTCTGTTTTATTTTAAATTTTTTGTATATGTTGCTTTTAATCATTTTATTCAGCATTTTTGCTCCTTTACACACTCCCATCCCACTTATCAAATATTTCCTCATCTTGCTTATTCATTGCTTTTTCCATTATATTTTATGATGAAAACAAACCTATAAAAATAAACACAGCAGCCACATGATCTGCAAACCTCATTGAAAACCTCTAATCCACCTTCTTGGCTGTGAGTGCGAACTCAAATAAAATCAAATGAACCTAAAAACAAAGACCTAAAATACTGAGTGTTGAAAACAGGTTTCGCTTCTTGTTCGCGTCTAGGCTATGCAACGTGGTGGGTCAGGGGTGAGTTTTGCCTTCCCTGTCCCCACCCCAGACTCCCAAAATCAACCCCGCCCCTGATCCCTGTCAAGGGTAGAAAATGGATACCCGTCCCCACCCCTGGTGTGGGTCGGGTTTCCCCACACAGCGCAGCCCCCTTGTCAATGTCACATCATGAAACTTAAGATATGGACTATATATCATTGATATCCAGGTGCTCTATAAATCATGGATACCAGCATATTTCCTCCTAACATGTTATGAGCTAAAGCCAAAAAAAACATCAGAGTGAGGTTACTATGAAAGTTGGTATACATCCTACTGAGTGACATCTAATTATATTTTGAATTTAGCATTCAATGGCTGACTTTAATGAATTTATAATTTATAATATATATCTTTTACAATAAGCAACTTTACCACTTTGTATTTGCAGCAATGCGTTATAACACGCAAACTCAAGGCATAATACAAGTTTCCCAAGGATTTAACGTGATAAGGAGAATTTTAAATAATAAAATGTGTGTGATTTATACATTTTAAATTATAAAATCAGCTCCAACATAGTTATCAGCTTCCTACAATTTAAGTTGAATCGAAGCCCAATACATTAACCTCATCATTTTTCTCAAATTTAGCTATCAGCTCCAATTGGTGACTGTTTCATAAACTCCAACTTAACCAAATTATAACATTTCCAATCCAAAAATATTAATAAAAATGTAACAGTATTGCTGGTACAAAGGAAGCTCATAGAAATGAGTAGTTGATTTAATTATGTGTAGAACTATAAATTTCATAAGCTATAGGTCCTTCCCACACCCCCCCTCCTCCCCAAAAAAAAAACCACCAAAATATAAAATGGTGGAAGAGAGACTCATCATAAAGACCCTATTCTCATATAGATGGTAAACATAGAAGCAAACACCCAAAAGTCCAAAACAATCCCAATGGATTTAAAATGTAATGATGCCAATGGACAAAGGACATATCAATAAGTAGTGAATCAGCAATAATGCCATAATTATTATACACAGACAAATTCTACATCTGATACTGGACTCTATAATTGAAGAAAAGCTTCCCGGAATGTCTCAAAAAAGATATACATACAGCGGCAAAAACACTCAAATCCTAATGCCCACGCTAAAGGACAAGTCACAGCAACCCCAATTGTTTTCTGTTTCGTTTTCTAATCATACATAAAGAACAGGTTATATTAGTAACTTAAAACCAAATCCTAAGTAAACACCAGAAAGCCGGACTGTCCCAAAACAACAACACATATATAACTAAGCTGCAATTAATGAAAGTGATAGAGAACCTTAAAGCAGTTAAGTAAATTTAGTCTTGGGTTAGAAACAACAATTCTACTCACAACAATCCTAGGAATTGATCGATCAACATAAGAACAATAGGACTTACAATGTATGAAATTAAATTTTGTCGCTTGCTTACTTACAGGAAGACACGTGGAATGGAAGAAACGTTTGTTTTGGTGGTTCAGACAAAAATCGATCAAGCCAATCTGTGAAAGCGAACAAAAGAGAGGCAACGCGAGACTCCGTGCGAGGCAGGTTAGGTTAGAGAAACGGATGGGCTAAAGTGTGGTTTAATATTATTGGGCTTGGGGCTTAAAATTGGATCCAGATTAATTTTGGTACATAGATTTATGGGAAAAGAAAATAATCTTGATTGGTGTTTTTTACTTTTTGTTTTTTTATTAAATTTTGTTAACATTATTTCTTAAGATTGTTTTTAAATAATTAAAATAAAAAAATATTATGTCAAATTTATAAAAAACATTTTTAATATGTTTTTCACTTTCAATTACTTATTATAAAGAAAATAATTTATACATTAATAATGTAAAAAGTTTTTATATTGTCATTTAATCACAAATTGATATATATAGTATCTAAGTTCTAAGTGAACATCAAAAAGTCAATATATTTGATATCCCCAAACTACTTTGAAAATCATGCTTACCATAATTTTTGATTGAATAATAGTGTAAAACTTTTTACAATAATAATGCATGGAAATTAAACTTTTACTTAAAATAAGTCTTAACAATTATGGTGACCAAAATCCTTCATATTATGAAGTCTATTACCCATAAAAACAAAATTGAAAGTTAATAGTATGGATAATGTCTGAATAGTATACATTGCATGTGATTGAAACATTTGATTGATAAATCAAAAACATTTTCATAAACTTAATTTAATAAATTACTTTTTATTTATCTACTCTCTATATAGATTAGAGTACACAATTTGGAGAGTGACACTCGTACTTTTCTCACTTTCTCAATAAGTTCACTATCTATATTTTCTCTCTTCTCTCCTTTTAGTTTGACTTTCACTCACAATCACTAAGAGTGAAATAGCTTTCTCTCATGTAATAGCCCCAGTTTAACACCGTAAGTTATATTTGTGATTAGTGTAAAATAACCATGTCTTCAAGTGTGATATGTGTTAAGTGATGTTATTATTATTATAATAATTATTTAAAATCTTTTTTCTCAATTATTATTATTGATCATTAAATATATATATACTATATATATATATATATATATATATACAGTGGTTAGTAATACCAAAAAGAATGACCTTGGAGGGTAGCAAAGATATCTAATACCTTGGAAATTGTGACAGTATCTCATTAATCTTAATTGATCAATTATTGGCCAATTAATTATAACTTCTTCGATAAGTCAAATCCCAAATTGATTTCCATCTTTGTAATGAGTTGATTAGACATCTAATTACTAAGTTGAACCTTTAATTATTTACTTGATTCTTTTTCCAATGGAACCCTAATATTAATTAACACTTAATTAAAGTATCTTCCACTTCAATTATTAATAGATCAATGTGCCTAAACCTTACCCTATACTTAATTAATTTCCAATACCTACACCCTCTTTAACTTATCAATTAAGTTACACCTAATAAAAATACTAAAACTCCACTTACTCCCCTCTATTTACACAAATATTTCTCTCCCCTTCTACACCATTTCCTTTCAAGCTTTCAACAACCATATCAAAGTCGACCATAGCCAAGCACCATTGAAATTTGTTTCTTCTATCTTTGGGCTCCATCTTCATCATCTAGCTTCTCCAAGTGCCATTTCAAGGTGAAGCTTCTTCTCTCTCACTTTCTCTCTCTAAAATTGAGACACACACTTACTTTATTTTGCTCTCTATACATGTCCAAGTTGGTTGGTTGCATGTGACATGCAAGGCCATAATATTGTGCTCGTCCTCTTTAGCTTAACGTTCATTATGCTATGTTGTTAAGAGGTTGGGAGTCACATTAAGTTTTAATCAAATTTAAACTATCATCAACTAAAATTACTAAGTGGAATCTTGTGGTTTATCATTGTTGGAATTTTTCCCTGCATTTGTGTGAATTTGTGAAATTCTTAAGACCTGTACAAGTTGAATTTGAGTTAATTCCTTGCAAGAATGTTGACTTACATGTATATTTGATGCTTATCAAAAATTAGAATTATATTACAATTGTATGATTTATGATGAATTTTTTAATGGACCCTATCAATTTCAGCGAGATTTTTGTCCTGTTTACTTGTCAAGTAATTATGACTTTATTAAATGCATAAACTGAATTATTGGATATTTTTCCCTCAATAAGGATGTATTAAGGTGCAACACTGGAAAAATTGGCTTCAAAATATTGAGTAGAAAAATTATTAAAAATGTTCCAAGATTGCTGAGCTGATGGATTCCATAATTTCATAACTTTGTTTCCCTTGTTTTGTGAGTTGAAGGCTAAAGTTGAGCCATTTGTGGACACAATCTGGTCTTGGAAAAAATTAAGGAGATTATTGCCTGTATGGTGAGGTTATTTATGAAAAATTAGCTCCAAATTCCTAATTTTCAATTTAACATGATTCTTGTAAGAGGAGTAGCCCATTATGTTTTATTTCTAGATTGACTTGAGTTTTATGATGTTTTACACTATTAAATATTTTTGTAAAAAACTAAAAAATGGAAAATGTATTCCATACTAATTATTCATGTTTCCACCAAGTATGGCCCTTAGTAAAAATGTTTTGGATATATAAAAGAATATTTTAAGTTAGATATGGCTTAGGCATGAACCTGAAATTTATATGCTTTCACCCTTATTCAGTTACCTTATGGACTTCAATCCTAATTCTGTGACACTCGTTCACATTGAACATAATCCATGTTTATTTAATTATTTATTTAGTTATTTTGATTTTTGATTAAGAAAAATACGAGAAATTTTTTTGCTTTTTATATCACACGCGGTCGTCTTGCGAAACTTTTTAAATTAAAGAAATCATGAATAAAACAAAATTTGGAAATGGGAGTAAGAGATGAGGAAACGATATATGTCATATAGTCAGAATCATATACATCTGAGTTTCTGAAGTACAATACAGCTGAATATGTCATAACTAAATACAACTGAAATAAAAAAAATACAGGGAAATCTCAAAAGTACATGAACACACACTAGCTACCCACCATCCTAACTACAACAGTGTGTAGAGATCTACTCCCAGTCCCTGTATTAAAAGAAGAACCACTAGATAAGGTCTACCAATCCTCGTTCGATTGCGTCTCCTCGAAATTTGTGTCCACTCTGTGGCGTGCATGGCCATTAGGCACCTCGCGAGGTGCCTTGGGTCTAGAGAAGGAGGAGGAGAGGGTGGACCAATCGTCAGCCATAGAAGAGCCCATAGGGGACTCGGCCAGTACCACCACCATGGGTGATCCCTCCTCAAGAGGCTGTACATCATCCACAGGGTGCTCAGTTGGTAGTGGTGGATATGCCTGTATGTATGAAGCCGCAATAGGGATCTCTACACCTATTGGTGGAGACGGGGGTGGTGGAGGCGCATAGTGAAAATGTGGTGGCGGTGAGAACGATACCAAGATCGGGAACGTCCAAGTCATAGGGGGCATGAACGCTCTTGGAATAGGGGAAATGAACGTGATAGAGACAAGGCCGTGGTGGGTCAGATAGTTTGCCTCTTCATCGTAACTCCATGTCCCCGCAGCATCAAAATCAATGTGTATATTCAGCAGGACGGGGACGGCCGCCATCTTCAAGTATCAACCAGAACGATTATGCATAAAAGAAAAATACGGAGGAGTGAGGTAATTTGTTCTTAAAATTAATTTCACATAGATGGTAGGGTATCCTACCGTCTTATACTGACAAGACACAGTTGACCCAAAAAAAAAAAGGGAGTCTAGGGTTTGTCTAAGTTGTAACATCTACCTTTGACACTATATGGATCCATACTCCCAACATGGTTCTTTAACAGAATCGAGAAGTGATTGGGAGTACATATACCTCTACTCAACATGATATAATCCTCATCATCATCAAGGACCAGAGCAACAACTCAGGACATTCACTGTCCACACAGAGGTATACTCTTGCACCAATCTTGGAATGCTGAGCAGTTGTCGGGGTTACCAAGCTTGGTCAGGCGAATATCTTGACTCGAGAGCGCTACCTCGATCATTAGGACCTTCACCACATGACGCCTTACCCCCAAGACCTCCGCAAGTGGGTCCCTGCCTTTCATTCCTTAGTGTACCGACTGTAACTTCCCGTGCAGGGTGCCATGCCCTAGCATGTCCCTCACATCACACTACTTTATGATTCCACCATTGTCCTTTCTTAACCTTCTCAATGTGAACAGAGGTTTATCTAGTCTCAGCTCACCTGAGTATCAGCACAGTCTCTCCTCAACATCTCTGCCTCTTAATGCAGATGTTCTTATCGCCGTATAATATACGGAGATCCTAAGTATATAATTGAGAAAACAAAACAACAATAGGACACTAAAAGATTAGCACCAATTCGTCTCCATTATCTTAAATGCCTAATTTAAAGATTTAAGCTTACTTAGGAGGCCCTAAGTTAGCTAATAGTGATTTGATTTAATCATTTAAGTTCTTAATTAGGAACTTAGATGTTTAATGAAAAGTTCAACTTAATTAATTAATACTTAGTATATGACTATCCATATGTCTTATATACCGAATTACCCTACAATATTAGATGTCACCATCAATCTATTTTAACGAAATTAATTAGTAGTAATTAATCGTGATTCTAAAAGAATTTAGTAAAACTATTAACTTATTTCATGATTCAAAATAAGACTTTATGTCTTAGTTAATAAAAAGGAAATTTTGTTTAACTCTAAATAAAAAGATTCATTTTAAGTCCTAAGTATAGAAAATAAGGATTTAGTGACTAGAAGCATGTTCTTTCATTTTTTTGTTCCAAAACCGGAATTCCAGATAGCACAGTTTTTAAGTTTGGATTTGAAATTCAATTTGAGTGGGCTAATGATTTTTGTTTGCTATGATCTATAGCTTGTTGGAAACATGTTTTTGTCTACTCTCTAAATCATTAAAGATAATCCCAAACAAAAATCTATAAAAATAGATAAGAAAATAACAAGGTAGAGAGGTCAGGAGGCCTTTACTGGAGCACCAATAACACTCCGTTGCTATTTTCGTATCCCTCTTTAGTTTTTTTCCAAACAAGGAGATTATTTTCAAAAAGTAAATTAGAAAACCTTTTCAACAAGTCCAAGAACTCCAAAAACTAAGGCCTAGTCGATTTATGATTATTTTTCAAAGTATACTTATTGAAAGAGACATCTCGGGTTAGAAACAGCGCATGTGATCTTGATTGTAAAATTTAGTAAAAGTAGTAAACTATGGCTAATATAGGAAGACTATATATCCCAATAAATATTAGGATATCTACTTTATAGTTGTTCAAGAATAATCAGTTGACTCGCACTAGAAAGTTCAAAAATAGCTTTTAAGTGAACACTGCCAGTTACCATTTTCTGAAAAGTAATCCTAAATTTTGACAAGTGTAACTTTGTCTTTTCTTAACCTTTTTTTAAATATTCTTGTGTCCATTTCGAACATAATGTTGTCTACTTTTCATCAGAAAAAAAATCACTTAAAATTATTAAGTGTAGCCTGAGTTATTGCGAAAACAATGTCGGTTATTCAGACAGAAATCAAAGTCAGCTCGCTGGAACTTAGACACCTCTCTACAAAAATCACTCTTTTCACTAAGTTGTGGATCTTTAATGCCTAAAATAAAATTTTAGAGTTATTAGGTAGGTCAAAAACTAAAATAATCATCCTTTCTCTTCATTCAAAACCATGATTGGAGGGAGATAAAAATGTCAACTTGTAATGGTCATTTGAGTTCTAGTTCTAGTTTTAAAAGTCCTTGATGTTTTAGGGTCTTGGTGATAAGTAAAGTTTCATTCTTGTCTTAAGAAATTGACCATTTTCATGAGTCCCCTTTGGAAGGATTGGATCAAGGTTTCAAAAGTGTTTACATGTTATAAAAGTCTTCCCTTTTTTTGTTTATTACCAAGTTGAAGGGAGTTTACAATTTTAAGACTTTGATTTTGGAGGTTTTAGAGTTCTTTAACCAAACTTTGGTCATTTTAGGGTAATGTAGCCATATAAGCCAACATTAAGATGTCAATAGCAATTTTAAACAACACTTCCAGCCATGAATAAAAGAGAACAACAGAAAATAAAGTGAACAACTACACAAAAGAAAACTATAAACAATAATAAGAAAAGAAATAAAAATAAAGGTAGTAAAACAACAACATACTAAGGGTTTAAGGGCCAAAACCACCTATACATGATCTACATGAAAGTAATAAATTTAAGAACACCCCACTCCCCCCATGTACCTCAAGTGTTGGTTGGAGAAAAGGAGGAAACAAAGTGCCGTGAAGCTCCAAACAAGGTGGTGGTGGATGGTGGCTTTAATGGAGGGTGGAAGGAGAAAGAATGGAGGTTTTTTGTATAAGGAAGCTTTAAAAATAGAATTAGAGAGAGAGAGAGAGAGTGTGTGTTGGACGTGCTCCTTGGGTAGAAAAAGGAGGTGAAGAAGTTGTCCCAAGGGCTAGCTTATATAGAGGAATAGGTGGCTAGAAAAAGGGGCAAAAAAGTAACTTTGCTTTTCTCTTTTTCCTTTTTAAATTTTATTTTTATTACATGTGGGAAAAAGAGAAGGATGGGTTTACAGAGTCTTTGATCAATGTACCATAGGTCTCTGCTTCCCCAGGTCTTTGTGTTTTATTTTCTCTGCAGAAGAATCGACTGGTTCCGACAAAAATGTCTTAAACTTTGTAAATTTGATTTTTATAGTAATTGAATGAATTTTTCTTTGGAATATGGTGAGTACCTTAATTATTAATTAAAAATAATTTTCAAAATTTAAAATTAATTTTTTGTAATTAAATTCGAATTTTTGGGTATTTAATTGGTATTTTTGCGTTAAAAATTCATAAAAATTTCATTTTAACTCAGAAAATTCCAAAATTTTTATGGAAATTATAAAATTAAATATCTAACCCAAAATTGAACTGAGAATGTTCATTTTTTCTCTTTTAAATATTTCACTTATACCGGCTACAGTTCTAACAGTTAATGGAGGGCAATTTGGTCATTTTCCACAGGAATCTCAGAAATTTCCTAGAAAATTTTCAAAATTACATTTTAATATGTATGACATATTTCTAAGTTAAAAATGACAAATCACATTCGTTTAGTCATTTTCCATATGTTAGCCCTCAATGTAAAGGAATTAAGATTAACTGTCAGTTTCTTAATTCTCTGGTAATTTCACAGATATTATGAATTAAACATAAGTCTAAAATGAGGGTGTTACAAATTCCCTATGTTCTCCCTAATTATCGATGTTTAAAAACCTTAATGGCAAGTTTACAATCCAAAATTTTATACAGCTTATAACCCTTAATTCTTTTTAAGTTAAAGGTCATTATTATCTTTGGACTTGTAGGATTATATCTAATAGATTTCTTGTAATTGCCTAAGGAAGTTATGATATGCATCTACAATTCTTATATATAATTATCCATTTTAACTAAACATATATTTCAATGGGTCTTGCTAACCAGTGCCCTAAGGGCATTGGTTAAGGAATTCAAAATAATTTTTTTTTATTGGAAATTACATTGGAAATGCATTGGAAATCACAGTAGATGTGCATTAATGACATTTTTTTAATAAAAACTTTCCATTTTTATTCCTTAAACAGTGCCTTAAGGGTATTGGTTAGCATTTCCCTATTTTAATTATTACATTTTCACAAGTTACAGAACTAATAAGAATTTGAGTTGAAATTGCAAAACAACTATTTCTAACTAGTTATTATTTAAACTTTACTGGCTTTATTTTTCATATACTCTTTCCTTTCAAAATCAAGCTATTTTAAAACCTAAGCGAAGAAAAAAGTTGGGCACTCTTATGTGAAATGATTTGCCAATAGAGAAATCTAGTTTATTTTCAATATAGGAGTCGGTCTAGAATCTATCCCACAAACTAAGATAAAAAGGAAAAAATAAATGGCATTGTATGCATATCAAAAGCACTTCATGTGCACAATGTCACTTTGATGTAGGCTTTTATGCATTGATACCACTAAATAAGAGATTAGTAAACTAAATAGGTTAGTAGGTATATATATTTCATACTGATGATGGGGTGAAGGACTAGATATTCGCTTTAAGAAATGTGGTATGAGACGCATTTCATACTGAGGATTGTTAAGTATATCTTTAGATATCTCTCTCTCCATTCAAATGTTTATGCTTATTTCCTTGGCCAAAAGTATATGCACCATTCTTGAGATGTTACCGATATTATGGCTATGTGTTTGATATTAATGAAGTTATGTACATGAAGATTGCAATCTTGGAGAATATGATGGTCTATTTTGGATTTTAGTTGAGTATAATTGTTTATGGTATTTGCTAAGTTGATTCTGAACTAAATGTGTTGCATACTTACCTGTATATGTATTTTTTGCCTATCTTATTGTATAGATTATTGCCTCATTCCTCTTACTTATAAGTGTATTTTCTTCTATTTTCTATTCCTATAGTACACCTTGCAAATGGATAGACATAAACTAAACATAGACATTACTTTAGAGAATAGAAGATGTTAGGTACATCATGCTCGACAGTTGGCTAATGATAACAACAACACGTGAAACAACAAGGTGATGATTTTAGTTATCAGACCCTATCAGAGCAGACTCTTAGTTAAGGATCTTAGTAACCTTGCATGCGAGTATGCAAATTGCCATTCCCTATAATGCCTATAAGTTTAAGTTACCATTACTCTTCCCATCTCTGCTACTATTGGTAAAGGATAAAGAAGGATGTCTTTTAGTTGCAAAATGGATGTCCTCTTTTGTTAATGTTGTTTGGAGAAAGGACAAATAAGATCCCTCAATTGTTTTGATTTATTAAACAAAATAATAAGTTTTTCAAGTAAAATAAGAAACACAATCTTATGCTAAGACGATATTACCATCCTTTATTAGACAAAAATAGAATGCAACATTTCATTATATAATATATGTTGCTTGTATAGTCTGAACGATTGCAGGAAGCAAAGCTTGAGTTTCATCTTAACCTCTTTGAAATCTTACAAAAGCTCAAAAAGAGAACATGAGTGCACTTTTTGAATGAAAAGCATATATGCTCACTGCTACACAATTTTGGTATGAAAAAGATAAAGATAAGCAAATTGCTTTATCTTATCAACTTGAAAAGTTGGTGAAAGGCATTTAATGTTGCATTTAATGCCCCTAATAGACACTTTTTCTTTCCAAATAAGAAAAATGATGGAAGCATGCTTAAGTCACAACGGTTATCCTTAAAGTCTTAGTATAAATACCAAAGATCCTTTGAACAAGAAAAAGAAGTGCTATAACCTTACGAGCCTTTATTGCTCTAAATATTCTCTAGCAATCTTGTAAAAAAAACTTAGTGAAAAATCTCTAAGTAAAAAGACTAGTGCTTAAACTTATACATTTATCTAATAAGATGATATAGTCTTCTATGTGAATTTGGTTGAAGTCTAAAAAGGCTTTAATTTAAAGAATACTTGAGTTATTTCTTGAAGAGGCAAGTGAAATATCACTTAGGTTGAGTCTAAAGAGGCTAGGGAAAAGAATATTTGTAACTTGTATAAGTTAACTAGTGAAACTTGGTGGTGTGCCAAGAACTGGACGTAGTCTTTAGGTGAGACAAACCAATATAAATTCTTTGTGTGATTATCTCTCTTCTCTTATCTTATATATTGTATAACACTGTGTTTCAAATCTTTCTTTGATCCTTGTTTTCAAAATATTTTGATAAGAGGTTTAAAAATAAGTTCTTTAAAATTGTTTTACTTCGTCTATTTGATCAAAAGACACATAATCTTGCAAAAAGATTTGCAAAAATTATTTAAAACACAATTCAACATTCTTTCTTATGTTTCCCTGTGTCTTACAAATGCTTTGGTAGTTAAGTCTAGTAGTATATGCTTGTATATGTTAGTATAGTTTATGTTGATGTTATCGGGCAGGTTCTTAATATTTTATCTGACTGTGCATATATATAATGGAGGTCCCAGTGCTTGATCTTTTTATGGCAACAATTGATATGGATTATGTATATGTACTTTATAAATATTTGCAACTATATATGTGTGTGTGTGTGTGTGTGTGTGTGTGTGTGTGCCAAAGTATTTATCAAGTATTTGAATTTGATGTATATTGACCTAATTATGTATGGCATGTCATAATGTATATATATTTTTGTATATGATACTTATCAGATGCTCAAATTAGATGTGTACTAATAAGTATAATAAACAAACATTTTTTTTTTAAATTATAATAAACAAACATTTAATAAATTGAAATTTCTTTATCCTTCAATGCTTTATATTCAAATTTTAAAATACATCATATTTTATATTCCAAAATAAGCTTAAGGCCAAATCTGAATAACAAGATACCTCGCCCTAACAAAGAGAAATAACCCAACTCACCAACGCTAACCTTAGTCAATGTTGGCACTACCCCCCGCCCCAATTTTTTTACTTATATACCTTTTTTCATGGATTTTTTTATTTTTTATTTCCCAAACTACCTTCTTTTTGGAAACTAAGTTTCAAAATTTATGTTGATAATGGGTAAATATTCTAGAAACTAATTTTCAGAATGTTTAAATACATTTCAAAAATTAATTTTTGAAAATGTTAAAATTTTAACATATCTAGAAATTACTTTTTGAAAGCCTACTTGAATGGAACCAGGCAGTTAATTTGTTTTATGTTTAGGGATATCAGTAATCCTAGTTAAAGGTTTCGGCGTTATAAGTTTTGAGAACTATTGAATCATCATAAGTATAGCTATAATAAGCTCGAGGGCAAGTGGTCTTGAGAGCAAACACAGTTGGCTTGCAGCTTTTAGCAAACTCACAAGTGTAACAATACCTATCTAATTTTGCAACCAAACAAGCACTCTTGCAACCCATAACCTTCCCATTCCTCTGCACAACTAATGCAGATGGGCAATAAACATTCAAGTCATTCACAAGCTATAACACCCCAACTTACACCACAACCACCTATAGGTTTCATTGACATAGGGATGTTAAACCTATCAACCAAAGTAACATCATAGAAATGCAACACTAATTAAGAAGTTCCAAGGGTCATTTCTACAAGGGTAGAAGGAAGGACTCCACCATTGCCCCTACATTATAAAAGGCCTGAGCAATCACCTATTTGACAAGAACCTTTCCCTTTTTTGTTTGTTGAAGCAACTCCCTTATGTAACACCCTAAAAAGTATTACCTTTTTCTTGCATATATTTCTATAACATGAAGTTTAGAATATAAGAATATTAGAGAAAACTATGTGAAACTAAAACTTAAACATCGATTACATAAACATACTTAAAACAACTAATACAAATCTCTTAGCACTTATGTGCCATACAACACATGAACAAAATAAGCATAAAACATAAACTAACTCCCACATATTAGGAAGTTTAAAACTATAAACTCTTCTTCTTGCAGTAGCTCCAAGCTCCATGCTCCCAAGCTACTTCAAAGAGGGCTTCACCTGTAAAAACATGAAAACTAAAAGGAATAAGACATAATGTCTTGGTGAGTGCTCTAAGGACTCTAGCCTGACTCCCTATTCTAGAGATTTATTTCTTATACTCTCGTGGTTTCTCTTCTCAAGGGTTTCTAAGGACTATTCCTACTTATAACTGTTCTATGTTATCTAACTCAAGTCTCGTATTCTCACTTGATACTAAATCTGACAACTATTAATTAAATAAATAATCGTCACTATCCCATGAATAATCCCTCAATCTTGACTTAAGCTCCTAGAGTTAACCCACTTGACCCAACCTAAAGCTACTAATGCACTAAAACATCTAACTGAATCATGGACTTTAACCCTTCTTTAGGGACTTATCCTTTCAATTGCTACTCTAGGTAGCGTACATCCTACACATGTCCTCATCTATTGCATAGGTTAACCTTTCTCCTTTCGCCTAGCAACTAGGCTTGCAACTCACCATCTACTCTAACTCCAATAGCTTACATGCATGCAATACATAAAAAGAAATCACATCATACACGTCCTATTTTGTTTCTATTCAGTGTGGTTCTTCTTATATTTATTATTAGGTTTCGATAGTCTCTCACCTTTTCTTGGATTGAGCTTTAGCCGTCAAGAGGTGTCCCTCTTGCTATGACCTTTTAACCAATCACTAGTCCAAGTGGTTGAACTACCTTCCATTATCAAAGATGTTCCCCTCTGTGTTCTTGAAGAACCTGCTATTTCATTAAGGAAGAACATTGCTTTTCCCCTAGTATTTGAAGGATGACAGTCCCTTCCTTTGATATCGGGGGCCTCCTAGCCCTTCTTCTGTTACAACTCATCTAGAGATGTATACAACCTCATCTCTCCTTGGTAACCTCAGAATCCTCACCGCAATTTGCACATCATAGTATGCCGAGGGTGCGACTCGGACATGACTGGTACTGGGGAGGTCCTAACATTACTAAGGAAGTACTTTTCTTTGAAAGCATAACTTTCATTTTAAAACATCTTTTTATGAAAACATATGTTTTTCTCAAAAATGTAACAACCCAACTTCGATACAGGAAAACTCTATTACATCAACATAGTTCATTTATTATATAATTTAAATTATGAAAAACTGTCCTTGTTAATTAATTTATGAAAAAGAGTAGGAGTTTATTTATTTATTTAAAACATACTTTCCTAATATTATTAATGGCGACACATGATAAAGATTTAATCTACACCAATGGTCATGAAATAGATAAATTTCAAAATCGTTAAAATGTCAATACAACATGCCAATAAAAGACCAAGCCAAAAGGGTGAAGTGTGTGCCATACAGGTGACCATCCTACGATTACAACCAAAGAAAAGGGGGGAGGGGGGATTTATACATATAAACACTCCTAAGTTGGTCATAACAACTAACTCACCCAACAAAACAAGGATGACTCCAAAACAGATCTCCTCTCCAAATCTTAAAGCTCTAGCCACATGGTTAGTGGTATAGCTTGAGTTGCCTCTACCACTTCCATGTATGTGTGCCTCTCGCCTCTAGGAGCATCTAGCGATGCTAAGCCAAAGAAACCATAAGGTTGCCAAAAGGATTGAACAGTAACTCCTCCAAGCTCCGTAGGGGTGTCAGGGTCTGACATGTACACGAAGATGATACCTCTTTCTTGATGTCCGTTGACCGTAGTGAGATCCAAAAGACGTCGCCTGTCAGTGCAAATATACATTCCTAAGAGACGAAAGAGTATCCGAGGCCTAAGAAGATCACCATCCATCTACTCCCTCGACAAAAGAAGCATCGCGATCATCACAGTCACACATACACAAACACACAAGCAAGGATAAGCTACCCGAAAAGCAAATGAAATTAAGTAGGCATACAACATATTGAGCATAAAGGTAACTAATACAAAATTGTTACATGTAGACATAATACACGGTATCTATCTCATTCATAATTCCAAAACAAACGATAACCAAGTATGTAGGTGCAAACCATGATCCTAGGACTCTCCATGGAATCTATAAACTTGAGTGACCAGCCTAGATATTCCTTAACAATGGTATAATAAACACAGATACCCTCACCAGTGTTTTCAAGCGACACGTGCCTATACCATTTGGGGAATACCAGTAACTGATCATAGGAACTAGTGCACTTTGTTAGGATTTCCGTGTGGGGGTATCGCCACCACGACATAGGGTTTGCAAGGCCCCAGCCTCTTATGGAATCATGCCATCCGTAGTCCTTAAGCTTTCACACCTAGCTAGCACCACGATCCCACAAATACCGACACCTTCGATACCGCATGCTCGTTCACCAATGCATGTATGCATGACAATCAATTCTCATACACAGACAATGACAGCAATATACATTAACATCCACCTATCGTTCACACCCAGATAGGCATTTTATTATGTATCACCTATCTTTCACACCCAGATAGGCATTTTATTACTTATCTTTCACACCCATATAAGCTTTATGTTTAATAATTTATAACAAAATTCATCATGCCATCAAGAGTCACAACATTCATCAAGTCATGCATTCAACAATTTCTTACTAGAAAACTCATTTGAACCCAACACTTACCAAACCATATATGTATAATATCTCCATAATTAGAATAACAACGTATGAAATTTAATAAGAAAACACTCTTATGAAATCATCTGATTCAAACTTAGGTCTTAGCTCTTTTGAAAACATAACTTTGTAGTTTTGTAAAAACATCTTTTATTATTTTCTCCAAATATATTTATGAATTTGTAAAACTTTAGCTATTATATTTTAATAAAATATCTATATTTAATTCATTAATTTTGAGGGAAACCACTATTAAATTTTGTCATAAAAAATAAGACTATTTAGGGTTAGGCATAAGTTATTATATCCATTATTCTAAAACCTGTTTTCCAAAGACTTCCAAATTTCTGTCTCTGTTTCAAAAATCATTTTTAAATAACAAACGATTTTTGACTAGCATGTTCTATATATGGTTGAAAATTCATTTTGTCTATTTTCTAAAATGATATAGATTGACTCAAATCAAAGATCTACAAATAAAGATATAAAAATAAAAAGATAGAGAGGTCAGTGCTGCCTCCTGGAGGACCCACGAACCAATCTTGCTACTTTTCACTTCTAGAGAAGTCCTTTCAGAAATCAAGTTTAATTTTTGATAAAAGTACACTTAAAAGAATTTTCAAAAACTCCAAGAACTCCAATAACCAAGGCCTACACAATTTTATATGATTTTTGAAAGTTCACAGTTTCCAAAACTTCCTTCAGACAGAATGCAAGTACAAGTTCCAGTTTCCAAAAATCATTAAAAATATCAAAACTAACCAAATATAGGTAAACCATATATGCTTGGAAATATTTTTGTGTCTACTATTCATTAGCTCAAGTAGTTTCCCTAAATACAAAACATATTTTTCCATAATCATATTTTATTGCCCATTGACGGGTCAGTGTTTTCAAACAACATGCTCAACTTTCAAAAAGCTCAAATTTTTCGTTTCTTAACCTTTTGGTACGTTTCTTACGTCCATTTTGGAGGAAATCGTGTCTAGTTTACAAAAAAAAATAAGAACACGAAAACATTCACCACAACTCCAGTTATTGTAAAAACAGTGTAGCATGTTCAGTCCGAAAATCAAACAGCACCAAAAGCACATCACCAACTTGCACAAAAATGAAACCTTTCATCAAGTATATCACTTTTAAAAATACCAACATTATTCTTAACAACAAAACACATCCAAATCAGCAAATCACAGACTCAAACACAAAAGAAAAGGGTTAGCTTTCCTTACAATGTGCTTAGCTTCTTTCTAGATGTCAGAGACTTTGGGAGCAAGTGGGAGACTTTCTTCCAATCTTGAGGAGGTACGCCATCAACCAATCACCAAAATGGTTGATTTGAGACATACACATGAAAGAAAGAAACTTTTAAAACCAGGAGTATAAAGGAGCCAAAATAGCTTTGGTCTTGAGAGGAAAGGAGAAGATGGAGAAAGGAGAAGGTGGAAAGGTTGGAGCTTGCTTAACTAGAACCCTTCCTTTGAGAAACCCTAGTTCCTCTACTCTCCACCAACACTCTAAGGTTTGAACCAACTCTCCCTAATCTCTCTCAATGAAATGGCCAAGAATAGCAAAAAGGGGAGGATTTGTTTGCACTTGGAAGGTTAATATAGAACTCATTTAGGAGGGGTAAAAAGGTAACTAGCAAAAGTAGAAGGTGAATTCAATTTAATTGAAAACAAAAATTGATTTCTCCTAATCCCTAGGTGGTGGACGGCTACTCATCGAAACCAAGGGGAGCAAGTGGTTGTTTTTTTTTTTTTTTTTTTTGCATGCTTTTAGTACACTTAGACATGACTAGTAGTAGGTTTCATGAAGAATATGTAGTTATGGTTCAACTAATTTAGTTTGCTTAGGACAATTGGTTACTTCTAGTTTGGTTAGGCTTAGGAAAATGTGAAATTGGTTCTAGAAAGAAAATATTGCATTTTCTCATACTGTAAATGAAGAACACGGTCAAATACCGAGTCCTGTAAGATTAGGTTTTTAACTTTCTAACACTTGAACCAATTAAAACAATTTAATTGATATTGGAGTCTAAATGAGTTTATGACTCTTTTAGAATTTCTCTGGTCATGACTGAACTTACTCTATCTAACTAGGCAGTTGGATTTTACTTTATCTGACAGGATTCTACACAAGCTTCTCGATAAACAGTCTAGAATGGTAATAGAGAAAAACCCAATGTTTCAACCTTTTTAGGTAAGGAAACCTATCAAACTAAATAGAATCTAATCATAATTAATTTTATAATTACATTCCATGGTCTCATACTACTCACCAACTATACAGATCGGTGCCAGTCTGACAGATATCATCATAACTAGATTCTCACAAATTTCTTTGCAAAATCTCAAACAAGGATAGCATGCAACTTTTTATCACCTATTTTCCATTGGACAATAAATTTAATCCTTCTTGTTAATTATTCAATCACGTGATTAAGGATCAACATGCTGCAGATCTTACACTGTTAGCCTTCATAGTGTACCTCTGCACAGCTGAAATCCAAGCAGGCTAAACTTCCATAGAAAGCTCCACTGAAATTGACAAAATCAAATATTATTAATTGTTCACTTATACTAGATTTAGATTTAATTTCTCTTTTTAGATTATCAACCTCTTATGCACAGCTTATAAAAGACAGGTCTTACAAAAAACTTGTTCCTTTCTTGAGACCTTTCCTTTCATGAAAACCTTTCATAAACTTAGGGGAAAATCCCTACCTTTGCTAAGGAAGCATCTGTTAGTGTCTTCAATATCTTAAATGTCTTATTACATAGGGTTTATCATTACATACAAACTATCTCAAGCATATACAACACTCATATGAATGTAATATACTACAACTACTCAAGCAATCATCATCAAACATTGTAACACAAGATAACAACCAATAGTAAACATACAAAAACAAGCATAGAAAACAAGGGTGCAACTACACCAAACCTTACATTTTAGGGGTGTACCTTTGCTTAGCGATGAGGATTTTGCTCAACAATTAGGTATAGGGCTTATAGACTTTGTTCTTGGAGCCTTTTTTTGCTTAGCTAAAAGTTATCTCGCTAAGCGAGGGAAAAACACTCTCTCTAGAGTTGCATTTTTGCTTAATGAGGTGTACTCTCACTTAGTGAGCTTACATGCGATTTCCAATCCTATCTCTAGAGGTATTTTCATTGAGTCAAGCTTTTTCTTGCTTAGCAAAAATACAATTTTCGCTCAGCCATAGTATGGCTTGCTCAGCCTAGGGCGATTTCATAGAATAGTGATTTTCATGATTTCTACGCCTTCTAAGCCAACCATGACCACCCCAAAAGACCAAATTCATCATAAATGGTTCAAAAATGACTTTTAATGCCTCTAAACGTCAACCTAACATTAAATAACTCATCAATCATGTAAAACTACGAAAAATCCCAAAATTCCCTTTTGTTAGGGTTCAAACTCAAACTAGGGAAAAGGGAGATAAACACTAATCCAAGGAGTAGAGGAGGACAAGGAGGAAGCACTCACCTCAAGGATGTACAAAGATGAGCTCTGGGCTTGGGGATCTCTGCTCCTTTTCTCATCTTCCTTTTCTTCTTCTCCTCCTTCTCTTTTCTTTATCTTTTCTTTTCTCTTTTCTCTCTCTAGCTTCTCCTTCTTTCTCATATAAAAACTGTGTGTGTTGGGCCTAGTGGCCTTGGCCTGCCCTAGGCCTTAGCTCCCTACTTGGGTCCTGTTATCTTGTTTCTGTAATATTCTAATATAAGGATAACTATTATTATTAACACTTAAGGCATCTATGACCATTTATCATAAGGGCTATTACCATAAAAGAAATATCTATATAACTTTATTTCTAATGTTCATGTTTGGGGATGTTACTAGAGCTAGGTATACAAGCCAGCCCGCTTGTTTAGGCTTAGCTGGCAAAAGCCTGCGAAATAAATGAACTAGGCCAGGTTCAGCCACTAGATACACGGTCCTAAATTTTGAGGTTCGCATCCGCCCCGCATAGCCTGCGGGGTAATGGGCCAATCTGTGGCCCGTGAAATAAAACAAGAAAATAATTTTATAAAAAGAAAAAAAAATCAAAATAAATGACAAATACACCAAAAAAATAAAAATAAATCAATTTCCAAGCCTAACATACTAAAAAACCATCCAAACCAAAGATCTTACATGTTTAATGAACCATCCAACACAAAATATGACATATAAAGTCTTAGATTCAAAGTATCAAGCATAAAATAAACCATCCAAACCACATATGGAATCCAAAGTCTTACATGCCAAATAATAAGTGCAAAGTACATCTTATAGAAAGTACATCAAATATTGAAATACATAATCTTCAATACATCAAATACTTAAAATACATAATCTTCAATTCTCTTCAACAAGTATGTTGGAGTCCATCTTTGATGTACTTGGCTCTTCCATATTTCCAATGACTGAAGTTTTTTCAATTTCATCTACAACTCATCATAAATCAAAATTTATAAGTAAGATGGTTTAGAGGCAAAATAAAATTCACTATAATATTTTTCATACATTAAGAAATAGAATATTTACCTTCCACCTCAAATCCTAACAACCAGTTTCTAGTACATATCAAAGATTGCATATTATCAGGAAGGAGAGAACTTCGGTATTTGTTGAGAACACGAGAACCAATACTGAATATGGATTCAGATGCCATGGTTGTAATTTGAATGCTTAAAATGTCACATGCCATCAATGCAAGATCTGGGAACCTAAGTTGATTCTCCTTCCAATATTGCAAAAGATCAAGATTTGGATGGTATGCCAAAGAAAGTTTTTGCTCATCTAAATAAGTATCCAATTGAGAACAACCCTCTTGTGACATATTATCATTCTCATATTGGATGAACTTCTACATTATTTACACAAAATGAAAAATTAAACAAAACAAATATATAAGTAAATAAAAGTACAAGGAAACAAAATATAGACTTACATTCACAACCACACAACGTGATGCTAGTGACTTTCCTCTAGTGAAGGTATTAGTAGGTTAAGGCTCTTATGTTTGTCTTGTTTGACCAACATTACTAGTTGTCTCTCTCTTAGACATTTTGACATACTCATGAAAGAGAGAATATAAATTGTGCTTCACAACTTGCAATTTTGCTTGGCAACTTATTGCATCAAGACTAAGCTTTGAATAGCAAAACTTCAAAAATTGCAACTTATAACAAGGATCAAGAATGGTTCCAAGTGCAAGCACAACACTATAATCACTCCAATATTTATCAAACTTCACTTTCATATTATTTGCCATATTCCTAATTGTCTTATCCTTATGCCTACTATTTTCAACCAACCAACATTCAATTTGCCACACTTGTGTAAAATATAAATTAGATGTTGGATAGGAGGAACTAGACATCAACTCTGTGATCAAATAAAATGGATGCAAAAATTCACACATCTTTTCTCCTCTTGCCCATTCTTCATTAGTAAGGCAAGCCTTATAATTCACATCTTCAAAAGCAAGATTACTAAAAGCACGTCGGTATGCAAGTTCATTTTCAAGCATCAAAAAGGTGGAATTCCACCTAGTAAGGACATCCAAATGCAAACCAACCTTAGTGTCAATATCACCCACTTTAGCAATACAAGCTTTGAATGCATTCATTCTAGCCTCCGACCCTCTAACATGCTTTATGCTTTCTCTTATTTTGTCTAAAGCACCGCTAGCAACTTTCAAACCCTCTTGCACAATAAGGTTTAAGATGTGAGCACAACATCGAACATGAAAAAATTCTCCACCACATAACAAACCATTATTGTTATTCAAAAGTCTTTCTTTCAACATATTTTGCATGCTACTATTTGCTGAAGCATTATCCAAAGTCAATGAAAAAATTTTCCGCTCAATCCCCCAATCTTCCAAGAATTCATATATGGTTTTAGCCAATTCAGGCCAAGAGTGTGGAGGGGGGAAATGACAAAAATTAAGAATTTTGCTATTAAGCTTCCAATTTGCATCAACAAAATGTGCAGTTAAAGAAATATAACCTTCCGTAGTGCGAGAAGTCCACAAATCAGATGTCAAACATATCCTACTAGGAACGTTAGACAACTGCTTCTTTCAATTTGTTCTTTTCATTGTGATACATATTGACCACATCTATAGTCGCAGCATGCCTAGAAGGTATCTTAATATCATGATTTGCACATTTTAGCAACTGTCTAAACCTCTTATATTCAACAAAAGAGAATGGAAGGTCATGCTCTATTAGCATCATGGTTATGATGTCACGCACGGCTTTTTGATCAACCTTTCTAGCTTTTAATTTTTAGCATGATCAAGCATAAGTTTACTAACCTTAGTTTCATTAAACCCTTTTGGAATCTTGTTACAATTGTCCATATGACATAATAAAGTTGAAGTTCCATTCTTATTCCCACCCCCCCGTATACTCTTTTCCACAAGCCTTACATTGAGCTCTCCCTTTCCCATCACCATTATCAACAAGTTTATTAAAATAATTCCACACAGAAGATGAAAGTCCCCTAGACCTCTTATTTGATTTATACTTAGTTGGTGCATGTTGATTATCTTCAATGTTCATTTCTTCAACCACACCAACACTTTCATTTAATGCAGTTTCAGATAAATCCATATTTCAATATTGATTATTGAACACAAAGCTGAAAAATGAACACAAATATATGGTCACAAATTCACAATACATATTACACAACATACAGAGTAGATAAACCAAAAAATAAAATGCAAAAATGAAACATTAACACCTGAACCAAATCTAAAACATACACAATTGTTTTCAGTTTTCACACAAATTAACACATAATGACACTAAAGCATAACTCAATTACATGAATTCAAATAGGAATTCAAAGCAAAGTAAAGTAATGTGAATTTGGAAACAAAAAATTGGAAAAAGCAGAATTTACCTCAGACAAATTGAGATGCAGATCACAAACCCTAATTCTGAAATGTATCAAAGTGGCGAGTCAGAGCGGCGAGTCAAAGCGAGTTAGAATATAGTTGTGTGGCGTAGGTCGCGTTGCGTCACAATGCCAGTCGCACGGTGGCCGACGGCGAAAAACAGGGGTCGCGTATGGTGAGGTCATAGAGGTCGTAGAGTCACCTAATGGAGTGTGCAGGCTACAAAGGTCGTGCAACGAAGGTCGTATTGCATCATAGTGTTGGTTGTGCGGTGGTCGATGGCAGAAAATTGGGGTCGCCTGAGGTGAGGTTGTAAAGGTCACATAAAGGAGTGCGTAGGCCACAAAGGTCATATGACGAAGGTCGCGTTGCGTCATGATGCTGGTCACACGGTGGCTGGCGATGGAGAACTGGGTTTGCGTGAGGTTCTCTTGTGGTTTTGTTCTCGTCGAGAATGAATAAGGAGAAGAAAAGAAACCCTAGTTCGGTCCCTAAGTGGCTTACGAAGTCTGAAGTAAGGTGTCTAACTAAAGCTATTTTTTTTTTCAAAATACTCATACTAAAAGCCCGCGAGCAAGCTCGTAAGCCCATGGATAAATCCGCTTAAACCACGGTTTAAACTGTCCGGGTCGAAAAGCCCGCACTTTTAAATGGACCTTATTTTTTAGGACCGTAGCCCGCACGGGCTGCGAGCTACATAGATGGCCCGCGGGCCTTGACCTATATGCTTAGCTCTAGATGTTACATGTTATCTATTCTAGATTCTCCTTAATCACCCCTCAAGGACTTGGACAACAATTTCTTCACCTACTGAAAGGTGAAACCCACCATCTTTAGGAGAAGGGTGTCCTCCATTGCCAAGAATTTATGGTCGTACACTTTCTTTGTAGTTGTTTACCATTATGAGTTGTGCCCTACCTATGTAACATAACACCATAAGACATAATAACACCACAAACAAAAGGCTTGTGTGGCACCACACGTACGTGACTTCATCATTCTTACTCTTTTATTTTGCATTTTTATAGCAAATGATGGTGCATAATCTTGGAGTAGATGGATGTCAACAATTAGGTTGTGAAGTTAATGATTTAGCTTTCAAGGAGTAGGGATTATGAAATCAATGACGACACCACTACTCATTGCCATAGTTAGGGCTTTTCTTGAAAAAGTCGAGCGACTATTGGAACGAGGAATTCATCCTATTAGGATCGTGCGAGGGATATGAAATGGCATCATAGTTAGAGGAGGAAATAGGCTTTGGTAGGCTTGACCTTGGGCTTAGTTAAAAATATATGGCCTGAGTGCCTAGTATATTTATCCCTCATAGGTATTTTTTTAAATGCCAAGCTTATATAAAAGCCCGACCTAGCCTACAAGCATGTTTAAGGGCCTACTTTGTAATAATTTAACACCAAGATAAAGGTAAAAACAGGTATTGTAGGCTTTATAAGAATCAAGTTTAACTTATTTATATGATATAAGCATATTTTTAAGGTCTAATCTAACATTCATGATAACTTATTTAAAAACATATTTTGCAATAAGACCTCTCAATAAGACATAAATTTATCAATCCATAACTTATATAAGCTTGACTCTTTATGTAAGTCAACATGCTTAACATTTAAAAAGATAAATAAATATATGATTTTAATACATTATTACTAATTTAATATAATAATAATAATAGCAACAACAACAACAACAACAAATTTATTTAATTAGATTGGCGTGTTAAGCCTAAAAGGCTTTTTGAATGGCGTAGAGATTGGCCTTTTAACTAAATAGGCTTTAATAAAAGTCTTGGCCGAGTTTATTTTCTAAAAGAGCTTGGCCTGGCCTGGGCCTGATGTAGGCTAGGTCATAGTCCCCAATCAAGTGGCCTGGCCTATTTTCACCTTTAATTGTAGTTGAACATCTTGAGCGTGTAACAGTAGTATAGGTGGGGAAGAAAGGATAATTAAATAAAATTAAAAAAAAATAGAAATAACGGTGTGTTTAGTAAATAAGCAAGAGTAAATAGAAATTGCCCAAGCATAGGAGCACTACAATACTGAAAGAACAAAGAACATGCAAGAATAGAGGTTGAATTGTGTGTTTTAAAACTTTTTTAATCAGTTAAAAGCCAAGTTAAAGAAATAATTAATTTAGACATATATATGGATAAGGAAAGAAAAGCACACAAAGGATTTTATACTGGTTCACTCAATATGAGCTACGTCCAGTCCCTTTGTCCTGAAGGTTTTCTACTAACCAATCTATTGGTTACAAGCAAGTATTTATCTCTACCTCTCTAGGTGTTACAAGGTGATCAACCCAAATCACTTAACTACCCAAGTATTCTTTAGCCACTAAGCCTTTCCAAACTTTCACAACTTAAGACTATTGTTAACAATCAACTCACAATGTGAGGGTGTGAAAGTTTAAGAGTAGTACAATAGCTTTTCTACACAAGGAATTTTGATGATTTTTCAAAGTCGTCCAGTAAACACAAAGTTCGTCGTAGTTTTTTTTCTTGTTTTTCTTCTTTTATGAATTGATATATATAGCCTTTTAGAAGACTCTGTTGAGGTGTCAGGCTTCAGTCTTCAAGAGAGAGATTCAATGTTTCTTTTGCATGTATGCACGTATATCAAGTTTGTAGTAGAGGCAAAAAGGTAACTTTTGTTTTTGCACTAAAATGGAAGGTGCAATATTGCATTAGAGAGTTGATTTTTTGAACATTCTTTATTCAATTTGATAGCTTGATAAGTTGACTTCCTTTTTTTGCAACGCTGCACTATACACAAACATATATTTGATTTTCATTTAATGCGGGATGTATTTGAACGTTAGGGCTTAAAAAGGAAATGAATCGTTTGTATCGGAGCGTACAAGTATAAATAGATTTAAATATATCAACTTAATAGAGAACTTTGGATGTCTTTAGAAAATGCATAGGTATTATCAGGTATTGGACTTTTATTTTAATGAGGCACTTTGGACGCCGAATAAACTAAAGTATACTTGAAGTACATTTCTTTTATTTTATTAAAGGGTGATACTTGGACACTAAAAACTTATATGTAAGATCTTCAAAAATTTAATAACTTTGTTATCTTCAAAACTTGAGGGGTTAGACGCTTTATACACCTTTGGTTCCAACAATCTCCCCTTTTTTGATGATGACAAACTTTATTAAATTTTTGAGTTTTTACTAGATATAAAGCACAGAAGAAGATCAACTTGCTTTCATGTGTTGAGCATACTCCCCCTGAGTATAATATTCTATCAAAACAAAAGGTGTAAACTATAAAGATAGATTAGGGCAGATATACAGAGAACACATATGTATGTATGTATGTATGTATATATATATATATATATATATATATATATATGTCATATGTATGTTGTGCATGAAAGAGTTGAATTTACATAAAAAAACTAAAAACTTGATTAAAAAAACTAAAAAACTTTATTTTGACTTTCTCCCCCTTTTGTCGTCATAAAAGGAAAGAACAGGAGAGAAGAGAACATCATAGTCACTGCAGAGGTGGAAGAGGTGGAGATGAGCAAGGAGTGTTCAAGATTTATTGTTGGTTGTGAAGAATTTGTTGGAGAAGGGTCATGATAGGTTGTATTTGGGCATGGACGTAGGCTTGGATGACGTGGTTGATGGAAGGACCTAGTTGAGGGTTAATAATGGCAGTCAGAATACTTGTAGAGGCTTGAGAATTAGGTGTTGGTGGAGGTGGAGTGTAACGACCCACTGTCGCTACAGTACTACTTTACAACTTTCTTAGTATATCATTTATAACCATACATCATAAACAACATTTAATCCTCCTTATTTTCACCATGTACAGTATATACAAATATATATATATATATATCCATAAATACAAATGGCAACACGCCACCAAAATACAATTCAAAGGGAGAAAAATACAAAAAGAGATTCCTTACAGTTGGTCAACTATACATTAAACCACAAAAGAAAATCAAAAGAATGTCCAAAAAGATCCACCCATAAAAGGGCCTTCTATCTTCTCCAACAGAGACCTCCTTCATTAATTATGGGAAGCTAGATCTGCTGAAGCTTTACCCTTTGCTCTCACGCCAAAAGACGTGATCATCACAGTCACAGCAACATACAACAACAACCAACAACAATGGCAACCACAACAAAACAAACATATAATAGACAAGGTTCATTTCACAAGACCCTCAATATACAAACATGAAATCAAATTCACAAAACAAGTTTCCACAAAATCACTACACCACACACAATGCTTTCAACACCAACATGTCAATGCATGAATGACACGACTCTCGAGAGATTTATTACATTTCGGGTGATCAGCTAAGTTTTACCCCCTACCATGGCCTTCCAAGCACCATTCAGGGATTACCAAAACTCCGATCTATGGATAAGCTTAGTGGTTTGTTAGGATAAGTGAATGTGGGTGGTGGTTTACCGCAACACAAGGCCTACACCACCTTAGCCCCCTACGGAATTACCCATCCACTCATCCCTAAGGCCCATCTTTCCGATCGCACGTCTTATCTAGGCACTAGGTTGGAGGCTTGTCTGAGTGCCAGCTCTTGTCAACCAGCCAACTTACATGTCTACCCGCACATGGCTTAAGGCCTACACAACGTCAGCCAACATCATATGCATGCAAATGCATGATTCACCACAACATCAACTCAATCACAACCATTCATCAATATCCATACATATATGCATATGGCAACACAACACCACGTGGCCTACTCAGCACCACCTGTGGTCCAACAATCACTACCAACTCCATACAGGCCTAATTCAGCCCTATGCATGGTTAATAGGTAAGGCTCTATCCAAGCAACACATACCTCATGAGAATTCCCACACAGCATAGGGATCTACATCCCTTGTGAGATGTCTCACCACAACAACACAACATAACTAGTGGAAGTTCTATCTAAGCAACCTTCCACCCAACTACCACTTTCCAACAATTTATTAAACAAATCCATAACTATAATAAAGAAAAATCAAGAGCCAATTTGGAAAACCATTTGAACATCCAATTATCTAAAAATATATATTTGACATCCATAAGAGTCAATAAAGTCATCAACCAACAACAACAATAATTATAAAGCAAAGAAAATCTTGTTATTCTCTCGCTGAGCGCAAATTCTGTCATTGAGCGCAAGATTCGTCGCTAAGTGAGATTTTTTGTTGTTAAGCAAGTGACAGACTTCTAGTGAATTTTCAAGATCCGTTACTAAGTGAGTGACTTCCAGAGAGTCAGCAACATCTGTCGCTAAGTGATAAAATCCATCGCTGGGTGCAGGTGTGATCTTTTTGTTCGCAAATCAATCAACAAGATGACCAACAACCATTTTTGACAAAATCAATCAACACCAAGCATCACAAAACAATTTTAGTTACTTCTAATACCTTTTTAACTGATTTCATAACAATTTTATCCACAAATCATTAATAAATTTCAAAATCCCCTTTTAAAACCCATTTTATTGTCAAAACCCACATACACAAAATATTCTCAAAATCAATCGATTCCAAAGCATTAAATCGACATATCAGCAGCCACAAACACAAAAGCAACCAATAGTAAGCTTCCTTTACCTCTAAAAACTTCTAAATTTGGATTTAGGTTCCTTGAGAATTTGATATCTTGAGAAAAAACTTCAAAAGATTTGTCCTCCTCTCACCCAAAGCACTGAATTGGGCTTGGAATCCTCTTGACACCCTTAGTAACTCAAGAGTTTTAGAGAGAGATAGAGAAAGATGAAGAGAAGAGAGAGAAGTGATATGAGAGAAATGAGAAGAACTCTCTATCCTTCTCTTCTTTTATACTTTGACCTTTCGAAGCTCTCACACGGACTTTGGGCTAACTGAGGCTCATGACTCATCAAACCACTCCCCATATCTCATAACTGATCTAACTTAACTATTTTCCCTTAAAAGTCCAAAATCACACTCACAACACATCCAATTGGCTTAAGCACATATCTCAAGCTTTTGAAATTTAAACCGGTATTTGAAACAAACAACACCAAACCATCATTGTACATACAATTCATGCACAACAACAATTCATTTATTTCTTTTAATTACCTAGATTACATATCTAATTTCCACTTTAAATTATCCAAAACACTAAATCATACATTAAAAAAACACAGATGTTACATGGAGGTACGAGTCAAGAGGGTGAGGTGGGGAAGAGGGTGTTTTAGGGAATGAGGGAGGTGAGGCTTCAAGAAATTTGAGGTTCTGGTATTGGATATAGTATGGAAGAGGGTGTTGGTAGTTAAGGAAGAGTGATTCCCAAGGAAAGGGTGGTTGGAGGAATTGGGGGTTGGTGAGAGCGTCCATCATAACATAGAGGAGCTCTATTTCAGGATTAAGAAGTGGATGATTGTCAGTAGAGTTGAGGAGAGCAGTTGAAGTATCAAAGAAGTTAATTACCTGAGCTGGATGCTGCGTGTAGTTACCATCTTGCATAGTTGGCATAATAGCTTTGTCATCCTCAAACAGTCCACTTCTTGAGGCTTCTTGCTTGCATGTCCACATATGTTGATGCTAGAACCTTTCAGCATCATCAACATCCAATGGTTGTGTTAGCCTCCTCAACATGTACCACTCTTGAGTGATTTGGTTGTGCTGTTGAGAGTCCACTTGGGAGGGTGTGGGCAACCTTGGTGACTTTGTTAGAATCTTGGTCTTCTTTTTATTTTTGTCTAGGGTGGGCAACCTTGGATAGACTATGTTGGGTTGGATGCAATGGTTGTATTTTGTGTAACACCCGCTATAATAAGACATACATTCATTTTATTTTGTTATTTCTTAATTCATTTGTTAGAACGTCAGCTTGATTTAGAACTAATGCACACTCTTTTTTCTTTTGTTTTTAGTACCGTTTAGTAATTCCAAGAGACATCATATAAAGAACCATGATCGTGAGATAAACATCATATATATATATATATATATATATATATATATATATATATATATATATATATATATATATATATATATATATATGCATTAAGCCTTTGTACAAGGTTAGCTATCAAGTACATACATCAAAAGGATATAAAAGAAATACATAAAAAAAAAGCCTAGATACCTGCTCGTAGCTATACAACAAAAATCTATGTCAGAGCAGTATAAACCTATACTAGGCTACCCTATCCCATGCAAAAGATCACAAGCAGAATTGTCGTCATAGTGAGTCTTCGAAATACATCATATCAGTGTCCTCTGAATCCATCATATCGATGTCCTCATCATCAGTCGATGTGTAACCATCGGGTAACTGCCCAAGGTTGTCGTAGCCGCCGACACTACTAATCTCAGAAGAAGAGGATACCCATCCATAGTTTTCACCTGGATGATAGGAAGGACCGGATGAAGACTCAGTGGTGTCTGGGTATGGTGGAATCTTGACTGGTGGCTCAAAGTACTAAAGGTATGGTGTCGGGATTGCCATGATGCCGAGGTCGGGAGCAGCATCCATCGGTGGGAAGGGAGCGTCATCTATAACACCTCAAATTTCAAGTACTAGAAATAAACCACAAGGTAGCTTTTAGTAGAACCCTTCTCATATGTTATTAGACAAAAGATGTTTTAAGAATTATTGTTATTATATTTCCTATTATTATTATTATTATTATTATTATGTTGTGTTGTTGTTATTATATTTATTGTTATTATTATTATTGTTGTTGTTATTATTATTCTTATTCTTATTATTCTTATTAATACCTTAGTATTATAAATTAGTAGAAATATTATCATACAACCCAAAAGAGCATCTAGGGCCCAATAGAGGATTAAAGCCCACTAAGCCACATACCCACCCATATGTTAAAAGAAGGGAATAGAGAAGGAGAATTAGGTTTAGCCGTCACAAATAGAAGAAGAAAGAAGATAGAGAGAATGAGGAGAAAAGAAAGAAGAAGAAGAGGAAAAGAAAGAGGAGGAATAGAAACCGGAGAATTCAAGCCCTAGAACTCAGCTTTGTATGTCCATAAAGGCGAGTGCTCTCCCCTGTGTCCTTCTTTGTTCTTGTTCATCTATTTATCTTTTCCCTCTTTATACCTAAATTTAGGGATTTGATGGGTTTTGAGGGGATTGTGAGGGAGTAAGGAAATTATAGATTAGATTTACCAATTATCAATGTAGAAGAGTGATTAAGAATCTAATTATTTATCTTGAAGCATTTAGAACCCAAAGACAATAGGAAAAATAAATTAAAATTAGTACCTCGGATTCGCCCGGTGGGATTAGATAGCCGCTAGGCGACTTTTCTTTAAAAACTGGATTTCGCGTTTACCCTAGGCACGTGGGCCCGCTAGGCACAGCTATTGAATCAGTTCTTGGTGGAAGGTTTAATGGAAATGACTCTGGTACTCTTGAATCTGCTGGTATAGAATCGGGGATTTGCGAATGCTATCGTCGTATAATAAGATAAAGGAATTCGTAGGGCACGAATGGCATAAGACTAGCTAAGGAGGGCCCGTGAGACTTCTCAAATGTGATCGTATCAGCTCTTACTGCTATCGTAGCTAGTCTTACAGTAAAAGCTGTGATCTTTTTCTTTTCTGCTGTGATTGAATCACTAACCAGTGCTGGAGGAAGAACTGGTTTCATATTTGAAAACCAAACAAGGATCTTCCTCTTTTACTTTAAGTAACCTTAGTTATTTCATCTGGCGCTACTGCTTGAGTATGAATTGTCTTACCGCTGGGTGAGACTTCCGTACTACTGGGCGGATACGACTTTTACTATTCCGTTCTTTGTTTTTTTAAACTCCATTTTGCAGTTTTTAACTCATTGTTATTTGTTTTCTTATGCCTTGTTGAGTTTATATTATATGATTATTATTTACCTTGAAAGAAACTGAGTGTGATTTGAAATTGTGTCAATGTTTCATGATAAAAGTCTATAAAAAGTTATAAGCATTATTTGTGACCATGCATCATAACATTTGAGTTATGTGATGAGGAAAGTATGTAGGAATCTGGCTGGTGGAGGCCGTGATGGGTTGTCTAACCTTAGCCTTGGGGGTTATCCGGTTGGGAAAACTCCAATGGTCCATGCTGATCCCATGGAGCCGGGGCGTACTGGCAAAACTGGGTAACCCTGACTAGTCACCAGGGGATATCATGCTAGTTGAGGGTGCAAAAGCTGAAGGCATCGGTACCAATGACGCTTCTTATGGCCTGCATTTACTCCTAGTCTACTTTCCAAAAAGTTTAGGTTGGTACCACATGTGCATGAGTAGTGGTTTAGGAACATAGCACGCATATGTATCTTGTTATAGTGTGATATGTTAGAGTGTGCTATGTTGTAATTATGTGAATTCTATGTAACCCTATTTATGTGAATTCTGTGTAAGAATGTAACTGTGCCTTATGATGAAATGTTAAAGTTGTGGACATGTGATCATATCTTGCACGAGTGTCGTTCTGTTTGATAAAACAAAACGAGGTATATGTCTAGTTACTAGACAAAGAATGTGAAACAATTATATGTCTGTAATTGGAATTGTGTTTGCTACCTTAAGGATAAGTGAAAGGCTAGACCTTAGGATAGTGTTATGAGGGTTCTAGTTGGATAATAATCATTGTGAATAAGATAGAGAAAGGGTGAATTCCCTCATGGTGTAATAGAAAGGTATAAGACATGTAAGAGAGAATGAAATAAAAGTATTTTAGGATGTCTGTAACCTTAGACTTGACCCTAGGGGACAGCTTTGAATATTAAAAGGAAGAAGAGTAAATTCTAAAGAAGGTTTTGGGTAAGAAAGTATAAATAATGAGGATGAGTTCTTAGGTTAAGAATGAGATAGTAAACCAATATAATAGTTGTGAGAATGAGAGAGTAATTAACAGGAAACACTACTTATTGAAAGGTGTAGACTCGACCATAAGTATGGATAATTATGAGAGACCCGATGAGGCTAAAGCCATGAGAGATAAGTAATGAAGGTTGTCCGAGTAGAAGAGTTTGACCTAGCCGTAGAACCCTTAGAGCACTCACTGAAACATTGTGTCTCACTCCTTTAAGTTTTCCCTTTTTCAGGATACAGGTGAAGACATGTGCAGATAAAGCTTGGACTCACGTGCATGAAGTCGTAGCCTAGTTTACGTTATTTATTTTTTGTATTCTTTATATTTTATATGACACCTTTGGGTGATATATGAGTTGTATTAGGCATGTATTTTAATTACTGTATGGTTCGTATATAATATTTAATTATATTTATGAGTAGCATTTGTATGTTGTTTCTACCTTTTTAAGTTTGTTTTTTTTTTTAAATCTAGACCTAGTTACGGTGATGCCTCTTAGGGTGTTACATCATCCATCTCATCGTCTGCCGGTGATGGTGGAGGAGCCTGCAGTCCTCTAACAAAGCCATTGGGGGCAGTAGTAGATAGGGTCATAGGTAACGTCAACTGCTCAATAGATAGAAAAACGTTTGGGATAAGAGACATAAATGTAAAGGTCACCTTTTCCTGGAACGTTGAATACTAAGTAACCGGGTCATAGACCCTATAGTCCTAGTAAGCAGTAGGATATGTGGACGTTCGCCATCCCGTGGAATAGATCCATCTGCTCGTACCACGACCGTATATGAAAAGAAACAAACAAGAAAGGAGTGAGGTTTTTTATAAAAGCCTCACTTGTTTCTTAATAGGCTACAAACAACAAATTAAACAAGCAATCGGGGGATCCTAAGGTTTGACCTATGTTATTACAACTCAATCTCAACCTTTACTAGACGTATGGATCCATACCCATCTTGATGATTTACTTTAACCATCAAGAATCACTGGGAAGTGATTGGGAGTTTGTATAATCCCTCACAAGGTACAGACATCCATGTCGTAATCATCATTCTCGAGGAAAGGGCCACACACCCATCAGGGATATACACTACACCAATCATGGTGATGCTGAGCAGGCGTCAGGGTTGCCAAGTCGGTTTACGTGATTTACCCCGGCTCAGGGTGCTAACTTGACCATTGGGATGTTCACAACTTAGCACCTTTACCCTCAAGACCCGAACAATGGTCCCTGCCTTTCATCCCACATTGTACCATACTGTGACTTCCCAAACACTGGCATTCATGCTTCTCAGCATGGCCTAACTCAATCGGGGTTTTCCTATGATTTTACTTTCTAAGTTTCAAGACATACTCTCTGGATAATCCAGCAAAGTTCAAGAATTACTTATCACAGGTATTTCATTCATCCATCACCTTTATTTAAAACTTAGAAATTTAATACGAATATCATAAGTAAGGGAATGATCAACAATCAAACTTACATACATATTCATTCTCATTCATACATTTATCATAGTTCTTATTTTAATCACTTGATTTATCCTTATCCTTTTCTAACTTTTCAAATTAGACTATTTTAAAGAGAAAGCTTTTGTCTACAATTATGACTAGGACGTAGTAATAAAATTTTAAGAGAAATTCTTTTCTGATGTGGAAGGTCAGACTATGCTGCAACCACAAAGCATACTTAGATTTTCTCTTCAGTCATTTCTTTTTACTAAAATTTGGGTTGTCCATCTTACAAAACCAACATTCCTAATTTTCAAAAATGCACAAGTGCATGCATTTTATTAAATCTTTTGTTAACATTGTTTACTTATTTCCATACTAGCCATAATTTTTTCAAAATGATGGTAATAATTTAAAATTGTCTAATAAGGTCTTTATTCTAAAAACTTTTCCTAATTTGGGCCTAAAGTCCAAAACTCTATTTCTAAAAACTTAGTAGAGCTTGCTTTTTCAAGAAAACCTTTTCTTCAATTTTCCTTAGGATTTATTCTTACCAATTTTAACCAATTCAAGTAATTATCAAAAATGCTAAATCTAAATGAAAGATTTATCTTTTTCATTGATTTGTTTCTTTAATGGGCCGAATGCCCTTTGTAGAAAAAGCCCAATTTATATTTTTTCTTTTTAGAAATTGAGTTCATTTTCTATGTGGTCCAAAAATTAATTTTATAGCAATTATTATTTCCAACTATTTTACCCATTCTAATAAGTTAATTGACACACACAAAAAATATTTCCTACCCTTTTTCTTAAGTCTTGGCCGTGAGCCTTGTGAGGAGAAATGGATTCCAAAAATTTTATTTCTCTAAGTGATCTTAAGGCTAAAAAAAAAAAATTAGTTTTTAAGGAAATAACTATTTTGCATGAAAATAAGCCCATAATAGTTATTCATAATAGGATATATAATGCCAAAACAATGATGAAAGTAATATCAAATAAATGACAATAAGTAAAGCAAGAAATTTAAATAGCAAAAACTTAAACAATAAAGTAAATGACATAATGTAAATGGGCAAAAATATAAATAAAGCATAAAATAAAAATAAATTGCAACATAATGGAAATAATAATAAGACAAGAAAATAAATGACATAATAATAAAGCAATAATTTAAATGACAAGAATATAAATAATTATATAGTAGTAGTAGTAGTAGGATTAATATACTAATTGGGTTTAAGGGAAAACCCACACACTCACACACCCATTAAGAAACAAACTTTAGAGGCTAAAACCCCACTCCCCTTATCCTCTAAACAAGGCTTGTTGGTAGAAGATTAGGAGAGGAGAGGTGGCTTTAGAGGTTTAGGATTTTAAAACTTGGTGAAAGCTTTTAATGGTGATGAAAGAAAAAAAAATTGCAAGAGTTTAGGGAGAAGGGAGAGTGCTGCACGTTCTAGCAGCTGGGAGGGGCAGGGAGAGCTCTGAAAATCTGAAGGAAAGAGTGTGTAATAGTAGAGTGGTTGATGGGGTTATTTATAGGTCAAAAAGTAGGCATTTTGGATTTAATTTTTGACTCAAAAATCATATAATGTCAATTTTCATTGTACTTTCCACATGTGGTCAAAAGGGAAATGTCCCAGACCAGCCAAGACTTCTGAAATTTGAAAAAATTTATTTTATATAATTATTAGATATTAAAAATGATTAAATATTAATTTAATGCAACAAAATTAGATAGAAATTTTGGATAGGTTTTTGAAAAATACGACCACACCACATTTTCAAGTATATTTTAGTAAGCTTTACGAAAATTTTTCAGATTTTTCTCATGTACATATTATTTATAATAAATTTTTTCATTAAAAAGACATTTCTTAAGCCAATAAATCCAATTTTTGCAAAATAAATATATTTTTTGACTTTTCACTATTTTTACCTTAAAATAATATTGGTATAATTAAAATATACTCAATAATTTTTTTTTCAAATTTTTTTTGAGGTTAAAAAGCCTCCTGCTGGCTTTCACAGTCGGCTAAGGGTATACCGGTTATTTTCCAAAAACTATCTCAAAAAGTTTCAAAAAAATTTAAAAAATTATTATTAATTATTTGAATATAAATATAATTTAAAATTAATTTTTAAACCACTCTAGATATTTTTTGCTATTTTATCCTATTATGCAAGTTTTCAGGGATAAATCAGTTGTTTTATCGCTCTTGGGTCCTAATCCAAATAAATTATTAAAATATAAACTAGATAGAAGTTGCTAACATGAATATATTCATGAAAATCATACCCTCGAGATTCCTATTTTATTTCTCACAATTAATCACAAAATAATTAGGAAAACAACGAGCAAGTTAAAGTGGGGGTGTTACATTTTGAGATATGTATTGTGAGGGAGGGATGAACAGTTGGAATCGCAATGTAGTAGATGCCTTCAGAGATGCACAGAACATTTATTCGTAGGGAGTGGGAAAGAATCTTGCTTTTGTTGGATCTAGTGGCCTAAACTTCAAATCGACAGGTCGAATATGGATATGTTCTCCCATGCCTCTTTTTTTCTTTTGCTTAACAGTCTCTAGATCATCCAAGGGAGGAATTCTGTGTTGAAATACTCCTAGATGATGTGCGTCTAGATGCCAGGAAGGATTGATTATTGGATATAATTTTCTAATAAAGCGCTTGAGAAGGAGACATATAATTGCATCAGGTGGCAAAGATGAGTAGGTTTCAGATGGTTGATGGACATAGTAATGAACGAATGGATTTTTAGGTATAGAGGAGTAATCAAAGCCGTACTTTGGTTCAGGATATGCTTTTGGTCGCAAAATGATGGGATTGGTGTCCATGATGTTTTTGCCTATTTTGTTTTTCAAAAAGCAGCTTCCATTTGTTTATACATTTTGCTCAGCTCTCTCGCATCCATCAAAAGCAGAGGCAACGTCTAGATTGATGCCAGTTGTAGGTCTAAATCTAGTAACAGGGATGGATTGTGGAGTACACCATTCAATGTATGAAATTTGTTTTTGGTTGGATGGTTTGATGGATAGGGATGGAAAAACAATTCCTGGAGTAGGTATATGGCAAACATAACCTTTATCACCAGGCAGAAGCATGTTTAGTTCAGGTTTAGTGAGAGTTGGTGTATACTAGGAAGGGTAATCTGTTTGTGTGTGGGTTAGTGTTTGGGCTTGTGTTAAGGTTAGTGTTTGGGCCTGTGGTTCAACAATTATAGATTCAATATAGATATTTTCAGCAATATCATCAGAGTCAGGTGCAGATGTCTTACTTCATTTGCTCTTCTCGGTAGTAGTATTGACTTTGGATGATCTTCTTCTAGTTGTTGCAGTCTTAGTAGTAGCTTCATCAGTTTGAGAAATTGTGGCTTTCTTAGTCTTTTGCTTCTTCAACAAGACGACAATTGATTCACCGTCCTCATCATCAGAATCTTCCTGCAACCTCAGCTTTTGTTTGGTTGGTTGAAGGGGAAGAAGAGGTAGGGCAGACAAAGGTGAGACAGGTTCTTGTTGAGGTTTGGCGTGGGTGGCTTTGGACGATGCAAGTTGTTTGAATGTCCTACTCCTTATTGACTATCTTCTAGATACTGCAGTCCTGACTGCCACGGAGACAGGTTGGATGAAGAGAGCCTCTTCATCTTGTGGTTCTATGAGCTGGACACTCTGTCCTACTATCTCTTTAGTTGGTTGAGAAGGCAACTCCATCGATTTTTCCTTTGGCACTTTGCTACCCTTGGAATCCTTCTCAATGGGTTTTAGAGTAAACCTAGGTTTCACCTGGCTGATGTTGTTCCTTCTGAAAGTTAGTTGATTGATTATGTGTCCACCACTTAGTTCTCTAATCTTCACTTGTTCGATTCCTGGCAGGGAGAGGAATTCATGGTAAACTTGTTGCATTTAGAAGATTCTGTAACACCCTAAGGGGCATTACCGTAACTAGGTCTATATTTCTAAGAATGAAAAGAAAAACAAACTTGAAAGGTAGACACAACATGCAAATACTACTCATAAATGTAATTAGATATTATATACGAACCATACAGTAATTAAAATACATGCCTAATACAACTTATATATCACCCAAAGGTGTCATATAAAATATAAAGAATACAAAAAATAAATAATGTAAACTAGGCTACGACTTCATGCACGTGAGTCCAAGCTTCATCTACACATGTCTTCACCTGTATCCTGAAAAAGGGAAAACTTAAAGGAGTGAGACATAATGTCTCAGTGAATGCTCTAAGGGTTCTATGGCTAGGTCAAACTCTTCTACTCGGACAACCTTCATTACTTATCTCTCATGGCTTTAGCCTCATCGGGTCTCTCATAATTATCCATACCTATGGTCGAGTCTACACCTTTCAACAGTCAATACTCCTTGTTAATTGCTCTCTCATTCTCACAACTATTATATTGGTTTACTATCTCATTCTTAACCTAAGAACTCATTCTCATTATTTATACTTTCTTACCCAAAACCCTCTTTAGAATTTACTCTTCTTCCTTTTAATATTCAAAGCTGTCCCCTAGGGTCAAGTCTAAGGTTACAGACATCCTAAAATACTTTTATTTCATTCTCTCTTACTTGTCTTATACCTTTCTATTACGCCATGAGGGAATTCACCCTTTCTCTATCTTATTCACAACTATTATTATCCAACTAGAACCCTCATAACACTATCCTAAGGTCTAGCCTCTCACTTATCCTAAAGGTAGCAAACACAATTCCAATTACAAGCATATAATTGTTTCACGTTCTTTGTCTAGTAACTAGACATATACCTCGTTTTGTTTTACCAAACAGGAACGACACTCGTGCAAGATATGATCACATGTCCATAACTTTAACATTTCATCACAAGGCACAATTACATTCTTACATAGAATTCACATAAATAGAGTCACATAGAATTCACATAATTACAACATAGCACACTCTAACATATCACACTATAACAAGATACATATGCATGCTATGTTCCTAAACCACTACTCATGCACATGTGGTACCAACCTAAACTTTTCGAAAAGTAAACTAGGAGTAAATACAGGCCATAAGAAGCGTCATCGGTACCGATGCCTTCGGTTTTCGTACCCTCAACTAGCATGATATCCCTCGGTGATTAGTCAGGGTACCCAGTTTTGCCAGTACGCCCTGGCTCCATGGGATCAGCATAGACCATTGGAGTTTTCCCAACTAGATAACCCCCAAGGCTAAGGTTAGACAACCTATCACAGCCTCCACCAGCTAGATTCCTACATACTTTCCTCATTACATAACTCAAATGTTATGACGCATGGTCACAAATAATGCTTACAACTTTTTATAGACTTTTATCATGAAACATTGACACAATTTCATATCCCACTCAATTTCTTTCAAGGTAAATAATAATCATACAATATAAACTCAACAAGGCATAAGAAAACAAACAACAATGAGTTAAAAACTGCAAAAAGGAGTTCAAAAACACATAGAACGGGAAAGTAAAAGTCGTATCCGCCCAGCAGGAAGGAAGTCTCGCTCGGCGGTCTAGCGAACCCGCTAACCCGCCCAGCGGGTATTTCACCCCACCCAGCGGGTCCGCGTGCCTAGCGTAAACGTGTAATCCAGTTTTTGAAGAAAGTCGTCCAGCGACTATCTAATCCCGCTAGGCGGATTCGAGGTACTAATTTTAATTTATTTTTCCTATTGTCTTTGGGTTCTAAATGCTTCAAGATAAATAATTAGATTCTTAATCACTCTTCTACATTGATAATTGGTCAATCTAATCTATAATTTCCTTACTCCCTCATAATCCCCTCAAAACCCATCAAATCCCTAAATTTAGGTATAAGGAGGGAAAAGATAAATAGATGAACAAGAACAAGGAAGGACACGAGGGAGAGCACTCACCTTTATGGACATACAAAGCTGAGTTCTAGGGCTTGAATGCTCCGGTTTCTATTTCTCCTCTTTCTTTTCCTCTTCTTCTTTCTTTTCTCCTCATTCTCTCTACCTTCTTTCTTCTTCTATTTGTGACGGCTAAACCTAATTCTCCTTCTCTATTCCCTTCTTATAACATGTGGGTGGGTATGTGGCTTAGTGGGCTTTAATCCTCTATTGGGCCCTAGATGCTCTTTTGGGTTGTATGATAATATTTCTACTAATTTATAATACTAAGGTATTAATAAGAATAATGAGAATAAGAATAATAATAACAACAATAATAATAATGACAATAAATATAATAACAACAACACAACACAATAATAATAATAATAGGAAATATAATAACAATAACTCTTAAGACATCTTTTGTCTAATAACATATGAGAAAGGTTCTACTAAGAGCTACCTCATGGTTTATTTCATGTACTTGAAATTTGGGGTGTTACAGATTCTGTTTAGCAACGCAAGCAACGCAGAGTAAGTGATTTGATCAATCACTTCTTTACCTTTCATGTTTTTGAACATATTGCTTAGGATGAGGTGCGAAAGGTTGAACTATTGTCTAGAGATCATGTGGAAAAGTGCGAAGCGGTGAAGGAAGGTGATGCTGTCCTTCAACCCGGCTTTATGCAGAATGCCCTTGTTCAGAAACTATTGAAATACCTTTCCTTCCTTGATCAGCTTGTTGTATTCAACATGTCCTTCAGCATCAGGACCCATCAGAGTTGTGTCGACAGTTTCATGCCTTCCATAGTCTTTTTCCCACCCATTCTTGATGCATGATTCAGCTCGTTCACACCTGATTACGCTTGCAATGCATGTAAGGTCAACAATGACCTTGACTCCCAAAACAGTGCGCACTACACGGTTATTTGTAAATTCAATAGTTTTCTAGAAACGTCAGTGAGTTCTGGGTATATTACTTCATTTAGACAAAAGTAGTTCAGGATTCCGCATCTCAAAAGGTTGTTCTTCACCTTTACTCCCATGTTGTTGAGAAAGTTGATGTTGAACTTGTATTCTACAAGAACAATAGCTTCTCCTTGGTTTGAGCCTTCTACTTTGGCCACAGCCTTTGAGTTGGTGTCAGCCTTTTCGTTAGCCATTGTTGATTGCAGTTGAGGAGACTTAGGGTTTCAGAAGATTTGAGAGCAATAGAGGAGAGGGATAAATAAGATTAGAAGGAAAGGTTGGGCTTAATATTCGAAAAGAGTTAATATAGGGTTTAGGTGTTATAGAAGCAACTGAAGGGTTTTGTGTATTTAGTTGTATTTTGAATTTTAGATGAGTGAGAGGGTGCATTTAATGTGGGTATAGGTGGTTTTAGAGTTTTGATATTAGTTACGCCACAGATGTAACTTAGATAAGGAATAAAGCATTTATTTCAAATTTTTGTCAATAGAAGCATGATTACAAATGTTCACTAATATCGATAAAAAAAACTTAAAAAAACATTTTAAAAAAAAATGCAAAAATAATGGATGCTATAGTCCATTAGACGATCAGTCCTTTGGACAAATAAAATTGTTCATTCCTTTATAAAGTCCATACTAAGACTTTTTCTTATATGGACGAGTTTATTTTCAGGAAGGGGTTTTGTAAATATATCTGCTAATTGATTTTTAGTGTTAATAAACTGAATATCAATAATCCCTTTCTAAATATAATCTCTTATATAGTGATGTTTAATTTCAATATGTTTTGCTTTAGAATGTAATATGGGATTTTTCGAAAGATTTATGGCAGTAGTATTATCACAAAGAATAGGAATTTTACTCTCATAGATGCTATAGTCTTCTAGTTGATGCTTGATCCACATAAGCTGTGAGCAACAAGACGTTGCTGATATGTATTCCGCTTTGTGGATAGAGTAATTGTTCCTTGCCTTTTGCTCGTCCAAGAGACAAGACTGCCACCAATGAAGTGACATCTTGCACTAGTGCTCTTTTGTTCTATTCTGTCTCTAGCATAGTCAACATCACATAATCCAACTAACTTGTATTCTTTACTTGACTTAAAGCATAGATCAAGGTTAGTGGTTCCTTTCAAATATCTAAATATTCTTTTAGCAGCAGTGAGATAAATTTCTCTAGGATCTGATTGAAAGCGAGCATAAAGATATACATTGAACATAATATCTAGTGTGGATATTGTAAGATATAGTAGAGATCCAATCATACCTCTGTATGTGGTTTTGTCTACCTTTTTGGATGCATCATCTAGTCCAAGCACTGAAGATGGATGCATGGGTGCGCTCATTTCTTTAGCATCGTTCATCTTGTACTTCTTGAGTAACTCTTTTGCATACTTAGTTTGATGTATCTATATGTCACTGCTTGTTTGTTTTATTTGTGATCCCAAAAAGAATTTTAATTCACCCATCATGCTTATTTCAAACTTTGTCATCATAAGGTTAGAAACATCTTTGCACAGAGCTTCATTAGTAATGCCGAATATGATATCGTCCACATATATTTGTGCAATGATAAAATTTGAATTTATGTTTTTACAAAACAGAGTTGTGTCTACTTTTCCTCTTGTAAAACCATTTTCCAAAAGAAAAGAACTTAGTTTCTTATACCAAGCTCTTGGAGCTTGCTTGAGTCCATACAAAACCTTTTTGAGTTTAAAGACATGATCAGGAAGAGTATCACTCTCAAAACTAAGAGATTGTTTCACATAAACTTCTTCATTTATTATACCATTAAGGAATGTACTTTTTACATCCATTTGATAGAGCTTCATATTTCTATGAGTATCAAATGAAAGTAGAATGCGAATGGCTTCTATTCTAGCTACAGGTGCAAAAGTTTCAGTGAAATCTATACCTTTTTGTTGTGAGTAACCTTGAGCTACAAGTTTAGCTTTGTTTTTTACTACTTTACCTACCTCGTCTAACTTATTTCTAAAAACCCATTTTGTTCCTATTATTGACTTGTCTTTAGGTAAAGGAACTAGCCTCCATATGTCATTTCTTTCGAACTAGATTTAGCTTTTCTTTCATGGCTTTAATCCATCGTTCGTCCAACAGAGCTTTATCTACGGTCTTTAGTTCCATCTGGGAAATTAGGGCAATTTGTGCTTGCTCTTTGAAGGTAGATCTTGTTTTGACATGATCGTGTATATTTCCTAGAATTTGATCTTCTGGATGATAGTTCCATTTATGGTTCTTTTTGCTCTTCTTTTGAATCCTCCAAAGAAGTCCTGGACGTTGGTTCTTTGGTATCATCCAACTTCATATCTGCAAAAGATTTGTCTAGCTCTGATAGTTCTCTATTAGGCTTACTGTCATTAAATTTAACATGAATAGCTTCTTCAACTGTTAAGGTTCTAGAGTTGTAGACTCTATATGCCTTAGATGTTTCAGAATAACCTAACAATATTCCATTGTCACACTTAGAGTCAAACTTTCCAAGATTGTCCTTAGTGTTCAAAACAAAATATTGACTTCCAAAGGGATAGAAATATAATATGTTGGGTTTTCATCCTTTCCATAATTCATAGGGAGTAATTTTCAAAATAGGTCTAATATATATTCTATTTTGTTAATAACATGTTGTATTTACAGCTTTAGCCCATAATTGTTTAGGAGTTGAGTTATCATTTAGCATGGTTCTGGCCATTTCTTGTAATGACCCGTTCTTTCTCTCTACCACACCATTTTGTTGAGGTGTATGAAGTATAGAGAAATTATGGAGAATTTTGTTCTCCTCACAGAACTTTTGAAACCTTTTGTTTTCGAACTCTTCTCTATGATCACTTTTGATTGAAGCTATGCACACACCTTTTTCGTTTTGAATTCTTTTACACAATATAGAAAAGACTTTAAAAGACTCATCCTTGTGTCTTAGGAACATAATCCATGTCCATCTAGTACAGTCATCCACTACAACTAGTCCATATCGTTTTCCATCAAGCAAGTCCATTCTAGTTGGTCCAAACAAATCAATATGTAAGAGCTCAAGAGGTCTAGTAGTGGAAACAATGTTTTTTAATCAAAAGAATTTTTCACCTTTTTCCCTTTCTGGCAGGCATCAGAGAGAACGTCAGATTTGTGTATAAGATTTGGAAGACCTTTTACGAGGTTATGCTTATTTAGCTTTGAGATTAATCTCAAGCTTACATGTCCAAGTTTCTTATGCCAAGTCCATTGATTCTTGTTGATGGATACTAAACACGAAACATTTTGATTTGTTAGATCATTTAAGTCAATCTTATATAGATTGCTTTTCCTCTTTGTAAAAAACAAAATGGATCCATCCATGTTTTTGACTATACATTCATCTTTGTTAAGGGAGACACAGTGTCTGCTGTCACATAATTGACTTATGCTCAAAAGATTGTGTTAAAGTCCTTCAACATATAAGATGTTATCAATGGAAGGTAAGGGGTGCTTACCAATTTTACCTATTCGATTAATCTTCCCCTTCTGATTTCCTCCAAAAATGACCCATCCACCACTCTTTTGTTGGAGGCTTTGGAACATAGACTTTTCTCCTGTCATGTGTCGTGAGCAGCCATAGTCCAAGTACCATGACTAGGGCTTCTTTTCTGTTGTCAAGCATATCTACAACAGGAATAATCATGGATTTAGGTACCCAAATGGACTTGTGTCCTTTCTTGTTAGTTTTAAAGGCACTAGACGTCTTTGTAACTAGACGATGAATACATCGAGATGATTCATAACCACCTTTTCCACAGTATTTACAAGAAACAATAGCTTTAACTATTCCAAAGGCTTCTTCCTTTTTAACAAAGCCAAATCTAGATTTGTCATGTGGACTTCGTCTATAAGATAGAATTTTGTTCAAATTTTCAGTTCCACTAACGAATTTGGATAGACTTTCTTTTGAGTGATTTATGTCCATTTGAAGGTCTGATGCTTCATTAGGAGGTTTCACTTCTAGAAAATCTTTTGATTTGTCTACCTTTAATTTTTCATTCTCTTTCCTAATATTTTCATAATTCTTTTTGAACAAATTAAATTCTATTGTCATTTTTGAAAACTTCCTTTTTAATTCTTTATAACCAACCGAGAGAGTTGAAGAATTAGAGAGCAGTTTTGTAACATCCTAAGGGGCATTACCATAACTAGGTCTAGATTTAAAAAAAAAAAAACTTAAAAAGGTAGAAACAACATACAAATGCTACTCATAAATATAATTAAATATTATATACGAACAATACAATAAAAAAAACCTACATGCCAAATATAACTTATCTATCACCCGAAGGTATCGTACAAAATATAAAAACAATACAAAAACATAATATAAATTAGACTACGTTTTCTTGCACGTGACTCCAAGCTCCATCTGCGCATGTCTTCACCTGTATCTTGAAAAATGGGAAACTTAAAGGAATGAGACATAATGTCTTAGTGAGTGCTCTGAGGACTTTACGGCTGGGTTAGACTCTTCTATTTGGACAACCCTCATCATTTATCTTTTATGGCTTTAAACTCACTAAGGTCTCTCATAATTCGCTATACCTATGGTCTAATCTACACCTTTTAATCTTCAATACTTTCTGTGTTAACTACTCTCTCATTCTCCTGACTGTTATATTAGTTTACTATCTCATTCTCAATCTAAGAACTCTTTCTTACCCAAAATGCTCTCTAGTATTTAAACCCTTCATATTTAGATTTTACTTTTCTTTCTTTTAATATTTAAGGTTGTTCTCTATGGGTCAAGTCTAAGGTCACAGACATTCTAAAATACTTTTGACCCTCCCTTAACATTCACCTTAATACCGTCATTTTGTTCTCTCTTATTTGTCTTATACCTTTCTATTACACTGTGTAGGGATTCATTCTTTCTCTACCTCATTCACAACTATTATTATCCAACTAGGACCCTCACAACACTATCCTAGGGCCTAGCCTCTTACTTATCCTTGAGGTAGCAAACACAATTAATTACAAGCATACATTTATTTCACATCTTTTGCCTAGTAACTAGACATACACATCGTTTTGTTTCATCAAGCAAGCATGACATACATGCATAACATGAGCACATATACATAATCTTGACAACTTATCACAATACACAATCACATTTCACACGGGTACACATTACATCATTCACTTATGAACAAGGTCACATAGAATTCACATAATTACAACGTAGCACACTTCAACATATCACAATACAACAAGATACATATGTGTGCTATGTTCCTAAACTACTACTTATGCACATGTGGTACCAACCTAAACTTTTCGGAAAGTAGACTAGGAGTAAATGCAGGCCATGAGAAGTGTCATCGGTACCGATGCCTTCGGCTTTTGCACCTTCAACTAGCATGATATCCCCCGGTGACTAGTCAGAGTTACCCAGTTTTGCCAGTACGCCCTGGCCCTATGGGATCAGCATGGACCATTGGAGTTTTCCCAGGCGGATAACCCCCAAGGCTAAGGTTAAACAACCCATCACGGCCTCCACCAGCCAGATTCCTACATACTTTCCTCTTCATATAACTCAAATGTTATGATGCATGGTCACATACAATGCTTACAGCTTTCATAGACTTTTATCATGAATCATAGGCACAATTTCATATCAGACTCATTTTTTCAAAGTAAATAACAACCATACAATATAAACTCAACAAGACATAAAAAAAACAAATAACAATGAGTTAGACACTGCTAAAAGGAGTTCACAAACACAAGGAACGTAATAGCAAAAGTCGTATCTGCCCAGCGGTCCAACAAACCCGCCCAGCAGATGTTTCATCCCGCCCAGCAGGTCCGCGCGCCTAGTGCAAACGTGGAATCTAGTTTTTGAAGAAAAGTCACCCAACGGCTATCTAATCCTACTGGGCAGATCCAAGGTACTAATTTCAATTTGTTTTTCCTATTGCCTTTGGTTTCTAAATGCTCCCAAATAAATAACTAGATTCTTAATCACTCTTCTACATTGATAATTATTTAATCTAATCTATAAATTCCTTATTCCCTCACAATCTCCTCAAAACCCATCAAATCCCTAAATTTAGGTATAAGGAAGGAAAATAAAAATAGAGGAACAAGAACAAGGAAGGACACGGGGGAGAGCACTCACCTTTAGGAGCACACAAAACTGAGTTCTAGAGTTTGGATTCGCTGGTTTCTATTCCTCCTTCTTCTCTTCTTTTTCTTCTTCCCTTTTCTCCTCATTCTCTCTAACTTCTTTCTTCTTCTATTTTGTGACGGCTATACCTAATCCTCCTTCTCTATTCCCTTCTTATAACATGTGAGTGGGTATGTGGCTTAGTGGGCTTTAGTCCCCTATTGGGCCCTAGATGTTCTTTTGCGTTCTATGATAATATTCCTACTAATTTATAATACTAAGGCATTAATAACAACAACAACAATAATAATAATAATAAATATAATAACATCAACATAACACAATAATAGTAATAATAATAATAATAACAACAACAACAACAACAACTTATACAACAACAATAATAAATATAATATTAATAAGAATAGAAACAGTAATAATAAGAAATATAATAAAAATAACTTTTAAGGCATTTTTTGTCTAATAACACAAGGGAAGAGTCTTACTAAGAGTTACCTCGTGGTTTATTTCTAGTACTTGAAATTTGGGGTGTTACAAGTTCATTATATGCCTCTTGAAGAGAAGATAAGTCATTGAAGTTTACCTCTTCTTTTTGCTCATATTCTAAGCTTTCTGGAGTTGTTTTCAGCCATAAGACATAGATTTGCTTCTTCCTTTGCTTCTTTCGAGGAAGATAGATCCATATCTTCCAAAGTTGCCATGAATCCTTTCTTTTTCTTTTTGAAAAAGGTATTCTTTTTCTCCTTTTGTAGACTTGGACAGCCAGCCTTAAAATGTCCATGCTTTTTGCATTTGAAGCAAACAGGTGGACTTTTCTCTTTTCTCTTTTGGTTCCTTACTAAGTTTTTTAGTAAAGTTTTTGGCTCTGGATCCTCCTTTCTTCCTCCACATTGCTTGTATTTTTCTGGATATGAAAGATATCTCTTCCTCAACAGAGTCATCTTCTTTGGACACTTCCTTAGAGGATTCTTTCACGTTTAGAGCTTTGGATGATGATCCTTGCACTAGATGCTGGCGCTTAGAGCAATGGATTTTCCTCTTCTCAGTCCTTTGTCCTACTTTAGTTCCAACTTTTGAACCTTGAGAGTTCCAAGTAGCTCTTCCATGGAGAGAGTTGTTAAATCTTTGGATGTTCATAAGGCTGTAACCTGTGGTCTCCGCTATCTAAGCAAACGTCTTAAAATTTTGTCAATATGATCATAATTGTCATAAGTTTTACCTAGAGATCTCAAGTTATTTATAATAGTTTGAAATCTACCAAACATAAGTTCAATAGTTTCATTGTATTCCATAATAAATACCTTATATTTTCTTACAAGCAAACTTAGCTTAGATATTTTTACTTGTAAGTACCCTTATAAGCAAGGGCTAGAGTATCCCACATCTTTTTTGCACTTTTCAAGCTCTGCACTTTCCCATACTCAAATTCAAATAAAGCACACATAATAGCATTTCGAGCTTTAGAGTTTAGCAAACACCTTTGTTTATGTGCTTCTGTCCGCTAACATCTCGACGATTCTGTTCCGTTTTGATCAACAGGTAGATAGTCACCTGTCTCCACAACATCCCACATATCGATGTGACATGCATCGAAGAAGGCTATCAATCTTTGTTTCCAATAGTCATAATCTTGACCTTTGAAAAGAGGTAGTCTATTGACTGCTTGTCCTACATTATCCATGTATACTCAGGATGTTTTTACCCTTACGCTATTAGATGCTCAACCCCAAGCAGCCAAGCTCTGATACCAATTGAAATAGCAGAGAACATGCAAGAAGGGGGGTTGAACTGTGTGTTCTAAAACTTTTTTAATCAATTAAAAGCTGAGTTACAGAAAAATTAATTTAGACGTATATATGGATAAGTAAAGAAAAGCACATAAAGGATTTTATACTGGTTCACTCAATATGAGCTATGTTCAATCCTTTCATGCTGAAGGTTTTCTACTAACTAATTTGTTGGTTACAAACAAGTATTTATCTCTACCTCTCCAGGCATTACAAGGTGATCAACCTAAATCGCTTAACTACCTAAGTATTCTTTAGTCACTAAGCCTCTCTAGGCTTTCACAACTTATGACAGTTGTTAAAAATCAACTCACAATGTGAGGGGATGAAAGTTTAAGAACAGTACACGAGCTTTTCTACACAAGGAATTTTGATGATTTTTCAGAGTCGTCCAGTAGACACAAAGTTCATCATAGTTTTTTTCTTGTTTTTCTTCTCTTCTGAATTGATATATATAGCCTTTTAGAAGATAGCCATTGAGGTTTCAGGCTTCAGTCTTCAAGAGAGAGATTCAACGTTTCTTCTAAGTGTATACATGTATATCGAGTTTGTAGTAGAGGCAGAAAAGTAACTTTTGTTTTTACACTAAAATGGAAGGTGCAATACTGCATTAGAGAGCTGCTTTTTTGACCATTCATTATTCGGTTTGACAGCTTGATAAGTTAACTTTCTTTTTCTACAACACTGCTCTTATACACAAACATATATATGATTTTCATTTAATGCGGGACATATTTGAACATTAGTGCTTAGAATGGAAATGAATCATTTGTATCAAAGCGTACAAGTATAAACAGATTTAAATATATCAACTTAATAGAGAACTTTGGACATCATTAGAAAACGCATAAGTAGTACTAGGTATTGGACTCTTATTTTAATAAGGCGCTTTGGATGCCAAATAAACTAAAGTATATTTGAAGTATTTTTCTTTTATTTTATTAAAGGCGATACTTGGATGCTAAAAACTTATATGTAAGATCTTCAAAAATTTAATAACTTCATTTTCTTCAAAACTTGAGGGGTTAGACACTTCATACGTCTTTGGTTCTAACAAATACACCTAGGTACAGTGGATCACACCTTGACTTAAAGCAAAGTTATTTTATCGCTATACTAGAACACGATAATATTTCTCGTAAGAGGACTTAGGCACCATGTCAAGGAATCCAACCTATATCAGACTCTTATAAACATAAATAATGTCAACAATGTTATGTAAGCATTTACTATATACCATCACTCTAATAAAATTACTACTAACTTAAGCATTAAAGTACCTTTCGTAAGTACCCACCCTTTGTCCATGACATCTCAATCGTGTTGAAGTGAAGCATCACCATTCTTACACTTCATATCTTAGTCCACAAAGAACACACCTCTATTAAAACAATTAAAAAGTTTAATCATTGTCAACCATCCTATCTCAGACACAACATTAAAACCATTTGTTAGAATTTGGTAAATCCAATTTTTACCCTTCAACAAGGTGAATACCTAATATCAGACTACTCAGGCTGAGGACACTTTAAATGACCATAAGGAGGAAGTGAACTCACCTTATTATCTTTATGTCTACCTAGATGGTGTGTGAAGGCACGATTGAGAGTGGTGTCATTATGGCTTTATCTTGAAAAAAGCTCATCTATCAAATGATTTAGAGCAATGTATAAGGCACTTGGAACAAACATTGTTTAACAATTAGGCACCTCATCAGCAAGGTCGATCTCGCAATAAAGAACCTTAGTACAGTGTTGCAACTTCTAGACAACATTTGTTTAGGCCCCCACCTAACGTTTATTGAGCTTAAGGTGGTGCTTTGTACCACACTTGTCCTGTTGGATCATGATCTGTTCCCTTCCAACATCATTTTGCTAAGCATATCACTTTTGCAGAGATAGTAGATTATACTAAGCATTTTTACCTATTGAGCCATATATAAGGAAGAAGAATCAATGTAATTGTTTGTGTGCTTTCCTAAACAAGATCTTGTTCATTAGAGCCCCATATACAATAGTTTGTAGAACTTTTCTCAAGACTCTAAGAGGGAAAGCTCTTAGCTGGTTTTGATCTCTCCCTTGGAGGTCGGTTCACAGTTGGGATAACCTTGTTTTGACATTTTTTTGATGTTTTATTGCTAAAAGATAAGCCCTAGGGATTCCCACACACTAACTAAGGTCATCTAGCAATATCAAATGGCAACTTTTTCTAGGTGTCAACCTCTCACAAAACTTCACAAAATTGTACCTTACACAAAATTTACTAATTAGGGAATTTTTGAATTGAATTGAATCAGGTAATGTGAATTATTGTGGAAAGGCCCATGTTTATGTGGCACATTTATGTTTAAAAAAAAAAGAAAAAGAAAAAGGTAGACATTATAGGGCTTGTGGGGAATGAGGCCTGATATGAAGCTTTCGAATGAGACTAAATTAAGCCTTTTTGAGGCTATAGAAATTGTCAAACCCCTAAAGCAGAGACAATGTTTCATGTAAAAGAAGGATAGTTATGAAGAGTGTGAAGGGTTGGAAGAGAAAGGGTTTTGTAGGTTGCTCAAATTAGGGTAAATCTGTAGTACGCAATGTTGTGAATCGGGTTTGGAGACTTGAAAAATTTTCTAATGGAGAAAACAAATATACAAGTTAGACCTAGCAGGACTCTCTTCCCCTCACTGAAACAACATGTGCAGCTGTAGAGGAGCTTTGCAAATATTATAGATTACAGATAAATGAAAGTTCTTTTTCATATTTGAATTTTGTATTTGAACTAGAATTGTGTTTGATTTTTAATTTTTAATTTTTTTGTTATGTCTAAAACACAATTGGAACCCTTATATATATATATATTGTGTTCTGGTAGAGATAAACTTGTGTGTGCTTTATCTGATATCGAAAGTGAGTTGGGATATGGTCACCAAATTCAATTCTATTTATGAGATTTCCCTTGAGAAGGAGAATTGGAAAACTATCGTGAGGTTGATTCGACTGTGGGTGGTTTCAGATTTTTTGGGCCAACAAATACCATTCTCCATGGAGTTGTTGCTGGTGGATTCTAAGTTTTTTCTTTTTTTGGTTTATTCTCAGAACTTAATCTTAAAAGACGGTTTGTTTTTATTATGAACTCTTTCTTTGTTGTAGGGAGACAGAATTCATGGTTCTATTAGGAGAACCCTAATTTACACGTTCTAGAAGGATTTACAAGAAGGTTGTGTATATTCTATTCAGTTCTTTGGGGTTGCTGCAAATGGTTGTAGTCACAAAACTTGCCATCACAAGTACAAGATAAATTTTCAGTTTTCAACAAAGTTAGCATTGGTGGACAATGGTTTTGTTCCTACAACAATCTACTAATTTGTCTTTATTTATATGATTGTTGGGGGTAGTTATGATACTAATTATTTAGTTGCTAAAGTGTACATTTGACACACATTTGTTGTTGTTTTTATTTGCTAATTTGTGTACTGATTAAATGGTTATAACAGATGTGATGGGGCTGCTTATTGCTGTGGGAACTGAGAGAGAGTATGATAGGAATAGGAGCAAGACAAAGATGAATGTTATTCAACTAGAGGATGATGGGTAAATTTCTATTTTATTGCCTTTATGTGCTTTGATTTTTTATATTTGGTTTGATACTTGACTTTTGATTTTATATATTGTTTATAATAGTTGTAGGATAGAGTGTATTCTATTTAGGTCATATGTAGATGAACTAAACGCATTTCTTGTGTTTGGAGAAGTGGAAAATACTGTTGTAATGGTTCACTTAGCCAAAGTCAAATGCTTCCAAAGTTTGACTCTCATTACCTTTATGTATTTATTTTGTTTTGAAACTTTATGGAATGCATGTAGTTAATATCATATTGTTCTCTTTGCTGCAGAGAAAATACATATTCAGAATTGTATCAATTGTACAAAGTTGGTTTTCAATCCAAAGTGTGAAAAAGCTGTCAAACTTACCAAGAGGTAATGTAATTGTTGTTTTCTTCCATAGTATGCAAAGTTTTCTTACACGTAAGGGTCTTAAATCTAAATATGGACAACTAAATATTGTGATTTAACCATGTACATTGTATATTTTTGTGAAGGATGCTTGCAAGTATGGAATCACCATCTCAAGTATCGAGTCAGTTGATTGATGGTCTTAAAGTGAGTATGTCCGAGGATTTTCAACAAGTAACACCGAAAAAGACCATTAAAGGTCTTAAAGATTGCAAAGAGGTGAACTATGTGTTATGTATATTGTGTTTTCTAGCATGTGGCTTTATTAATCACGTGTTGATTTGTTTATAAAACTTATGAATCTTCATATGTGTATTTGGTATTGTGAAACACATAGTTGAGGATGAAGATTGGTGGTATACTACTTGCACATGCAATAAGGCAATGTACCCTGATTCTAAAATATTTTTCTGTGAAAAATGTAACAAGCATGTTATGAAGGTTATTCTAAGGTATTTTTTTGAATCTATATATATTTAGTTTATCTGAACCTGAAGTGTTTTTATAGTGATTGATGTATTTTTTATTTTTAACCCTAACAACAAGTATCGTATCAAGGTTCATGTAATTGATGAAATTGATTCAACAACCTTTGTTATCTTTGATCATGGTGCTACTGCCCTCTTGAACAAATCGTGTGTTGAGATGTTTGAAACACATGAGAAGGTTAACACATTTCATCTACTTTTTATTTTTATTTATTTATATGAGTTTGTTATTGAATTCCAACAAATTTATATTTCTATTTGTATGATTTTGTATTTATATAAGTCTATTATGTATTTATTAATTAGTATAAATTATAAATTGTAATTTGTTCAATTGAATTTGGTGTAAAAAGGTGAGGGTGGAGCTGTGCCAAAGGAGATTGCTCAATTGGTGGATAAGAGGTTTCTCTTCAAAGTGGAGTTTAAAAATGGATCCAGTTCTAAATTTGAGAAATCTTTTAGAATGAAGAAGATTTGCAATGATGAATCAATTATCAAAAAGTTCAGGGAAAGTTTCATAAAACCAGTGGTAATGACATTGTTTGTTAATGTATGAATAATTTTTTGTCAAACATACTTACTAAAGAGTGCTTACTAATTTATTGCTCATGTGTATTAGGATGTACATTATGACAATATTTGGTTGATGGAAAGGAAAGTAATACTATAGATTCATCCATTGTTCTTGCACAGGTTTGTATAATGTTTGCTTTAGTGTTTTTGATTGCAAGTTTTTGTTAAGTATTACAGTTAATTGAATTGAACACTTTTGGTACTAGGACCTAATGCTTAAGTTCTCAGGGGTGGTTGTTAATAATGGGTCTCAATGTGGTGATAAGGAAGCATGTGATCTATCCAAGGATTTAGAGGACTTAACTCCTCTTTCAAAATATCTTAGAACTGAACCAAGGGAAGGAATTCAGGTCTCAAAGGATTTAGATAATTTAATTCCTACTAAAAGTGGATCTGCAGCTCAGCAAAGGGTAGGATTTGATGTTTGCAAGGATTCAGATAACCTCTCTGAAAGAGGTTATGAAACTTAAAAAAAGGATGGGTTTGATTTGACAATAGATTTAGAGAAGTTAACTACTGTGAATAGAGAGTATGGAACTCAAAACAACCAATCAAACCTTAATGTGCCACTTAAAGAGTTGAAGAAAAAGATCAAGATCGCAAAGGATTGAAATGTAGAATTTCTAAAATATTTTAATTTAGTTGTATTTTGCTGATGGTTTCAGACAATTGGTATTTTGCTATGTTATTTTATGGCTATGTATTTTGGAGAACACTTGATATTTGTTGGGAGTGTTTGGATTTGGTGGAGTAATTTATGTAAAAGTTTGGCTACAATAGTGTTTGAATGTTAATGTGATGTGTAGGTTTTTGTGTTAAATTTTGTTAGCAAATATTTAGAGCATGTTATAATGTTTAACCTTAGGTTTAAAGAAAAAGGGAACAATAAGAAAAAATTATAAGATCATAAGAATGAAAGTCTTATATATTATTTATCTAAAGTGAGTATTAATAGTGGATGTAACATAAGGCCATTTAACATAAGCCCAATATGAAGGACAAATTAAGGGAAAAAAATACAATTTACATGCGAACATTACAAAAAATGGCCCAAAAATAACACAAGCTGATCGTTTAGAATTTTTTTTTAAGATAGGCCCAAAACATTGAGTGATAAGAAAAACATCCTTACTTTAAGATAAGCCCAAAATGATTAAGGAGGGATTTTTTTTTTCAATAGAGACAAGTGAATTTAGTTAATAATCAACGAAAATTGTTGTTTAACATAAGTGCAATGTCCATGTTGAAAGATTTATTTTTCTCATCAAATTTATTACTAATTATTATTTTTATTTCCTTTATAAAACTATTTTTTAAGGTGAACCCAAAACATTGAGTAATAAGAAGAACATCTTCACTTTAAGATAAGCCCAAAATGATTTATATTTATTTATAAATTTATAATTTATATTTTTTTTAAATATAAACTCTAATATGAAAAACATCCTCAATTAATACTTTTTCAATATTTAACTAAGTTGTTAGTAATAGAAATAATTTTTTAATACTTAATTAAGTTGTTTGCAAAACATTTTTTTTTTTCATATAAGCCCAATATCCCAGTTAAGCATGCTACAAAATCATATAATAACGTAAGCCCAAAGCCCAATTCTAACAAAAGGTAAGTCCACTGAAAATCAACTCAAATTGCCAAAAGTGGAAATGTGAGAAGCATATTGGGAAGTCTATAATATTGAGAAAGGAAACATTTTGGGGAAATATAAGGACTTGGGAGATTAAATAACATGTCAATGAGAGGGAGAACTTATTGAATGTTCTGGATTTGCATTTTCCAACTTCCTCTCCCAACACAATCAGAGCGTATACACTTTGGTATAGGCATCTTCCAACTTCCTCTCTGACTGAGTATTATGCTTAAATTTGTTTTTGATTTTTGTTTACTTCTCTGTATAATTTGATATGCATACATGTAATGGTTTAGAAGGAATTGTCAACATTCTTTGTTTTTGTTTATTTTCTAGCCATGGAAATCCTATTAGATGTTCTCAAAAGAAAAATGATAGAGCATTTTTCACCATCCACTTCAAGAATGAGGTACTATCATTTTTTATGTGGGTTTTTCATTTTTCATTTTATTTTATTTGTCTTTCTATGCTGATTTGTGTGACAAACAACAACAAGGAAAAGTGGAGACGAAGTTTAGCCACAAGTACAATGACGAACTGAGTGATAGGTGGACTTTAATAGACGAGAAGGGGAATCATCACATTGTAGGCTACAACCAAATGAAGGACGAACCCTTGATCACAGAAGCTTGGCCTCAGCTTCGGAGATTCTATGGAATAAGTGGTCACCACAGTATTTACTTTCGATACTTAGGAGATTCTCTTTTTCAAATCACTGTATTCAAAAAATGTCAACCTCATCAACAGTCTAGCGATTCCATTATAATCATAAAACAAACCAACAAAAAAGGTCCAACAGGATACAGGAATGCCCCACAGAGGCTAATCTAATAGATGTGCAACAGAAAGAGTCACATAAAAAACACAAATGCTCTAGGGAGGCTAATCAAAGAGATGCCCAGCACAAAGTTTCCTTCAAAGTAAAGTTGATTTATTACAAGGCAAATGGAAATTAGTTGGTGAGTCATTTACACAAGACAAGAGATAATTTTATTTGAATATGTTTGTTTGTGAACATAACATTGTTCTAATTACATTATTTGATATTTGTTTTGCAAAATTTAGACCCATAATGTACTTAGTTTTTAAGGAGTTCTCGATTCAAGACTTTTAGGCTTTGTCACACCTGTGGTTTGGTGAAAAAATATCGTCTTCTAATTCGAAATGATCCTCGGAGGTCGGTCAAAATTGGTGAGGGTTGTAAGGCTTTTTGTGTAGGACATTCTATAGAAGAAGGAGATGAAATTGTGTTTGAGTTTGAAGATGAGAAAATGACGTTGGTTAATATTCGAAAAATAGGTCCTTAAATTGATTTGGGTTGATTGTGATGTATGGATTGGTGAGCACTTGCATTATGTTTTGCTTTTTTTGTTGCTTAATTATGGACCCAAAGACCTCTTATGGTTGCATGCTTTTTCTTGTCATCTGAACATGGTTTTATTTATGTCATCATGTTTTTTAGCTTGATATGTTTTAGGAAGGTTAGTTATAGAAAGTGATTTCTAATGAAATATCTTGACCAATGATATTGTGTATTGTACTGAGCAACATTGAGCCCAATAACACATTGAGCCCATGCTTTTAACTTTTACTTCCTTAACTTTGCCATTGTTAGTTAATAACAATTAGGCCAATAACATTCGGCCCAACACAAATGTTTTGATATGCTCACAATATTTAGGGTACTTAGGTCAAATTAATATAGCTACGATGAATTGAGCTGGTATAAAGTAGGTTTATCCCAACTTTAGTTTAGTTGACTTTTGGAATTTATATAGTTGGAGTGAAAATAAGTAACGTGGAAGGAATTTATTTGAAGAGCAGAATCTAGCCCACAATCAACCATATTCGTAATAATCTTTTATTAGAATTCATTTTAATTAGTCAATTCCTTTTGTACACAATTTTTGTAATAAAACTAAAACCTATATTTAACATATTTGAATATGTTTTGTTTCAATCAGTACACGGATATGGATTTACTAATTTAAAAGATTAATGTTTTTGTTTAATCCGTTAATAAAACTCAGCTAATTAAATTGCACATGATAAGAAATTGAAAGGAGTTTTACTGTTTTACATTCTGCTATGGAAAGCTTTAAGACATTAAAGTAAAACACTTTGTTAAGCAGTACTCATACATAACACATTAGGAAAGGGAAAAATAAAGAACTAGAAAGTTAATGAAAAGCCAGTTTATTACGCAAGGCAAACCAAAGCATATGTAGCTTGGTTTATTTTTGGTAACAATGCTTAGAATGAAAAAAAAGCCACGTAGGGACATAAATGAAATATATAATTGAAAAAAAAATTCACTAGTGCTTTCATCAAATAGAAAGCCCATGCATTACTATGGTGATATCCAACTAAACCATGAGGTCCTATAAAAAGCCCATCTTTTGCAAGTTCAAAATCTGAGAGCTTAGCATTGTCGTCCCAATAAAAGAATATATTTTTTTAAAACTTAAATCATTGACCAAAAAATAAGTCATAGGATGTAGAGGCCAAAACCAAATTTGGGCACAAATGCACACATAAGTCAATAGACATCAGGACAACATAAGAAAAAAAAAGGCAAATCTTACCTTTTCGATGAATAGGCTATGCTATTCTTTATAAGTCAAATTTTAAAAAATAGGTTGTTACTACTTTGGACAAAGGCAAAAACAACTTTTACTCATCCACATCTCTTAAGAAGCATTGTTAGATAAAATAACATATCATAGACTTCTTTTTTGTGAAGCAAAAAGCAATAGGCAAATAGTTATTGACCTTAAGGCAAGAGTGAACCACAGTTTATCAGTAGTTGTATGCTTCCCTGAAGCACCATTCTACAATATGGACTTAAACTCCTCTCAATATGCTATAATCAAAAGGAAGATGGTTATGAGGAAAAAATCAAACAATCAAAATGCTGTCATGATAGGTATAAGATACACTCCACTATATTTGCACTTTAGTTTATGCTATATCAATTATTTGATTTTTTTTTTTTTAAACTTTCTACCTCTGTTTATGTATGGTTGGTTTCTATTTCAGAACAAAATGATAATACAATGCCAACAAGATTCGTTCAATATGTAGAGAATGGAATAGTGAGAAATGGGAATAGAAAACCGTTATCAACACTATGTACTAGTAAGTACTTGCGTTTTGCATGTCAAGAGGTGCAAAAATGTAATATTGTGTTCTTACATTTTTGAAATATTTTAGGAACCTCTGGCAACAGTTGTAATGTTGCAGGGATCAACCCATTTAAAAAAAGAAGAAGAAGTTGTCATGTAGATACTTCATGTTCTACGCCTGTTTCAAGTTAGTAAATCGAGCTACAAAATATGAGATTCATTCAATAGTTTTTTGGTTTAGCATGTCATAGCTTTATTTGTTGGTTTTCTTTTTGTGTCCATGGTCAAATGTAGGCTCTTCTCCTCAAATATAACAAGTCATTAATCTTTCAAGTGACATACTCATGCCAAATATATTCAACAATCTTGCAATATACTAGAATCTGTAGGAAAGACTACATTGAATTTCAATAAAGACTTTGAAGAGGAGCATAATAATAACAGTATGGACTTTCATGTTTTATATACCATGAATTCTGAATTAAAAATTTGCTATAACTTCATGTATTTTAACTTAATCTTTCGAATACATATATTAAATAAAATTTTGTTTATTTAATTCTTAATGTCAGGTATACCAACACAAGACAACATCACATATGAGTTTTTATCTTAGTTGTATTCAAAAGCTAAATGTGAAGGTGGAATCTACTATTAGTTTATGATTTAGTTTTGGCCAAATTTTTATGATTAATAATACTGACTCTATGTTATTTTTTTCTTAAAGAATGTGTCAATTATAGGCAACCGACCATTCATTATCAATATTGCAAGGCTAAGTTATGGTTTCAAGAAAGAGCAGAAAAATCCAAAAAGACTAAAGGAAGTAACCTTTTAATTATGTTGTCAAAAGGGGAAGTACAACTTCCGTTGTTGGAAAAACCTCCACAATTGCTTATTTCATTGATGCGCAGAGAAGATGAATGAAGCAATAATTTTAAGAAAAACATTAAAGCATATAACCGCATGTTTTCATTTACTTCAATTGGCGGTAAGGTAGAATCTTCAATCAATGATGGAGGTGGTTCACCCCAATTCATACTTAATGGTTAGAATTACCACCGAATTGGAACTTTGTTGCTAAGATGGATGTAAACCCAAGTTTGCACAACTATATATTTATGATACACAAAATGAAGTACAAAATAGAATGAAGAATTTTGGGTATGTAACAAGTATCTTTTTTTGATGTTTGAAAATAAAAATGCACACCTATATTTCCTAACTCTTTGTTTTTACAGGTGCAACAAAGATGGAGAAGCATTTGATGTATCTTTGGTTCGAGATTTGAATAAAATGAGTGATGATTTCAATTGCCGTGCTAAAAAATTCAAAATGGTTAGAGATTTGGTAGCATGCAATGCCACACAAAATTTTTGTTTGAGGCTTTTTTGACATCGAAGTAAGGATCCAAGGGTGTACAATATTCCCAATGAGGATGAAGTTACAACTTTGATTGTAGGTGACTTGGATTCTATGGAAGTTGGAAGGGACATTATTGTGAAAAATAAAATTTGGCAAGCTACAAAGGCTTTATGAAACACATACTTCAATATCCATTGATTTTCCCATATGGAGAATATGGTTTTAAAGAGGATATTCCCATATGTGATGTGACAAATGGTTCTAAGAGTCGTACTTTTAAAGAGTGGTTTGGATTCAGAATTCAAGAAAGATATGTTGAATTTGGTAACATCGTCAATGCATGAAGATTATTTCAACAATTTTTAGTTGATTATTATACTATGGTAGAGTCCCAAAGAGTGTCCTTTATAAGACACAATCAAAAACTAATCAGGTCTAATGTGCTTAAGGGGTTTTAAGAGGTAGTTGAGAGGGGAGAAATTAATCTTTCTTCAATTGGGAAACGTGTAATATTACTAGCATCCTTTACTGATGGTATGAGATACATGTTCAATAATTGCCAAGGTGCAATAGCAATACGTAAGAGATTTGGGTATCCTAATCTATTCATTACCATTACATGCAATACGAATTGGAGTGAGATATGGGATTTTGTTTCTAAAAGAGGTCTAAGGCATCCGATAGACCTGATATTGTGTATAGGATTTTCAAGCTAAAGCTAGATGAATTAATGACATACTTTAAAAAAAAACAAATTTTTGGAAAGGTCAATGCAGGTAAATTACAATGCTAATCAATTTCTATTTCTATATAGTTTTGCAAATCTCATGTGTTTTCCTAACCTTTTTTTGTGTATGTGTGAAATTAGGGATGTATGTAACGACCCAATTGTCGCTGCTAAACAACCCTACTAAATATACACCACACACACCTTATCAGGTGAATAAAAGCATAGCATATCAGTATATAAGTCATACACATCGATTGAGAGATCCATTTATCCCTCCTGTCATCATCATACACCACTATATAACATATCATATATATACCATATCATGCATACATAACTATGGGATAATACCAGCCCATTTCAAAGATATCAAAATATACAAGTGTCGGGGAAACAGGATACAAAACTCACTCCCTATAGTTGGTCCATCTATACAATCCCATTTAAAAAAAAAACTATACAAAACAACACTTCCAAAATAAAAGGGGTTGCCTCACAAGCAACTTCACCATCATCTCTGAGTAGCCGGGTCCACTAAAGCCTCGTCGTCTGCTCCCACGCCATAGGACGCGATCATCACAGGCACATCAGCACAAGCAGCAACAACAGGACAACCAATAATAGCAAAACACGGCAAGGGTAAGCTTACTACAACAATGGCATAACATATAATCATGGAGATCATCAATAATTTAAAACATTCAATCACAAGTAATCACCAACAATTCACAACAATCAATTACGAGTATATAGCACCTCATCATACCTCTAGAGTCCTCAACGTCTACACACAAAAATATTCATACAGAAGGGTTCTCAACTCAGGACTCTACATTTCATCACAATCAGCTCAACTATGTCAATGCATGATGACACGACTCTCGAGAGATTTACAACAATCGGGCGATTAGCCACGTCTCACCCCCTACTGTGGCCTATCTAAGCACCATTCAGGGATTGCCAAACTCTGATCTACGGATAAGCTTAGTGGTTTGTTAGGATGAGTGTATGTGGGTGGTGGCTTACCGTGACACAAGGCCTGCATTGCTTGGCCTCCTGCGGAGTCGCCCATCCACTCATCCTCAAAGGCCCATCGTCAGCTGCCCCACGTCGTATCCAGCACTAGGTTGGAGGCCTATTTGAGTACCAACTCTAGTCACCATCCAACTTACGTGCCTACCCGCACCATAACATGAGGTCCATCATCAGCTATCTCAGCCGCCAACTATGCATGAATGCATGTACTACACACCATTAACTACTCAACCACAACCAACAATCATACGACATATATATATGTATATCAATACAACTAGTGGCAAAGAGGTCCATCGTCAGCTACCTCACATTACCACTCAACATCCATCAACACCATATTGGCCCAAACCAGCCTCAATTATAATCAACAGGTAAGGTCCTATCTAAAGCAACCCACCTCGTGAGGAACAAAATCATACATCATAAGCGAAGGTCCTATCTAAGCAACCTTCCACTCAACTACCGCTTTCCAACAATTATCACACAACCCCACAACGATAATAGAGAAAACCAAGAATCCAATTTAGAATTATAACAACATGTGGAGGTCCTATCTAAGCAACTTTCCACTTCTACAACATATCCAACAATCTAAAAGTGGTTGAAACAATCAACCTCACAAACCATTAACAACCTCACTCATGGCCATTCATTATATAATGGCATAAACATTCTCAATAGTCAAGTACACAATATGAATTGGCCTTTCTTATGGAGTTTTACATTTTTCCAAAGTTCCCAATTGTCATATCAAACATTAAACCAATAGCATTCAACCCCATCTTTATGGTTCTTAAAATTTCAACTTTAATGGTTCATGCATGACACCAAGCATCTCAAAAACAGGGAAGAATCAGGGATTTTGTTGCCTAGCGCCATTAGACTGTCGCCTGATGCCAATATCACAGAGAAGGTCTGCAATTTTGTTGCCCGACGCCGCACTCTTGTCGCCTAGCTTCAACATCACAGAGAGCATTAGCAAAAATTGGAGAAAATGTCGCCTGGCATTTCTTTTTGTCGCCAGGCGACAAAATTCGTCACTATAGGAAAAATTTTCGTTGCTAAACTAAAATTCCGTTGCTAATTGACAGCATTTCAGACAGCATTCTATCAGCTGTTGCTCGGTGACATAAACTGACGCCCGGCGCTGAATCGCGATTTTCTACAATTGCAGGGAAGACGACCCACTGCTATTCTTGACAAAATCAATCCATCCCAAGCACCACAAAACAATTCTAGACACTTTAAATACATTCTTAACCGATCACATTTTGATTTCTCCCACCAATCATCCACAAATTTTGAAAACCCCTTTTCAAAACCCATTTTGTCAAAAACGCACCCCTACTCAGGCACAACAGATTTGGAACGAACCCAAGGTTAGATTCACACATAATCATGCTTATACATCACAAATCTAACAAGTGTAAGCTTCCCTTACCTCTTGGAGCTTCCGAATCCAAGCTTGGGGAAGAGAAAACATGATATATGCAGAACCTTTGAGCCAAACTCTCTGAAAGCAAAGTTATAACATCCCTCCCACACTTAGAAACGTGATTCCTCACTGGATTTGGGTCTCACACACTGCAAGAATCTTAGTAAGGATTAGAGAAAATTTGAGAGAATGAGAGAAGAGAGTGAGAGAGAGAGACGGGAGAATGAGAGAAGGAGTGGGATGGGAAAAATGAGAGAAATGAGAAAGGGAGTGGGTTTTATATTTTGAAACCCTCCCTGGGCCTTACAAGGCTTCAGGCCCACTAAAGCTTAGGGTCCGTCTATTCATTCTCCAAAACTCACAACAGTTCTCACTTAACTGTTTTTCTCTCAATAACCTAAACCAATATCAACAACACTCTCAATTTGGCTCAAGCACATTTGTCTCAATTCCCTGAACTTAGATAGGAATTCCAAGTTTACAACATACAACTAACACCACACAACAACACTCAACAATAATTCTATTTATTTATTTATTTTAAACACCATAATCACATATTAATTTTCACTTTTAGTTATTACATCACTAAATCATGCATTAAGAAAAACACGGTGTTACAATGTACACAATAGAGTTTCAAAAAAGTGGACTTCCACATGCCCATATATTACTGTGGTTGGATGGTGAAAATTGATTAACTATTGGAAGAGATATTGATAAATTGATATCTACTGAACTACCGAATCCTATTTTGTATCCAAGATTAGCTGAAGCAATTGGAAGCTACATGATACATGGCCTCTGTGGAGCTGCTAATCTCAAGTTACCTTGCATGAAAGAAAGAAAATGTTCTAAGTATTATCCCAAGAAATTTAAAAGTTCAACTACTATTGATGAGGATGGGTATCCATGCTACAGATGTCGAGATAGTGGTTTGTTTGTCCAAAAAAATGGTGTTAAGTTAGATAATAAGAGTGTTGTTCCTTATAGTCTAGTTCTTCTGATGAGGTATAAAGGACATGTCAATGCAGAGTATTGCAATAAATCAAATTCAATCAAGTATCTGTTCAAATATGTGAACAAAGGCCTTGATCGAGCTACTGTTGAAATAAGCAATACTTTAGATAAGGAAAGAAAATTAGCAGTGGTTGATGAGATCAAACGGTATTACAATTGTCAATATCTATCACCTTGTGAAGCAGCTTGGAGAATTTTTGCTTTTGATACTTATGAAAGGTGGCCACCTATTCAAAGGTTAAGTTTTCATCTTTTCAATCAACAAACTATTTTGTTTTAAAGATGATGACCAAATTGATACAGTTGTTAACAGTAGTGAGCATCTTCAAACAATGTTTTTGGCATGGTTTAAGACAAATAAAACTTTTGTGGAGGCAGAAATCTCACGTATGCTGAATTTTTAAGCAAATTTGTATATTTGAATCAAGAAAGAAAGTGGTAGCCAAGAAAGCAAGGATATTCAATTGGGAGACTTACTTATATTCCAGCTAGATCAGGTGAATTGTATTACATGAGGATATTATTGACAGTTCAAAGGGGTTGTGTTGATCATGACAATATTAAGACTATAGATGGCAAGACCTATAACATTTTCCAAGAGGCATCTTACGCTTTGGGTTTGTTAGTTGATGATAAGGAGTACATTGATGCTATTAATGAGGCCAGTGAAATAACTTCTAGATATCAGCTAAGAAGGTTATTTGTGTTATTGTTAGTGATGAACACAATGTCAAAACTAGATGTTATTTGTAATGTTACTTGGAAGTTGTTATCTGATGGAATTGTGCACCAAAAGAGGAAGGATTTAAATGTTCCTAGTAATTTCTTAATACTTATTTTCTTATATATACATACTTTTTATTTCTAACTTACTATTTTTTTGATCAAGTCTTCAAATTAGAGGTAATGAATTGCAAAACCTTTGCCTCATAGAATTGGAAAAGATGTTTATGTCAAATAGAAGATCCTTAAATGACTACAGTTGTATGTCGTTCCCAAAGTTTTTAGAAACATTGTAGTTCCAAAATGAGTTCATTGTTGATGAGCTCAATTATGATAAAGATGAGTTGGCTGGATTACATACTTCTCTTATGAAGATGTTGATAGATGAACAACTAAATGTGTACAATGAGATAATGAAATAAGTATTTCCTGAACTTGGAGGATTCTTCTTTTTATATGGGTACGGTGGAACTGGAAAAACATTTATGTGGAAAACATTGTTTGCTGGTCTTAAGTCACAAGGAATGATTGTCCTCAATGTTGCTTCAAGTGGTATTGCTTCTTTATTACTTCCTAGTGGAAGGACTGCTCATTCAACTTTTTGCATTCTACTAATAATAAATGAAGACTCAACTTGCAACAAAGCTTAAGAAAGCTTGCAAGCAAAGCTTCTAATAGAAACAAAATTAATCATATGGGATGAAGCTCTAATGATGAATAGATATTGTTTTGAGGCTTTTGATTGCACCTTGAAGGATATTATGAGAATTAAATGTGAAAAAAACAAAGACAAGCCATTTGGTGGAAAAGTTGTTATTTTGGGTGGTGATTTTAGGCAAACTTTGTCGGTTGTTAGGAAAGGATCAAGACAAGAAGTAGTTAATGTAACACCTTGTTTCTCCTAATACCTAATTAAGTGTTTTAATAACTAAAAGTAGGAACTTAGATATGTAATCTAGCTAATTAAAAGGAAGAAATGAATTGTTGTTGTGTATGGTTTGTTGTATGTGGTGATAGTTATGAATTATTTGTTTGAATTTTGGTTTGAATTTAAGAAGTTTGAGATATATGCTTAAGCCAATTTGGATATGTTGCAAGAGTAATTTTGGGTTTTGAGAGAAAAACAGTTGAGTTAAATCAATTTTGGGATAATAGCAGTGGTTTGGTGAAATTTGGGCCTCAGTTGGCCAAAAGTCCGTGTGAGAGTTCTAGGGAGCTCAGATATAAAAGGTGGAGGGAGGGAAGCCCCTCATTCTCTCAATTCCTTTCTCTCTCTTCACTTTCTCTCTCATCTCTTCTCTCTTCTCTTCATCTCTCTATCTTTCTCTCTAGAATCTCTCAAGTTAGCATGGGTATTAGAGGATTCCAAGTTTAGTTCAGTGCTTTGGCTGTGAGGAGGATCAATCTCTTGAAGTTTTGGCTCAAGACATCAAATTCTCAAAGAACCTAAAATTAGATTTGGAAGCTTTTGAGGCAAGGGAAGCTTACTATTGTTTGATTTCATGTTTGTGGTCGTTGATATGTTGATTTAACGCTTTGGAATCGATTATTTTGGTGGAAATCTTGAGTATGGAAGCTTTGATATAAAATGGGTTTCAAAAAGGGATTTTGAGATTTGAGGTTGTTTATGGCTAAAAACTGTGGTATAATTGGTTAGAAATGCATTAAAAGTGGTTAAAACTAATGTGGAATGATTGTATAGCAATTAAAAGCCAAGGAATTGAAGAATTGCACCCATATACCCTGTTCACATCATAGGTGTCGTTGGGTAATAGCTCTTTCTCACTGGGTGAGGTTCTTCTTAAGCCTAGAAGGTGGCTCTTGGAAGAACATCGCTGGGCGACAGTTTTCTCCTGCTAGGTGACGTTCAGCCAGAGACGAAAAATAGGTCTTTAGTAATCTGTTGCCGAGCGACAGTATTGTGCCGTCGGGCGACAGAGTTGCTGTGAGCAAAATTTTGAGTTTTGTTATTTTAGTTGAGTGAAACTCGGATTCAAGTAAGAATGTGAAAGGTAGTTGATTACCTTGGATTTGATGTTTAGATGTGATCCTTTGAAATATTGGAAGAATGTTTAGCTTTAAAAGAAACACATATTTGTCATGTGTGCTTGGTTTAAGAGGTTTGTGTTGATGTAAAATGAAAGTATGAACTTTGTTATTGTTGCGGTGTATTGTAATTGAGTTGTTTGTTGTGAAGATATATATATTTTGAATGAATATGTTGTTGGCTGAGGTTAAGTGGGCCTGAAGCTATTGTGGTGTGATGGTGTGACATATAAATAAATATGTATGTGGATATGGATGAATAATTTCAGTTGAGTTGTTGCTATTGAGTATGTGTTGACGTGGAAGGTTGCTTAGATAGGACCTCCACATGTTGTTATTCTTCCAAACTTAGTTCTTGGTTTTCTTTATTATTGTTGTGAATTGGTTTGATAAAATGTGGAAAAATGGTAATTGAGTGGAAGGTTACTCAGGTAAAGCCTCTACTAGTCGTAATATGTTATGATAATGAAATATATTACCTATTGACCATACAAGAGGCTAGATTGGGCCTACATGGAGTTGGTAGTGATTGTTGGACCACAGGTGGTGCTGAGTAAGCCACGTGGTATTATGTTGGTACATATCTATATATGGATATTGATGAATGATTGTGTTTGAGTTATTGTGGTGAGTCATGCATTTGCATGCATATGTGGTTGGTTGAGGTTGTATGGGCTTCATGTCATATGCGGGCAAGCATGGAAGTTGGGGGTGAACGGAGCTACAGCTCAGTCGGGCCTCCAACCTAGTGCTTGGATAAGAAGTAGGGTTTGAAAGATGGGCCTGGGGGATAAGTGGATAGGTAATCCTGTAGTGGGGCTAAGGCAGTGCAGGCCTTGTGTCGCAGTATACCACCACCCACATACACTTATCTTGACAACCATAAGCTTATTCAATTGATCAGAGTTTGGCAATCCTTGGATGATGCTTGGAAGGCCATGGTAGGGGATAAGACCTAGCTGATTGCCTGATTTGTAGAAATCTCTCGAAAGTAGTGTCTTCATGCATTAGTATGGTGATTGATATCACTAAGGAAGAATGTGACTATATATCATGAAATTTTATTTGAATTTTTATATATAAATGAAGTTTTGTCTGTAACTAATGATGTTGGTGGTGGTAATAGTAGTGTTGTTATTGTTGTTATGGTTGCTTGGTAATTGTGGTTGTGGTTGTGATGTATGTTGGTAGCGGAGGTAATATTGTTGTTGTGGTTGTTTATTGTCGTGGTTGCTATTTTGGTTGGAGGTGGTGGTAAAGGTGTGGATAATGTCTTGTTGTTGACGTTGTTGCTATTTTTTGTTTGATTATTGATATGGAATGAAGGGATTTTTCTATTATTTTACTTTTAAAATATACATTTTATTATTTCAAGTAAGCTTACCCTTGTATTGTTTGCACGTGTGGTTCGTGCCTGTGATGATCACGTCTTTGGCGTGGGAGCAGATTGTTGAGTTTTTGGTAGGTTTAGCTTCTCTTAATTGATGATGAAGCTTTGCTTCAGCCAATGGGGAGATGGAACAAGTATAAAGGGTTACTTTTTGTTCCTTTAGAGGAATTAATATTCCTTTTGTTGTTTATTTCTATTAAAAGAATGTATAGAGTGACTAGCTATAGAGAGAGTGTTTTGTACCCTATATTTATTGATATAAAAATGTTTAATAATGTTGGTATATGTATTTTCTTTTGATTTCTTGATGTATACATTGATGTAATTATTTTGGTTGGAATGAATAGTTTCCTCTATTATTATCTATAAAGATGAAGAAGGCAAAAAACAAAAATATATTTTTATAATACTTAATCTAATATCTTTATTAAGAGAAGCCTTCCAAGAGATAAAGTAGAAAAGTTGTTATGTAGTGGCAATGGGTCGTTACAGTTAAAGTAGCAATTAATTCATTTGAGTTATAGAAAAGCTGTATAGTTTTGAAACTGACTCAAAATATGATGTTGACTACTGCCAAAACAAGCTAGACATGTAATGACATCAAACAATTTGATGATTGGATCCTAAAACTTGGAGATGGTTATATGGATTTAAATGAAAATGGTGAAGGTGACATTGACATACCAAAAGAGCTCTTGATTCAAGATGGTGAAAAGCCTTTGCTTTCATTGATTGATTTTGTATATCCCAGTATATTGGAAAATATGAAGAAAGTTGATTTTTTTGAATAGCGAGCAATTTTAGCTACAACCATAGAATCTTTTGAAGAAGTGAATGACTTCATTTTGTCTTTAATTCCTGGAGATGAAAAAGAGTACTTAAGTTCTGACACAGCTTGCTAATCAGATGAAGATTATGATATTCAAGGTGGATGGTTTACCACAGAATTTTTAAATGATATTAAATGTTGTGGGATTCCAAATCATTGATTGAGACTTAAGGTTGGAGTACCTATAATGCTTCTAAGGAATATTGATCAAACTAATGGATTGTGTAATGGAACAAGGTTGTAAGTCAAGTATTTGTTCACAAATATTATAACAACAATAGTAGTCACTGGCAAAAACATTGGTGATACAATTCTTATTACAAGAATGGATTTGGTTCCTTCTGATCCTAGATTCCCATTCAAATTTCAACGTCGACAATTTCTTGTTTGTCTTTGTTTTGTAATGACGATCAATAAAAGCCAAGGAGAATCACTTTCGAAAGTGGGACTTTATCTTCCACGCTCAGTTTTCACTCATGGTCAGCTCTATGTTGTTGTATCCAAAGTAAAATCTAAGAATGGTTTGAAAATTCTAATATTGGACGATGATGGAAGAGTATGCACATCAACAACAAATGTTGTGTATAAAGAAGTTTTCAAAAATTTATAGAAGATGTGCCATATGAGGTAGAGTATCTTATTTTGCACAAGTATTCTATCTAATATGGACAACTAACTATTTTGTCTGTCATAAAATAGATCAGTATACTACCACTTGATCCTTAGATAAAAGCCTCTATATATATATATTACTTTCTCACTCTTTCCTTACTCTCTAGGGATTAAAATAACTAAACGTTTTTTGAAAATGGTTCTACAACTCAACAAAGGGAAGGATCTTTTGAAGTATTCAGAGGACTTCACTGTTGTAAATAGCAAGTTTGCAAATGAAAAAAAGCCAATCAAACTTTCAATCTCTTTTTATTTAGTCTTTGTTTCTATGTGACTTTATGGTTTTGTATTTTGTCAACTACTTGATATTTGATGAAAGTATTTTGGCAAACTTCACCTACTTATTCTTTTATAAGGTATAAGTTTGAGGTTAATACTTCCTTATAAAGTTGAAAAATGAGAATCATATCACAATTAAATGACAAGTTTGCATTGCATTTTGTAGTAGAAATTAGAATTTAGATCCTACAAATTTCACTGAGACTTATAATTGCTGCACTTGAGCTTTAGTGAATATTCAGACATAATTTAGGTTGCTAATTTAGGCTTGCTAATCAAAACTTTCTTATTCTGTCATTAGGTGCAGGTTTCTTGCTATTGCTTATAACTTTAAAAAATAAGTTACAATTGTGGAAGTAGTTCATATTTAATGCAAGTGTTTGTATTATGAATAACTTTACCTGCTTATTCTATCATAAGAAGGTTTGACATAAGCTTTTGTGAGAATTTTGTCATATTTTAGCTTTCTAATGCATGTTTAACTTTAACTACTTTTTGTCATTAGGTCCAACTTCCTAGCTACCAACTTGACCTGCTTATTCTATCATAAGCTCCATGTTTGAGATTAACAACTACTTAGAATTTAAAAAAATGAAAATGACATCACCAATTGCATTTTGTAGATAACTTTTCGTGAGAATTGTGTCATATTTTAGCTTTCTAATTCATCTTCAACTTTAACTACTTATTTTGTTATAAGCTGTAGCTTCTTACCTAAAAAATCTTTATAAATTTAAAAGAAAAAACATTTTGTATTCTGGAAATACTTTGTATATAGTGGAATTGTTTGCATAGTGGAAGTAGGTTAAAAAATCCTTATAAACTACTTATTCTATCATAAGGTCTAGGTTTGAGGTTATCTTTTATTTTTCAGCTTTTACCCTTGAGGCTTAGGGAAAGTCTTCCTTCCTAAGCTAGGAGCAAGTCTTGGTCTTACTATTTTTGCGCACTATCTCTTCTCCTAATTTGATTATGTGGACAATTTCACTTTAGATAAGACTTATTCTATCAACAACAAAGACTAAAAAACATTTGTTATCAAGTATGACCATTCTGAATAACAAGGAAGGATAGCTAAACTTGATATCAAGTGTTATCAAGTGGTAAAAACTAAATTCTATTATGAAGTGCTAGAAAATGAATTTATTATCAACTGCTACAAACTTAATTTTGTTATCAAGTGTTGGAAATTGAATTCTGTCATCAAGTGTAGCTTTTTGATTACAAAGTCCTCATATTATTGTTCTGTCAAATGTTACAAATTGGATATTTTGTCAAATGTTTAATATCATGTTATTTTCCAATTTTTTGACATCATATTTGGTTTCATACTTTCTTAGTATCGAAAGAGGTTATTTATATGGATGATGTTGTTGTTGGCTGTAGTAATACTAGGCCACTTGACAGAATGTTTACAACTTGGCCTAAGTGCTACTTCTAACTGATAGTGTACAAGTCCTTAGCACATCAATTTAGTTTTATCTAATGCAAAAGATGAAATAGGAAGCTAGCTAAGCATGTGTTGGTGTTTTGCATTAGCATATCTTCATGTAGAAAAAAGTGATCCATATATTAGTTTGGTTGTTCACTAACTATTATGTTTCAAACTATAAGATTAGCATTTGAAAACAAGCACAATGCATAGCAACACATTTTGACTATTCATGGTTGGATATAAAATGTGAATAGCTTCATGGATTAATTTAAAAGTGAAAAGCTTCACGCATTAATTTCACACTAATATTGGTATGAATGAATTAAATATTATATATCATTTCCTTCCTAATTATATATTATATATAAATGAATAAAAGATGACGTGTGCATAGCACGGGTACAGTAACTAGTAATAAAACATTATGAAGTTTATTGATCAAGTTTTATGAAAAGGAAACATTATTGTGGAATTTATCTAAGGTTATCCAACTTCACATTGCGATGAAGTCCATTAGAAAGGGCAAGCAAGTGTCTAAACAGCCACTACCGTTACCTCTATTAGCATGCTACCTTTCATCCTTGGGGTCATGGAGCCACTGAATCAATTTTTTTCAGTTTCCCTGTTCTTGCATTTTGTACCAGCACATGAACTTGTATGTGGTTGATGGACAGAAGTTGTGCATGTGTAACATGATGTGAATGTCCATTATGGCTCATATCTTGATTATTTTTACATGCCTCATTTCCTTTTATTGGACCAAGATTCCAATATTAATTCCTTCTTCAGATTTTGGGCATTAATTCCTTTTTCACTAATCACTCACCACAATATCCTCCCTAATATCATGTGTCAAGGTGAACTTTCACAAAGCCTTGATATCGAGATTTCAACTGAATAGACAAGTTTAAAATGTCGAGTATGAATGGCTTAACTTGGTTTGTTTCACCTACGATTGCTTTGGGCATCAAAAGGAAACATGTCAAACTGGCATTGCAAACCAAAAGGAGGGCAATGAGGCTTCTATAAAAATGACCCAAGGGAAGAAGGAGTGTCAAGGCACATGGTGATAGAGTGCAAGGATGAGGCAAAGTTCGTCCCCTGGGTGATGGTGCAAAGGTAGACCCAATGTAAGGCCACAGTGGATTCTAATTCGAGTAATCCTAAAAATTGTAGAGGTGATCGTGGAAATATCGTCCCCTAGTTGAGGTGACAAAGTGTAAGGATAAGGTAGTGTTCATCCCCTAGATGATGGTACAAAGGTGAACCTATGGTCTTGACTTTCCTACAAAATCTATCTCTTTATGCTCTAAGGTGTGTTCATCTATCTTAATTGTTCAACTCATGATATTCCCAATCTTGCACAAAATGGCTTTATCATATTATTCAATTGGTAGGCCTAAAATGTGTACCTATACAAAGACCCTACTTAAGTCGTCTTTAAACGGGAATTAACTATTTGTTTTTCATATAAAGTACTGAAGTTTTTTTTTTTTGGCTAATTGCAGAGATAGTATATAAAGTGCACTTCTCAAAAAAAGAAGAAAGATAGAGTGTTGGGAAAACTTAATTGAGATAGTAAGGAAATTGAGACCCTCATTCTTCAAGTTAAAAATTCTAATTTATAGTATAAGAGAAGGAGATATCCAAATCTTCAATAATTTTTACTGCATATCTGTAACAGCCCAAATTTCAAGTACTAGAAATAAACCACGAGATAGCTTTTAGTAGAACCCTTCTCATATGTTATTAGACAAAAGATGTCTTAAGAATTATTATTATTATATTTCCTATTATTATTATTATTGTGTTGTGTTGTTGTTATTATATTTATTGTTATTATTATTATTGTTGTTGTTGTTGTTATTATTATTATTATTATTATTATTATTGTTATTAATACCTTAGTATTATAAATTAGTTGGAATATTATCATACAACCCAAAAGAGCATCTAGGGCCTAATAGGTGACTAAAGCCCACTAAGCCACATACCCACCCACATGTTATAAGAAGGGAATAGAGAAGGAGGATTAGGTTTAGTCGTCACAAATAGAAGAAGAAAGAAGTTAGAGAGAATGAGGAAAAGAAGGGAAGAAGAAGAGGAAGAGAAGGAGGAAGAATAGAAACCGGAGAATTCAAACCCTAGAACTCAACTTTGCATGTCTACAAAGGTGAGTGCTCTCCCCATGTCCTTCCTTGTTCTTGTTCATCTATTTATCTTTCCCTCCTTATACCTAAATTTAGGGATTTGATGGGTTTTGAGGGGATTGTGAAGGAGTAAGGAAATTATAGATTAGATTGACCAATTATCGATGTAGAAGAGTGATTAAGAATCTAATTATTTATCTTGAAGCATTTAGAACCCAAAGACAATAGGAAAAATAAATTAAAATTAGTACCTCGGATCCGCCCGGTGGGATTAGATAGTCGCTGGGCAACTTTTCTTCAAAAACTGGATTCTGCATTTACGCTAGGCACGCGGAGTCGCTGGGCGGGGTGAAATACCCATTGGGCGGGTTGGGTTCGACGCGGACCTGCTGGGCGGGTTCGCTGGACTGCTGGGCGGGACTTCGTCCTGCTAGGCGGATACGACTTTTGTTATTCCGTTCTTTGTGTTTATGAGCTCCTCTTTGCAGTTTTTAACTCATTGTTGTTTGTTTTCTTATGCCTTGTTGAGGTTATATTGTATGATTATTATTTACCTTGAAAGAAACTGAGTGTGATATGAAATTGTGTCAATGTTTCATGATAAAAGTCTATAAAAAGTTGTAAGCATTATTTGTGACCATGCATCATAACATTTGAGTTATGTGATGAGGAAAGTATGTAGGAATCTGGCTGGTGGAGGCTGTGATGGGTTGTCTAACCTTAGCCTTGGGGGTTATTCGGTTGGGAAAACTCCAATGGTCCATGCTGATCCCATGGAGCTGGCGCGTACTGGCAAAACTGGGTAACCCTGACTAGTCACCGAGGGATATCATGCTAGTTGAGGGTGCAAAAGCCGAAGGCATCGGTACCGATGACGTTTCTTATGGCCTGCATTTACTCCTAGTCTACTTTCCGAAAAGTTTAGGTTGGTACCACATGTGCATGAGTAATGGTTTAGGAACATAGCACGCATATGTATCTTGTTATAGTGTGATATGTTAGAGTGTGCTATGTTGTAATTATGTGAATTCTATGTGACCCTATTTATGTGAATTCTATGTAAGAATGCAATTGTGCCTTGTGATGAAATGTTAAAGTTGTGGACATGTGATCATATCTTGCACGAAGTGTCGTTCCTGTTTGATAAAACAAAATGAGGTATATGTCTAGTTACTAGACAAAGAATGTGAAACAATTATATGCTTGTAATTGGAATTGTGTTTGCTACCTTAAGGATAAGTGAGAGGCTAGACCTTAGGATAGTGTTATGAGGGTTCTAGTTGGATAATAATAGTTGTGAATAAGATAGAGGAAGGGTGAATTCCCTCATGGCATAATAGAAAGGTATAAGACAAGTAAGAAAGAGAATGAAATAAGAGTATTTTAGGATGTTTGTAACCTTAGACTTGACCCTAGGGGACAGCTTTGAATATTAAAAGGAAGAAGAGTAAATTCTAAAGAGGGTTTGGGTAAGAAAGTATAATGAGGATGAGTTCTTAAGTTAAGAATGAGATAGTAAACCAATATAATAGTTGTGAGAATGAGAGAGCAATTAACAGGGAGTATTGACTGTTAAAAGGTGTAAACTCAACCATAGGTATGGATAATTATGAGAAACCCAATGAGGCTAAAGCCATGAGAGATAAGTAATGAAGGTTGTCCGAATAGAAGAGTCTAACCCAGCCGTAGAGTCCTTAGAGCACTCACTAAGACATTATGTCTCATTCCTTTAAGTTTTTCCTTTTTCAGGATACAGGTGAAGACATGCGTAGATGGAGCTTGGAGTCACGTGCAAGAAAACGTAGTCTAGTTTATATTATATTTTTGTATTCTTCTTTATATTTTGTACGATACCTTCAGGTGATAGATGAGTTATATTTGGCATATATGTTTTTTTTTATTGTATTGTTCGTATATAATATTTAATTATATTTATGAGTAGTATTTGTATGTTGTTTCTACCTTTTTCAGTTTTTTTTTTCAAAATCTAGACTTAGTTACAGGTAATGCCCCTTAGGGTGTTACAATATCTATATCCAAAATTCATTTCATAAGGGTAAGTTCTTATTATTTTTTTTGGTACAAATCACAAGTATCCTCCACGGGAGACAATCTTACTCGAGTTGGATAGGACTATTATGGACAACAAAACTCTCCTTTTGAGTATTTAATGTAGTTATATACCCATGACTAAAACTTGAGATCACTAGTTAAGCTAAAACAATCCCCGTGTTAGTTGATCCACTCACTTAGTGGTGTAAGTTCCTATTATATATATCTTATTTATAAAATCATAAATTAATACAAAAACATCTACATGATATACATCAAAATTAATATAATAGGTTTTTACAGTATATAAAAATAACAATTCTTTAATTATATTTTTATTGGTTTTAATTTTTGTAAAATATCATTACAAATAATAAAAGTAATATATAATTATAATTCAATGAAAATTGATAAAAGATACATCCTCCTATATATATAAATGAGAAAAACTATTTGCTTCCTAAAGCCTTCATTCTCTCCACTCTCCTTCACAATCACTCTCATTTAAATACTATCCTTTCAATAAATTGTGTTCTGCACATGCTCCCTCTTTATCTCAACTTGTAACTTTACCTTTCAATAATTATCTTTTTCTAGTCATGCTCACTTCTTCTTCCCTAGATGTTATCCCATTCTCCTTATATTTCTTTTATCAAACTTCTGTAACTCCTACGACTTCTCTCTTTCATCAATGATTTCAAATTATTTTCCATGACATTGATTAGGTTTATTGTTAGGATAAATATTACCATGGCTATATATGTGTAAGTGTAACACCTTGGTTTTGTTACTCTCAGTATGTACACATATGTACCCTTCAAAGTTGGTTGAAATTGCAATTTACTTAGGTCTTTTCATGGGATTGTTATAGCTTTGTTGACCTTTAGAAAGGTTAAACTTGATGGCAAGGCTTGTGCTACGGTTGGACAAAATAGTGGCTTTGTATGATTCTTTGTTTTGTCAGGTAATTGTTGTTAATTAATGCTCATGACTAAACTAACATCTTGTGCTTGCTCTCATTCCAAATGTGATCTCTAGATTTTTGTTTTATTTACACCTAATGTCGTCTTATTTTCTTTTGTTGCCTTATTTTAGGATATCTAACAATAACATTGATATGTTAACTTCTATCTTTACCTATCCTAATACTATATGTGACATCAGCTTAGCTTCTTGTGTGTTTGGAAATTCAAATTTATTCTTAAACATAGTATATGATTCTTGGGTTTGGTTCTTGATTATGCTTATTGGTTTTTGTTACACATTTTTAATTTGTTCTGCTTTTTGCGTTACATATCATTTAGACCTTTTTTGGCAGCCTTCCAACCTTACACGTACTTTTTTATTTTTCTCTTTTGTTGCCTCATGGATGCTTGGAGCAAATAGGAAAGGAATTGAACCAACCGGAGCCGAAACTTGGTCTTCACCTTATAATGTATATTTTTTTAATAAATTTTAAATACTAAGGTCATATGATTAAAAGTATTTCTAAATGAAATTTGTGATATATATATATATACACTACGAGAAAGTGAGAAATTAGAGTCCTCCACATAGAGCCGGCATTTGTCCAACGCAATTAGAGTTGGCTGCCGACTCTAATCCAACTCTAAATATATTTTTAATTATTTATGCTATTTTATATTCTTTTGAACTATTATTAAAATAGTGTCGAATCAGACTGATGCTATATAATTATTTTTATTTTAAAATTTTTTAATTAAATGGGAGCGACAGTTTGGCCGATGCACATGAAAAATTTGCAAAATAAATAAAATTTAACTTGTATAGGAACGGAAATATCGAATAAGAAACACACGATGAGGACAGAAAGAGGGAAAGTTGAAATTATCAAAAAAGAAGAAGAAGCACAAAGTGAAATTGAAGTAAAGGGTTTCAAAACTCAAGCTCTCACTCACAAAGAAAAACACTCTCACTCACCCACCCTAAACCCCAAATATGCCTCAAATTCGTGCCCCACTTTCGTTTGCACCACCGCATATATCAGAATCCTAACACTAGCGCACGCGTGTATGGCTCGCACCTTGTCCTCCACCGCGTAGAGCCCAACGATGTAGCACCACACAACCTCATCCTCGCCACTGGTTGCGTGCATAGTGCGCCCTCATTTTTCTAGTCTCCATTGCCATTGTGTAAGCTCTTAATTTGTCATCTCATTTTTTCTTTATGTTTTCTTTTTTAGGGTCTCCCACTATGGTTGCATGAACCAGCCATTGACGCTCGAACCATTGTCGAAGCCATCCACGGAGGTATTTTAGTTTGTACTCTCACGACTCATCTTCATGCTTCCTTCTTCAGCATATCTTTGGAAGTATTGCATCTATTTGACTTGGTTGCTTACCCTGTGTAACAATCTGCAATCTAGCCTCTTCAACTAATACGTGGCCAAGCCTTTTTAACTACAAAAGATACAATTGACTTAACCATTATGAATTATCATTATTCTTTCTTGTTTAGGCACACAAAAATGAGTTAACCTGCAGAAAATTTATTATTTGCTATGGATTACATCTACGAGGAAGACTTCACTCGTACATATGTAATTTGCTTTCTAATTTTTCATTAAATAGATGGATGCCATATTGGCATGTCACTTTTACTAATATAGAGTATATGAATCTGTGTCTATGAAATTATAATCCCTTTTAGCTGATCTAATGATTTTGATTGTAATACGCAAAATATGAGAATTAAAGAAACATTTCCCTTATCTTTCCTTTATTTTCCATTTTGAAATGAAACACAGGGATATATGAAATCAAAACTTGGTAAATTAACTTTTTAAAACTTGTGGTACAGAAGCAGGCTAAGAATGAAAAGGAAAGTGTAAAACCTAGGGGGGGGGAAGGAAAGTGGAAAAGGATCTTGAGTGTAGTGCATGTACAATGAACCATACATTTACACCTATTCCTTCAAACCACATTCCTAAAACCATAAAATGAGGTAATGAAGTTTGTACTTATGAACGTTAATCTATAACTTCCTCTTAATTTTTAAATTCATAATCACAATCCTCATATATTAAAGTCTAAATTAGATACCCATAAATCATCCCCTCAAAGAGGTACATTCTAATGTTTTTAGTTTTGGTTTCAAAAAGATGAGCATTCATGTTCATGATGCCTTTAAGTTCAGATAAGATTAGCTACGAACAATGAAAGTTGACTCATATTATGATTGAAAACAAAATAGGTATTTAAAATTGGGATAATGTTCATGAAATATTTGGGCTTCTTCGAAGCATACAAGTTCATCTCTGGCCCTTGGAACTTTTTTTAATTTGTTCTGAATTCATTTGGTAATTGGGATTTTAGGTGTCATATCTTATTGTGATCAATGTTTGAAGCTTATGGCACTCCTCTCTCTCTCAATGTGTGTGGGTGTGTTATTTCCTCTATACCTTTGTATTTAAATCCATGAAAACATGATAGAGATGAAAACAAGAGAAATTTGAAGTTACAAATAAAATTAGCGTTAGCTTTTTATCAAGCCATTTTGCGTATATCCAAATACACTGCTTATTATCATTATTCTTTTCCTCTTCCTGTCACTCTTAAAAGCTATTATTGAACACAGAATTTACTGGGCTAGGAAAACTAATTAATATTTAATTTAACTAAGGAGCACTTATCAACTCAAATATGGTTCTTTTGCTCATGGTATTCCTATATTTATTTTACTTAAATGTTCTCGCAATGAAGGAAGAGCCCAGTTGATACACTTGGGTGACTTGAAGGAGAAGGAAGAGGAAGAAGAAATGGAGGAGGAGGAACTTGAAGCTGGTATTCAGTTGGTTGATAGTTTGTCAAGGTATTATGTTTTGTTTTAGTTTCTTTTGTTCTTGGCATTAGTTTCTTTTCATAGATACATTACATTCTTTCTTGGAAATAGCATGATAAATGGAAATTAAGGACCTATCACATGACTAATTTAGTTTAGGAGTGATTAATAATTAACCTAAACAACCAACCTCATGAATGTTTCGCAAGTCCTAGAGTGTACATTTCTTACTAAACTGATGTTTATAAGTCTCTTCTTTGCATGTGTGTGAGCAAGGGTTGGTGGTGGTTGATAGTCTATCAAGGTCTGGTTTTGGGTTTGTTGTATTTAATCTGTGATTGGGAACTTATTCTTTCCCCTTTTCTGTTGCATTTTCCTACCCAGCACTTCGACTGGAGTGGAGAACCTAATGTTATTGACCTTCATAAGTAATAGAGGAAGGAACCTAAAAGGCCTCTTTATTAAGTGAGTCTTTTTCCATTTCTGCTCTTCCATTAGTTTTAGCTCTTGATCAATTGTTTTTCATTAATCATGTTGTTTTCCGCGAAGGTACTTGAAGAGAAGGAGGAAAAAATTGCTCCAGGAACTTTGCTTTGAACCACACACACATATGTAAAACTTGCACCTTTTATATTGGGCTGGCTTTTTTGTCTTCACAATTATTTGTTTATTAACAAGTTCTGATGTCCCTTTCTCCCCAGTTATGTGGTTAACACTGGCACCCAGGACAAGTCAGGAGCTAAAACGGGTAAACTTCAAAGAATTTCCTTTCTATATTCTTTTTAGGGAGCAAAGGGGGGGAGGCTTTTTATAATGATATTGATTGGTGGGATAACATGTTTCATGTTTTCCAGGTTGATTTACTTAGAGGTCAAAAGTCAGATAAAGTGGATGTCACTTTATTTCCTGAAGAGTTAGATGCCATGGAAAATGTTTTACCCGCAAAGTATGAATTCTATTTTTTTTTTTTAAATTGTAAGCATTTTGTTGCCTGTTAATGTTAACATCATGGGTCTGATTTCTTACCTTTGATAGAACTGTTCTAGGTATGAAGAAGCAAGGGAAAAAGAGAAGTTATGAAATCAGCATGAGGATTTCAGTGACATGGTTGCAGAGGTGTGTGACTTTTAATTTTCATATCATACGAACCTACGCATATTGTTGTTGTTATTATTAATAACTTAGGTCTTGATTTGTATATTTAATTATGTAACCAACTAGTGTAGAATGAGAAGAGGAAGAAGAAAAAGATGCAAGAAAAGGAGGGCAACTCCAAGAAGGACTTTAAGTTTTAAGGTGGATTTGTGTCTTTTTATTTTGAAGAAAAAATGGGGGACCTGGAAGATATCCATTCATCAAATTGTCATTTTCCATCAAGAGAGGATTGGTTGTTCGCTATGTTGTATGGCATTTCTATTACGTTATTGTCTGCAAGTAGCTTTCATTGTTTTGGTTAGGAGTATATTACTCGTAATACATTGAACACCTTATACAAAGCTGACGCCTTAATTGGAAACGCAATTCAATTAATTATTATTATGGTTGGTATTCAGAATTTGTTGTTGAGGCAAATATTTATTATTTAGATGATCCCGCTTGATAATTCTTAGTATGACATCGATGTTTGTTAGTGCAAACAGGATAGTGAAAGTAGTGTTTCTATTCATTTATCTCAAAATTGGAACTTAAGATCACGATCTTGTGGTTCTGATTCTATTTAGAAATCTTGTTGGGAGGAGTGTTATATACAGGGTCTAGGAGGGGTGAAAGGCATTGCCATAAGGGTAGGGTAGGGGGATGGAAAAAGGATGGAGCTTATTTAAATGTTGCTTATTAAACATTTAATTATTAATAACTTAGGTCATGATTTGTATATTAATTATGTAACCAACTGGTGCAGAATGAGAAGAGAAAGATGCAATAAAAGGAGGGCAAGTCCAAGAAGAAGGACTTTTAAGTTTTAAGGTGTTCAATGTCATAGCAAGTATTTTGCTCATGATTTATTATGCCTTGTATTTTGTGAGAGATATAGATATTTAAATATTTAGTTCTAAACTTTTGTATGTTGTAAACCAATGAAGGTGGCAATTTGCGTTTACTGTATGAGTAGATTTCTATTATCTTCTAAATTGCTTTTGTGAATAACCAATAAGTCTGGTTTAGTTCGGAACTTGAATTACTATGTGTTAGGTTTAGTTGCTTTAGGTGAATACATGATGTCCAACCTGTGATTGATTACAATATTTTTGGCAGAAATATAATATCAAAATCTTATGCCTCATTCTCTGACTCTATTATTGATTTTGTATATTTTTGCTTTTTGATGCTAAACATTTACTTAGAGGATGCATGGGGGTTTATATGAATATAGTTAAATTATTGGTTTACTTGCCAATGGGACACAAATTGCTGTCAAGAGGCTTTTTAAAAACACCAACCGAGCAAGTGCTGCGGGAGTTCAAAACTGAAGTTTAGTTGATAGCCAAATTTTAGCACCATAATTTTATATTACTAATTTTGCCAATATTGAAAGCATTAAATGTATCATCTTTTCATGATGGCTTTATTTTTGAGAATGATTTGTAATGTAATTAAGTGTGCATATGCAATGTTTCATGCTTTTTGACTTTGGTGCAATAATTATGATGCATGATAAAACATGCATTAGTAACAATAACGAGTGATTAGAAGAGAAGGCAGGTTGCACCCTCTTGAACATTTAATTACCAGTAGAATGTGGGTGAAGAATGAAACTTTATAAAAAAAAAAATTAGAGTCGGCTTGAAAAAAAAAATTAAAAAAATAACAATAGAGTCAGCTAAACCAACTCTACAAGAAAAAATATTAAAATAATTAATGATAGAGTTGGCTAAGCCAACTCTAAATGCAAAAATATATATTAAAATAATTAATTAGAGTCGGCTAATTAATTAGAGTCGGCTTAGCCGACTCTAAATGAAAAAATTAAAAAACTTAATGATAAAGTCGGCTAAACTGATGCTAAGTGAAACGAAATTAAAAAAAAATAAAACAATATAGAGTCAGCTTAGCCGACACTAAATTTATAAAAATTAATTTTAAAAAATTAAATAGTTAGCTGTGGCTTCTGTATATGACAGTTTAAGTGTCGGTTGAGCTAACTTTAAATAGTGTCGGCCTTAATTAACTGACGCAAGCATGTTAGTGTCAAGTGTTTTAGAGTCGGCATTTGTTCGACGCATGTCCGATGCTATAAGAATGATAGAGTCAGCTTTTGCATATTAGAGTGGGCTTTTGGCCAACTCTAAATTGTTGTTCTGTTGTAGTAATATATACGTGTCAATCTTGAACTATTTCTGTTCAACTTGATTATATAGTTGAGCCTTATATGATATTTTATTTTAGCTCAATATATATAACTTTAATTCAAGCTGAGCCAAGCTTTTCAAGCTTATTGAGAATTCAATTTTGTTACGCCCAAAACCCTTGTGTTTTAATTATGTTTTAATTATGACAAACCTTCTAAAGACAAATCATAAGCTTTCTCAGTAAAAGTCTACTAATGAGTTTGCTTGAGTGTATTCAAAAAGATAGGTTTAGTGAAGAACATCTTTTAAAGTGAACTCAAGACTAATGTGAGCTAACTCAAAAAGCTAACAAACTTGAGGAATGAAAGCTTTGAAGAGGATTCAGATGTCAAAGGCTATATACTAAGATGAACTCAGTATGCTCACAAAATTAGAAAAAAAAAAGGGGTTCAGCCATATCAAGGAACCAATACTAAAAAACAAGAAGAACATTATTCTTGATAGAACAATTATGAGTTATCATGAAGAAGCAACATGTGTAGAATAATTTAAATGATAGAAGAACCATCTTCTACTCAAGAGACATTCTAAAATGGAACTTCATAATGATATGAAGAACTGCTAAGAAATTTGACATAAAGAACTGCAAAGTTGCAACACATTCATAATGGAATTGTATCAGCAAGAAAGGAGTATTCTAAAAGTCATTTCTTGAGCTCTAAAAATGATTTTAAGGAGATCTTGGTAGCTATGGAAAGCTTGAAGAAAGATCTATATCTTTTATGAAGAAGTTGTGAGCTTATATGACTCGAATCAAGGACAAAAGTTGACATGAAGTTGCAGAGGTTGTTTTGCGCTACAGCATTGACATAATGTCGTAATTTGAGCATAACTTAAGCTATAGAAGTGTGACGCATTTTGGGTGGCTATGGAAAGCTTGAAGAAAGATCTACATCTTTCATGAATAAGTTGAGAGATAATATGGCCTAAATCAAGGACAAAATTGTACTTGAAAATGAAAACACTATTTTGTCTTGATAACTTGACAAGTTGCAATATTTTATGGATATCTTGAACTATAGAGGCGCAAATAACATGATTCTAGTGCCTATATTTCAATAACATAATTAGCTACAAGTTTCATGAAGGTATTGAAGACTAGTTTAGGCATTCAAAAGGTCATAAATTCAAATACAGTTGCAGACCCGACAATCTGCATATCAAAATAATGGAATACAAGTCTGTCAAAGTTTATCATCAAAGTATTATTACAAGAAGAACCTCCAAGTGCTTTCCATCTACATTAGAAAACCCCTTCAGAGCAGATTATAAAATGAAAATGACTGTATCTGGAAAGTTCATCATAATACTTGATTAGAAAGGTTTCTCAGAAGCTTCTGAGTTAAGTGTTATGACAATTATAAAGTAAATAGTAAGCTAACAACTTCTCTGCATAGCACGAAAAGCTACTGCAACTGCACCATAAAGCTGGAAAATTCCTCTAATTGTCCTCCAACGGCTTATTTTGCCTGGGGAGTGTATATAATGACAAATCACAACTACAAAACATGAGGAGAGAGCCCACATAGTGTAGATACATGATTTAACTCCTCCCCCCACTCTAGGACCTTTTTGAATGTCAAAAAGGTTGTACAAAGAGCGTGTACAGCTTAGAGCTTCAAGGAAATCCACTTAATGTGTGTTATTAAGCTGTAGTATAATCTCAAACACTATCTCCTATGTGTAAGTAGTAATTATCCCAAACTAACTAGGTGGAGTTAGGTTTCCTTAAGAACAAAGTGTTGCATGGAGCTTATGGAGGCTGGGCAGCTTATACTATTGCTCAAAATGCAACTTCTAGTAATTGGGATAAAAGAATACTAGTTGTCTTCCTCCCAAGAACAAGTGTTGTTCTATGATTGAGGGTAACCTAAAGTGATTCATAATACTTGTTTTTCCTCCCAAGAATAGGTGGTATTTTGTGGTTGAGGGTAACTTGAAGAGGTTCAAAATACTTGTTTTGTTTCTCCCAAGACTAAGTGTGAGGTGTCATGGTTGAGATGGTATATTAGTGCTATGCTTTCCTCCTAAGAACTGGTGTAGTTCTATGGTTGAGAAGAACCTGCAAACATACAGAATAATGAGTTGCTGATGTAGCTTGAAGGGCATTAAAGAATACTTGTATGTTGATTAAGATAATGGAGAAATTCCACCTTGTGTGTGGGGACTAGATGTAGGCCAAGGATTGTTTAGGAGAACCAGGATAAATTCCATGTGCAATATCTTCTCTCCCTCTCTATTTGAATTCAACAATATAACTATCATACATATCATTACTACATCAGAGCATTTTAAACATAAGAATGCAGATTTGTAAATATCTTAAACAAGCTTAACTTGATTTTAATCTTCCATATTTGAACTACCTAAACTTGATACTTATCAAATCTATTTTAAATTAGTTCAAATGTTTTATACAAGGAGTAAAGAAGCTTTAGGAAACACAAGATTTGATTTGAGAATCAAACTTGTTAAGAAGCATTCTGAACAATAGTTTTCTAAGTGTAACATTATGCATAATACCTTTCTGAATGCTAAATCTTCTTAACATGAAAAATGTTTTTATGCATAACAGTATCCTGAGTTGTACTTATGTCTAAATATTGAATCTTTTGAACATGAGCATTTTGAACATTGACATTAGGTTCTTAGAATTATATTAAATCATCCTATAATAATTGTAGTGACTAACCACTTTGAAAGCCAAACCTTTTAAGTGTTTGAACCTTATGTCAAGACCTTTTGAGCACCAAGGTAGTCTTAAGTAAAAGCTCAGAAACGTTAAAGTTTCAAGAAAAGTTTGCAAGGTTACAATTTGATAAATCTATAGCTAATGTAGATTTATAGAGCTAATTCACATGATTTTTGACTCTAGTTCAAAGAAAAATTATGAGAAAATAACCCAACTATATGAAATGCTATGTAATATGTGTTATAGACATTTTTATTAAAAATGGAATGATTTTACTTGGTTATTTGGGTTTATCAATGTAAGGAACTTGAGCAAAGAAAATGGACAAAGTCAACATGCTCAGAGAGTCAATTTTTAGCTTTTGAATGTAAGGAAAAAGCAAGTCAGCATTGGTGTCCAACACAAACATAGTGACAAAAATCGAAACAGTAGGCACCCAACGCCAAGGCATTGCTCCAAATCTGAAGAAATGGGGGCCCAACGAAAGGGGCACCTAACGCTAGCTTATTTTTAGCTTTTCAAGTTGTAGTCTATTATTGGGCCTAATGTGTTTTTGTGGTTTGAAAAGCCCAAACTCATTATAAAAAGGCTAAAACTACACGTTTAGGAGCATTCTTTGACTCATCTAAGGATTGGGAGCAAGGAAGAGCTTCAAGATTCATCTATAGCTTTGGATCTTGAAGAATTGGGTTTGATTCTCAAGATTCATGACTTTCTTTCTATCTTTTTTTTTTTATTTTTTATGTGTGTTTAGTTTCACTATGAGTTTCTAAACCACTTTGGGATTAGGTTAGGATGAACCGTAATTTGATTCCTTTGTAATTTGTTTTTCCTTTTGAACCTTCGATTATTAATGCAATTTAATTGTTGATTTTATGCTTAATGCTATTTCTGTGCTTGAAACCCACTTGAAATTGATTTGTAATTCAAACTTTGCAATTGGGAAATTAGGGTTTGAACTATTCTATTTTAACAACCATATAATTCTTGAACCTAGGGATAGGAAGAGTGATTGTATGCCTTCGTGTTAATTTATTGCTCTTAATGCTTGTAACTAAGTTTGTCCGCCTAAGGGATTAGGGTGCGAAATTAAGAACAAAGGGTTTATCACCTAAGGAATTAGGGGTAAATAAACTTTAGGAAAATTGAAGGTTAATTGCCTAATAAGAATGGGTTTAGAAAGGAAAGAAATTGCATTGGGGGGAAATTACCGGGGATTCTGAAACCTAACCAGTTTATTCATTGATTTTCTAAACATCATTTAATTGCATTCTCATTTTATATTTTCTCTTTAATTCCTAAAATCACAAATATTCAAAATCTTTCTTTAATTCATAAACACGCAAGCAATTTTTGGTTAGTTGAGATTACAACCATAATTCCTATGGAGACGATACTTTACTTTCACTTTATTACTTGTACGACTGGTACATTTTTCGAGATCTTAAAAAGTCTTTGGTTCACTATCGGGATTTTGTATCTAATACCAATCTAATCGTGTAATTGCTAGTTAGTTTTCTTTTATTTATTTATTTTAATTTCTGTTTTATTTTATTTATTTCTACTCTTGTTTTTAATTCATGATTTCTTTTTATTCTACACATTTTCTTCTCATGGTTTCCATTGTTTAGAATATGCACAAATGCAATCAAGACCCTGAAGGACTAGTCTTTGACCTAGAGATCGAGAAGACTGCAAGGGGTCTCACAAAAGAAATCAAAGAAAGGAAGCAATAGGAGAGGCTTCTAGCTAAAGAGTGCAAAGCCAACTCTTCTCACACCTTTGAGAAAACTCCTGAGGTAGAAACCTACAAAGCAATGGCTAAAGAGTAACCATAGTGACAGCCATAACCGCAATCTTAGCCTAGGTCGCAGCTGCAACCTAGGCGCACTCTTGGTGATTTCTACAACAATAAGGGTCTTCACGGACTCATTGCTATTAATTCTCTCATCAATGCCAACTTCTAAGTCAATTTGGCACTCTTAAGCTTACTACGACATGATCAATTTGTTAGAAGGAGGATGGAGGATCCCAATACTCACATCTCTAATTTTTTAGAGATTTGTGAGATAGTAAAGTTCCAGGACATCCCAGAGGAGGCCATCAGACTCAGACTATTTCCCTTTAACTTTGTAGGATGATGCCAAGGAGTGGCTCCAAACTGAACCGCAAAGAGTCCTTGCTTCTTGGGATAGGATGATCTCTTGATTTATTGATTGTTTCTTCCCTCGCTCTCTACACCTCCAAAGGTGAAATCAAATAATCAACTTTTAGCAAAAGGAAGGCGAGGACTTGTTTGATGCTTGGGAGAGGTATAAGTCTCTTCTTAAAAAATGTTCTAATCATGGTTTTGATGATCTTAAGTAAGTGCATTACTTTCTTGTTGGTTTAAGGGGCCAAACTTGGATGATCCTTGATGCTTCAGTTGGGGGCACCATGAATACCAAGACTGTTGCAGAGGCTATAGAAATCATTGAATCTATGGCTTCCAACAAGTACAACGTCCAATATGACAAAGGTCCAAGCTCAAGGAGAGGAGTATTAAAGCTGGATACAGAAAGTGCTTTGCTAGCACAACAGAAGCTCATGTCAAATCAATTGGAGTCCTTCACTACCAAAGGTCCAGGCTGCTCTAATTCAAGTAGTCCAGAACTTGCTTAATTTATGTTTTTTGTGGAGGCCCCCATGCTGATGGGGCTTATGTTCCTAAAAGAAGTTCTTATAAAGCAACTTATGTAGGCTACAAATGCCTTCATTAAGAATTTGGAGACCTAAGTGGGGCTGTTGGCTAAATAGATAGCTGAGAAACCTAGTAGTGGTTTTTCTGGCAACACTACTAACAATCAGAGGGAGCATTGTAATGTTATCGCTCTAAGGAGTCGTAGAACTATTGATTTTGCAAGTACAAGCTCTAAAGTTAAAGATATTGATGTCTCTAAAGAAAAAGCCTCAAAAAATGAGAAAGAGACAAAGAAAGAAGAATGGGACTTTAGAAAGAAAAGGATAAATTAGTGGATGAGAACTCCATGTTCAGAAAAAGTAAAAAGCATCTTTTCGAAGATGGAGACAAGCCATAAAAGTTTATTTCTTATGCTAAATGTCGTATCCTCCCAAGAAAAAGAAGGACAAGGATAAAGCCTTCGTCAAGTTCCTTGATATTTTTAACAGGCTTCAAATCAACTTTCCTTTTGTAGAAGCTCTTGAGCAAATGCCCACCTATGCTTGTTTCATAAAGGACATCCTTACAAATAAAAAAGGTGGAAACATAGGGAGGTGGTAGCTTTGACAGAATCATGTAGTGCTATATTGCAAAAGAAGCTATCTCCTAAGCTTAAATCTCCTGGGAGCTTCACTATTCCCTACACTATAGCGAATATGACTTAAATAAGGCCCTTTGTGATTTAGGGGCTAGCATCAATCTCATGCCATTATCTATGATGAAGAAGCTTGGTGGAGGTGACATTAAGACTACAAATATGGATATACAGTTAACTGATAGATCCATCAAACATCCCCATGATATCATGGAGGATGTCCTTATCAAAGTTGACAAATTTGTTTTCCCAACAGATTTTGTGGTTCTTGGTATAGAGCAAGACTTTGAAGTACCTTTGATTCTTGGAAGGCCATTCTTAGCTACAGGAAGAGCGCTCATTGACGTTCAGAAAGGAGAATTAATTCTCAAATTAAATGAAGAGCACATTACCTTCAATGTCTTTGAGGATGTGAAGTACCCCAATGACAATGGAGGTTGCTTTAGAATTGATGTGGTGGATGAAATTTGAAAGAATCCTTTAGGGCAGGCATGTCTCTAGCACCCTTTGACAGGGTGAATGTGAATTTTATTGAGCATTATGATGATGAGGTTGAAAGCAACATAGAGAAGTGCTTATCAAATTTAGAGACATGGTTACATGCACATGTTGAGAAGAGCTAGAAGGAAAAAGTGGAGAAAGAGAAGGAAAAGCCAATGTAAGTACCCAAGGAGTATGAGATGAATCTCTGAGGGAAAATCTTCTACCTAGGCCAATTGGTATATCATTTTAAATCTAAATTCTATTTTTTTGCAAGAAAACGAAAGTCTAATTGGTCACGGCCTTTTGTAGTAAAAGAAATTACAACTAAAGGGAGGGTAAAGATAAAAGATCCAATCTCAAGGAGGTGTCTCAAAGTCAAAAGAGACAAATTGAAGCCTTATCATAAAGGGGAGATAGGAAAGATAAATACTCATTTCATTATGAAGGAGCCTTGAGTAGTATTGAATAGTTAGGCTCAAGACGTTAAACAAGCGCTATTTGGGAGGCAACCCAAGCATCCTTATCTTTCCTGCTTTACTGCTTTAATTGTTTTTGAATTATATATATATCTTGGTTTCTTCCCAGATGCTCCGTGCTAACTTTACTCAAGAAAGTCCTTCTTACTCTCTTTACTTCTTTGCTACCTATTTTATATAATGTTCTTTGAACTGAATCCTATGTACTAATGTGATATTATGTGATTTATCCTCTTTTGCTCCTCCTATTTCTTGGACGTCACATTTTGGTGCCATAATACCTTTAAGGAGTATTATCTTTTACTTGTTTATATTACTAAAACATACAAGTTTAGAATATAAGATATCAGAGAAACTAAGTGGAAACTAAAATTTGAACTTCAATAACATAAACATACTGAAATGAATATTACAAATCTCTCAACACTTAGACGTTGTACAACTCATACTCAAAAGAAACATAAACTATAAACTACATCCCACATATTGGGAGGTCAAACTATAAACTCCTCCTCTGGCAGCGGCTCCAAGCTTCATGCTCCAAGCTACTTCCAAGAGGACTTCACTAACACAACCTGTACAAATATGAAAACTTAAAAGAATGAGACATAATGTCCCAATAAGTGTTCTAAGGATTCTAGGTTGATCCTCTATTCTAGCGATCCTTTTCTTATACTATCATGGTTTTACCCCTTACTAAAACCTTTAGTCCTTTACCTCTTTAGTTCTTATTCTCATAAACTATGCCTAACTTAGGGCTAGCTAATCTTTAGTGGGCCTAAGCCTCAGGTCTTTTGACCCATATTGTTCTTCATACTAGGCAACTATCTCCCCATCGCTTTGATAAGAACTTCACACTCGATTACTTTCTCTAGACATTTTACTTCCTATGATGCTAAGTAAGGACTGGCCTTTCCTTTCCTTACCTTTCTCTTTTCTTGCCCTTTCAGGACTTATACATAAACTTTCTACGTACCCATTGGGTAGTAGCTTTCGTAAACTATGCCCTCACAAAGTACATATGTTCCTTAGTTTAGGCTTAACTCAATTTACCTATGACTAGGCATAAATATCATCACATACCATATAGGGCAACATATATGCCTCACATAGGCATTCACATCATTCCTATCCTAGTTTTGTTTTTATTCTGTGTGGTTCTCTTTATCTTTATTATTAAGTTTCTTTTTATCTTTATTCTGTGTGGTTCTTTTAGCTAAGCTCTAGCCATCAAAAGGCTTTCCTCTTGCTCGACCCCTTACTACCACCGATCGAAGTGGTTGAACCACTCCCGTTATCGAAGCAGTTCCCTCAACATTCTTCCCTTACCGAAGAATGACTATGTCTTCTTACCAAAGGACTCATCCTTCCTTTATCAAAGGATGTTGTTCTTCCCTTAACATTTAAAGGATGATGATCCATTCCCTTGATGCAAGGGGCCTCCTAGCCCTTTTTTTTCCTTTTACAACTTATCTTAGAATTGTATAAAACCTCATCTCTTCTTGGTAACCTTGGAATCCTCACTGCAATTTGTATACCGTGGTATGCCAAGCATGCGACTCGGACATAATCGGTATTGGGGAAGTCCTAACGTTACTAAAGAGGTACTTTTCTTTGAAAACATAGCTTTCCTTTTAAAATATCTTTCTTTGAAAACACATGCTTTTCTCAAAAATATATTCCTTTCTTGAAACCTTTCTTTTCATAAAGATCCTGTCATAAACTTAGGGGAAAATCCCCACCTTTACTATGGAGGCATAGTTAGGTGTCTTAAATATCTTAGGTAGCTTCTTAAATAGAGTTTATCGTTACCTACATACAATCCTAGGCAGATGCAACAATCACATGAATGCAGTATACTACAACAACTCAAGCAATCATCATCAAATATTGCAACACAACATAACAACCTGGCGAACATATAAGAACTAGCATAGAACATAGGGGTGCAACCACACTCAACCTATGCTTAAGACTAGTACAACACCTTGCAATTCTCAAAGAGTCTTGCTTAGCCAAATATACTCTCGCTTAATGAGCCTACACTAGATTTCCAAACCTGTTTTTGGATGTTCTCTCACTCAACTAAAAACCTGATTGTCGCTCAGCTAGCATTTGGCTCGCTCAACTAAAAACTTGATTTTCACTCAGTTAGCATGTTGCTCACTTATCTAAAAATCTAATTCTTGCTCAGCTAGCATTTTGCTCGCCCAACTAGAGTAGCGATTCTACAGATCACGATTTTAGAAAAATTTGATCTGCTTAAGGCCATCAATGGCCACCTAAGTACTTCCAAGCACCAAAATTAGTACTAAAACACTTCTACTTCATTCCTAACCAATTAATCTTGTAATGCTCGTTTCTTGCTAATTTGTGGATAAATGTTTGAACAATTTAAAAGAGAAAATTTAATTTAATTTCCCATGAAAATAATTAATTAAGGCTTATGTTTGGTGTCCGTGTAAGTTTTTGCAGAAGAATTCTGTGAGAATTTGATCTGTACTGTTATCAGATAAGTGGAGGTATATCTATAGAGTTTTGATGGACAACGTAAGGTCACAGAATTTAATTATAATTGATTAAATTTAATAATGATTGAATTCTAGTCAAGTTGGTAAATTTTCCTTTTTCTTAAATTAATCCCATTCTTGATGAATCTGTCTGTTGAAAAACCTATCTAGAATCTTGTCAGATGAAGTAAATTCAATTGCCGGATTTGGGTAGGGCCAATTTAGCCATAACCAGAGAAATTCTAAAGAGTCATAAACTTATATAGATTCTAATATTAATTAAATTGTTTTAATTGATTTAAGTGCCAAAAGCCTAAAACGTAATTTCATGAATTTCGATATTTGACTGCATTTTTCATTATCAGTGTGAGAAATTTAAAATTTCTACTGTCTAAACCTCGACCCACACATCGCCAAGCCCAACCCAACTAAGCTAACCATTAGTTCCTAGACAATCTAAATTTGTTGCAAACAAATTAGATACTTTCCCAAATTCCTACACAAAGTCTTATCAAAGTGTACTTAAGTGTATCAAAACCACTAACCCACCCCTTGTTTTCTCCCTTTGGCCGTCCACTCTCCCTTGGTGAAGAAGGTGGATTTTGTTTTTCAAATTTATTAAATCTTGCCTTCCATGTTGTGAGTTACCAAAGTATGCCTACTTGAGTTGTCTTGTAAGTAGCATTAGACAAAGCTCTCTTCACTTTCTTCTCTCCAAAACCATGAGACATAGAGAAAGAGCTCCCTTGTTCTAAAATTTTCTAAGTTTTGGATGAGAAGTTGGAAGCTTAAGTGTCCAAGGAAGTTGGTGCTAGGTAAAGCTCCATCCTTTTCACCTTCTTCTATCTTCATCTTTCCATTTCTATCAAGACCTAAGTGGTCTAAACCTTTCTCTTTATTTCTTTAGCCCTAAACTTTGTTCTTTTCTTGTGTTTATGTCATATATCAACCATTCATGGTGTTGGTTGATGGTTCACCTTGCCAAGTTTGTAGGATCTTGTCAAAAGGTAAGGAAATGTGTACTTGTGGAAGATTCAGTTGTGTACTTGTGGAAACTCTTAGAACAAACAAAAAGTAGAAACAAAAAGATTTCCAAGCATATATGGTTTTCCTATATTGGATACAGTTTTCTATTTTAATGATTTTTAGAAACTAAAGGTTGTACTTGTTTTTTGATTGAAAGTGGTTTTGAAAACTGTTAACTTTCAAAATCATATAAAATCATGTAGACCTTTTTTCTTAATGTTCTTGGTCATTTTGAAAAGGTTCATAAGTGTACTTTCAGAAAATAAATGGTTTGGACTTTGTAAAGTTTCATTTGGATATGAAAAATAGCAAAATGTGTTCGTTAGTCCAAAAGCAAGTCATCCTAACCTTACCGTCTTGTTATTTTTGTATATTTTTTAATGTTTTAGAAAATAGACGAAATTTCCTTTTCAACCATATATGGATCATGTTAAGCAAAAATCATTTACTGGTTCAAAATGATTTTTAAAATAGAGGCCAAAAACTGGCAGCTACTGATGTCTATCTTAAATAAAAGTTTTATAACTTTTTGTATAACTTTATAAAAGCACTATATTTTGCACTTAATTGTGAATCTTTTAAAAATAAAAGTTAAATATGAATTTCAATAAAATATATTCTTTTTTTGTTTTACATATTTTCAATATATTTTTGTAACACCACTGTTTTCCCTAATGTGTGATTCAGTGATTTAATAATTGAAAGTGGAAGTTAAATTTAGTTCCTATAAATAAAAAGGTAATAAATAAATTATAGATGTGTGGTTATTGTTTTATGTTGTGTTGCCTTGAAAGCTACAGTTTGAATTTTGGAATCGGAGAAAATTTTGTTTGAGCCAAATGTCTCTATCGGTGATAAATTCAGTCGGTCTAATGGGTAGTCATGTTTCTGGGTCAGTTTGGGCCTTAGAGTGTTAGAAGCATAGAGATGAGCCTTAGTAAGCCCAAACTCCATTTTAAGGCTCATGAACCTTTAAAAGGGGCAAAACTCCTTTTCTCCTCCCATTTGTTCACCAAGCACTCATAGAAGCATCCCATGTTCTCTCAAGGCTTTCCCAGCTCTCCCCAAGGTTAAGGCTTGATCCGAGACCAATTCTTTTCTTTTTCTCTCGAATAGAACCCCGGTTGCCCCAAATTGGTGAGTTCTTCCCTCTTCCGTCTTAATTTTTGTGGGAATGTGTTGGGGTGTGGGAAAACATCGTTGAAATCTGAGATTTCTACTGTGTATTGATGGATTTTGGGTGTGGGTATTGTGATTGTAGAGATCTCCCTTTGATTTGGCTCAAAGGTTCCATTTCCCCCTTTTTCTCCTCTGCCATTAATTCAAATTTTGGAGGTTCTAAGATGTAAAGGGAGCTTACTCATAGCTTGTCTTGTGTTGGATGTGTGTTGTTGGGCTGATATATGCTAGAGATTTGAAAATTTCTGTTGAAATGAACTTTGTGGTGATATATTGATAGAAATAGGTTTGGATGAGAAATCTATGATTGTGTGATGAAATGTTAAAATTGTTTTACAATCTAATGCATATGAGCTTTGTTGAGGTTGATTGATGATGTTGAAGCTCTCAATGAGCCAAAATCTGGATATATATTGTTGGAAAGATTGAGTTTTCTATAAAAAAAATTGCATTTTTGGCAACTCTGTAGCAGATAATTGATTATGGGAGCCTCATAATCAATTATCTGGAGTTCCAGAAGCTGTTTTCATGATTCTGGCTTTGGAATAATCGATTATGGAAGCTAATAATCAATTATCTGAGCGTAAGGAATTGTTTTCCTGACACTGGTTCTGAAATAATCGATTATGGAGATTCATAATTGATTATCTCTATCAGTGAATGAATTTTGGTGCATTTTTCTAACTAGTTTAATCTGTCATTATAGGAGATAATTTGTTAGTACATTATTTAATATGTTATTTCAGAATTTAATATGTTATTTCAGAATTAAAATTTCCACTTGATATATGTGATCCGTTATAAAGGGTGTTATGTATTTTCTAAAAGTTATATTTATCTTATATGCTTGATTTTCTAAGGTTATTGTGTTGGAGTGAAGATATTTTTAAGTATGAGTTTTGTTGTTACTCTAAAAGGGTATGAGAATACTAATGAGTTGTTGAAGTGGAAGGTTGCTTAAATAGGACCTCCACTTATTGTTGAGAGGATTCGTTGGTAAAATCCTAAAGAGCTATGGGCTACTTAGGTAGGGCCTGACCTATTGACCTTTGTGAGGTATAGAATTGAGCCCACATGGTGTTGTTATTAAACTTTGTTATATTATTGTTGTTAAATCTTATTAAATTGTTGATGTTGGATTGATGGTAGATGGTGTTGTGCATGCATGAGTCCGCAGTGGTGAATGCGTTATGAGCAGGCACATAAGTTAGTTAGTTGACAGGAGCTGAGGCTCAGACGGACCTCTAACCTAGTGTCAAAAAAGGTCAGTGGGGGTCATTGCACCTAGGGCCTAAGGATAGGTAGACGAGCAATTCCATAGGGGGCCAAGGTCTTTGCAAGCCTTATGCCATGGTGAGCCACTACCCATGTATATCTATCCTAGTAAACCATTTGATTCTATTCATAGATCAGACCTATGGAGTTCCCCAATAGCTATGGATGGGCTATGTTAAGGAACATGTGTGTGCTGGTCACTCAAAATGTTGTAAATCTCTCGAGAATAGTGTCTTCATGCATTGGCAAAGTGGATGGTGAAATTGATTTATAATGTGGTCATGCATCATAGATGTGTCTGTGGAGCTATATGTGTGTGTGTGAATGATGATATTATATCATGGTAATTGATATCACTTACTTATAAGGTGGATATGTACTATGGAATTTGTATGTGAATTCTTGATATATATGTAAATAAGAGTGCTAAATTATGGTAGAGAATGTGTACGTTTATCTGTCAATGTATGAGTAGGAGGTTTCATCTTACTTTTCTTTCACATTATATGCTATGTCATTTCAAGTAAGCTCATCCTTGTATTGTTTTGCATGTGTGACTCGTGCTTGTGATGATCGTGCTGTTGACGTTGGAGCAGATGGTGAGGCTTCTGTTGATCCAGCCGCTCGCAATTGATGGTAGAGCTACTAGTATAGAAACGAGAAGATGTGATGAGTCACATCCTTGCTTTTGTGATTCTTTTTGGATAACTGCTTTGTTGTTGGGTTTGATGTATAGCTTGACCAGCCTTAGGGAGTGTGTTTTGTATAACACCCATTCGTATTTAATACAATTCATATTAATTTAGTTATTAAGTTTAAGTAAATGAAAATGCGTGTATATTTTTTTTCCACTAAAATCAATTCCAAACTTAACAGAATTCGAAAACGGCAATAAAAGATGAAAGATAAAACTGTATATGCATATATATTATAAAATTGTACATCATGGTTTGATAATAAAAAAAAACTAAAAAAAATACATCAAAAGATCCTATACAGAGTAGTGTTCATCTACCCTATCTCTCATACAAAAAAAAATACTATAGGTCTTCAGGTCCTCCCCCGTTGACGTGTCTTCTAACTCGTACTCAACATCACGGGGTGTTAATATCATCTTCAATAATCACGATCAATCATACACAAAATAATGGAGTGAGGTGTTTTGTTATAAATTCACTTTTACATGTACGGTAGGAAATCTACCATAAAACAAAGATAAAACACAGCTAACAATACAAGGGATCTTAAGGTTCATTCTAAGTTGTATCCAACTATCCTTGACTAGGTATGGATCCATACTTCCCATTAGTGGGTAATAGTTCTCAATAGAACCTGGGAAGTGACTAGGAGTACATATACCTCTCTCAACACCATCAACTGTCGTTATCATTGAGGAACAAAATAACAATTTAGGATATCCATTTATAGAGGTATACTCTCAAACCAATCTTGAAATGCTAAGCAGTTGTTGGGGTTATCGAGTTTGGTCAGGAGAATATCCCAGTTTAAGGGCACTACCCTAGCCATTGGGACCTTCACCACTCGATGCCTATCCCTAAGACTTCCGCAAGTAGGTCCCTGCCTTTCATTCCTCAGCGTACCAAACTGTTGCTTCCCTAGCAGGGTGCCATGCCACTACATGTCACTTGCTTTACATTACTCACTAATTTATCACTTCCTAATTTCTCAAACAGAGGTTTCCCTGGTCTCATTTAATTTGAGCACCAGTATAATCAACATTTCTGCCTTATTTTGCAGAAATTACACTATACCAAAATTTTAACAGAATAACGATATAACAATTATAGTATAATTACTAAAATTTTGGCAGAATAACAACTAAATAAATGCATTTTGATTTTCTAAATTTGAGCAGAGTAACAGCTTAGTAAATGTATTTTTATTTTCTAAAATTGAACAGAGTAATAGCTTAGCAAGTAAAATTTAATAATCTAAATTTGAACAGAGTAACAATTTAATAATCATGATTTAATAATCTAAATTTGGACAGAGTAACAACTTAGTAAAAATTAAAGTTTTACTTTAAACAATAATAACAATACTAAAATTTAAGCCTAAACGGGTTTAGGAGAAAACCTTCCTACCAACATGCAAAGTGACAATAAATTTAGAACCAACCCCACTCTCCCCATTGCCTCTAAGATAATTGATAGAGAGGATGAAATTGCTGATGCAGAGCTCCTAGAAAGAGAACTTTACTAGTTGTTGGAAAACTAGTAAAATTTTAACATAAAAACAAAATAAGAAAAATTTCTAGAGAGAGAAGATTTTAGAGAGAGAGGCTCTCTAGCTTATGGAGGAGAAGAATGGTGAAAATCTTGTTCATGGATGGTGGTATTTATAGTGGAAGAGGGGGGCTTAGGTGTCCCACCATTACATTATCCATTATGTCATTATTATGTCATAAATCTAATTTTTATTTATTTTTAATCCAATTTAGGGACACATACACCATTTAGGGTGGTGAATCAGCTATTCCTAGGTTGGGGACGTGCTCCCTTAGCTGTCCACCTTCTAGATGTCAATTTTGTCTACTGGTAAATTAACCGGTATCGATAAAATTGCCTAAACTTAAAAAAATTGACTTTTAATATCAAAAAAATGAAATTAAATGTAAAACTTTACTAATACATTATTTTTTATCAAAAATAAATTTCTGATAATTAATTTTAATTTTATTAATTTATTTCGAATTATATGTATTTATTTTGTATTTTTAAGCTAGAAAATTCATAAAAAAATCTATATTAATTCGATAAATACCAAAATTTTTATGAAAATTCTAAAATTAAATATTTTACCTATAAATAAATTGAAATTACCATTTTCACCAATTTTGGATGTTAAACCAATACCGGCTAGCTTATCAGACACCTAGGGGCACTTTGGTCATTTTACACAGGAATTCTAGAAAATTCCCAGAAAATTTCCAGAATTATATTTTAATATATATAACATGATTCTAAGCTCAAACTGACATTTTAATGTCATATTAATCTTTTTCTCATGCCAGCCCTTACTGTTGAGAAGTAGGGACAAAATTGTCATTTTCTAATTTTTCTAGGGCTTCAACTCAGAAAAATTATTAAAAATAACAACTTGATAGCTCTTGAAATCTTGAGCATAAGGGTGGGAATTAGAATTTTGAAATTTCTTCTCGATTTTTCAGAATTAACTAGTCAATTATTAGAATAATAGTTGAAAAGATGAAATAAAGGTGTTACACTTTTCACTATTTCTCTTTCAAAATAAAATTTTTATAATTAAAACATACCTAGTATAAAATTTTTAAAATACTTTAAAGTCAAAAAGTCTCTGGTTTGCTCTCGTAGTTAACCAGGGGTATTTTGGTCATTTAACAAAAATTACCTCAATAAATTCCAGAAGATTTTCTAAAATTATTATCAATTGTTCTAAATACATTGATGACTTAAAAACATACAAAATAATTTAATATACAAAAGTAGGGGTGTTACATTTTGTACCCCTATCCCTTTTGATGTATATTTTGGTTATGGTGTTCAGTCATATGTCTCATTAAATCATTGTTTTGTATATACATATGTATTGCACAGTTGATCATGATTGAGATAGGTGGTCACGGATTTCATGCACATATTGATGATGATGTTGGTTGCGTATTGTTGTTTGAGGTAGTTTTCATTAAATCCTACAATAATGAAAAAAAAATGGCAGCGTTGTCCAGTAGTGATAGTGGGCCGTTACAATTTTTGGTGATTTAATTAAAAAGGGATTAATGGTAAGGCTCATAAAACTATGTTTTATGAAAATTCAAGACCTAAGCTTTAACTTGATAATTTCATAAATTTATTTTCTTATTTAATTTTAACATTTTAATATTTTAAATACAGAATTTATATTAATATATAAGACCTAATAAAAGTTGGATTAAAAGAGTTTCTTGGTGAAAGTTGCAAAAGGCATGACTTGGTGAATACTTGTGACTTAATGGCATGTTGCTTTTGCTGTAAAACTGTTGATAAAAGCTTATCCGGGTGTGAACGATAAGCAGTTGTTGATATATGTTGCCATCAATGTCTATTTATGATGAGTTATTTTTCATGCACACATGAATTGTTGTTATGAGCATGTGGTATCAAAAGTGTCAATATTCACAAGAATGTGGTGCTAGGTATGAAAGCTTGAGGACTATCGATGGTACGATTCCACAAAAGACTGAGGCCTTGCAAACCCTAAATCGTGGCGGCGGTTCCCCCATACAAGAATCTTGACAATGTGCACTAGTTCCCATGATCAATGCTCGGTATTCCCCAAATGATTTAGGCATGTTTCTCTTTAAGGAATATTCGGGTTGGTTGCTCAATTTTTAGATTTCCATGGAAAGTCTAGGTTCATGGTTTACATCACATACTTGGTCTCACTTTAATTCAAGAATAATGAAATGAAAAACCCTGTGTACGCTTATTTTATCTTAATTGAATGTATGCTGTACCTATGCTCAATATGATGTATGTTTCGAATGTTATGTTTTTTGTTTTGGGTAGCTTATCCTTGCTTGTGTGCTTTGTGTGTGTGTGATTGTGATAATCACAATTGTCTTTGATCTCTTGAGCAGAAGGTGTTTCCCCCTTGGAGTGATGCATTTAGTGCGGAGCTAACATTGACTATTCACGATGGGCGAGATGGTTGGACGATTGATGCTGATGCCCATCAACTGCATTTTGATGGTCTGCTTCTCACCCACTACATGCCACGCGATGCCCTAATTTCTACAATTTCAGTTACGATTTGAGTGGATTTCTTGAATTTTGCTTGGGAGGTTTTGCATCCCCCACCTGTAACACCCCTATTTTTTTGCCTATTAAATTATTTTTCTAATTATTTTGTATTTATTTTTGAAGAACAAGATGAAAATCTCAAAAATTTGATCCCTATGGTTATACCCGTATTAGTAAGTAGTACTTAGTTCAGATTTTTAATAATTTTTGGGAAACGGAGTTTAGAAAAGAGTAAAATGACTATTTTGCCCATAAAAGGACTGAATAATTGAGAAAATAGATAAAATAGCTAGAAGTGTCTAAAATTTATTTTTAAGTCATTTATGAGCTTAAAATAATTAATAATAATTTTATAAAATTTTAGGAAATATATTAAGACAGTTTTTGTGAAATGACCAAAATACTCCTAATTAATTACGGGAGCATACTAGAGACTTTTTGACTTCAAAGTATTTTGAAAATTTTATACTAGGTATATTTTAACTATAAAAATTTTATTTTGAAAGAAAAATAGTAAAAAATGTAACACTATTATTTTAGTTTATCAACTATTTTTCTAATATTTGACTATTTAATTTTGAAAAATCGAGAGGAAATTTCAAAATTCCAATCGCCACCATTATGCTCAGAATTTCAAGAGCTATCTAATCGTGATTTTTAATAATTTTTTCGAGCTAGAGTCTAGAGAAATTAGAAAATGACGATTTTATCCCTATATCTCAACATTAAGGGTTGTGTAACATCGTTTTATCTTAATGTATGATTTAGTGTTTAATAATTAAAAAGTGAAAATTTATATGTGATCTTGGTGTTCAAAACAAATAAAATAAATAATTGTTGTTAATTCATTGTTGTGGTGTGATTATAGCTTTTTGTTGTTGTCTTGAAATTCTTGTCTAAACTTTGGGAACTTGAGAAAAATGTGCTTGAGCCAAATGAGAGTGTTGTTGGTGTTTGTTTGGGTTAATGAAGGAAAAACAGTCGAGTTGGACCAGTTGTGAGTCTTGGGAAATGGTTAGATGAACTATGGGCCTTAGTGAGCCCAAAGCTAGTGTGAGCACTTTGGAGAGTTTCGAGACACAAAAAAAGGGGGAGCCATTTTCCTTCCATTCTCCCATTTCTCATTCTTCCATCTCCCTTATTCTCTCAATCTCTCCCTAACCCCCTTGCTTAAATTCTTGAAGTGTGAGACCAAATTTAGAGAACAATTTCGTTTCTAGGCATTGGAAAGCTGTCATTAACTCACCCTTACGGAGTTTGGCTCTCGTCTCTCACGTTTTCTCCTTCCCCAAATTTGGATTTCCTGAACTCCAAGAGGTAAGGAAAGCTTACACTTGTTGAATACCTGTTGTATGAATGTAGTGGTATGCATATGTTGTTGTGGATTTGACTAAAACGTATGACTTGGCTGAGTTGTGTTGATATATGATTGAAAATGGGTTTTTCTTGATTTCGTGGTTGATTCGAGTTGAATGTTGTATGGATCGTTGAATGCATTGAGTATGTGGTTGTTGGATTTTGTATGGTCATAATCGACCTCTGTGGAGTTGATTTAGGGTATGGGTGAGCTGAGGATGGAGTTGCGAGTTGGAAATCTATGGCTTTAGGAGCCAAGCTTTTATTTTTTTTGTTATGTATTTTGTTTTATTTCCCTTGATGGGTTGTATAATGTGACCAACCATAGGAAGTGTGTTTTGTATCCCTCTCCCCCATTGATGTATATTGATTTTATTATATGGCTTCGAGGTTATTCCCCTATTCTTTTGCTATTGATACTTGTAAAGACATGAATGTATGACAGTAAGAGAGATAGGTAGATCTCTCAGAATGAATGTATTTCATTTATATATATGTCTTATTTTTGTTCATGCTTATATGAGAATAAAAAGAGTAGTATGTGTAGTTGAGTAGCAACCGTTAGATCATTACATTTGTGGTATCAGAGCTGGTCTGTTTTTTGGTTAGCCTATGAGGAATAGGTCTAGTATGCTTTGTTGTGTGTCTCTGATGTGATGGTATACGTTGATTGTTTTTGTTGTGTTGCTATGGTGTGAATCCTTCCATGAGAGAAGTGATTATGTTTGAACAGCTTTTGAGGTGTTGTTATTATCGTGGTTGGTTTTGTAGGATCTTGATGAGGGGATCTAATCTACCACCACCTTTAGTTAACTTTTCCCAGATAGCCAAAGTTGTGGAGGCAATGGTTGCTGCTATGGCCCAACAACAGACTGCCATGGCTCAGTTGGACTTGTCTCCAGCTACTCCTAAAGCTGCTTGTGTAGCTGTGCCTCCCAAATTTCAAGGGTTGGTTGCATTTTGGATGAATGGAAAGTCACCTATGCCACATACATGCTTTTTGGTGAGGCTGAGTATTGGTGGCAAGGTGCCCAACAACTGATGGAGGCCCGGGGTGAGGTTGTCACCTAGGGTAGTTTTTGGGAACGCTTTCTGGAAAAGTAATTTCCAACAAGCACGAGCATGCGAAGAAGATGGAGTTCCTAAGGTTATACCAAGGGAACATGATGGTGATTGAGTACGCAAGCAAGTTTGAGAACTTGGCTCGGTTTTATTCACAAGCAACCACGGAGGAGTGGAGATGTCGTAAGTTCGAGGAAGGCTTGAGGCATGACCTGAAGAGGATGATAGTCCCTATGACTATTTGGGAGTTCCTCACACTGGTGGAGAAGTCCAAGACAATGGAGCAATTGGAGTCTAGCACCCAAGTGGTGAGGACTCAGAGTAGTGGATCATCTGGATCCAGGAAAGGGGGAAGCCTTATAGCAGATCGCAAGGTCAGTAGTGTAACGCTTAGCCACTTTTAGGATCGAAGACTGTCCCCACAAACAATCACAAGACTTTTCAGCATGCTTTGTCCTCACTCACACGCTTCTTGGGAAACTTCCCAAGAGGTCACCCATCCCAGAATTGCTCTAGGTCAAGCACGCTTAACTATGGAGTTCTTAAGTGATAGGCTACCGAAAAGTAGATGCATCTTGTTGGTATAGGTAGCACTTATTAATTCCTTTAAGCTATCTTTAACTATACAGTCCCATACCTGCACAACCTTTAGATCCCTCTCATTTCGGTATGTATTTGATTCATTCATGTGTCTCTCCCACTGGAAGCCTGCCAAGAGTCGCTCCTTGTCGGCGCCTTATCTCTTTTGCACCGGCTATCACTCCCTGCCCTTGTTAGCGCCCGAGATGTTACAAGTAACAGTCTTCTAGATCCGAACAGTCTGGAGCTTCGGGTTCTCAAAGCCATTCGTCGGTCACGCCTCAAATTAGATTGTCGGAGGTCAGATGCTTCAGGTGTGGTGGACCATACTACCTAGTCAGTGCCTTTTGAAGGGCAATGTGTGCTAGAAGTGTCAACAATTCGGACACATGGCTAGAGATTGTATGGCCTCAGAGAAGGCAGAGTCTACTATGAAAGCCACTAGAGCTATGAGACCCACGACAACTAGTTGTAATTTTACTATGAAAGGAGCCGAAGCCTCTCATTCTGATGATCTGATACAAGGTGAATGTGAGATAGCTAGTAATCTCTTTTCTGTACTGTTTGATTCAGGCACCATGCATTGTTTCATTTCCTTTGAGTGTGTGAAAAGGTTGAAACTGCCTACTTGCCCATTGCTTTTTGATTTTCTTATTTCCACACCAACCGCTACTCATGTGGCAACCTCGATTGTTTGTGCTAATTGCCCGGTTGTTGTTAATGGGCATAATTACAGAGTCAATTTGATTTGCCTTCCGTTGTCAGACTTGGATGTGATCTTAAGGATGGATTGGTTATCTTCCAACCATATCCTGATTGATTGTGCCAGAAAGACTTTGATCTTTCCTAGTTTTAGAGATTTTGGATTTGTCACTACCAATCAAGCTCAGACTTCTTTGCAAGAAAGAGCTCAAGGATACATGATCTTGACATTCCTAGAAGTCAAGAGTAACTTGGACCTGAACTCAGTGTTAGTGGTCCAAGAGTTTCCTGAGGTTTTCCCCTGAGGAAGTACCTGGTATACCTCCGCAACGAGAAGTGGAGTTTGCAATAGACTTAGTTCTGAGAGCGGGGTCGATGTCGATGGCTTCGTATAGAATGGCACCAGCAGAGTTGGCTGAGTTGAAGAAACAAGTGGAAGAGTTGTTGGAGAAGAAGATGATCAGACCCAATGTTTCCCCTTGGGGAGCACCAGTGTTATTAGTAAAGAAAAAGGATGGTAGTTCGAGGCTATGTGTGGACTACTAGCAGTTGAATAAGATCACCATCAAAAACAAGTATACGTTGCCAAGGATTGATGATCTGATGGACTAGTTGAGAGGAGCAAAAGTGTTTTAAAAAATAGACTTGAGGTTTGGATACCACCAGATACGGGAAAAGGATGACGACATACCGAAGACTACTTTCAGAACTCGATATGGGCATTAAGAGTATGTGGTGATGCTGTTCAGAGTGACTAATGCCCCTACTATATTCATGGACTATATGAATAGGATCTTCCATCCTTTCTTGGACAAGTTTGTCGTTGTGTTCATCGATGACATTTTAGTTTATTCCTATTCTTGTGAAGAACATGAAGAACACTTGAGGATAGTGTTAGGTATTTTGAAGGAGAAACAATTGTATGCCAAACTGTCTAAGTATGAGTGCTGGCTGGATGAGGTAAAGTTCTTAGGGCATGTGATATCAGCTGGTGGAATCATCGTGGACCTTGAGAACATGGAGATCATGTTGCAATGGGAATGTCTGAAGATAGCTATTGAGATTAGAAGCTTTATTGGGTTGGTTAGGTATTACTGGAGATTTATATAAGGTTTCTTGAGGATTGTTGCGCCATTGACCCAACTTACCCATAAAGATCAACCTTTTGCTTGGATTGAAGCTTATGAAGAGAGTTTTCAGGAGTTGAAACAAAGACTAACAACTTCACCAGTCCTAGTGTTGCCTGATCCTAGTGAGCCTTTCGACGTTTATTATGATGCTTCTTATTAAGGATTGGGGTGTGTGTTGATGTAGCACAGGAAAGTTGTGGCTTATGTGTCGAGGCAGTTGAAGAATCATGAGTGGAATTATCCTACCCATGATTTGGAGTTGGCCGAAGTCGTGTTTACTTTGAAGATATGGAGGCATTATCTATATGGAGCAAGGTTCGATGTGTTCAGTGATCACAAGAGCTTGAAGTATCTATTTGATCAGAAAGAGTTTAACATGAGGTAGAGACGGTAGATGGAAGTCCTGAAAGATTATGATTTTCAGTTAATGTACCATCTTGGCAAGGCAAATGTTGTGGCTAATGCTTTAAGTCGGAAGTCTGTGCACATGTCAGCCTTGATGGTGATAGAGTTGGAGCTAATGGAGAAGTTTAGAGACCTGAACTTATATGTGGAGATGTCACCTAATCGTATTTGTTGTGGTATGATCACGGTGGCTAGTGGTTTTCTTGAGATGGTCAAAGAGAAACAATTGCTTGATCCTAGTCTTTGTAAGACTAAGGAGTTGTTGGGCATAAAGAAGGCAGTAGATTTTAGTTTAGGTGTAGACGGTATTTTGAGGTTCAAGGGTAGAGTGTGCATACCACAAGACCTTGAGTTAAGGGAGCTTATTTTAGACAAAGGTCACAAGAGCAAGTTGAGTGTACATCTAGGTACTACCAAGATGTATCAAGACTTAAAAAAGATGTTTTGGTGGTTTGGTATGAAAAGGGATGTGGTAGAGTATGTTGCAGCATGTTTGACCTATCAAAAGGCCAAAGTAGAGCACCAGAGACTGGTGGTTTGTTGCAGACGATAGAGATACCTGAGTGGAAGTAGGATAGCATCACTATGGACTTTGTGGTGAGCTTGCCTAGAATGGCAAGAGGCGTTGATGCTATTTGGGTCATTGTTGATAGGTTGACAAAGTATGCTCACTTCTTGCCTATTAACATCAAGTATTCCTTGGAAAAGTTGACATAGTTGTACATCAGAGAGACAGTAAGGTTGCATGGAGTGCCTTCCAGCATTATCTCTGATAGAGATCCAAGGTTTATGTCGAGGTTTTGGCAAAGTTTACGTCAGGCGTTGGGTACGAAATTGAGGCTTAGTTCTGCATATCATCCCCAGATAGATGGCCAGTCTAAGAGGATAATTCAGTCCTTGGAGGACCTTTTGCGAGCATGTGTGTTGGTTCATCTTGGAAGTTGGGATGAGATTCTACCTTTGGTGGAATTCACGTACAACAATAGTTTCCATGCAAGTATTGGTATGGCACCGTTTGATGCCTTGTATGGTAAAAGGTGTAGGACACCCTTGTGTTGTATCAAGATGGGGAAAGCATGTTTATAGGACCAGAATTGGTAAAACAGACAATAGAGAAAGTGAAGAAGATTTAGGAAAACAAGAAAATTGCTCAGAGTCATCAAAAGTCTTATGCTGATAAGCATAGAAGGTTGCTTGAGTTTGAAGAGGACGATCATGTTTTCTTAAGAGTCATGCCTGTGAAGAGAGTTGGCAACGCAATCAAATCCAGAAAACTTACCCCTAAGTTTATTGGTCCTTACCAGATTCTTTGTCACGTCGGACTTGTTGCTTACTAGATAGCTTTACCTCCTTTCTTGTCCAACATCCATGATGTCTTCCATGTATCACAGTTGAGAAGGTATGTTTATGACCCTACACACGTCAACGAGCCTGATTCTGTACAGATACGAGAGAACTTAATGTATGCGACACTACCTGCGAGGATTATAGATCGAAGGGTGAACCAGCTTAGAGGCAAGGATATCCAGTTGGTCAGAGTAGTATGGAATGATGTGACCAGAGAATCTACGTGGGAGCTTGAAGAGCAGATGAAGGAGTAGTATCTGAATCTTTTCCCAGGTAAGAGGATTTTTGGGGACGAATATTTTCTTGTTAGGGAGGATTGTAACCTCGTGTTTTCTTAATGTATGATTTAGTGCTTTAATAACAAAAAGTGGAAATATAATATGTGATCTTGGTAATTAAAACGAATAAATAAATTGTTGTTGTATGAGTGTTATTTTGTGTTAGTTATTTTGGAATTCCTGTCTAAATTGAGGGAACTTGAGGAAAATGTTCTTGAGCTAAAATGGGAGTGTAGCTATGTTTTATGGGTTGTTGAAAGAAACAGCAATACTGAGCCAGTTGTGAGGCTTGGGGGAGTGGTTAGACGGACCATGGGCTTTAGTGGGCCCGAAGTCTTCGTGAAGCCCAGGGAGGGTTTTAAGACATAAAGACCCCTTTTCTTTCTCATTCTCTCATTTCTCTTCCCTTACTCTCTCTCTCAAACTCTCTCATTCTCTCAATCTCACTTAAATTCACCAAGAGTGTAGAAGGAATTCAAGCCTTAATCCCTTGTCCGTATGTTAAGAAAAGTGGATTTCTTGAAGGTTTAGCTCAAGAGTTCATTTTCTCCACATTCTCCTCCTTCCCTAAATTTTGGATTCGGAAGCTACAAGAGGTAAAGGAAGCTTACAAGTGTTAAACAACAATTGTATGAACATAGTTATATGCAAATATGGTTGTGGTTTGTACTGAAAACTGAATTTGAATGAGTTATGTTGAGATGTTGTGTGGAAATAGGTTTCCTTTGAATTCTTAATGATTCGTGGTTGATATGTTGAAATGACGTGAAATTTGTTTAGTATGTTGTTGTGGGATGATGTATAGTCATATTCAGCCCCTGGGAAGTTGATTCGGGGCATGAGTGAGGGGAAAGTTTAGATTTTTAAGGTTTTTCAAAGAGAGTTTCTACTACTGTCATCTAATAGTCGTTGAGCGATTTTGGTTCCCGCTAAGCGAGAATGGCCCTGGGAGAGGAGTGAGGCTCTCAGGTTAGGGAATCGCTGAGCAACTATTTGTGTCGCTAAGTGACTATTCTTGAGTTGTAGAGGGTGACTAAAGGGAAGTGGAGACTCGCTGAGCGATGGTCAATTCACTGATTGCGTGATTATAAGAATTCTAGAAATTTTCTAGAAGAGAGTTCAGTTGAGTAAATGTGTGGCTCACTGAGCGAGTGTGGGCATAACAGAATACCTGGGAGCAATTTGCTAAGCAAATTAGGACCTTGGAGAATTGTTACTCTCTGTAGCAAGTGAGTTGCTGGGCGAACACTGTGTTTGTTGTGCGAAGAGTGTGTGCAGATTATGGCTGCTCTCTAGAATGGCTATTCGCTGAGTGAATAGATGACTTGCTGAGCGAAATGTAATTGATAGAAATTTGGAGAAAGTCCCTGGAACAAATTTGCTGAGCAACCCCAGTTGTCGACGAGTGAAAGACTTTGGAGACAGTATATTTGCTGAGTGAGAACCTTCACAAGGGAAAGTTGGTCTTTTGTGAGGAAGGTCTTCATTAAGTGAGTATGTGGGTCATTGAGCGAATGGAGTATTCTGTTGTTGATCAATTTTGAAAGTGTAGTTGTGTGAAACATGGTTGAGAAGGACTCCTAGTGTGAGTCTAAGGTTGAGAATGTGGGAAGAATGGCAAGTTGCTTGGATAAGACCTCCACTTATCATAAATGTTGTTGTTGGGTTTTACCTATGGGATATGGGCTGCTTGGATAGGGCCCTGAGGTGGCAAGTTGCTTGGATAGGACCTCCACTAGTTGTGAATTAAATTGTTTTGTGACATTTTCTCACAAGGTATGGGCTGCTTAGATAGGGCTTTACCTGTTGACCATGCTTGAGGCTAGATTGGGCCTGCTTGGTGTTGGTAGTTGTTGTTGGACCTCATATGGTGCTGGTCGGGCCCATGTGGTGTTGTGTTGCTACATATATATATATGATGACTTGTTATTGTTGGATGGGTGTGGTGTTGTGATACATGCATTTTATGCATATGTTGTTGGCTAAGGCTGTGTGATGGACATCTGTCGTAGTGCAAGAAGGCATGTAAGTTGGATGGTTAATAGGAGTTGTAGCTCAGACGGGCCTCCAACCTAGTGCTTGGATAAGACATAAGGTCTTAAAGATGGGCCTTCGGGGATGAGTGGATTGGCAATTCTGTAGGGAGCCAAGGTAATGCAGGCCTTAAGTCGCGGTGAGCCACCACCCACATACCTTTATTCCGATGAACCACTAAGCTTAATTCGCATATCAAAGTTTGGCAATCCCTGAATGGTGCTTGGATAGGCCATGGTAGGGGGTAAAACCTGGCTGATCGCCCAAGAAGTTATGAATCTCTCGAGAGTCGTGTCATCATGCATTGACATAGTTGTAAAGGATTGGTTGTGATACGGGGTCCTAAATTGAGGACTTTTTGCCATATGAATGTATGATATGTATATATATAATGCATGCCATGTCATTGTGTGTGGATGTTGAGAACTATTGGTGATCCTCTTTAATCGTATGATATATCGTTGTTTTCATAAGCTTACCCTTGCCTTGTTTTGTTGTTGTTGAATGTCTTGTTGCTATTGTTGTGCTGGTGTGACTGTGATGATCACGTCCTATGGCATGGGAGCAGATGGTGATGCTTCAATGGACTTGGCTTCTCAAAGCTGAGGATGGAGTTGCGAGTTAGAGATGTATGGCTTGAGGAGCCAAGCTTTTGTTCCTTTTGTTATGTATTTTGTTTTATTTCCATTGATGGTGTTGTATAGTGTGGCTAGCCATAGGCAATGTGTTTTGTATCCCTCTCCCCTATTAATGTATATTGATTTTGTTATATGGCTTCGTGGTTATTCCCCTATTCTTTTGCTGTTGACAGTTGTAAAGACATGAATGTATGGTAGTAGGAGAGATGGATAAATCTCTCAGAATGACTGTATTTCATTTATATATATGTCTTGTTTTTGTTCATGCTTATATGAGAATAAAGAGGGTAGTATGTGTAATTGAGTAGCGACAGTTAGGTCGTTACATGTTTCCTCTGTCAGTGTGAGAAATTAAAAATTTCTACTGTCTAAAACTAGGCCCACACGTCCTAACCCAACTAAGTAAAGTGACCAAATAAACTTCCTAAGCAAACTAGACTAATATCATCCTAGCTAGACATCCAATGCTTGTTGGTATCTAAATATGACAAATTGTCTTACAAGTTGTACCCTAGTGTACCAAAACCACCCTCCACCCCTTGTTTTCTCCTAGAAACTGTCCATCCTTGTTCCTTGGAGAAAGCTATAATTGTTTTCATTTTAATTCAAACATACTGCTTAATTTGCTAGTTACCAAAATGCCCTCCTTTAGTGTCTTGAAACAAGCTTTAAAACACAACAACTCTTCATTTTTCCTCTCTTAAAACTATGAGCTAGAGAGAAGAGAGAGCCTTGTCCAAAAAAAATTCTCTAAGTGTTAGAGGAGAGATTGGAAGCTTGATGTCCAAGAGAGTTGGTTCTAGGTAAGTTCCATCCTTTTCATCCTCTTCTACTTTCATCCATCCATTTCTATCAAGGCTTAAGTGGTCTAGACCCTCCTCTATGCTTCTATAGTTCTAAACCTTGCTTTTTTCTTGTGTTTATCTCATGTATTGACCATTCATGGTGATGGATTGTGCAAAGATCAAAGCTTGGGAAAGGAGTGAACTCAAAAACTCAAGTTTTTGCTTGTTTTTGACCTTGGCTGTTTTTGGTGGTCAGGAAAGCTAACCCTTTTTCCTATGTGTTTGGACAATGGTTGACATGTTTTGATTTGATTTGTTGTTAAAAATGTTGTTAGTATTTTTAAAAGTGGTAAACTTGATGAAAGATCACATTTTTGTGTAAGTGTATCACATGTTCTTGATGCTGTTTGGTTTTCCTATCTGAGTATGGTGCACTGTTTTCATGATATCTAGAGTTGTGATTAATTTTTTTGTGTGCTTTTTATTTGGGTGTAAAGTAAACAAAATTTTCTCCAAAATGGACTCAAGAAATGGATTAAAAGGTTAAGAAATAAAAAAGTTAAGCCTTTTGGAATATGTGTATGCTTTCCAAAAACACTAACCCGATAGTGGGTAATTAAACGTGATTTTGGAAAATTCTTTTTTGCATTTGGAGAAAATATTTAAATGACCAAAAAGTAGAGACAAAAATATTTCTAAGCATATATGGTTTGACTATATTTAGTTCAGTTTTCTATTTTTAATGATTTTTGGAAACTGAAGGTTGTACTTGTTTTCTGACTACAGTGGTTTTGAGAATTATGAACTTCTAAAAATCATATAAAATGGTGTGGACCTTGTATTTTAATGTTCTTGATCATTTTGAAAAAAAAAATTAAGTATACTTTCAGAAAATAAAAGGTTTGGTCTCTGAAAAGTTTCATTTGGATGTGAAAAATGGCAAGACATGTTTGCTGGTCCTCCAACAGGTCACCCTGACCTTACTGTCTTGTTATTTTTGTATCTTTTTTTTGTGTATTTTTTCTTGAGCTAATCTTTATTGTTTTAGAAAATAGACAAAATTTCCTTTCCAACCATATATAGATCATGTTAAGAATAAATCATTTACTATTCCAAAATGATTTTTAAATAGAGGTTGAATTTTGGTAGACTACTGAAAGTCTATCTTAAGTAAAGGTTTTATAACTTTTTGTATAACTTTATGAAAACACAATATTTTGTACTTAAAACTTAATGATGGATTCTTTTTAGATAAAAGTTAAATATGATGTTTAAGATAATATATCCTTTCTATTATATATATATATATATATATATATATATATATATATATATTAAAAAGGTATTTTTAATGATTTAATTATAAAGGTATAGTATTATAACTTATGCAACTAAGTTGTAATGAATATCCATGGCCTAAGTTTTAAAAGGATGATCTTAAAATTCAATTTCTTATCTAATTTTTTTATTTTTTAATATTTTATAACAAAGTTTATAATTTTATATAAGACTTAACAAAAGTTGTTAAATGGTGGACTATAAGAGTTTCATTTTTATAAAAGGCATAATGTGGTTAATGTATATGACTTGATGACATATTGGGAAGTTTTAAGATGGTGATTCTTGTCCGATTTGGATAATGTTTAACAAGATATCCTCGTGGATGGGCCCAGCCCGGTGGGTGACAGACATACTGAGTGTATGTCTAAATCCATAGAAGGGGAATCTAGTGGTAATTTTGCTTAGTTCCTATTGGGGAGGCCCAAGCCAGTAGGTGACAAGCATATACCTAGATATGTCTAACCCCAGTAAAGGAACTAAATGGTAAAAAATTTCTGCTCTATTGAATGTTATCGTTATTATTGATATGCATACTTGCATGATTTTTGAGGGACACCTTGATAAGTGTCGGGAAAGCTAGTGGAGGCATTTAATTGTCCTTGGGGATGTGCGGATGTGCAATTCCATAGGAGGCTGAGGCTATTGCACACCCTGAGTCATGGCAGCAACTACCCATATACGTATATCTCGACGAAGCCACAATTGCTCCGAGATTAGGACCGGTATCCCCCAATGGTTTTTGGCATGTGTTGCTTTTACCCATGTCTGGGTGTTAACCTTTACCATGTTTAAAGGATACGTCTGGCTGGTCGCTCAACAGTTGTTCTCCATGGAGAGGGTCTATAAATGTTGGCATCTACATATTGTTTACTATGATTGATAAGGTTATAAAAGGTTAATTGGAGAATAAGATGACTTAATAAGATATGCCTGTGTGCTTTAAATGAATTTATGTTTAATTATACTATCAATTTCAAATTCTTGTTCTATTTTGCTATGATTGTTCTCTTTTGGGTAGCTTATCCTTGCTTGTATGTTTTGTGTGTGTCTAACTGTGATGATTGCAATGATTCATTGTCGTGGGAGCAGATGGATGGAGCGTCGTTTGGTTCCTTAGCCTTTGCCCACATGTCAGTCTTGGATATGCTGAGTTAGAGGAATCGCAAGTCAGACCTTTAAATGAGCTTATAGTCTATGGATTGGCATCATCACATGTGTTGGAGAGCAGGAGATCTTCCTACATGAAGATTGTTGAGACAGCTCGTGTGATGCATCTTGCTACATATCTCAAGTCCTAGATTAGGGAAAAGTTCCACAATAGATTTTTCCTCTTTAGTTATGTGAGTCAGTATTCATGACCAGTTTGGGGAGTGCGTGATATTTGTATCATCCCCTTCTTTTTTTGCTTTGTATCTGTAGTTGAGTCACATGTACTAACACACATACCTCACATTAGAGTATTATGATCTTTTTGCATGCGAATTAGTGTAAAAGGCATCGTGTGTTGCTTGTACAAGTCTGTGTAGATATTTGCATGAGTATATGATTTCTCCCTCTCACATGTTTTGTGGTATGAACTTTATTTCTATTAGTCATTACTACTAGTGGATAGAAAGGCTTGTGAAAATGTGTTCTTACCCATTTTTAGATATTGAATCTCGGTTATGTTGGTTGGGTATTCCTGTGACAAAGGTGGGTCGTTATATCCTTAGTCTAGAAGCCAAAAAACCGTGAGTATTAGAATGACCACCCATTGGTAAAACCCACATACTAGAGAAGACTATAGACCCTTTATATAGAGGTTGTTTGATAAGTATATCCAATTAGGATACAAATGGAGCATTTCTTTCCCCTTGCATGTAAACATCTTGGCATGATTAAAAAAATAAAAACATAACATCACTATTTCCATCCATTTCATCTAAATAAAAATATCATTCTCATGTCATTCACCATCTTAAAAAATATAGCATCATTTTCATCCATTCATTCCCATTTCATTCATCATTTCTTTTCATAAGAAAATAAGAAAATAATAATAACATTATCATCTCATCCATCGCATCGTAAAAATTTTATAACCACACATTTTCATCTCCTCATTATTTCATCCCTTTCCATTTCATTCTTTTTTTAAAAAAAAAAAAAAAGATACATATATATGTTATCTCATTCATCACTCTTTTTAAAGAAAAAAAATTACATAAATAGGGCATCATCATTTTTTATAAACAAATAAAAAGCATCCTTATTTCCACTATAACATCATCATTTAATTCAAAAAAAAATCAATAAAATCATTTTCATTCAACCCAATAAAATCACATCTTCAATAATAATAATAATAATGCTTTTATTTTTGTTGTACTCATACTTTAGTTTTTTTAAATGAAGAGAAAATAATTCCTCAAGATAAAAATGCAATTTTGCAGCACCTTATAGGACACATGCCAAAGTGGGGATCATGGAGAATCTAGAACTAGCCCAAGAAGCAATGAAGTCTGACCTGAATTAGCTGAAAGAGCAAATGGCTCAAATCATGGAGGCATTAAAATCTTTGAAGAGTACTAAGGCAAATAGTTCTGTAGACAATATAGAGGGAACCCCTCTTTTTCCTCATGGTTTCTGTCCTATGCCAGTGCAATCACAAAGGTTTAATGCTCAAGGAAACATGGTGTTTGCTACAGTATACCCTCCCTATTTCATACACTCTCAGGAGCCTCAATCACAACCTTTCCCACTATATGGCCTTGCCCTTAATTACATTCAACCAACAACCACTAACCCACCAAACACTAACCCTGCTATCCTTACCATGAATGCCACATATATCACCCAGCCACAAACAAATACCCGTGAACTACTTTAGGTATCATTACCTTTTCCCACCTATACATCAATCAATCGTACAACCTACATTATAGATGGAAATACAGTTGAGATACCTGTCATTGCTGATTCCCAAAATATTGTTCGACCTCAAGCCTTGTAAAGGGAAAACTCTCATGTCATGCACCCAACCCATAACACTATGCCAGAGGCATTAGTTGAGAATCTTAGGGCCAAAGAAAAGTTTGACATCTTAGAGGAAAGGTTTAGAGCTATAAAAGGAGGAGGAAGTTCTAGTTTTAAGGATGTTATAGAGCTCTGTCTTATCCCAGATGTGGTGATATGCCAAAATTTAAAGTTCGAGAGTTTGAAAAGTACCAAGGAACTACTTGGCCCAAAATTCATCTGACAATGTACTATTGAAAGATGGCTTCTCATGCTTATGATGACAAGTTGCTAATACAATTTTTCCAAGATATCCTAGCTGGGATAGCACTAAACTGGTATATGCACCTTGAACCTATTCACATACTCTCTTGGAAGGACTTGGCAAATGCCTTTCTTAGGCAGTATAAATACAATATTGACATGGCTCCAGATAGGTTGCAACTGTAAAATATGGTAAAGAGAGAAACAGAAACTTTCAAAGAATATGCCCAGAGATGGAGAGAAGTTACTGCACAGGTAGAACTTCCTTCGTCTAATAGGGAGATGGTAGTAATGTTCAGTAATACTTTGCAATCCCTATTTTATGATCACATGATAAGCAGCATACCTTTGAGTTTCTTAGATATTGTAATAATTGGGGAAAGAATGGAAAATGGATTAAGAAGTGGAAAAATCATGCAAGGATTAGTTGTAGTTATGCAAAAGCCCCTAGTTAATAAGAAGGAAAAAGATGCTCATGTAGTAGCTTCAACACCAATTTGGCCTAACTATGCACCATCCACTATGGACAAACCTACTACCCTCCCGTAACTCAGTTCCCCTATGTTGCCAATGTTGTATCTCCACAATACCCTTAACCTTATCATCTAGGAATGTCCTCTCAAATACCACCTATCCACCAGACACAACCTACCCCAACAACACCACCCCAAGCCAACCAAGTGTGGAAGCAAAACCCCAACCAAAACACCAACCAAAAGAAAGAAAAGAAGTTTGTAACATTCACTCTTCTTCCCATGACCTATACAGAGTTGCTGCCATATCTCCTCAACAATGCTTTAGTCACCATCACTCCTCCAAAACCTATAGAGCCACCGTATCAAAAAGGACATGATCCGAATGCAAAGTGCGAATATCACGGCGGGGCCTTAGGGCATTCCATTGATAAATGTCTAGCACTTAAGTACAAGGTTCAGGGTCTTATTGATGCAGGTTGTGTAACACCCTAAATTTCAGGTACTAGAAATAAACCATAAGGTAGTCTTAGTAGAACACTTCTCATGTGTTATTAGACAAAAGACACCTTAAGAGTTATTGTTATTAGATCACTTATTATTATTATTATTATTATTATTATTATTATTAACAATTTAGTATTAGAAATTAGTAGGAATGTTATCATAAAACCCAAAAGAACATCTAGGGCCCAATAAAGGACTAAAGCCCACTAAGCCACATATCTACCTACATGTTATAAGAAGAGAATAAAGAAGGAGGATTAGGTTTAGCCGTCAAAAAAATAGAAGAAGAAAAAAGGTAAATAGAATAAGGAGAAAAAGAAAAAGAAGAGGAAGAGAAACCAGAAAACCCAAACCCTAAAACTCAGCTTTGCATGCCCATAAAGGTAAGTGCTCTCTCTCTTGTCCTTCCTTGTCCTTTATGTTGTTCTTGTTCATCTATCTATCTTTTTCCCTCTTTATACCTAAATTTAGGAATTTGATGGATTTTGAGGGGATTGTGAAGGAGTAAGGGAATTATAGATTAGGTTGACCAATTATCAATATAGAAGAGTGATTAAGAATCTAATTATTTATTTTGAAGCATTTAGGAACCAAAGACAATAGGAAAAATAAATTAAAATTAGTACCTTAGATCTGCCCGGTGAGATTAGATAGCCGTTAGGCGACTTTTCTTCAAAACCGGATTCCGCGTTAGCACTAGGCGTGCGAACCCACTGGGCGGGTTGGGTCTTGACGTAGACTCGCTGGGCCGAGTGCAATACCCACTGGGTGGATTGGGTTTCGACGTAGACCTACTGGGCGGGACTTCGGTCCTGCCGGGCGGATACGACCTTTGTTATCATGTTCTTTGTGCTTATGAACTTTGTTTTGTAGTTTTTAACTCATTGTTATTTGTTTCTTTTATGCCTTGTTGAGTTTATAATGTATGATTGCTATTTACCTTGAAAAAACTGAGTGTGATATGAAATTGTGCCAATGTTTCATGATAAAAGTCTATGAAAAGTTGTATGCATTATATGTGACCATGCATCATAACATTTGAGTTATGTGATGAGGAAAGTATATAGGAATCTGGCTGGTGGAGGCCGTGATGGGTTGTCTAACACTAGCCTTGAGGGTTATCTGGTTGAGAAAACTCCAATGGTCCATGCTAATCCCACGGAGCCGAGGCATATTGGCATAACTGGGTAACCTTGACTAATCACCAAGGGATATCATACTAGTTGAAGGTGTGAGAGCCTGAAGGCATCGGTACCGATGACGCTTCTTATGGCTGTGCATTTACTCCTAGTTTACTTTCCAACAAGTTTAGGTTGGTAACACATGTGCATGAGTAGAGATTTAGGAACTTAGCATGCAAATGCATCTTGCTGTAGTGTGATATGTTAAACTACGCTACGTTATAATTGTGTGAAGTCTATGTGACCTTGTTCATGAGCAAATGATGTAATGTGTACACGTGTAAAAATGTGATTGTGTATTTTCATAAATTGTCAGGATTATGTATATGTGCTCATGTTATGCATGTATGTCATGCTTGTTTGATGAAACAAAATGATGCGTATGTCTAGTTATTAGGTAAAAGATGTGAAATAAATGTATGCTTGTAATTAAAATTGTGTTTGCTACCTCAAGGCTAAGTGATAGGCTAGGCCCTAGGATAGTGTTATGAGGGTTCTAGTTGGATAATAATAGTCGTGAATGAGATAGAGAAAGAGTGAATCCCCATACAGCGTAATAGAAAGGTATAAGACAAGTAAGCAATAACAAAATGAGGGTATTAAGGTGAGTGTTAAGGGAGTGTCAAAAGTATTATAGAATGTTTGTGACCTTAGACTTGACCCCTAGAGGATAACTTTAAGGACTCTATTTATGATTATCATTTTTTATTATTATATTATTATTAACTTTCAATCATCAAAATTGTGTAATAATTATCATTAAAGTAAACAAATTAATTATTTATCAAAAGTAAACTTCAAGAATATATAAAATTTACTTTTTATTTTTTTTATTGTGGATATTTTATTAATATATATTTTTTATTTTTATAATTAAAATTTGTTAACTATATTTGTAGTAAAAATAACAAATAATATGAAAAGATACATATAAAATAATATGTAAATTGATAGTGATATATAATAGAATACTTATTCTTATAATAGAAATATAATTTTTATTCAAAAAGAAAACATAAAATTAATTATATATTATACTTAATAAACACAAACAATAATTAATAATACAAAGAGAAATTTTATTTATTTATATATTTACAAAAATACTGCATTAATAACATTAAAAACTACATAAATTTTTCTCTTAAGTTTATTTAACTATTTTAATTTTATTACCTTAATATATGTTTTATGAACAATAAAATCTAAAGATATATTTCATTTTTTATGTATTTTAATATTAATTAATTGATCGTTATTTGTTTTGTAAATAGTTCTTATGATTTTCTTATTGGTAAATATTAATTCATTTTTATGTAATATTTGTTTTTTTTTAATATTTTTTACTATTTTAATTTATTGATAAATATTTAAATTTTTTAATTAATTTATATGTTTTGATATTTTTATTTATGATTGAATTTTAAAATAACTTTTATGAAGTCTCGTATAGATTAACATTAAAATTCAATTTCATATTTAATACAATTATTAATTCAATTTAATACAATTTTGTAAAAGTCTCATATTGCAAAATTCAACTTCATATTCAATGAAAAATTACATTTTATTAAATTAAGGTATTGCAAAAGTCAAAATTGGTAAGTCGTATACCAATTATCATCAACGCTACTGCTAAAATATTTTTTCTTTATTTTTAATTGATATATAAAATTGATTCAATAATTTTTTTCAAATTAAATTTATGATTAGTGTTAATAGTGCAAAAAATAGTATGCAAAATAAAGTAAAATTCATGCAAAATTGAGTTGAGTGTGAATATGTACAAAAAGAAAATACTAATTGGACAATGTATTTGGTTGCATGAACATAAATATGTTTATCACTAACAATTAATTGAACAAATACTAAAAAAAAAAAGTTACTATAAAATTAATCTTTTTTTCTTATACATCTAGAGTTTCAAAGAGTCATTTTATTCCTTATCTCATGATTCTTCTTCATCTAATTGCAACCTAAAAAAAATTGTAACAAAAACAAAAGTTACATTGCATATTTATAGTCTCAAAGTGTATTAGAATTTATTATGTACATTTTACCTAAATTTGTTGTTATCCTTTAACATCACAAACTTCTTAATCATGTATACTTTTCCTATAATGACCCAACTATCACTACTAAACACGCCTACTAATCATACATCTTATCCTTATATCATGCGAATAAAATCATATATATACACATGTAAATCATTGACATCATCACTGAGAGATTTCACCTATCTCTCCTTTTGCCATAACATCATAACCTTCTTTACAACTTTCAACAACAACATATATATATGTGTGTGTGTGTGTGTGTGTGTGTGTGTGTGTGTGTGTGTGTGTAGGAAATGACACCATAGTATAACAAAGAGTCAAATATACATCACCGGGGGAGAAGGACACAAAACTCACTCCCTATAGCTAGTCACCTTATACAAAACCCATAAAAAAAAAAAAAAACTGAATATACAACAAAACAACCAAGGCTTGGCTTCTCAAGCCAACATCTCCAACTCTTGGCTCCATCCTCAACTCTGAGACATCGGATCCAAGGAAGCATAGCCATCTGCTCCCACGCCATAAGACATGATCATCACAGTCATACCAGCACAACAACAGTAACAGATATCCAACAACGACAAAACAAGGCAAGGGTAAGCTTGCAAAACAACAACATAGTATATGAATTCTGAAACCATCATCAATCCTCAACATCCATACTCATACATACAAATCCATATAACATTCATACATATTGTAAAGAGTTCTTAGTCCAAAACTCCATATCACAACCATTTCCCCTTAATTATGTCAATGCATGATGACACGACTCTCAAGAAATTTACAACAATCGGACGATCAGCCAGGTCTCACCCCCTACTGTGGCCTATCTAAGCACTATTCAGGGATTGCCAAACTTTGATCCATGAATAAGCTTAGTGGTTTGTCAGGATAAGTGTATGTGGGTGATGGTTTACTACGACACAAGGCCTGTACCGCCTTGGCCCCCTGCGGGATTGCCCATCTATCCATCCCCGAAGACCCATCATCAGCTGCCCCATGTCTCATCCAGCACTAGGTTGGAGGCCTGTCTGAATTACAGCTCCAGTCAACCATCCAACTTATGTGCCTACCCGCACCTCGGCATAAGGTCCATCGTCAGCTACATCAGCCGCCAACTTATGCATGAATGCATGTATCATACACCACATCCATTCAACCATAACCAATCAACATACAACATATCTATATATGCATATCAATACAACACATGGCTTGAGGTCCATTGTCAGCTACCTCATATGGCCAAACAACATCTACCAATACCGTGCAGGCCCAAACCAGCCTCAACATAATCAACAAGTAAGACCCTATCCAAGCAGCACATACTTCATGAGAAATCTCACACCACAACTCATACACACCCAGTGGAGGTCCTATGCAAACAACCTACCACTCAGGGCCCTATCCAAGCATCCCACATCAAATGGGTGAAACCCAACACAACACTTACAACGAATAGAGGTCCTATCCAAGCAACCTACCACTCCTCTTACATTCTCAACCTTAGACTCACACTAAGAGTCCTCCTCAAACATGTCTCACACAACTATACATTCAAAAATTCTTCAATAGCAGAACGCTGCATTTGCACAACGACCCACATGTTCGCTCAGTGAAAACCTTCTTTATAGAGGACTAACTTCCCCTACGAAGGCTTTTCGCTCAACGATCATGAGTCTTACTCAGCGAATCAAGGTCACTCGCTCAGGGACAACTAGAGTCACTCAACGAATCCGTTCCAGGGACTTTCCCCAAATCTTCTCGACCACATTTCGCTCAACAAGTAAGTAACCTACTCACTCAACGAATAACCATTCCAGAGAACAGCCAGAATCTGCATTCACACTGCTCGCTTAGCGAATCCAGCATTCACTCAGCGAATCGCTCCCAGGTTTTCTGGGATACCCACACTCGCTCAGCGAGCCATGCATTCGCTCAGTGAAACTCTCTTTTGGAAATTTTTAGATTTCTATAAACACTCGCTCAATGAACAGACTTTCACTCAGTGAATCTCCCTTACACTATAGCCATCACCACGATTTAAAGAGCACTCACTCAGCAAATCTCAGACAACTGAAACAGAACTCTCTTCGAAAAATCCCAAAAATCCAAACTTTCAACTCATATATATCACAAATTGATTACAAGAGGTCGAATGCACCCACGCAGCAGCACACAACCACATAATAAACACATGCAACAATCCATACATTATTTCAACAAAAAAATCATCAAATTCAAAAAAAAACTATTTCCAACACATTTCAATCAAAACTCAGTCAAATCACACATTTCAGTCTAAGCCATAACAGCATATACATACTATAGCATTCATACAACAAGTATTCAACCAATGTAAGCTTCCCTTACCTCTTAGGAGTTTCGAATCTAAATTTGGGGAAGGAGGAAGATGAGAGAAAACGAACTCTTAAGCCAAATTTACGAGAAATCCATTCTCCTCAACACAATAGAAATGAAGATCAAAGTCAAAAATCTTACTATACTCCAAGTGGGTCTTGGGAGAGGTTAAGAGAATGAGAGAGAGCTTGAGAGGTGAGGAAGAGGAGAGAATGAGAAATGAGAAAATAATGAAGGAAAGAGGCTCTCTATGTCATAAAACCCTCCCTAGGCCCCACCACAGTTCTGGGCCCACTAAAGCCCATAGTCCACCTAACTTTCTCTCACTACTCACAACTGCTTCAACTCAACTGTGTATCTCTCAACAACCCATATGATCACCAACTAACATTCTCCTCAGTTCCCTAAATATAGATAGGAATTCCAAAAGAATCGATACAAATACAACACTCATATAACAACAACTCATTTATTCGTTTTTAATCACCAGTATCATATTAATTTCCACTTTTTAATTATCAAAACATTGAATCACACATTAAGAAAAACAAGGTGTTATATTTCCTTCTTACAAACTTGTCTTGAACTTAAGTGTAATATTTCTCCCTATAATAACATACATATAATTGCTCTCAAACAAACAATATAAAAAATTAGCATAAAAAAATATATTTAGTAAAAAGACTAAAGAATCAATACAAGGAAAATCACTTTAACTTGTTAGAAAAAAAAAACAAGAGGGTTGAGTAATAGAATAAAGTTGTGCAATGATATAATCAAAAATGCTTATTGGTCAAGCTTAAAGAAAGAGATAGCAAAATGTAAATCATTGAAATAGAAAAATAAATCAGAAATCACTAAAATTAGAATGAGAGGTACCAAAATGCTTACTCTTATAGCATTTTGCTCGAGCTTATATAGAGAATGCAATCTATCAATTTAATTGTCAAAAGTCAAACGGTAATATAATATTAATTTTAATTAATAGCTATAAATAGTATTGAATGTAAAAATAGTTTCATTATTTATTTTAATATAAATAAATACTAATTTAATATAATTAAATCATTAAATATAATTAGGACATTTAAATTTAATTAGATTCAATTAACTACTATTGTAAAATTCAATTATCCATCAATGACTTACATTAAATCAAGTCTATTTTTCATAGATATATAATTATTTAAAATTTAACTACATATTTATAAAATAATTATTTTAAATATTATTGTTCATGATATATATTTTAATGACTAACTTAAAAAAATATAAGTATATATATATATATATATATATATATATATAAAATAAGGTCATTGGGTTTGAAAAATATTTAATTTTTTTATAATATTATAATATTTAATGCTATTATTTTAGTATTTATATATCTAACTTTTATCTATGAAATCTAGACTTATGTACACAGATAATAATTTATTTTTTAATTTATATACTTAATTATTAATTAAAATAAAATATTATGAATCATTTTAAATTTAATTACATTTTTATAAAATCATTAATTTTGAAATATATCTAACTTTTTATAATATTATAATATTTAATGTTATTATTATGTTTTAAGAAAAAAATTTGAAATATATTTTAAAGAAATTAATTTAAAAAAAAATTTGAGCCTAAGTTTTAATATAATATTAATGTTATTATTATATTATTTATATGTTACTACTTAATATCAAAATTAATATTTAATTATTAAAATTATTTAATAAATAGCATGTTATTATGTACTTAATATCAAAATTATAAAATTAATATTTAATTGTCAAAATTGTATAATAAATAGCATTAATATGGGCAATATAATTCTTCATTAAATACAATTAAGTCCATTAAATTTAATTACATCTGGTCAACGGCTATTATAAAGTTGAAATTTCAATCAATGGTTAACTTTTCTCCAAGTCTTCTTTACTATATACTAGATTTTAAACTAGTACGTTGCACGAGTTTGTTTAAATTATATATTTTTATATTTGTATTTATTATTATTTTAAAAATTTATGTACAAAAATAAAATTTTTAATTTTTAATTAAAATATTTAATAGTAAATTAAATATAATTACATTAAAATTGAGAAAACTAATTAATTATATTTTTAATTGCGCAGATGTTGTGTTCAAAAATATTAAGCCTATTGAAATTTATTATGATTTGTTTTTTCTTCAAGTAATGAAAGTGCTACAATACTTATATGAAATGCATAAATTCAAAATGAATGTAAGCATAATAAAATATGAATATATAAGTATTTAAATTTGAGTGTTCATATTTGTTATTGTGCATATTATGTTAATACATACTTGATTTTTGTGTGTTTATAATTAATAATTTTAAGTGTATTTATTGTAAAAATTAAAATTTATTTTAAATTTTTGAAATAGTATGATTTTTATTAAATATATATAGTTGTTAATTATTTTGAAATGGTTTTTTTAATTAATTAAGTTATTAATTTTAATTATGTTATATTGTTAAAATTTTGAGTTAGTTAACCTAAACGCAACATAAATTGAACACTCTCAATTAGTGTCATGAGATTTGTCTATTATTATTATTGTTGTTGTTATTATCGTTATTTTTGTTGTTATTATTATTGTTGTTGTTGTTGTTGTTGTTATCGTTGTTGATATTATTATTATCGTTGTTGTTATTTAATTTTACTTTCATTATTTACTACTTTTTAAAGTTATTTAATTGTAAGACTTATTATATGTTTCGGACTTTATATCTTATAATTTAATTATTATAAGGATTATTTATTTATAAAAATTATTATTTATATATGTTACTAATTTTTTTAATAGTATTGCATACTACTTTTCATATATTACTATATTTTTCTTTTTCTAACTAAATTCAAAAAGAAAATGCTATTCATAGTAATAATTACACTATTATTTTATACTCCATAACTATTTTATATTTAAGATATATAATGGGTATTTATTATTATTTAAGGTTAGAGTTTATAAGAATGAAAAATTATAATGTCCTATAATTAACTGTTGTAAAAAAAATTATTATTATATTTAAATATTATTATTATTATTATTTGTATATTAATTATACATAATTAAATTTAACCAGTGTTGTAAATTAGGTACTGTTTAATTAATCATTTAATGTATTGTTTAACATAATTTATTTAAACAATACATGTAATCCTTTTGCATCAATTTAATAGTCATTTTCAAAATATTATAAATTAGGGAAAAATTATGAAATACAATTAAGTAAACCTAATACTACTATTACTATTTATTGTTGTTGTTATTATTATTATTAAGGTTTAAAGCTATCACTGCGCTAGAAATTTGTATATACAACATAGTTTATATGGTGCTTCAAAATAAAAGCGTCATCTATACAAGTCGCAGGCAACAGACGACACTTATTTAAATAAGCGCAGTCTATTTCAACGTATAGACAGCGCTTATTTAAATAAGCGTTGTCTATACATTTTTTTAAATATTCGTGAATACACTGTGCTGATACTGATAAGCGCATTAAATTGGGTTAAAATTTCTCCACTTTCGCACTCCGTCTCACTCTCTCATTCACTCTTAGACTCATTTCCCTCGAGTTCGAGTTCATCTTCACGCTTTCTCCCACTTGAGCTACACTCCCACTTGACATTTTCAGTCATGAATTGAAGCTCCACTCGTTTTGTTCTGTTCGTTCCCTACTTGTTCTGTTCGTTTTCAGCACTGCGCTTCACGTTCCTCTTCACATCCACTCGAGCTACACTCACAACCCCTCATTCACTTGCTCCTCTTGTTCATGCTCGACATTTAAGCTCCATTCCAACTCCTATTCTGTTTGTGTTTAAGCTTCGCATTACTGTTCACATCCCCTGTTGCACACTCTGTTCGTGTTACTGTGCGCCTACACTGTTGCGTGCTACTATACGTCCCCCCTGTTGCGTGATATTGTTGTTGTTCGTGTTATCTTTCTGTTCGTTATTAATTTGGGTTTTTTTTCCTCTTCAATGATAAATACGTGTAATGTGCATAGTTAATGTCATTTTTAGTTTCTAAGAAATGCATGGGGCTTGGTTTGTGGCTGAGGTAGTGCCTTATAACAATATAGACAATGCATTCTTATCGTTTTGTTAGTACTTTGTTGCGTATTTGCTTTCAATCGGACTTAGATGGTGTAGCTTGTAACACCCCAATGTTTTCCTTTAATTATTATTATTATTATTATTATTATTCGTTTGCCGTGTTTTTAATAAAATGATATTTTGAGAAAAAGAAATATTGGGCTTTTAAATTGGGGTTTTATAATTAGAGTGTTTTTAAAAGTTTTAAAACCCTTTTATTGGGCTTGGTTTTATGGGTCCAAAGTTAGCTTTAAGTATTCTTTAGGTTTCTTGAAAACCTAATCCTTCTTCCTTATTCTTTCGCTTGTGCCTCCTTGGAGATACCATGCCGTCAGAGCCTTTGCAGTCAAGAAGTGAGGAACCTTAGAAAGACGCTACTGCACCGTTTGCATCCTCTTGCTGGAGATCGCCTCTTTCAAGGTAAGGGGGGAGTGAGTTATCTCGCTCATGGGTATGACTTTGGTCGTGGGTAGAGGGGTTGGCCCTAGACCCCAATTGTTTGTGAATTATATGGTTGTATACGTGCAAAGGGGAATGCGATTTTCCCCAAATTATTAATATGCTTTATGAGAATTCTATGTTTAATTTATATGGATTATCATGGATTTTCTTTTTAAAATCTGTACCTTGGATCCGCCCGGCAGGGCTAAATAGCCGCTGGATGAGCTTTCGTTGAAAACTACACTCCGCGTTGGCGCCAGGCGGGATGAACAATCCGCTGAGCGGGTTGGGTCCTGACGTGGACACGCTGGGCGGGGCTCACAACCCGCTGGGTGGGTTAGTTGTGGCGCAGACCCGCCTGGCGGGATATATAGCCCGCCAGGCGGATTCGCTGCTGGCACAACGAGTGGATATGATTTTGGCTATTTCGTTCTTTGTACCTATGAACTCCTTTCTTTGCAGTTTTAAACTCATTGTTGCTTCTTTTTATGCCTTGTTAAGTTTATATTGTGCGACTGTTGTTTACTTTGAGAAAATTGAGTATAACATGAAATTGTGTTAATGTTTCATGATGAAAGCCTGTGAAAAGTTGTAAGTATTGTATGTGACCATGCATCATAACATTTGAGTTATGTGATGAGGAAAGTATGTAGGAATCTGGCTGGTGGAGGCCATGATGGGTTGTCTAACTCTAGCCTTGGGGGTTATCCGGTTGGGAAAACTCCAATGGTCCATGCTGATCCCATAGAGCCGAGGTGTACTGGCAAAACTGGATAACCCTGACTAGTCGCCAGGGGGATATCATACTAGTTGAGGGTGCGAGAGCCGAAGGCATCGGTACCGATGACGCTTCTTATGGCCATGCATTTACTCCTAGTCTACTTTCCGACAAGTTTAAGTTGGTACCACATCTGCATAAGAAGTAGAAGCTAGGTATTGCATTACATATGTTTTTGTGCATTCTGGTTTTTTTGCAAATTACTGTTAATTGATTATGTATGTGATGTGTATTCTACCTATCTCCATTGTCATACTTTGAGCATGATGTGAGATGTATCTCACCCCTTTGTTTTCTGGTGTTTTCTATATGTGTCTGCGATATACAGGTGATGTTCAACAAGACCTTGAGGAGGAGTCTTAGAATAGGGGCATTGGCTCATTGCAGTTTATTTTACAGTTTCTTTACGGTTTTGTCAACTCTAATAGTAATGTGACATCGGGGTCTTAATTATTTATTATTTTAGCTTTTAAACTTTAGACTAATAGTTTTACTTTTAAATTGGGTTATTTTATTTTATTTGGACTTGTATGGTCAACTATGGGCCACCATCATTTGGTTAATCAGTAAAGCATCTTATGGAGCTTTAGTAAATGTGAGTTGTGCATGTGATGTCCTTTATCGTGTGAAGAAAAAGATTATAAACTATCGTTTTATTTTACAAATGAAAAGTATGTTATATTTTCGTAATACTTATTTAATAATTAGCTTTGAGGTAAAGGGTGTCACATAACTTTGTGAATTATTTTCAAGTCTTGAATAATAAATAATAAGATCATTCGTGTTATTGGTTTATTGCAATTATCTTTGTTAGTGACTTTGGAGGGAAGGAGTAATGTTCCTTACTATCCTTTTAAACTCACAAAATAAAATAAAACCACTATATTTGTATAGACAATAAGATAATGACACTAACTGGTGCTTGGTACTCCCTCTTGGGGCTACCCGTGACCACCCATATTGCAATCCTCTTGCACATGGCACAATCAAGTTGAGAGATTTAAGGATTCCATCTATTATGGTGTGTGTTTTAGAAGTGAAAAGTTGTGAGAGTTAGGAACTTGGACTTCTTAAATGCTTTGGCCAAAGCAAGGAAAAAGTTTGGGACATTTGTCTACAAAGGTGATGGCCATGCATTTCAAGTGCTACATAGTTATCAGCTTTCCCATTCCTGGACCCAAGTTGAAAAGTTAACTTAAAAACTATAGTTTTAGGAGTCCATTTTCTACACAATTTGACCTACAACTCTCCAAATCATATGGGACATAAAAACATATTTTATAGGGTTGAAATGTGACTTGAGTGAATTGATTTCACTCAAAAATGTCAAGCAATTTGAAAATGGCGCAAGTCGAAAGTTTAGATAAAAACCATAGTTTTAAGAGTCGATTTCCTACGCAATTTGAGCTACAAATCTAGAAACCCTATGGGACTAAAAAACAGATTTTATAGGGTCAAAATGTGACTTGAGTGAGTTGGTTTCACTCAAAAATGTCAAGCAGTTTGAAAATGGCGCAAGTCGAAAGTTTAGGTAAAAATCATAGTTTTAGGAGTCGGTTTTCTACGCAATTTGGGTTACAAGTCTCCAAACCCTATGGGACTGAAAAATAGATTTTTTAGGGTTAAAATGTGACTTGAGTGAGTTGGTTTCACTCAAAAATGTCAAGCAGTTTGAAAATGGCGCAAGTCGAAAGTTTAGGTAAAAACCATAGTTTTAGGAGTCAGTTTCTTACACAATTTGAGCTACAAGTATCCAAACCCAATGGGACTAAAAACCAGATTTTATAGGGTTAAAATGTGACTTGAGTGAGTTATTTTCACTCAAAAATGTTAAGCGGTTTGAAAATGGCGCAAGTTGAAAGTTTAGCTAAAAACCATAGTTTTGGGAGTCAGTTTCCTACGCAATTTGAGCTACAAGTATCCAAACCCAATGGGACTAAAAAATATATTTTTTAGGGTTAAAATGTGACTTGAGTGAGTTATTTTCACTCAAAAATGTCAAGTGGTTTGAAAATGGCGCAAGTCAAAAGTTTAGGTAAAAACAATAATTTTAAGAGTCAATTTTCTACGCAATTTGAGCTACAAGTCTCCAAACCCTAAGGGACTAAAAAACATATTTTATAGGGTTAAAATGTGACTTGAGTGAGTTGGTTTCACTCAAAAATCTCAAGTGGTTTGAAAATGGCACAAGTCAAATATTTAATCATGTTTTATTTTGCACACTTTAGCCATGTTTTAAATGAGTTTTATGTGGTGATTTAAGCTTCAAGTGGTTACCATGTGGCTCTACATGTTGTATGTTATAAAAATAAGTAATACTTACTATGTTTAATAATACCTACTATATTTCATTTCTTTTTTCAGTTTTGTATTGTGGGCTTTCGTTCTATGCAAATCACATTTCACTGGAGTTGAGGTAGGTTAAATACACTTTTTCTTTATTATTGATATTGCTACTAATTTGAAAGGCTTTCAACTGAAATAATTTTTTATTGTTGAATTAACTCATACATGCATGTAGGCATATGCATTTACCTTAGTTTCCTGTTCAAGAACAACTTGTATGTTGTGTTTAAGGACATAGTATACAAGTAGTTCTTGAATTGTCCTTGTGGATAGTCTAGGATTGCAAATTTGCATATAGGACATTATTGTATTTCTCTATTATTGATTTAATAATTGTTTTGGTTTGTATTTCCCATAGTTCTCTGGGTACATACTTTGTTCGAGTGTTTATACCGCTTGAATTAAGTCGTGTGCTTAGAGAACCAACGGGAAATACTGCCAAAATTTTATTAGATCAAGAATGAGAGTCATACAATAATATAATGCGAATTTGATAATTCTGGATAGGATAGGATCCTCACCTTGTATAGGATGGAATAAAAATCAAACATGCATGTAGTCATTGCATGTTACGTCAATGTAATTGTTATTAATGAGTACTTTTATAAATCAAGAAAATATGGATCAAAAATGGATGTTTGCTAGTTGATTGTCAAAGGAATATGAGGACGGAGTGAAAGAGTTTTGTAGATTTGTAGTTGAGCATGCAGAAAATCCTACAAGAATCACTTGGCCTTGCTTGGATTGTTGTTATTCAAGGGTAGTGAACGCAGAGAAGTTGGAAGAGCATTTAGTGTGTAATGGAATTGACAAAAGCTATACATGTTGGACACAACATGGTGGAAAGAGACACAATGAGGCTCACAATGATCAACAGGATAGTGTGAGTTTTGCACCGAGTGAGCCTGACACAACATATGACTAGGACTGGGTTGAAGAGATTACAAATGTTGTTGAAGAAGATCTTCGAGATTGTCCTGAGATGTTTGATAGATTGGTAAATGATGCAAAGATACCACTGTATGATGGTTGTACTAAATTCACAAGACTGTCAGCGATGTTGAAGTTATACAATTTGAAAGCGAGAAATGGATGGCCCGATAAAAGCTTTACAGAACTACTAGCACTTTTAAAAGATATGCTTCCAGAGGATATTGTGCTTCCTAGTCGAATGTATGAAGCTAAACAAATGTTAAGCTCTATTGGCATGAGTTACAAGAAGATACATGCTTATCCTAATGACTGCATTCTTTTTCGAAATGAATATGCATTGTTGGATAAATGTCCTAAATGTAATGCCTTGCATTATAGAAAGAAAAATTCAGCACCATTGAAGGTGGTATGGTACTTTCCTATAATACCAAGATTTAGGCGCATGTATCGTAGTGCGGAAGATGCAAAGAACTTAAGGTGGCATGCAGAATGAAGGGTTAGGGATGGAAAGCTTCGACACCTTGCAGATTCTCCTCAATGGGTGAAGATTGACCATGATTACCCTAATTTCGAGGAAGAACCAAGAAACCTACGTCTTGCATTATCTACTGATGGAATGAATCCACATGGTATGCAGAGCAGCTCCTATAGCACATGGCTAGTGGTTATGATTATATATAACCTACCTCCATGGCTATGCATGAAGAGGAAGTTCATAATGTTGTCCATGTTAATTTCAAGTCCTAAACAACCAAGGAACGACATAGACATATACTTGGCTCTTTGATTGAAGACTTTAAGTATTTATGGGGGTGTAGAGGTTTATGATGGATATATGGAAGAAAGTTTCAAGCTAAGGGCAATGTTGTTTGGCACGATTAATGATTTTCCAGCGTATGGCAATCTATCAGGATACAATATCAAAGGACAATGTGCATGCCTTATATGTGAAGATAATACATATTGGATGCGGTTGGAACATGGGAAGAAAAATTTCTTTCTCGGCCATCATAGATTTTTGCATTCAAAACATCGTTATCGAGGGTGGAGAAAAGCATTTAATGGGAGATCAGAAGAAGGTAGAGCTCTAGAATTGTTATTTGGTGATAAGGTATTTGAAAAGGAAAAGGATATAACCAATAACTTTGGCAAACCTTTTGCAGGAGAGCTAGTCACAAGCGGGTGGAAAAAAAGGTCAATTTTTTTTGAACTACCATATTGGAAGTCCTTGTATGTGAGACATTTCCTTAATGTGATACATATCAAAAAAAATGTTTGTGATAGTGTGGTCAGTAAACTGCTGAATGTGGTAGGAAAGTCTAAGGATCACATCAATGCAAGGTTGGACTTACTCAGTATAGGAATTAGAACAAAATTGGGCCCAGTGAAGAAAGGTAAACGTCAGTATCTACCTCCGGCAGCTCATACTTTATCTAGAAAGGAGAAAATTTCTTTTTGTAAGTTTCTACATGATGTTAAAGTTCTAGAGAGGTACTCTTCAAACATCAAGAACTTGGCATCTGTGAAGGACCTAAAATTAAAAGGGTTAAAGTCTCATGATTGTCATGTACTCATGGAGCATTTGCTACCAATAGGTATACGCTCCATTTTGCCTGAAAAAGTGCGATGGACCATAACTAAACTTTGTTACTTCTTTAGAGCCATTTGTAGCAAGGTGATTGACCCTAGGAAATTGCCAACCTTGGAAAGAGAAATTGTTGTCACTTTGTGTGAGCTTCAGATGTATTTTCCACCTTCTTTCTTTGACATAATGGTTCATCTTACTGTTCACCTAGTTAAAGAGACACAATATTGTGGGCTGGCTTATATGAGATGGATGTACTCGATTGAGCGTTACATGAAGATATTAAAGGGGTATGTCAGAAACCGAAGTCGACTAGAGGGATGTATTGTGGAAAGATACATACTCGAAGAAGCTGTTGAATTTTGTTCTAAATATCTCTCTAATGTTGAATCAATAGGGCTTCCAAAGTCACGACCCTCAGCAAGAACGGAAGAGGAAGGGATTATTAGAAATGCAATATTGAACATATTAAGGACTGATGGGAGCAGGCACAGTTGTATGTCCTACACAATGATGATGAGGTACAACCATATGTTGAGAGACATAAAGACATCCTCAAGAGTGCGAATCCAACTAGGAATGAGAATTGGATAACAAAAGAACATAATGCCACTTTTACACATTGGCTGAAAACCCACATTTTTATAGAGTTGGAAGCAAATTCCTCTTCAATTTCTAAAAGATTGAGATGGTTAGCCAATGGTCCAACTTTACATGTCTTTTCTTACACCGGTTATATGATTAACGGGTACACATTTTATACAGAAGAACAAGATGATCAGAGTACTATGCAAAGCAGTGTCACTCTAATGGCTAAATCTATGCATATCTCAAGTGCCAAAGATAAAACCCCCACATATGCACATATGTCATATTTTGGGGTAATTGAACGTATATGGGAGTTAGATTACATAACATTTCGGGTGCCTATATTTGGTTGCAAGTGGGTTGATAACAACAATGGAGTTCGACAAGATGGAGCAGGGTTCACGCAAGTGAACCTGAATAGGGTGGGATATAAAGATGAACCATTTATCTTAGCATCACAGGCTTAACAAGTGTTCTATTTCATTGATCCTACTGATGTCAATTGGTCTATTGTGTTGTTGACCAATAAAATAAATGATGGTCACAATCAAGTTACAAGAGATGAAGATACAAATACTAAGGATGATCCTTTCTATGAGATATCCCATTTGCTTGATAATGATCCAACCATAGATAATGTCCTGTATAGAAGAGACAATCAAGATGAAGGGATTTGGATTAATCCATCATTTCATGTCAATAAGAGACATAAAAGTTTAAATTTGACTAAGAAAAGGAAAAGGTTAGCTTAGACATGTTTTTTATGTTATATTTATAATTTAATTTATTTGTATATCTTTCTTTTATATCAATGCTAACATTTATTTTGTCTCTTTTCTTGCAGGTAAATGGCATCTCTTGGTCATGATGGTAGTCCTCCTCCTGAGGGACGTAAAGGGAAGAAAGGACTAGTTGTTATGAAGAGTGTCATTTGAGCTAGTAGTGGTGGGAAGAGATTGTTGATAATGTATTCATTGTTTGCTTTGGAATCTCAACTATGTTTCATTTTTAAAAACTAATATGTACTTGTTTATTTTATTAGGTCACATTTAATAGTCGTGGTCAACCTATTGAACCTAGCGGTGTAAAGTTTATCAGTTATCTCGGGTCCATTGTCCGGTCTAATATTCCCATTACATTTGATAATTGGTTGAATCCGGATATGGACATATATAAGAATAACATTTGGCTAGATATACAGGTATATGCTAATTTATCCATTTATTCAAATTATTATTACTTTAACGAACTTAACATTTTTGTGTTAACATTCTTTTGATAGTCGACTTTTGATGTTGATGAATCTCACAAGAAGTTTGTACTTAAGGAGGCAGGAAGGTTGCATAGGCACTTTAGTGCCAACATAGCCACTCATTTTCTAAAAGACAAGGATGGGAATCATTTAGATAATCCTCCTGCATATCCTCCTGCGTAGTATGCGTCCATAATCCATGAGGATGTTTGGAAACAATTTGTGGCAAAATGTGCAGATCCATCTTTCCAGGTAATCCATAATTCATATATATTATTGTTAGCCTTTGATTCATCATATGTACTTATTGTCCATTGCCAAATATGTTTACTACATAGGAACAAAGCAAAAAAAACAAGGAAAGAGCATCACAATGTAAGTACCCATATAGGACCTCATGCAAGTGGTATGCACGCCTTGAGCAAGAAATGGTAAGTGTATAAATGCGCACACACATATATAATATACAACTTTCCAATAATGATTTCTAATTGGTATCATTGTTCTCTCAATAAATAGATAAAGGAATTGGGACCAACTGTTAAGAGTGTTGCCCGTCAAGAACTGTGGAAGCGTGCTCATGTGAACAAGGCCGGGGAGATTGAAAACGAAGATGTTTGACAAGTTTGGAATGAATGTGTGAGTACAATAATTACCTTAACCTTTTATTTCTTATATAAAGTACAACAAGTCTGGGTTCAAGTATGTTTGATTGATTTTTATATGTTTCAGGAGGTGCTGTCATAGTCTTTACCTACAAAGGAATAGGTCCCTCGTTTGGAAATTCTTTCTCGGGCTTTATGTGTCCCAGAGTATTCGAGCTGCGTTAGGGCAATGGGATTTGGAGTGACACATAAAGATTATTTCCCACCTCAAAAGCGACACACACAACAGGAGCATGATTTATTGTTTGCTAAAGTGAGAGAGATAAAAGCCAAACTAAAGTGGATGGAAAGTCTAGTTGTGTCATTCCAACCGAAGGATACATCAGACCCCGTGCAGCAACCTAATGTTGGGATCCAAAGTGACAAAGGGAGTTGCACTATCGCATCTAATAGCATTCCTGAGGTAATTGATTTTGTCTATTTTAGCTTAAATGGTAGTAGTGTTAATTTGCTTAGTTAAATGTTTGTATAATAATGTTATGTTTTTACCATGTAGGGGGTTTTGTCGTGTAAATTGTTTCTATCATCACCATCACTTCGATTGGTTGCCCACAGAAAAATGCATAACCATCTGAGTGATGCACTACATGGGCATTCTTTACCTAATGGTCATGTCAAAGTGACTATTGATGTTGCTATAGAACCAAATGCCTAATTGCTATGTCCTAATTATGATGATGAGATAATGACCGCAGAACAGGCAATAGGTGTATTTGTAGCATGGCCAATCAACCTATTACAGGTCACTGCTATGGTATGCCTAAACAACCATATTAATTGATAGTTATTTATCATAATATTTTATCCACTACTTACGTATATTAATTGATAATGTTTAGGTTTCCTCTATCTTTAACAAGAAAAAGACCTAGAATACAAATGAGTCTGTTACACCAAGAGGAAAGAGTCAGGGAAATGGAGTGCTTTAGCATCCCCCTCTTCCTGAATGTTGTACCTATCTTCAAACGCACCTAAAACTAAAGCCAAAGGACTAACTTGCCCTAATAGAAATGGAGGAAGACGTATTTGGGATACCTAAACATAAGGAAATAGTTGATGTAGAGGTTATTAGGGAAGTTATCCGACATGAATGGCTTGGCTCAGCTGCTATTTCCATTTATATTGTGTACATTAATTAACTTTGTCTCATTAACTTTTTAACTTTGATGAATATCTCATTTATGCTATTTACTAATTCATTCTTATATTTTGTATCACAAGGTACTTATATGACACATTTCTGAAGCCAAATCATAAGGCGTTCTTCTTCTTATCCCCCCAAACAACCGCACACCAACTAAGTATGAAAGAATGAGTGCAAAAAATTGTTGATATTTTTGTCAATAAAAAGGTGATTGACAAGTTTATTCTTGCACCAATCAATATAGGGTAAGACTTTTTTATCTATCTTTATTTGCAATTCAATATGTCAGATGCAATTTACATATGCTAACTCACTTATCATTTGTTTAGCAATCATTGGGTCTTGGTTGGAATCAATCTTAAGATGGAGATAATATATAATTTAGACCCATTAGAGAAGGACCTTAGTAGGAGGCAAGATTTGAAGAAGTTGTTTGACACGTAAGAATATAAGCACCATGACATTAGTGTGTGTGTTGATGTATAATTTTTACTTATATATATGTTGTTTGTCTTTATTAATTAGGGTTTTACAAAGTTATCGGGCTCAAATAGGAGCTAAGGTTTCAAAAACTAAGTCAAGCAACATCAAGTGGATAACAATTAAGGCAGTTTACAATTTTTATGTGAAAATCAATTGATCATGTTAATCTTTAATTACTTATACTAATGTTTCTACTTTTGCTTCTATAGTGCCCAAAGCAACCTAACAATAATGATTGTGGGTATTATGTTTGCCGATATATAAAGGAAATCATCACCCACTATGAAGGGGGGACAATCTCAGAAGACGTATGTGATATTGGTCTCATGTCTTATTCCTTTTAAATATATTCTCACTTGGTTTTAATTTCAGTTTTTATTTTTGTAGTACATCCCTAGTTGCAGCAGGAAGCAATATTCTGATAATCAAATCATTGAAGTTAGGGAAGATTGGTGTCAGTATGTCATCCAGAAATGCTTATAGGTGAGCCTTTGATTCATGATGTCTAATACACATAGTTAATGAAACTATTTTAATGCTTTTAGAATGCATGTATGTAGATACTCCCTTGGTCTCTTTGAATTTGGAAGTGTACGAAAGTCATATTTGTGCATATTATGTTGTTTTTGCTATGGAAACCCCTTACTGGGTCAAATCAGTGACTACACCACTTATTTTTGTGAATTGAAACTAACTCATGATCTTAAATTACTCCTATTTTATGCCCTAAATGATAAACAATGGAAGCCCAAACTTGTTTGTGCATTAGGGTATTGCCATTGTTTGAATTTGGCAATTCAAGAACCATGACTCTGTCAATTTCTTGGTGACTGTTTCAGACTTGAAATCATGCATAAATTCATGAAATTAAATTGCTTTTGGCTGTAATTTAATGTTCCCAAAGTGGCTAAGTCATTACCCTACTTGTATGGAGTCAAACCATGTATAAGTTTGTGGATTTTAGTACATTTTTCTGCATAATTCTGCAGTGCAGACCAGCAGCATTTGAGGACTGTAAAATCATGTTTTTATTGAGTGAAAAGTTGTTTAATTGATGCATTATGGTTTGTATATGATCCCTACAAAATTTGGTAAGCTTTGGATACCATTTGAGTGAGTTATGCTACTTAAACTTACCATATGAATAGTAATTTCGGGTTGCAGTATAGCCCCTCTGTTCTTGCATAATTGACACTATTTTTATGCTTAAATCATGTTTAATAAGTTAACAATGGATGCCTAAACATATAGGAAAAAGTTCGGAAGGATTTGGATGTAGATAGTCACAAAAGAGCATGTTTAGTATCATTAGAAGCTTGTTGTCTTGTTTCTATTTCTATGACAGCAGAATCACTTTTAAAGTATTATTTTTGTGCAATTGAGTGTTAAACTTACTAGTTACATTTTGCCTTACAATGCAGGAATATGTAGCAATAGCTGGATGGCATCATTTTTTTGTCTTGCATTGTAGGAGTACGTATGCAACAAATAGCTCTAAAGTAGTTAAACTTATTAGTTGTGGTAATTGTAAATAGTTCAAGTAGTCAATGTCATGTTTAGATTATATACAATGTTTAGATTGTAAATAGTTCAACTTGGTAGCCTTTTGTAGAGTAGTTAAACTTAGTAGTTAATTTAACTGTAAATAGTTCAAGTAGCTACTGTTATGTTTAGATTGTAAATATAGTTCAAGTATATTTTGTATTTTTTATATAATAGAATCACATTTGGCAAGATCAATTAATGCATTAACACAAAATTTCAGTTTTAGCCTAAAATCAATTTATTTAAATTTTTATCTCAAAACTATGCCACTTTCACTAGACTTTTACGTTATTTTCTTCTAGGATTCATTTTAAATTTCTAATTACTATATGATGGTTAGAAATATTACAGAAATTTTTATTAGGATTTTAGTTCACTGAACGTGCTATTTTAATACCTAAAATGCAATATCCTACTATTAAATCTTTATACTTTTATCTAGGGAACTAAAATTTCAATTTGTGTATTCCCCAAAATAGTGGCATTGTACCACACAGTCCTATGCCCATTCCTAGGGTCTATCACAAAATTTTCTCAAGAGTTTTTATGACTTAAGGGTTTGGGTATCATGAATATTAGGTGATCCTACCAACAACTAAAAGATAAACAATTTATATTAAAAACTTTAGGTGTTGTAAATAAATGTATTTTAACATGTGAAAATAGAATATAAACTTAGTTGTTCAGTTTCAAAAAAATTTGTATAGCACAAGTTCTCAAAATCATGTTAAATAAATTTATTTGCACATACACACTTCTATTTACTTAAATAATCATTTCCCGCATCATAATAAAAAAAACCACATAAAATCCACATTTCTTTCAAATAATATAGCAGCTACCATATTTTATTTTATCTCACTTTTATGATTAAAATAAGAAAATGAATCAAGACAACAAGAACTTAGTGGAAGATAAATAACTTCTCGACAATATTTCACCTTAGCAAGCATTTCAAATCCAACAAACAGCCAACAAATATAAAATCACTTAGCTCATCACATTTATGCTAGTATATTAGAGATTAGAAGAAAAGAGTAGAATTGTCAGCTCCCTTGATGAAGATTAATGGAAGTAGATGAACTCAAAAAACAAAAGGAGGAGAAACTGCCTTAAGCTCCACAGATTTTGCTCCCACACCCACGTCTGTAGTTATTGGAAGGTAAGATTCCCCTTTTTTTTCTCCTATGCTATGTTATGTAAAGACAGTTCAGGGGGGGTCTCATTTTGGTTTAATGGGTATTAGGATCTTTTTTTTTTTGCGTTTGTTATTTAAAAACATGTCTAGGGGTTTAAAGCTAATGAACAATTTCGGTGTTTTGCAAGTTAATAGATACATAGGATGAATTGCACATTGGGTAAAAAGGGGTTTATTTATCTAATGGATTTATGGGTAAAAATTTCAATTAGTTGGTGGATAAAGAGGAAGTGGGGGCAGGGGGGAGGGCTTGGGTTGGATGGATGGGAAAAGCCAAAAATGGGGGGGGGGGGGCGGGGGGGGGGCGGGGAGGAGGGAGTTGCTTTTTAATTGTTGGCTTAAAATGGTTAAGTTAATTTATTACAAATGGGAGATAAGGTTTAACTAATACTGGTAAATTAAATAATAATTTACCTTAAAATAGGTGTTGATTATTTAGGAAAATGTGTTAATAACACATTAGGATTGATTCATGATAATTCTTTGACTGCTTATTCATTTATGTAACACCCTCACTTTTATTTAATTAATTGTTTTATTTATTTATTTATTTATTTATTCTATATATTTAATTCTAAAAAAATCGGGAAGGAATCTAAAAATTCTGATTCCCACAGTTAAACTCAGAATATCAAAAACTATCTAATCGTGATTTTTAATAATTTTTCCAAACCGAAGTCCAAAGAAATTAGAAAATGACGATTTTGTCCTTATTTGTCAATATTAACGGTTGACATGAGAAAAAGATTGAATTGATATATAAATGTCAAATTGAGTTTGAAATCATGTGATATGTATTAAAATATAATTTTGAAAATTTTCTGGGAATTTTCTGAAATTCCTGTATAAAATGACCAAAATACTCCTAGTTGTCAAATAACCAACTCAGTATTGGTTTGACATCTAAAAATGATGAAAATGATATTTTTAGTACATTTCTATGTAAAATATGTAATTTTAGAATTTTCATAAAAATTTGAGCATTTATTGAATTTAATATGAATTTTCTAAGCTTAAAATATATAATATATATATTTATAATTCGAAAAAAATTAAAAATTTATTTTTAGAAATTATTTTTGATGAAAAATATTACATTTGTTCAGATTTATATCTAAATTAATTATTTTGGTATTAAAAGTTAATTTTTTCAAGTTTAGGCGATTTTATCAGTACCGACTAATCTAATTGCAGGTAAAATTTACACTGGAAAATGTTGGGACAGCTGCTATCCCACGTTTCTGATCTACCAAGAGGTGATTCACCACCTACTTATATATGTGTCCCTAATTTTCAATTAAACATAAACCAAAAATTGTATTTTTGACATCATGGATGATCTCATCAATGGACACCTAAGCCCATTTTTTTCCCTATAAATAGCCAAGAATTTGAACTAAACTCCTCACTTCACTTCTCCTAAAAACTTCTGTAAGACTCCATAGAAAACCTCTCTATCTTTAGAAAATTTTCTTTTACTTTGTTTTTATGCTAAAATTCTACTAGTTTTCCAATAACTAGTAAAAATCCTCTTCCTAGGAGCTCTGCACCAACAACTTCACCAACACTTTGAGGTAATGGGGGGAGTGGGGCTGGTTATAAATTTCAATTACTTTGCATGTTAGTAGAAAGGGTTTTTCCCGTAAGCCTGTTTAGGCTTTAGTTTTATTATTAATATTATTGTTATATTGTTTAATGTTAAACTTTAATTTTTGCTAAGCTATTATTTTGCCCAAATTTAAATTATTAAATTATACCAGGCTGTTACTCTGTTCAATTTTAGAAAATTAAAATGCACTTGTCAAGCTGTTACTCTACTCTTTTTTAGAAAATTAAAATGCATTTGCTAAGATGTTACTCTGCTCAATTTTAGATAATTAAAATACTCTTATTAAGTAGTTATGCTGCTTAAATTTAGACAACTATAGTATAATTATTAAGTTGTTATACTCCTCGAATTCAAACAATTATAGTAGAATTACTAAGCTGTTATACTGCCCAAATTTTTTAAAAAAATATTTTTAGCTATTATGATAAATAATTAAATTATTAAATTATCAAATTTTAGTAATACTCAATTAGTTTAGCAAAAATAGTATAAGAAATAAACCATAAATCTCATAATATGAAACTAAAGATATAAATTATTTTATGAGCTATTTATGAATTTATTTTTAGAAAACTACTATAGAAATTTCAGTTTAAGTTTTTATCGTTTAGGTAAGGTCTAGACACACTAATAGACCATATGTAAAAATTTCATAAATTTTAAAGCTTATTTAGTACTTCTAATTGTGCTCTATAAGTGCTTGTGGACACATTTTTCTTAGAAATACTAAATTTCAAAAATTTTCGAAAAAATTCTAAAAATTCATGATAAAATTATAATTATTTTTCTAAGTTTAAAAATTATTTTTATGAAATTTTTTGACCATTCTATGATTTATTTCTTAATTATCAATCTTTATTTTAATTTGTATATCTTTATTTTTATTGAATTATTGCTTATGTGCTTTAATTTAAATGATGAATTATGTGAATGATATGTATGGATCAAATCTCTGTAATATAAGGCAGAGATATTAGTAGAAATTATACTGGTGCTCAAATACTTGTGACTAGAATGAACCTTTAGAAATTAATATATTAGTGAGTAATGTAAAGCAAGGGACATGCAGTGGCATGACACCCTATTAGGGAAGCTATAGTTTGGTACGCTGAGGAATGAAAGGCAGGGACCCATTTGGGGAGGTCTCGGGGGTAGGCATCGGGTGGTGAAAGTCCTAATAACCAGGGTAGCGCCCGTGAGCTAAGATATTCACCTGACCAAGCTCGATAACCCTAACAACTGCTCAGCATTCCCGGATTGGTTCAAGAGTATACCTCTATAAATGGACGTCCTGACTGATATTTGGTCTTCATTGATAATGAGGACTGTACCATGTGATGATGTTGATGAGGTATATGTACTCTCAGTCACTTCCCAGGTTCTGTTGAGAACTATTACTCACTTATGGGAAGTATGGATCCATACCAAGTCAAGGGTAGTGTAGTATAACTTAGAATAAACCTTAGGTTCCCTTCATTAATTGTATTTAAATTCTTACCATACATGTGAAAGTGATTTAGAACAAATCACCTCACCTTATTATTTTTGTTATGCATGTTCAATCGTGATTGTTAAAGATGACGACAATGCCTAATGTTGCTGAGGACGAGTCAGAGGATATTCCTCCAGATTTAAAGACCTAGTTTATAATATTTTCTTAAGAGATAGAGTAGATAAATACTGCTCTGTATAGGATCCTTTTTATGTATATATTGGGTTAGGTAGTACATGTTTTTTTGATGTACTTTTGTTTTCTCTTTGACTATTATGTATTACTCAAACCATGATGTATAGTTGGATATATATATATACATAAGCAGTTATTATCATTTCACTTCTATTTCTAAATTTTGTTTTGCTAGTATCAAAAAAAAAATTACTCACATTTTCATAAACTTAAAGTAATAATTAAATTAATATAAATTATATTTAGAATTAAAGGAGTGTTACAATTTACATAGTGTAATTTTACACTAACAATGTACATTAAAATTCTAGTTTAATTAGAACCTCATCAAAAATTGTCATATAAATCATAGAAAATGTTTTAATTAAATTTTCTCAATCAAACTAAATTTAAATTTTATCTTACAATTAATTTCAATCACTTTTTAAATCACACGTTAAGAAAATGTGGTGTTACACAAATATTTATCTTTTTCATTAAAAAAGATAGTGATTTATCTTTTTCCAGCAATAAGATGATTAAATAAAAGAATAATTCTATACTTTAAGTTTTTTTTTAAATTTTGATTTTTTTTTAACATTTTAAATAATAATAAAAACATGGAAATATCTTTAAGGTTTCAAATGATTTATCTTTTTCCTTTAAATGGTTTGTTATTGCATAGTTTTTCTGAAACTGCTCTTTCATTGCTCTCTACTATTCTACTCTTTGTTTCAATCGCAATGACATCTTCTATGAAATATAATTCAGTTTCATTTGTCTTTGTCATGAAGGAAAACTAGACCATCAAGGCAAGGTTAGTCCGACTTTGGTTGGTTCCAAAATTGAATTCAAATAAACTAAATAGCTATCGTTCTATGGAGTTGGTTTTAATGGAGGCAAATTTATTTTTGTGTTTTTTTTAATATATTGAATCGTTTTATATGTATATAAATATCATGATCTGTTCTTATCGTTTATTTTTTTGCAGGGATGTAAAATTCAAGCTTCTATTCCTAACGCTCTCATTTATTGGTTTCAAAATATTATGGATGAGGATTTGGTTTACTCTGTTCATTCATTCAATGTCACTTCAAATACCACGAATTTCAGACCAACCTCACATAAGTACAAGATCAACTTTCAATTAATATGGAATAAAGGTGGTTAAGGTTGATGATGGACCATTGGCTACAAATATGTATTCATTTGTTCCTATTAGTCAGATTTGTGGTGGTGGAATAAATTTTGAAGTTTTGATTGGTAAGTCCTAGAAATTAGATTGCATGTTCTCATTTTTTATCCTAATGTTTTAATCTCAATCTTATATTTCCCCTTAATATGATTTTTTAAAATGTAATCAAAATTCTAACAAGCTATGGAACTGAAAAGGAAAATGAAAAAAATGGCTTGAAGTCTAAAAGGAATATATATATATATATATATATATATATATATATATATATATATATATATATATATATATGTAAAGGAGACTTGAACAAATTTCTATCATAGATCAAAGTTTGAATATGATAATAGCTGTTGGATCTAATCAAAATTAATGGACATAAATGTATTTAATGAAAAATTTAATTGCTCCTATTAATACTATTTATTATTTTATTATACAATTTTGATAATCTTATGTTACAATATATATTTCAAAACTAAAAGCCAATAAAAAAAAGTTAGATATATAAATAATATAATAATAATAATATTTTTTCTTAAAACATAATAATAACATTAAATATTATAATATTATAAAAAGTTAGATATATTTTAAAACTAATGATTTTATAAATACATAGTTAAATTTAAAATGATTCATAATATTTTATTTTAATTAATAATTAAGGATATAAATTAAAAAATAAATTATTATGTATCTATATAAGTCTATTTTATTTTTTAATTTAGTTATTTAAAAATATATTTTTGAAACAATAATAATTAAAATAAAAATTTATAGATAAAAGTTAAACATATAAATGCTATAATAATAACATTAAATATTATATTATTAAAAAAGGTTATATATTTTTTAAACCTAATGATTTTATAAATATGTAGTTAAATTTAAAACAAAACCAAAAGATGATAAAAAAGTTAGATATATAAAAAGTATATTAATAACATTAAATATTATAATATTATAAAAGTTAGATATGTTTCAAAACTAATAATTTTATAAATATGTCATTAAATTTTATAAATATGTAAATACATATTGAAATTATATAATAATAATAATAATAATAATAATAATAATAATTTATCTCTTAGATTCTATCTTTTTAATTATTATTATGCATAAAATATATTATACAGGAACCAATCTATCTTATCTCTCTCTCTCTCTCTCTCTCTCTCTTTATATATATATATATATATATATATATATATATATATATTCTTGAAGTTAATGTAAAAGTTTGTATAATGGATGAAGTTTGAAACTTTACATAACTATTTGATCTAATTAAATTCAATAGATTTAATTATATTTAATAAAGAATTAAATTACTCACATTAATAATATTTATTATACATTTTTTATAACTACAATTTAATAATATATATTTCAAAACCAAAAAATGATAGAAAATGTTAGATATATAAATGAATTAAATTACTCACATACATTTTTTATAATTGTAAGTTAATAATATATATTTCAAAATCAAAAAATGATAGAAAAGATTAGATATATAAATACTATAATAATAACATTAAATATCATATTAATGTTTTTTCTCAAATTTGTTTATTTTTTAAATTAGTTACTTTAAAATATATTTCACAAACAATGATAACTAAAAGTAATAATTTTATAAATATATATTTAGTTTAAAATAAATCATAATACGTAATCATGCACATTCTTCAAATAATCAAAATTAAAATAATGAATTTTCTAAATATTTCAATGAAATCATGCCCTCTCATACAATTAAAACTTTTAAATTGTGAGGTAAATGCACTCTTTCCATTTCCACTTTCCATTCCAGCGCATTGTTTTTTTATTTTTGAAAATGAATATCAATGCATGTTTTCTAATTCTAGTTACTGTCTCTCCATTATAACCTAATATGAATAGCAATTATATCATGTCTTTTAGTCTCTACACTATATTCTGTATTAATAAAAACCTTTTCAGTTAGGTTTGATCTCTAAAATAAAAGGTGAAAGCTCTCACGCTCCATTTCTCCCTTTCATTAGCACACACATTAGCACACAGTTTCAGCCTTAATAGGACTTGGGGGTACAAGTGAATGGTTTTTGGTCATTTTGATTTTAAGTAATTTTCTTATTTTTGTTGTCTTCTGACCTTTCTTCCTATTTTCTTATTCTTTAATTGTGTTTATTGAAATGTTGCATTACTTATGATTCTGGTGAGTTATTTTTTTTCTTTCCATTGCAATTGTTGGGTTTGGTTTGTGTTCTATACATTAGTTTGTGTTTTTTTTTTAATTCTTAATTTTATTGAGAGTTTTTGTCATGTTGTTTGATATTGCTTTCTTGGGTGAATAGTTTATATCTTTTCTATTTATTTTTTCTTTTTTTCCTATTTTTGTTCATAAGATTTGTATATTTTTCACACAAAAAATCCATGAGGGTTGCTTTAATTTTTCTGAATGCTTTGCATTTTTGAATTTTATATGGTTGTGAAAAAATGATAGTAAATAAAAAATTCACCCAATTTTATATGTTTGCCAAAATGTTGCATTACTTTTGATTGTGGTGAGTTGTTTTTTTTTTCTTTCCATTGTAATTGTTGGGTTTGGTTTGTGTTCTATACATGAGTTTGGCTTGTGTTCTATACAGTAGTTTGTTTGTTTTTGTTTTAGTTGTTCATTTTATTGAGAGTTTTTGTCATGTTTTTTGAGATTGCTTTCTTGGGTGAATAGTTTTTATCTTTTCTATTTATTTTTCTTTTTCTTTTCCCTATTTTTGTTCATTAGATTCATATTTTTCATACAAAAAATCCATGAGGGTTGCTTTAATTTTTCTGAATGCTTTGTGTTTTTAAATTTTAAGTGGTCGTGAAAAAATGACATTAAATAAAAAATTCACCCAATTAAAGAAATGATAAAGGATAATCATATTAGAAGAGAAAGACTTATAATATCTGGCAAAGTATTTTTTCCTTTTATCTTTAAAAAGCTCTATATATTTATCATGAATAAGTTGTTACACTTATTTTTGGTTACAAGTTATGTTACAATTTAATTGTATTAATAATATTAGATGTTACACTTTTTTTTATAAAATTCATTTTTATTTCCTTTACCATTTACTAAGGTAATGTTATTAGAATCCTTAAAAAAGAAAAACTATTTTACTTTTCATGCATATGACCTGTTTGCGTAAATGTCTAGCTTGAGTCTCAACATGTGTTATTATTAGTGTAGCAATTTTTGAGATTTATTTATACAAGAATAAAGAGACAATATTAATGAGAAAATACGTGCATTATAAGAACTCATACCAAATTACAATAAGGTTGACCCTTCCTAAACCCTTTTATGTTGAAAATATATATTTTTATAAAAAAATTTCCACTCAAAACTATGGACGTACATTGAAAAGGCACATATGTTAACTCCAAGGTGTGTAGTATAATTTTTTATTCATTTTTAAGTTTAGATAGTGCTAACAAAACACAAAATTAGATATTTTTTTTCATGTTAGTTCTCTTCTTAATGATTCGAGGAAGTGGTTTATATCATTGCACAACCTTATTTCATTTATCAACACTCTTTTTTTTTCTAACAATTTAAAGTTATTTTCTTGGTGTTGATTCATTACTTTTATGCTTAATTCAAATATGAAATATAACCTTTATTTTTGTTACAATTTTTTTAGGTTGTAATCGAATCAAGAATAATTATGTAACAATGAGTAAAGAATAAGATTTTGGCAGTTCTATATATATATATATATAAGATAAATTTATCCCAACTTTTAATCTTTATTCAATTAATTATTAATGATAAACATGTTTATGTTTGTGCAAGCAAAAACATTATCCAATTAGTGAAATTTTTTTACATAATCAAACTTTTTACTTTGATTTTACTAGATACTATGAATAGTGAAAGTTTTCATATTATCGTAGTAAAAGGTTCACACAAATTCAACTCAATTTGTATGAATTTTATATCATTTTACGTACTATTTTTTGTACTGTTCACATCAACCATAAATTTAATTTAAATAAAATCTAAAAATTATTGACTTAATTTTATATATTCAATTAAAAAATAGAAAGAAAAATCATGATAACTAATATATGATATACCAAATTTGACTTTTGAAATATCCTAATTTCATAAAATATTATTTTCTTTTGTAAAATTGTTTTTATGACTAAAGTTAAATATGATAAATATAGAAAAATATATTTTGTTTCATATTAAAAACCGTCAATTATAATAATAATGATAATAATAAATATAGGTTTTTCATGTTTGTAACAGCCAAATATAAAATTAATTTTAATTAAAAATCATAATGACTTATTATGATATTAAATATAGATATTGTTATAATAATAACAATAATAATAACTATTCTAATTAAAAATAATCAATTAACAAAATAACAATTTATTGTTAACATCAAACATAAATTTAATTTGAATAAAATCTAAAAAGAATATTTACTCAATTTTATATGTCAATTAAAAAGATACCAAAAAAAAATATTAGATGGTTTACAAATTTTAACTTTTGCAATGCTTTGAATTAATAAGATATTATTTTTTTTAAAATTAGTTTATAAATTTGAAGTTAAATTTCAGTATTAATGTATATGAAATTTTACAAACCCGTGCGTTAGTTATATTGTATTAGAGGCTGATGGGGTATTGTTTTTGCTAACTATATATTCTTTTAATTAATTCTATTTTTTATATACTTTTATTTCTTATGTTTTTTTTTTTGTAATAACTATAAAATAAATTGCACTCTATTTGAACCACATGTAGATAGGTTCAATGCATTTCTTGGTTATGGGGACATAGAAAATGTCGTTGTTATCCTTTAGATTACAAAAGTTAGGACTTTTCAAGGTTAAATTTTATTCATATGTACATGTATCCTACCTTCATTTTGGAGATGCTCTTAACAATGAGTCACAATGTGAAGAAAAGGAAGAAATTGATTTGTCCAAGGATTCTAGGGACTTCCTTGATTTGAAGAGAGGTTATTCTGAAAAGGTAAACAATGAAGACAATGAAGTTGAAATGAAGAAACTGAAAAATGTGGTAATTATTTATTTATTCTTATTTTCTCTTGAAAGATTCAAATAAATGTACTTACTTGGGTATTTATTTTATTTTATTTGACAAAATTTTATTTCAAAAAGCTTATGTTCATTTAGGGAAAAAATTCTTCCATTTGATGATTATATTGCTCAAGTTTTTAATATTAAAATTAGCTATTTTGTTAGATATAAATTTGCATCTCTTGGAACTGTTGATTCCATTAAAAAAACATGGCATGCATTTTCTAATCAATTGTTTAATCTTCTACTATATGTTTTTGTAAACAAAAAAATGAATTATGGCAACCCCAAACTCAATGAAACCTTTCTCATTAGATTGAATGATTTTTTGAACTTAAACAACACTAGATGTCCAAATTTGGAGATGCTGTTGCCAATGAGTCACAATGTGAAGAAAAGGAAGAAATTGATTTGTCCAAGGATTTTGAGGACTTCCCTTATTTGAAGAGAGATTATTTGAAGAGGCAAACAATGAAGACAATGAAGTTGCAATGAAAAAACTGAAAAAGATTATCAAAGTTGAAAAAGATTTAGATGTTCCTTGTAATTTTCTTTGGTTTATTGTTTTTGTGATACTCATTGTGGTTAGGTTGATTTCTGTTTTTCTATTTATGAACTTTTTTTGTTGCAAGGTTATTTGTTTTGATTGTCTCTCTCATACATGTTTTCCACTTTGATTTTTTATGACATTAAGTTCTCAATCCATTTATCTTCAATTTATATTATCTATTTATGTTTTTTTATCTGTAAATCAATATATATATGTGTCTTCTATTATGCCAAAACAAAATAAACATTTGTATTAAAAAATGTGATTGGCAAAAAAAAATAAAAATAAAGAACCATGTAATTTTAAATTTTATCACAACATCTATTCAAGCACAATATTTTAGTAAAGCATATGGCTTGCTTTTGGGTCCATTAGTCCATCTTGCTGTTATTTATTTTTTGTGAATGGGGCCAAAGCCCAAAAATAATATGTAAGCTGTAACACTCATTCATATTAATTTAGTTATTAAGTTTAAGTAAATGAAAATGCGTGTAATTTTTTTTTTCATTTTTAAAAGAAATTCCAAACTTATCAAAATTTGGAAATGGTAGTAAACGATGAAAGATATATATATATATATATCATAATACTGTACATCATGGTTTGAGTAATACATGACAGTCAGAAAACAAAAGTACATCGAAAGAAATATATTACCTAGCCCACTATATACATCAAAAAGATCCTATACAGAGCAGTATTTATCTACCTTATCCCTTATACAAGAAGAAAATACTATAGGTCTTCAGGTCCTCCCCCGTTGAGATGTTCTCTATCTTGTACTCAACATCACGGAGCGTTAATGTAGTCTTCAATAATCACGACCAATCATACACAAAGAAAATAATGGAGTGAGGTGTTTTATTCTAAAATTACTTTTACATGTATGGTAGGAAATCTATCATAAACCAAAGATAAAAGACAATTGACAACACAAAGAATCCTAAGGTTCGTTCTAAGTTGTATTGGACTACCCTTGACTAGGTATGGATCCATACTTCCCATTAGTGGGTAATAGTTCTTAACAGAACCTGGGAAGTGACTAGGAGTACATATACCTCTCTCAACACCATCACATGGTACAGTCCTTGTCATCATTGAGGAACAAAATAACAATTTAGGATATCCATTTATAGAGGTATACTTTCAAACCAATCCTGGAATGCTCAGCAGTTGTCGGGGTTATCGAATTTGGTCAGGTGAATATCCTGACTCAAGGGCGCTACCTTGGCCATTGGGACCTTCACCACTCGATGCCTACCCCCAAGACATCCGCAAATGGGTCCTTGCCTTTCATTCCTCAGCGTACCAAACTGTGGCTTCTCTAGTAGGGTGCCATGCCACTACATGTCACTTGCTTTACATTACTCACTAATTTATCACTTCCTAATTTCTCAAACAGAGGTTTCCCTTGTCTCATTTAATTTGAGCACCAGTATAATCAACATTTCTGCCTTATTTTGCAGAAATTGCACTATACCAAAATTTTAACAGAATAACGATATAATAATTATAGTATAATTACTAAAATTTTGGCAGAATAACAATTAAATAAATGTATTTTGATTTTCTAAATTTGAGCAGAGTAACAGCTTGGTAAATGTATTTTTATTTTCTAAAATTGAACAAAGTAACAGCTTAGCAAGTAAAATTTAATAATTTAAATTTGAGCAGAGTAACAATTTAATAATTATGATTTAATAATTTAAATTTAGGCAGAGTAACAACTTAGTAAAAATTAAAGTTTAACTTTAAACAATAATAACAATACTAAAATTTATGCCTAAACGGGTTTAGGGAAAACCCTTCCTACCAACATGCAAAGTGACAGTAATTTAGAACCAACCTCACTCCCCCCATTAACTCTAAGATAATTGATGGAGAGGATGAAATTGTTGATGCAGAGCTCCTAGAAAGAGAACTTTACTAGTTGTTGGAAAACTAGTAAAATTTTAACATAAAAACAAAATAAAAGAAAATTTTTTTTAGAGAGAGAAGCTCTCTAAGAATTTGGTAGTTTGAGAGAGAGAGAGGTGCTGAAAATGGTCCAAGACCATGGGTATTTATAGAGGGGAAGAAGGGGGTTAGGTGTCCCTTAGATGATGTAAGCAATGATGCAATAAAACTTATTTTTAAGTTTTTTTAATTAATTTTAGGGACACATACCCCAAATAGGTGGTGAATCACCTATTTTAGGGTTGGGGACATGCTCCACCAGCTGTCCCAAGCCTCCATGTGTCAAATTTTATCTGTAGGTAAATTAACCGGTATCAATAAAAACACCTAAACTTGAAAAATTAGCTTTTAATATCAAAATAATTCATTTAATTCAAAAAGGACAAATAAATTATTCTTTATCAAAAATAAATTTCTAATAATAAATTTTATTTTTATTAATTTATTTCAAATTATATGTATTTATTTTGTATTTTTAAGCTAGAAAATTCATAGAAAATCCATTTTAATTCAATAAATACCAAAATTTTTATCAAAATTATAAAATTAAATATTTTACCCATAATTAAACTAAAATTACCATTTTCACCCTTTTGAATGTCAAACTAGTACTGGCTGACTTATTAGACATGTAGGGGCATTTTGGTTATTTTACACAGAAATTTCAGAAAATTTTCAAAAATTCCCAAAATTATATTTTAATATATGTGACATAATTCCAAGCTCAAATTGACATTTTAATGTCAATTGAATCTTTTCCTCATGTCAGTTCTTAATGTTGAGGAATAGGGACAAAATTGTTATTTTCTAATTTCTCCGGGTTCTGGCTTGAAAAAATTATTAAAAATCACGATTAAATAGCTCTTGAAATTTTGAGTAAAATGGTGGGAGTCAGAATTTCAAAATTCCTTTCTAATTTTTCAGAATTGTATTGCCAAATATTATAAAAAAAATAATGGAAGAATTGAAATAGGATTATTATATTTTTCACTACTTTTCTCTTAAAATAAAGTTTTTATAATGAGAGATACTTAATATAAAATTTTCAAAATATTTTGGGGTCAAAAAGTATCCGGTTGGTTCCCATAGTCAACTAGGGGTATTTTTGTCATTTTACAAAAATTATCTCAATAAATTCTAGAAAAATTTCTAAAATTATTATTAATTGTTCTAAATACATTGATGACTTAAAAATAATTTTTAAACATACAGAATAATTTAATATATAAAAGTTGGGGTGTTACATAAGTTATGTCCATTTTTTAATGTCATATCAGTGTGAGTTGGCATAGTAATTATGAAACTATTACCTCAATCTTTAGGAAATTGAGAAAATGAGTTTATCTTGTGCGAGTAAAGCAAGAGAATTTATCCAGTACCATGAAAAATGGAAGGATTTGGATACCCTTGGAACGTGAACTAATAGCTATTCCAATGACTTATGTTTAAATGATGTCATGTCATGTTTTCATTTTGTAACACCACTTTTTTAACATTTTAATGCCTCCTTGTAACACTAATGCAAAAAGTAGTTTTTAAAACAAGCTTTTAAATCGATTTTTCATGCACTAATCTAAATAAAAAACACGGTGGCTCTTTCATAAATAAGTGCAACTATTTTAAATTGGGTGCCCACAAACCAATTTAAAAACTTGTTTTTTAAATCGATTATTTGTGTAACCAATTTAAAAAGAAAGTTTTTAAATTGGTTAACAAATAACCAATTTAAAAACAAGTTTTTAAATCGGTTACATAAGTAATTGAGTTAAAATCTTGAGCCTTCTCTGACATTTTTAAATCCCGCTCCCTCCTCCTTATTGTGTAGTGCATAATAACCTATAGATCCACTTTCTTTCTCTCTCTAAAAAATGTGTGGGGTCTTTGCTATCTCTCTCAAAAGGTAGTGCCTTCGTCACCTACTCCTAATGGGAGTCTTGCACAAGCCCCAAACATTTTTTGTAAATCCCAAACACTCACTCTCATCATCGACATGCTCACCAACCCCACGTCGCGCAGCTCTACCTTAAATCGCCACCTTGCCCTTGAAATCCCACCACCCTACACAATTGAAGGGGACCGCAATGAGTAAATCTTGAAATCCCCTTCCGCTAGAAGCTCATCTCCCTACGCATCGAGCTGTGGTTCCATGATGAGTTGAAATTTAAGGTTCACTTCTTCGAGCTGAGATTCCACAAGAGGCACGTTAAGGCTCTATTGGAGTACCTGCCGCACATGATGGAGTTGGCGGAGGAGATGCATCAGCAGAGGAAGACATTGAGGCTCTTTAAGCTGAAGGACAGGAGGATGCGAATGAGAAAGAGTGATATGTGGCAGTGCATAAATCTGGCTAGGTTTGAGAGGCTGGCCATGGATTTGAGGGTGAAAGAGTTGATAATGGGGGATTTGGATAGGTTTTTGGAGAGGGTTTGTATAAAAGTGTGTTGGGAAGGTGTGGAGTTCTCTTGATTGTTGCGCATTTTGTCGATTAGGCTATGAATTTGGTTGTCTTGATTGTTTATTTTACAAAGTAATTTAGATCAGTTATGTACATAATCGATTTAAAAATGGTCAACTTTTTAAATCGTTTCTACTAACAACCGAGTTAAAAATTAAGACTTGTTTATATTGATTCAAAATTTGATGTAAAAAGTCCCCACTATTTATATCGATTGTATCTAAAATGGTTCATGAACTAATTTAAAAAGTTCTTTCTGCAGTAGTGTAACATGAGCTGATCATGATCAAATTACTGTTATTATCCTTTATGTCTCACCTTCAATATTTTCACATTACGTTACTAATCTACTATTTTTATTTTGATATTTACAGTTTGCATGATTATACAATGAAACTAAATATCTTTTCAAATATTATTAATATTATTCATCGTATTATTATTATTTTTTTGGTACATATATTATTTTTATCATTATTCAACCTAACCATTAATTATTATTATAAATACAATCTTATGTTTATTATAGGTAAATTTTATTAATTAAATATTATATATTATTTTTTACATTTTGAAAAAATAATTTTTATCCTTTAAAATTATATATTATAATATATTATATATTTTCACAACCCACACAAACAAATACTTTATCCCGTATGTTACACGGTTTAACATACTAGTTTAATTAAAAAGAAATCTTAATTAACTAAACTTTCTAAATAAGTTTAAGCAAAATAAATAAATAAATATAATAACCAGAAGAAAAGTTCAATACTTCAATTGATCTAATGGCATTGACTTGCTGATTCCCAACGAAGAACGGTACTAGGCTAATACAACACAAGTCGTCCAAGTTTGTGCCGTTTCATGATTGAAGGCGGCGTTAGCCTGAAACTCTGTATTAGGCAACTCAATCTGTTCCCCATATATTACGCCTAAATTTATGACACATATTTTAACATTGATGGCTACCATCATATTCAGCTTGGAACGTTTCTCCACATAAAAGCAAATTAGTTTGGAATAATCCGTTAAATCCTAAAAAAATAATCAAATATTGTTTCAGTTTAGTTTATCTATTCCGAAAAACTAACATGATGTGACATGTTTAGCGGATAACCTTATCTCTTAAGTATGTAGTCAGGAAGTTTAATTTATGGGTGTTTGTATGAAAAAATATCTGTTGAGAGAGGTCAGTTTCTTAAATAGATCTTAGCATCTTGAGAATGTAGTTCTTAGCTTTTAGCTAGAGGATATCCTGGATTCACAATAAATAAATAAATCTATTTCTAAAAAATTTAAGATTTAAATATATTTTTAATCTTTAAAAATATACTATTTATTTTTTAGTTTTTATAAAAAATTGTTTATATTCACTTTATTTATTTAATAAAATCAATGTGATTTTGATCCCTTATTAATTATTAACAATTACAAGATTTTTTTTTTAATTTTAAAGGCTGAAAAACCGTTAAATTTTTAGAGATTAAAAATATATTTTAATCAAAATTTAATTATTTTTAGCTCGTCTATTGTGATTGTGATTTAAAACTTAATAATTCATTATGGGAACAAATTAACTCTAATTATTTCTCAATTATTCTCTTTAGCTAATGATTATATGAACTAATAAAATTAAATTTCCTCTTTAATTTTATTTAATTTTTGCTTATATAAACAAGGTTAAGTTATTTTATCTAAAAGGGATGATTATCCAATCTAAACTAAATCCTATCTCTATTTTTAAAAATAATATATATATATATATACATAATGATTTAAAGGTTGATTTAATTAAACAAATTTATAAATTCGCGCCATTTTATTTTTATTAATTATGTCAAATTGGATTTTTTCTTTAAAAGCAGAACAGATAATGATCACCTTCCCCAAGACTTTACCATAAAACACGTAATAGTATTTATCTTGCGGGTTCTTCTGAGCATGACTTGATATCATTTTTTTTTTTATAATCGAACAATTAGTTTACTGATTTAATTAACCAAAGTTAAACTGGAGTTGGTAATAATAAAATTTATTTTTAATATTAAATAGTATATTAAGCAATAAACTAATATAAAATTATATCATATGAAATTTTAAATTAGTATGACAGGATCATATTAAATGTCCTACAGGATGAAAAATTCATAATAAACAGTAAAATAATGACAATCTATATGTAGATATCCAATAGATGAATTTTTATTTATTTAAAGAGTATTTTGAATAAAATAAAAAAAATTAACAAAAGAATTTTTTAAATGACGGATTCAAACCCATTTTTTCGCACCGGTTCTTACCTGATAATATTTACCGCCACCAGTTGCAGTCGGTTCTTCATTGATTTTCTAGTCTATCAATTTTCTTGCTTGTCCGAATCAATACCTTAGCTGGTTTTCTATTCAACCGATCAATCGGACTGATTTGATATGATTTTAACAACTATATATGGTTTGATATCTATTCTTATATAAATCTGAATACTTAGCTATCATTTAATAGAGGAAATTACATTCCCCTTTCCTTACGGATATAAATATTACATTGCCCTCCTTTTTTATATTCAAAATTATACTTTTCTTTCCTTACAGATTCGAATATGACACTTTACTCTTATATTAAATTTTCCATTAAAGTTCTAATGACTTCCACTTTAAAAAATTATTATTAAAACATCTTTTACACTACATCCTCTTAAAGATGTAAATATTACACCGCTCCTCCCATGTGATAAAATACACACCCTCAATGCGAATATATTATACTTTATTGTTTAAAAAATAAAATTTATATATATATATATAATTTTAAAAATAAAATTTTTAAAATCTTATAATGAATATTCTTTAGTAATATAAGTTAAGGACCCATTTGGTAGCCAGGATATGATAGCATAGGATAGGATAATTATCCTATTCTGTTGTAATTCGTTGTTTGTTACACCAACAGGATATGATAACGTTATCTTATCCTTTATCCTATTCTGTTGCTCTAGTGTATTTCTTATTCTGAGGGGGGAGCTGGGTTAAGAAACAATAGGATAAGCTCCCCTCTCTCTCCATCCATCCATCCATCTATCCATTTATATATATAGATATAAATATAACATTATTATGAAAAATATATATAATATTTATATATATTTTATGATGATATATATTATAATATAATAATAATAATAATAACAAAATATTTATAATATATAGTAATATTTTATAACTTAATACATATTATTATATATTATGTTTATTATATATATATTTTATAATTTTAAGAAAAGTAACTACATAAATAAAAAATAATATTGATACTTTAGTTAAAATTATATTTTTTCGTAAAAAATAAAAATTACATTAAAAGTTACTTTCTAGAAAATTATATGTAATTTTAACAAAATAGTAATTTATCATCTGAACATGTTTATATTTTATTCTATCAACCAAACATTAGATAATATTATAGTTTATCTTACTCTTATCATATCCTGTTTTTATTCTACTATTATATCTTATCTTATTCTATCATATCCGCCAAACGGGTCCCAAATAGACTAAATTATATATTTAAACATATGAGGAGAGGGATAGTGTAATGCTTGCTTCTCTTAAGGGAGAAAAAATATAATTTATTTTACATTTTAACATAAGAAGGGAGGGTAGTATAACACTTCCATCTCTCAAGGAAAGGGAATGTAATTTATTTTAATGGTGTTAAGTTAAATAGACTAAATTGTATATTTTAACATAAGAGGGGAACGCAGTGTAATACTCTCATCTCTCAGGGAAGGAGAGTATAATTTACTCTATTTAATAAGAGTATTTTAAGATTTTTTTAAATGAGATTGTTTTTAGGAGTTGTTATCACTCTCATTGAGCCACATGTCTCATCCTAGTCTCATATATTGAAGAATTTAATTTAATTTTTAATTTTATTAGTATTTTAATTGTGCAATGTACAAAATAAATTTTTATTTATATAAATTAAATTTATAATAAATAAATACTTTTGAATATAAATTATATTATAATTAAAATTTACAATAAATAAATATTTTTTAACATACAAATTATATTTTAAATTTATGATAAATAATTTATATTGTGATACAATGTTATTTTAAATATTAAGAATTTTTTTAAAGAAATTAAAATTCAATTTAGAACTAAAGATGAAAATAATTGATTGAAAGAGGTTAAAAAAATTACTAAAAATATTTTTCTTAAAGAAAAATTCCTAAAAATGCTCTCTTTAAAGAATAACTCCTAAAAATTTCTCATTCAAGATAGTTATTTTTGTTTATATATATAGATGATTCTTTTCAAATATATTTCTTTCTTGACTATCTCAAACCACTCTCCTTTTATCTTTTACATGTATACTTGATTTTCTTAACTAATTATCTCTTTTAATTTATCCTTTCATCCTTATTTTTAAATTAAATTTTAATATTTTTACAAAAATATCAATAATTAAAAATAACATTCTATCGCAATATAAATTATTTATCATAAATCTAAAATATAATTTATATATTTAAAATATTTTTTATTACGAATTTCCATTATAATATAATTTATATATTTAAAAATATTTATTTATTATGAACTTTAGTTATATGAAAATTAAACATTTGTCCTATACAGGACACATACAAAAATACTAGCTACTATTTTAATTAGGAAAAAGATTGGTGGACATCATTCTCTACTATACATATAGAGAGAGAAAAAAAAGTGTAAGGAAAACAGATAATATGATGTGATTACAAAAAGAGAAAAAAGGTCATGCAGTTACAACAATGTAAAGTAGTTTTACACTATCATTCAATCACAACCACTATTTATTATGAGTTTGTTGACTTTTATAATAAATATTTTAATTAACGGTAATTTCTGATTGGTTGACAGTATAAAAATTTTTACACTGACAGTATATGATCATTAAACTCTTAAAAAAATAAATAAAAAATATTAATGAAATGTATGATATATAAAGATGCAAACATATCCAGTGAACTTCAAACTAGAGAATGTGCGAAGTTACATGATTCTTACTTTTCCTCCCGCAGACATATGCAAACAATTTCTTGCCCACAATGTACGGTACCTCATAACCCAACATTTTGTGTATACATGCCTTCCTGCCAAGGGTGCTTGCTTCGGTGCCTTTCTAAATTGATGGATTTCGGTGCCTTTTAAAATACTTTTATTATTTTAAAAAACTTGAAAGGACATTATATAAAATTAAAAAAATTAAACCTATATCTGCAAAAATTCTTAAATTTGATGAAACTTCTTCTTAAGAATGTAACAGACTTAACTTTATTACGTAATTGACTGCAAAAAATTTGAACGTGAAAACACTAACAAAGCATTGCAGCTTTCAACTCCCATCCGTCGCATCGGAGGCCAAGAGGTACCAATCTGAGTCTAGATTTTGAGTCCCTGAATTTTAGTTTCGCGTAGGGGGATTTTAAGTGCAGAAGAAACACATGTCGGTCTCTAGAAATTAATTGTTCATAAACTAATGTCTCTTCCAATAATCCAATACAGGGAAATAAAATCTCGTAGGTGTAAGCAAGAATTTGTTCACTCGTATATATTATTTACATGAAAAATTAATTAGACTAGTACAGCGTGTTATTGCTAACATTCTTTTGATAGGTGCAGTAAAAAGAAAAAAAGATGGAATTTTGTGGGTTTTGAACAAAACATTTAAATTTAAATAAAATATTAAAATGAAAAATAAAAAATAAAAAATTGTTATATATATACGTGGCAATATATTATTAGTTTATTAGAGACCCTTCAAATTGTGACTGTATTATAGAATTTGCCTCCTGGCAACACCTATAAATAGGTACCCTCTCCACATTCCTTGAACCAAACCAACAAGCTAACAACAGTCAAGCACTTCAAGTCATAGAAATTAACATGGCATCCCTCAAACAAGTTTCACCCCTATTACTATTCCCTCTATTGCTCATTTCCCTCTTCAAGTCCTCCCACGCTGCAGGAATCGCCGTCTACTGGGGTCAAAACGGCAACGAAGGCTCCTTGGCAGACGCATGCAACACTGGCAACTACCAGTATGTGAACATAGCATTCTTGTCCACATTTGGCAATGGCCAAACCCCCAAACTAAACCTCGCTGGCCACTGTGACCCTAGCTCCAACGGGTGCACCAAGTTCAGCGGTGAAATCAAGACATGCCAATCCAAAGGCATGAAAGTGCTTCTCTCCATTGGAGGTGCTAGTGGAAGCTACTCCCTCAGCTCAGCTGATGATGCCAAAAATGTTGCAAACTATCTCTGGAACAACTTCCTTGGAGGAAAATCAAGTTCACGTCCTTTGGGTACAAGAAATTAATGAATTAGCGACAAAATTTAATGATGAAAATTGTTTTTTTGTCATTATTATTGGCATTACAAAAATTTTAGTGACGAATTTTTAAAAATTACATATAAATTGTTTCGACACTAATATATGTTATTATTATTACTTTTTGTAGGTGATGCTGTCTTGGATGGCATAGACTTTGACATTGAGGCTGGTGGGGGTGCGCATTGGGATGAACTTGCAAAGGCCCTTAAAGGGTTCAGCTCACAGAAGAAGGTGTACTTGTCTGCAGCCCCTCAGTGTCCAATCCCAGATGCTCACTTGGACACAGCCATCAAAACTGGCCTGTTTGACTATGTGTGGGTTCAGTTCTACAACAACCCTCCATGCCAGTACTCTAGTGGAAACACTAATAACCTCATCAATTCATGGAACCGATGGACCTCAAGCCAGGCTAAACAATTGTTTTTGGGAGTGCCAGCTTCTACATCAGCTGCTGGTAGTGGTTTTATTCCTACTGATGTGTTAATCTCCCAGGTTCTTCCTAAAATCAAGGGGTCTTCCAAGTATGGTGGAGTCATGATTTGGGACAGATTCAATGATGGTAAAAGTGGATACAGTAAGGCTATTAAGGGTAGTGTCTAATCACTTTGAGGTTAAACGTTCTATAGTGTGTTTGGAATAAGTAGCACATCCAGTAGGCTTTGTTCCTACATATATAAAGTGCTGTATACGTGATCATTTTATTATATGTAATATGTCATAATAATAAAAGTAGATGACATTGAACTAATACGAGTACACGACTAGATAGAAAAAACTTTTTAGCTTTTTTTTTTTTTTTTTTTTTAATTTGTGGATGGAAAATACTTTCATTCAGTATTACACTAAAATAGTCTCTAAATTTATGAGTACCAATCAATTTAATTTTTAAAATTATAAAAAGTAATTTTAATATCTTAAATTATCAAATAATGGTCATCATTTTAGCTTCTAATGTTATCAAATAATAATAATTTAATTGTACCAAAAAATAATAATTTAATCTATTTTTATGAAATTATAAAAACAGATTAAAATGGCTAACCTTAGTAATTTAAAAAAAAAATATTTTTATAAATTTAAAAACTATTAAACTGATTGGTGTTCTAGAAACTAATTTGACCTATTACTATTCTTCATTCTATGCTTTTAACTCTTACGTTGCATCTGTGATAACAATTTACAACGTATTTATATCTTGACTTTTTGCTTTCCCTTCACCCTTTTTCTTTTTGCCATAAATTATGAACATTGATTTAGGTACCGCATAAAAAGATATATTAAGAAATATTTTATTTCAAAACATGGAAGTTTATGAAGGATTATTCAAAATTTATTGATCAGGAGAGGGATTATTGGATTTAATAAAGAGTTTAATAGTTATGTACTGTCAGTGTAAAAAACTTTACACTATCATTCAATCAGAAATCACCATTAGTATGACTTTTAAAATATTTATTATAAAAGTTAACAAACTTACAATAAATGATAGTTTGTAATTGGATGACAGTGTAAAACTACTTTACATTATCAGTGCATGACCATTAAACTCTTTACTAAATAAATAAAAATACTACTAATCAACAGTCACTTTATAAGAATAATTAGTCACTTGAAAATAATCAACAATTCATTTATAAATTTATTCAAATTTGTACTTTTATATTCAAAATTTTATTTATAATAAACCACAGGCGAAATAATTAGTAACTCAATAACTAACGATGAAATTATTCATTAATTTTTTATTTTTTATTTTTTATTTTTAGCTGATATTTAGCCGGCCACTCTGAAGATAATCAGCCATTTAAATATAAGTAATAGCAATTCAAACATTTTCATTATATTTCTTTAATTTATATATTTTATACTTTATTTACCAATGGTAACCACCTGCTGCGACTGCGAGTTAATTAATTATTTAATAATAAATAATAATAATTAATAATGTTATGAATATTGATTGTGTGATTGTCCATATTCATTATATATTATGTCTATTTAATTTCTCCTTAATACTATTAAACTATTTGTAACCGTTTAGTTACAATTTGTATCTATAAATAGGCTACTCCATTTCTGGGAATAACACAAGAATTTTACATTCTCTCTATTATCTTGCATTCTTTCTTCTCTATAATCTTTGTTCTTGAGTTGCTTTTATAACACGTTATCAGCACCATTATTAGTGTTTGTGAAACCTTAAAAATATCTCTTAAGGCTTGATTTTCTTCATCTAAGCATCAAAGATATTTTCTTCATTCAAGCATCAAAGAGGTATGTATCTCTTACAATGCCTATATATTGTTTTTGTGTATTAGGAACCTTAAACAATGGTGTGAATCATTTCTTTTTTGTTGGTACATATTTGTTTGCTTTGAATGAGATATTGAATTAAAATACATTTAGCAATATGTTCCTGTAGTAGCAATATATATAAAAAGAGCTTTTGATGAAAATTTATGATGCCAATCATATTGGTATTGGTCCATTCCCAAAAGTGAATATGTAATACTTCATTCCCAGAAGTAAATGTAGCAACATATGATAATTATAGTTATGGGCAAATTCATGATTGTAGCAATAGTCGTGATAATTGTCGTGGACATGGTCATGAAAGAAATTTCAAAGATTTTTTTTTCCATATTAACATGTGTCATTATATTAAATATTTCTTTTATTATATTGAATTGTTATAGTAATTTATTGTTTATATGTTTAAGCTTATGTTGAATATGTTAAATTGATATAATATAATAATTTAAGGTGATACTACATTTAATTTATTTTGTAATAGTAATTCATTGTTATTTTATTAGTTAGTATAAGTTAATTAAACATTTACATTGTTAATAATACATTTGATTACTAGTGCATTTAATGCATATTGATTATGAAAAGTGGTTTATAATGAATATTGATTAGATATAATGCATGGCAATAAATCAATTATTGTGCCCAGTTTTTGTAATAATAATTGTTATAATTTAAAGAACCACAATATATTGTTATGTTAATATATTATAATTGTCATTGAACAATTTGAAAAAAGAAAAATAATTAGTGACAAGATATAAATGTTAAACTTAAAACAAAAATAGGAGTCCTCTTTGTTATGAATATGTTATATTAAATATTGTTTTCAATTAATATATGTTTAGATTTAATTAAGCAATTAACTTAATATCAATTCATATAAATTTATTATTGTTATAATTGTTTCCTGAAACTCTCTATTGATATTTTATCTATATATTGTTAAAAAGAATAATGTAAAATATTGATTATTATAAATAAAGGTGAAGGACATGTGTCATTATGAGTAATCAATATTATTAAAAATTATTTTTATCACTTTGATAATATTCATGGTCGTTATGAATCAATAGAGCTGACAATGTAATTGTTTACATTACATATTTAATTACTTTAGTAGCTTGCAATTATTGAAAATTGTCTAATCATTGTGATAGTATCATATATAAAAAAAGGGTTTAATGTTTACATCATTATTAATTTTATTAATTTAGATATTATATGATTTTATTATATTTTTAAGATAGCAATGAATATATCAAACATTTTAAAATTCAAATTTGAAACTCTTGATGTTATAGAAAGAATTACTTGAGTATTAGATGTTAAAATTCATCTAGATACAATGAGTCTTGAAGATACCATCACTGAAGGAAAATCCTAAGAATACTCTTTCTCATTAGAAGTGGAAAAGTAATGTAAAAAGTGATAAGTAAAAAGGAAAAAGACAAAGTAACAAGCATGAGGAAAACATATGCTATTGTTATAGTGACAAAGACCATTGGTCACGTACTTGTCGTACATCAAGACATCTTATCAAAATTTACCAAAATTATTACTCTGTCAAATATAACTTTATATTTTTAAATAGTAATTTCTTGTAGTGGTTATTTATACTTCTTATTTTTATTTATTTATTTATTTGTTCATTCATTCATTCATTTTGTTAATGAAGAATGAATGTTGGGACTATCATCAATAAGGAAGATGTGTCTCGCTAATAGTGCAACGATTTACACAATTCTTAAGAATAAAAAGTTTTTCTCTTATTTAGTAATGCAAGAAGTCAATGTTAGTATTATATTTGGTACTACAAATATAATTGAAGGCTCTAGAAGAACTAATATATTGTTAGTAGGAGGAACAAAGTAACGCATTAACAATGCATTATATTCTTGTAAGTCTCACAGAAACTTATTAAGTTTCAAGGATATTCGTTAAAATGGATACCATATTGAAATAAACAATGAAGGAAATATGCAATATCTTTATATTATGAGACTTGAATAAAAAATGTGTATTGGAAAAATTACCTACTTTTTCCTATGATTTGTACTATACATATATTAGTACAATTGAAACACTTAATGTCGTAAACCAAAAGCTTACTAATCAAAATAAATTTTTTGTTTGGCATGACCGGTTGAGTCATTCCAAGTCTATTATGAAGTGAAAAATAATTGAAAATTCATGTGGACACCCATTGAAGATCTATGAAATTCTTCAATCTAATAATTTATCATGTATTGCTTATTCCCAAGGGAAATTGATAATTGACCATCATCAAAAAAAAAAAAATTGGAATTGAATGTCTCATGTTTTTAGAACTAATACAAGGTGATATTTGCAAACCAATACACCCACCATGTGGACTATTTATATATATTTTTATTTTAATTGATCAATCAACTAGATGGCCACATGATTGTTTGTTGTCAACTCACAACCAGACATTTGCGAGATTGCTAGCTCAACTAATATGACTTAGAGCTCATTTTCCCAATTATCTAATTAAGAAAATCTATATTGATAATACTGGTAAATTTACATCTCATGCTTTTAATGAGTATTGTATGTTTATTGGAATTGATATTGAATAGTAGCACATGTTCATATACAAAATGGACTTACAGACTGATTTATTAAGCATCCAGAATTGATTGCAAGACCATTATACATGAGATCAAAACTTCCAATGTATACTTGGGGACATGCAATCTTGCATGCTACAATATTAATTTGCATCAGGCCAACAAGTTATCACAAATTTTCCCCTTTGAAATTAATTTTGGTCAACAACCTAATATTTTTCATTCAAGAATCTTTGGGGGTGCTGTATATGTTCCAATTGCCCCACCACAACAACTAAGATGGGATCTTAAAGAAGGTTGATATATGTTAGGTATGAATCTCCATCTATTATAAAATTTCTTGAACCATCAATAGGAGATTTATTTACGGCTTGGTTTACCGATTATCATTTTGATAAATTAGTTTTCCCAAAATTAGGGGGAGAGAATAAGCAATTGGAAAATGATATTAGTTGGAATTAATTATCATTATCTCATATTGATCCTCATACAAAATAATGTGAATTGAAAGTTCAAAAGAATATCCATTTACAAAGCTTAGCCAACCAGTTAATAGATGTATTCACTGACCCAAAAAGGGTGACTAAGTCATATATACCAGCTGCTAATGCTCCAATAAGAATTGATGTCCCAGTTGGACAATCTAATATTGCAGTCTCAAACATGCATGGAGCATGGTAGACCTGTTGGTTCTAAAGATAAAAATCCTCAAATAAGAAAAAGAGCTATAAGGCAAGATGGCCAAATTGAGGATATGGAAAGTCCAAAGGATTCCTTGACATAATTAATATTTCAATTCCAAAAGAAACTCAGGTACCTGAAATTATTGAAAATAAAGAGATCCTAATACATTATGTCATGAATGGAATATAATGGAATCGAAATGAAGTCAATGTTCACGATGTGTTTACATATAATGCAGTGGTAAATGTAATACATGATATTGAGGATCAAGAACTAAAGTCCATTAAGGATTGTTGTAACGCTGTGATTTTCTTAATGTTTGATTTAGTGGTTTAATAACTAAAAGTGAAAATTAATATGTGATTATGGTGTTTAAAATAAATAAATAGATTGTTGTTGATTGTGGTTGTGTGGTGTTAGTTTTATGTTGTTGACTTGGAATTCTTGTCTGAGTTTAGGGAATTGAGATAAATGTGCTTGAGCCAAATTAAGAGTGTTGTTGATATTGGTTTGGGTTGTTGAGAGAAAAATAGTTAAGTTAGACCAATTGTGAGTTTTGGAGAATGAATAGACAGACCTTGAGCTTCAATAGGTCCAAAAGCCTTGTGAGGCCTAGGGAGGGTTTAAAACACACTAAAACCCTTTTCCTTTCCCCATTCTCTCATTCTCCCGTCTCTCTCTCACTCTCTTCTCTCTTTCTCTCAATTTTTCTCTAATCCTTACCGAGATTCTTGAAGTGAGACCCAAATCCAGTGAGGAATCCCATTTCAAGGCGTTGGAGGGCTTTTATTGACTTGCTTTTACGAAGTTTGGCTCAAGGTTTTGCATATCTCACGTTTTCTCTTCCCCAAGCTCGGATTTGGAAGCTCCAAGAGATAAGGGAAGCTTACTCTTGCTAGATTTGTGATGTATTAACATGATTATGTGTGAATATCACTTTGGGTTGGTCCAAATACGGATTATATGATGGTTGTGGTGAGATTTTGAATGAAAATGGGTTTTGGGGGAAAAATCTAAATTTTGATGAGAAATCCATGAATTGTGTAATGAAATGTTGAATTTGTGGTGTAATCTGTTGTATATAAGCTTGGTTGGGGTGGATTAATGATATTGGAATCCCATTAATTCGAAAATTTGAGTTTGGGTGTTGAAAGTTTGAGTTTTTGCTGTAGAAAATCATGTTTTTTCGTAATCCTGTCGCAGATAATCGATTATGGAAGTTGATAATCAATTATCTGGAGCTCCAGGATCAGTTTTCGTGAATTTGGCTTGGCAATAATCAATTATGGACTCTGATAATTGATTATTTGGGTTTTAGAAAAAAAATTTCTAGTTTTGGTTCGGAAATAATCGACTATGGAAACCCATAATCGATTATCCCTGTTGAAAATTAAAATCTGATGCATTTTTACTAAACGAATATAATCTGTTACTACAGTATATAATCTGTTATTTCAGAATTGAATGTACTATTTAAGATTTCACAGTTTTCATTTCAAAACGTGAAGTATTTTGTATATACACATATAAAAAGAGTATTATACATTTTCAAAAGCTCTATTTGAGAATGATGGAGAGTTGTCCAGTTGGGATATGACTTTCTTTAAATTAAAGAAGCGAATTGTTTCAAAGGTTTTTTGTAAATTTCCAGATTTACCTATCTTCCAAATGGTTTTCAAAGAGGGTCTTGGTTTTAAATTATGAATTGATTGTTGGATATGTCATTGAGGTGGAAAGTTGCTTAAATAGGACCTCCGCTTGTTATGTATGATATTGTTCCTCACGGGGTGGGCTGCTTAGATAGGGCCTTACCTGTTGATTTTGATTGAGGCCAGATTAGGGCCGATATGGTATTGATGGATGTGAGTGGTTATGGGAGGTAGTTGACGATGGACCTCTTTGCCATTAGTTGTATTGATATACATATATATGTCGTATGTTTATTGGTTGTGGTTGAGTGGTTGATGGTGTGTAGTACATGCATAGTTGGTGGCTGAGGTAGATAACGATGAACCTCATGCCGTGGTGCGAGTAGGCACGTAAGTTGGATGGTGACTAGAGTTGGAACTCAGAAGGGCCTCCAACCTAGTGCTGGATGAGACGTGGGGCAGCTGACGATGGGCCTTCGGGGATGAGTGGATGAGCGACTCCGTAGGAGGCCAAGGCGATGCAAGCCTTGTGTCACGGTAAGCCACCACCCACACTGACAAACCACTAAGCTTATCCGCATATCAGAGTTTGGCAATCCCTGAATGGTGCTTAGATAGGCCACAGTAGGGGGTGAGACCTGGCTGATCGCCCGATATGTTGTAAATCTCTTGAGAGTCGTGTCATCATGCATTGACATAGTTATGGTGGTTGTGATGTAACGTGTAGTCCTAAGTTGAGAACTCTAGATGTATGATGGTGTGTCATATACCTGTGATTGAATGTTGTGAATTGATGATGATCTCCATAATTATATGTAATGCCATTATTTTAGTAAGCTTACCCTTGTCATGTTTTGTTATTGTTGGTTGCCTATTGTTGCTGTTGCGCTGATGTGCCTGTGATGATCACATCTTATGGCGTGGGAGCAGATGGCAAGGCTTTGGTGGTTCTGACGACTCAGAGCTGAGGATGGAGCCGAGAGCTGGAGATGTTGGCTTGGGAAAGCCAAGTTTTGTTGCTTTAGTTATGGTTCGGTTTCTTTATATTCTTTTGATGGGATTGTATAGATTGACTAGTTATAGGGAGTGAGTTTTGTATCCCGCTTCCCCAATGATGTATTTTTTTATATCTTTGATATAGGTTGGTGTTATCCCATTGTTGTGTATGATATGATGATGATAAATATACAGACATGCATGTGTGGTACCAAGAGAGATAGGTGGATCTCTCAGTGGGTGTGTATGACTTGACTTATATATAGATATATTTTTTTTTATTCACTTGATATGTGGATAAGATGTATGTTTAGTAGGGTTGTTTTGTAGTGACAGTTGGGTCGTTACAATTGTTGACAAAGAAATGATTGGCCAAAATGAAAAGATGCAATTGAGGCAAAATTAGAGTCATTTGCTAAGCAAAAGGTTTTTGGACCTGTAGTCCGTACATCTAAAGGTGTAAAACCAGTTGAATATAAATGACTTTTTATGAAAAAACAAAATGAGAATGCTGAAATTGTGAGATACAAAGCACGGCTTGTTGCATAAGGATTTTCACAAAAACCCAATGTTGATTTTGAAGAGACATATTCACCTGTAATGGACAAATCACATTTGTTGTGCACTCTAATGGTTATAAGGTCTTTAGATGTGAACAAAGATCCTTTTAGACCTTCAGAAAAGGATGAAGAACTACTTGGTCTTGAAGTATTGTATCTTAGTGCTATAGGAGCACTAATGTATCTTACTAATCATACACGACTTGATATATCATTTGCATTAATTTATTAGCAAGATATAGTTCTTCACCTACATGAAGACATTGGAATGGACTAAAGTACATACTTTGTTATCTTAGAGGCACAATGGATATGGGCTTATTTTATTCAAATATTTCCAAGTCAGATCTAATTGGTTATGCAGATGTAGGTTATTTGTCAGATCCTCATAATGGTGGATCACAAACAGATTGTATGTTTGCATGTGGTGGTACAGCCATTTCATGGCAATTTGTGAAACAAACCATAACTACCACATAATCTAATCATGCAAAAATTTAAGCATTACACGAAGCAAGTCACGAATGTGTTTAGTTGAGATATGTAATTCAACATGTGCGAGACACTTATGATTTATTATCAGGAAAAATGACAGTGATGATCATATATGAAGATAATGCTGCATGTATTGCTCAATTGAAAGAAGGATACATTAAAGGAGATAGAACAAAGCATATTCTACCAAATTTCTTTTTCACTCATGATCTTCAAAAATATAGTGACATAAGGTTAGACTTCGTCATTTTAAAGATGATTATTTGCATGAGAGGGGGGAAACAAATATGTTTTGCATTTTTTTCCTTTGCCATGGTTTTATCCCATTGGGTTTTCTAGCAATGTTTTTAATGAGGTAGATGATAACATATTGAAGAGCGATGTACTCTTTTTCTGTTACTAGGCTTTTATCCCACAAGGTTTTTCCTAGTAGGGTTTTAATGAGGCACATTCTTAAATAATGAACATCCAAAGGGGAGTGTTATGAATATTGATTATGTGGCTGTCCATATTCATTATACATTATGTTTATTCAATTTCTCTTTAATATTATTAAATTATTTGTAACCGCTTAGTTACAATTTGTATCTATAAATAGACTACTCCAATTCTAGAAATAACACAAGAATTTCCCATTCTCTTTATTATCTTGCATTCTTTCTTCTCTATACTCTTTGTTCTTAAGTTGTTTTCATAACAAATAAGTAATAAATAATCAAATTTTTAGAGAAGTTTCTGTAATGATAATATTATTCAAGTATTCATTGCTTTTTATTAAATAGCAATATTCCAAAGAGTAATTATTTATGAATAAAAAAACAATTATTTATTTATTGAAAGCATTTTTGTTTCCTACTATATAAAATTATGATAACCCACTAAGGTCGGCCTAGTGGTGGGGGGGAGAGGGGTTGGGGGTAGTATGCATGAGGTTATAAGTTCTAATCTCAGTGCGACCATTGTACATAAAAAAAATACTATGTAAAATTATGATACTCCTTTTAAAAAAAAGTGATAGTAACCATGTGATATACAAAAGTGGGACTTGAACACTTTCTATATTGATTATTTCGAGAATTCTACATTAGTTCTTCTGGCCGATATAGAAAGTGAGACTCTTTTACATTTGACTTAGAACTGATGTAAAAAACACTTTTTACATTGGTTCAAACTTGAATTGATGTAAAAAGGTGTCACTTTTGACATCAGTTATTAATTTCTGTGTAGAAATTGATACCTTTCTACATCGGTTTAGACTTTAACCAATGTAGAAAAAGACTTTCTACATTGTTTAATGTTTGAACTGATGTAAAAAGTTATTTTTTTAATATTTTTTCTGTTTTAAAGTTCTCAACTTGTAAAATGCAATCAATAGACTCAAGTAGGTAGTTCAATCATATTTATATATGCTAAATTTGAAATATCATCAATAAATATTAATATACGCATTTAAACATAATTATATATTAAAGTACCTCCTAGACACACTTCAAACAATTCTAAATTACCTAAATCTATTCTAAACATATATAAATTTTATCTGCAATTAATTGTAAGCTACCTTATGAACACATTTAAAACAATTTTAAACTATATATATACATTTTAAACAAACATAAATTTTATCTATTACTAATTGCCTCATCACCTAATGGTTTCTGATCGGCGAATAACTACAATATATAATAATGTAACATTAGATCATAAACAATAAAAACTATAATTAATGTAACTTGTTAAAGTAAAATTATATTAATTACCTTATTCCAAGAATCCATAATACTCGCTTAAACTATGGTTAACATCCATTGCATCATGTAAATTACTAGGAGAATAAACCAAGAATTGTAATTATTGCTTAAGTTACCATAAGGATTCATTCCATCTATAGCAACTCTAAGTCTAAGGTTTTTTGCTTCAGTCCCAAAAGCTAGAAACAAATGATCAATTTTCTTCCATTGCGGAGAATAAGCTGAATGGCAAAATTGTCCATCATATTTTCTCCCATCACATGCCATTTAAGGCTCCTTGCATCATCTGCATTAGCAAACAATCGCTTAAACATTAGAACTTTTGAAAGATACCATAACTAGAGATGTCAACAGGACAGGGCAGACAAAGGTAGTAGCTACCCGCCCCGTAGGATAAAACCTATACCCGCACTCGCCTCGTTACTCAAGCGGGTGCCCATTAAGAGGATACCCACAAATATTTTTAATAGCTGTGGGTATTTGTGGATATCTATGGATACTTCCTAAAAAATAAAAAAATAAAAATTTAATTTGTGTATTATTGGCAATCATAAAGTGCTACAAATATCACTTTGAATTTATAAATTTAAATTTATAAATCAAAGATTTACTATTTAAAATAATCACTTTGAACATAGATTTTAATTATTCTCACAATTTTTCTAAAAAAAATAGCGTAAAAGCCCACAAATTTATGTTTCTTTTCTCTCATAATATAATTGTACAAGATTTCTCCTGTAATGAACAATCGTTTTGAAAATTTTGGACAAATTTTAAGTAATTTTATCTATATTAATATATAAGGGTATTTAAGTAAATATATAATTGCAAGTAGCGGGTATCTACAGGTACGGGTACTATGATATCCGTACTTGCCCTGTTAATAAATGGATAGCGGATTTTATTTGTGAATATTTGCAGGCACGACAATCCCTAACCATAACACCTTCGCAGAGGGACCCTTCTTTGCGCTTTCATCACTATTACAATCTCCATCCTTCACTTTGTAGCATGAAACCCCACACCTTGGGAACTTATATATGCATCTCTTCAAACTCTTTTCTATACAATATGTAATCATTAAGGCATGCATTTATTTTCTTGTACTCCATACCCATCCGACTTTGTCTCATAGTTATGGTTCAACAATGTGTTACCTTTTGGAAGTATGTTTTTCGATAACTCAAGCAATTTGATAAAGCATTTACCACTCCACTCATTTCTTGCCTTAACATTCACCAATCTTAACACTATTAACAACTGTGTGAAATTAGTGCACCCAGATACAAAGGCTTCTTCGTATCATTGCACAAAATGTCGTACACATGTGTTCACTGAAAAGACTTTTGTATAACATCCCAAATCATATCCTCTAATTGATTGTTCATATCTATATCAACCTACTTTGTTTGGGACACACTTGAAATGTCTAACAATTCACCATGTCATGTCCATGTTGTATAATTCTTAAGAAACCCATCACAAAGAATATGTTCTCATATTAACTCAACTTTTGGTTGTCTCCCATTCAAACAATTAACATAAGGACAATAATAGCTTTCATTACTATTAGCAACATTTGTTTAGCAAATTCTAAAAACTCTTCAACTTCATTATCATACTCATCACTTACGCGACTTGCATTCATCCAACCTTGATCCATAAATACATTCTATGATACACACAAACATATATATTTATGCATGTAAATCTCACTTTTTTCTAAAAGGTGTGACCTTATCCAATTTAACAAGACATTTTTTTTATACTTGATTAATACCTACATGATAAGTCTCTTATATTAAATTTGACAAAATTTCGACAACATTTCACATTGGTCTCTAAATATACGACATGAAAATGGTGACATCTAATCCACAACAATCAAGTATGCACCTAGAGACACAACATGAAATATATTAAACCAAAATTTTATTCAATTAAAGATGAAAATGAATCTTCCTAAACTGTCTAACCAAACAATTCAAGATTCAATACAACAATTAACACTTTAATCATTTTATTGAATCTCAAAATGGAAACTAAGGTTTGCTCGTAATACATAACTTGAATATAAAGCATATAATCAAATATACAATTAACCCACATATAATTAAACACACATCGATAGTGTCTTTGGAATAAGTAAGCATCCAGTAGATTTTGTTCCTACATATATAAAGTGCTATATACGTGATCATTTTATTATATGTAATATGTCATAATAATAAAAGTAGATGACATTGAACTAATACGAGTACACGACTAGATAGAAAATACATTTTAAGTTTTTTTTTTTTTTTTAAATTTGTGGATGGAAAATACTTCCATTCAGTATTACACTAAAATAGTCTCTTAATTCGTGAGTACCAATCAATTTAATTTTTAAAATTATAAAAAGGTAATTTTAATATCTTAAATTATCAAATAATGGTCATCATTTTAGTTTCTAATTTTATCAAATAATAATAATTTAATATATTTTTATGAAATTATTAAAACAGATTAAAATGACTAACTTTAGTAATTTAAAAAAATAATATTTTTATAAATTTAGAACTACTAAATTGATTGGTGTTCTACAAACTAATTTGACCTATTACTATTCTTCATTCTATGCTTTTGACTCTTACGTTGCATCTGCGATCACAATTTAATTACAACGTATTTATATCTTGACTTTTTGCTTTCCCATCACCCTTTTTCTTTTGCCATAAATTATGAACATTGATTTAGTACCGCATAAAAAGATATGCCAAGAAATATTTTATTTCAAAATATGGAAGTTTATGAAGGATTACTTAAAATTTATTGATCTGGAGAGGGATTATTGGATTTAATAAATGAATAAAAATACTACTAATCAACAGTCACTTTACAGGAATAATTAGTCACTTGATAATAATCAACAAATCATTTATAAGTATATTCAAAATTGTACTTTTACATTCACAATTTTATTTATAATTAACCACATGCGAAATAATTAGTAACTCAATAACTAACGTATTTATAATTAACCACAGGGGAAATAATTAGTAACTCAATAACTAACGATGAAATTATTCATTAATTTTTAATTTTTAATTTTTAATTTTTTTAGCTGATATTTGGCCGGCCACTCTGAAGATAATTGGCCATTCAAATATAAGTAATAGCAATTCAAACATTTTCATTATATTTCTTTAATTTATATATTTTATACTTTATTTACCAATGGTAACCACCAGCTGCAACTGCGAGTTAATTAGTTATTTAATAATAAATAATAATCATATATAAGTAATAACTATTCAAAATTTTAAAGTTTCTGTAATGATAATATTGTTCAAGTATTCATAGCTTTTTATTAAATAGAAATTATTCCAAAATAGTAATGATTTATGAATAAAAAAAGAGCAATTATTTATTTGTTGAAAGCATTTTTGTTTCCTACTATGTAAAATTATGACACTCCTCTCAAAAAAATAGTAACAGTAACTGTGTAATATATGGAAACTTTTTGTAATATAAATTACAAAAATGATTCATGGACACACCCACGTGCCCATAGACATCCAAGATACAAGAGAGAAAAAAGTAAATATGATATGATGTGACAAGATTAGAGAGATAGAAAGAAATCAAGAGTGTCAATTGAATATATATAATGTGTAGATGTCCATATATCATTTGTAAATAAATTACTATTGTATCTACCATGAGATAGCCAACAAATGATACGAGAGTGCTTCACAATGTTTTTACCATTGGATATATTTGTAAATGAATTAGCGGTTGATGTTATTAGCTTGATTTAGTAGTACATGTTGGAAAATTTGCTATTTAGTCTCTAAATAAAGTTTTGAAAATTTTGAAAATTGCAAAGTGAGGATGTATTATATATGTGAAGAAGGATCATAGCCTATATTTTTCATCGATATATGTGACTTCAGCATGCTCAATCATCCTCAATGAGTGGATGACCTATAAGAAGGTGAGAAAATTAGATGACGATGAAGGTTAGTAGTAAACTTATGATTAGAGACCAAGTTATATTGAAATCTGGTATGTAAAAGACATTGGTCAAGTTAAAGTTGGTAGTGAAAATGATAATTCTTGAATGACAAGTTTTGGTGAACCATTAGGCAATTGGACATACATGGGTCTAATGTTAGTATAAGAAATGAAAAAAGATAAATTGGGACATACATGGTCAATAGTGCTTGAACTAGAATCCAAGTACTATAAGTTTGAGGATTAGCTACTTAAGTTATTTGGGAGACTAGGTGAGAAGGGGGACTCAATGACCAACAAGTTACTCACAACATTGGGAACGGAATTGGGTAGTCCAACCTTTGAAATTTGGAGTAAAATGATGAGTTGCTGATATCGATCAAGACTAAGCTACGAAGACTATCCTGATCATGAAGATGGAATTGCTAGAAAACCATGTTTGAAATAACATGCACCCACTAGGAAAATATGTAATGCAAACTTTGAAAGTTATGGTGAAAATTAGTAATGCACATGTCAGAAGAAATTTGAAAATATCTATGTGAAATATGGTTTTTAGATGAGCATAAAAAAAGTGAGTACGGAAGTAATAAAGTTATGGATGACAAGAAGGGTGATTGAGCTTCTTGGCTTTGAAGACAAAGTGCTTATTAACTTCATAGACAGTCTTTTGGATGCCTAGGTATTTTATCACTATTTTGTCCTCTTCATCAATGTGCATGATTTTTCTTTTATTTCATTTAATCAATTTTTTTAATAATTCCTTGTTACTCTTTTCGTTTTTTTGGTTGATTGTGTTAGCAACATGTTATTTATTATGATATGATGTAGGATGTGAATGGGAAAGAAGTTCAGATACAAGTGTATGTCTTAGCGTTGTACCATACTACAACATTTTTGACCTACGGCAACACCTATCTTGGCGATAGCAAAAAAACCGTTGTATTATCAAATACAATGGTTTGATACATCGTTGGCATATTTGAAGAAATTTTATAATTTTATAGGCAACAACTTAAAACCGTTCTCTATATCTAATAGCAACGGTTAATTATTTTTTATTTTTTATACAACAGTTATAAACCGTTCCATAACTATTTATGATTAAATATTAGAATTACCGTTCTCTTCAATTTTAGAAGCAATTATAAAAATTTTGTTTATGAGAACCCACAAGTTTAAGCTTTAAACTGTTTTATTAGTTAGAAAATATATTCATCCCGCGTACCTGCCCAGCGGGCTTGGTGATTTTCGAAAATATTACGAAAATATTACCGTTCTTTAATAGCACACCGCTCGGCGGGTGTTGGACTCCGCCCGGCGCCAACACGGAGTCATTTTCGAAAAAAGTCGCCTAGCGAGTTTTCAACTCCGTCGGGCAGATCCGAGACTTTCTAATTTGTGAGCCTATTTTATTTTACAGCCCATTTATAATTAAATATTAAAATAACCATTCTCTTAAATTTTAGAAACAATTATAAACATGTTTATGAGAACCCACAAGTTTAAGCTTTAAACCGTTTTATTAGCTAGAAAATATATTCATCCCACGTGCTAATTGAAATTTCTTTTTTCTTTTCCCACGCGTGTCTTCCTCATTTTGCTAAAGAACCTCACATTTTGCCCTATTCCAAACCCTCACTTTCTTCTTCACTCTGAAAACCATACTTCTTGCTACGCTTAGGTACTTCTTCACGGCTCTGGCTCTGCACTCACGTACGCCACCCAAGTTCGCTGCAAACAACAGCCACTCTCTGTCGCTGCTAAAACAACAACCACATGTGGCAGGACCTCTCCGTTGCATCTCTCTGTTAGTTTTGTAAGTTTTCTAATTTTATTTTCGTTTTTGCAACTGTCTCCTTAAACGTTGTTGGGTCATCTCCTAATGGCATTTTGTATTTCAATGGCTTTTCTACTCATAGGTATTCTCAAGTTCCATTTATTTTCAATTGACTTGTAGCTTAGACATCTCAATTTGCTTTTGCCTAAGATTGGGGTTTGGTGTTGGGTTTTAATGGAGATCGGGGTTGATTTGGGGGTATTTATAGGTGACTCTTTGCATGGGGTAGTGGGGACCAAGCATATTGAAGGAGAATATTCTATTGTGACTCTTTCGTTGGGAAGTGGAGACCGAGTGTTTTTGTGAATAGTATATTAAAGTAACAGTAATTAACAGGACGCTATATTATATTAGAATAGCAACAAAAAACGTTCAGTGGAAAGGGTCACTGGCTCTACAGGGTTTATGGGGGTTGTTTACTTCATTTTGGGGGCTGTCCTGAATTACTCACATGAGCTATAGAGCAGTACCTATGAGCTATTAATGTTAAGGCAAGTGGAGGATTATGTGTTTGATGGTGACGCTGGTGGGAGAATGGGAATTAAAGAAGGCTGGATTATGTGTCATGGATAATTGATGTAGTTTTTGATTTATTTATTAGTTTTTGTCATTGTTTATTTGTCAATTCAAGCATGAAACTATTGTACCAACAAAAACCTTGACTAGCTAAGGAAATGAATAAGGCTGGGTGGGTCCCATCAAGATGCAGGAACTAACTCCACAATCTCATTGTAATCATCACTCCTCAGTCTTGGATTTCGATCTTCTGCAATTGCCATTCTCATACACACTAATCATTTTCTTCTAATTATCTTCATTGCTTTGAGTGGACTTTGCTTCATGTTTATCAATTTATCATTCATTTGTAAGTGGGCATGTGATTGTGAACTTATGTTATGGCCGATGTTACTTGAATCTGAGCTACATGAACCAATGTCTCTCCTGCATGTTGTGATATTCATCCCACAATTTGTCTCATTAAATTGGAAATAATATGCTAAGTTACTAGTAGCTTAGTGTATGTATGGTTAGTTCAACTTTTCATTTCAATCAATGGTTTGGGTTTAATTTTGATTCTTCATGTTATCTTTGTAGTGAGATATGAGTGCACTACTCTTGTGAAGGTTGAAAAAAAATCTCAATTTGATGTATGGTGTATCAATATGGCAGCTTTCTGATGATTGTAAATTTGGTTTGAATTTGATGTTGTTGTTCAATCATATTCAAAAAAGAAGAAGAAGAAAAAAACTGATGGTGAAACTAGTTTGAATTTAAGGTGTTTGATGAACAAAGCACACCCTTCTTTTTCCAGTTCAACTGTGCCAAATTTTCACACTCAAGTTTGAATGGAATACATTGATGCAAATTGCTATCCAAGACTCCGCTCTCAAGAATGAAAATGTCCCTTTGATGAATGACTTGTTGTACCTTTGTTTTGCATTAAATTCAGATTCTTTCTTTAGAGATTTTGAAAGGGCTCTTGGATCTATTTTTCCTTGTGATTATTCTTTTTGGTAGCAATATGCGAAATGTTATTATTATTATTTTCTTATTTTTGGTTTTGTTTGTACTTGTATACTGTCATATGCTTTGAATAATGGATAGGATATGTATCTTTTATGTGTAAGCCAAGCCAGGGGTGGCTAATTAGAAATCGTTAAAAGCTATATTTATTTTATCCCCTATTTATTTTAAGGATAGGTATATGTCACGTTCAGATAACCTGCATATGTCACTGAAATATGAGTCTGGGAATTTAGAAACATAGATATTTCGTAGTTGCTATCAAGTTTAGGTGGCCACAAGTTTTAGGCATATATGATTGTTACGTGTTAAGGGATATTTCAAAGTTTTATGTAAATATTTGATAGATGTTAAGATTCTTTTATTCTTTTAATTCTCAAATGCATCCAACCATTAATTTATATCCATTACTTTATATATTAATTACCACTCTGTTTAGTTTCCTATCCAATTTTACACCTTCTAATATATTATACTTTTACTTTTATTTTGCTGCACATTCACTACACACATTTCAGTTATTTTGCATTTCCTATTCCACTTTTATATACACTGCTCCCCACGGGCAAGAAACATCAAAACAGTGGACCAAAAACAATCCACTCTGAAGGGGACAAAAAAACGAAAACTAAAAGGTGAATGGTGGGACTGTCTTAGTATTGTTACTACTGTAAATTCCTTTTTTTTATAACGCTGTTATATATGTATAAAAATTTATAATATGTAATTTATAAACATATAATAAAATAAAGAATCATTGTCTACATGATATTTATATTCTAAAACTCTCTATATAAGCTTGATATTAAGATGTTCGCATTTGGGTTTTGTCCCAATAGATGTTGCGGCCTTTTCATTAAATTAGTGCTGCAATTATTAAAAAAAGTATTTAGTTGCTGCTAGTGGTTTCTTTTGTTGCATATCTAAGTTTTATATATTTGGTTGTCTTTTCATAATTTTTTCCATCTGAATGTTATTTGGGTTTGAGGGATTGCTTATTTAGATGGGCTATAGTATATATTAAATTGTCCTTGTACTCTTTTCTATGTATTAGTTTGGATGTTAATCTAATGGCTTTTGGGTTTTTTCATCAAGGACTCTATTATATGTAGTAGTTTGATGTTGAGCTGTTGGTATTTGGGTTTTATCACAATAGGTGTTGCTGAATTTTCATTAAATTAGTGCTGCAATTATTTTAAAAAAATAGTATTTGGTGTTGCTTTCTGGTTTCTAGATCTTTTGCTTCTAAGTTCTATATATTTGGTTGTTTTTTCATAATTCTTTTGGTCTAAATGTGACTTGGGTTTAAGAGACTTTATTGCTCATTTAGATAGGGCTATAGTATATGTATTAGACAAACCTTGTACTTTTTCTATGTATTGATTTGGATGTTAAACTATTGCATTTGGGTTTTTTCATCAAGGGCTCTATTATATGTAGTAGTCTGATGTTAAGCTGTTGGCATTTGGGTTTTATCACAATAGGTGTTGCTGAATTTTCATTAAATTAGTGCTGCAGTTATTTAAAAAAAAAAGTATTTGGTGCTGCTTTCTGGTTTCTTTTGCTTCTAAGTTCTATATATTTGGTTTTTTTTTTCCATAATTCTTTTGGTCTGAATGTGACTTGGGTTTGAGAGACTTTATTGCTCATTTAGATAGGGCTATAGTATATGTATTAGACAAACCTTGTACTTTTTTCTATGTATTGATTTGGATGTTAAACTGTTGGCATTTGGGTTTTTTCATGAAGGATTCTATTCTATGTATTAGTTTGATATTAAGATGTTAGCATTTGGGTTTTATCACAATAGGTGTTGCTGAATTTTCATTAAATTAGTGTTGCAGTCATTAAAAAAAAAAGGTATTTGGTGCTGCGTTGTGGTTTCCTTTGCTGCATATTTAAGTTATATATATTTGGATGTCTTTTCATCATTTTTTTTGGTCTGAATGTGATTTGGATCTAAGGGCTTTATTTTTCATTTAGATTAGGTTGTAGGTATATGTATTAAACGTCCTTGAAACACCTTAGCATACCTTATGCTAAGCTTCTCTTTTTTGCTGTCTATCGAAAAATTTAGCCTTAAGTGTGGCTATTTGGATGGTTGCTAATTTTGTCCCTCATTGTTAGCTCTATTTATATATAACTTTAGTTAAAAAGTGTATATTTTGTTTGTTTCTACTCTTGCTATGGAATGTGGACTATATGGATGTTTGAGATTAAAAATTAACTACTAGATTTAGTTTTCCTATTGTGTGAAATTCTCATGATTAAAATTTTATTTAGTTTTCATGTTAAATATTGAAATTCATGTTTCTATCATGGATCAAATTCTCAAGGCATGGAACAAATTTCTTAATTAGTCAATTTTCCAATTAGCTACTCTATCACATATATATTGTGTTGGTTTGACATTGGTAACACTTATATCCTTTTTTATTTTGAATGAAATATTTTTGAGATATAATAAAGAAAATTATATATGGAAGTCACATACTTGTTGATAATTTTTTTATTTTATTTTGTAGATGGATAATGATGGTTTGCATGAAGGTCAAAACTTGGAAGTAGAAGATGAAGACATAATCTTGATGGTTGATAACTGACATGCAGTTTTTTTTTTCTTAAAAAAAATTTTTAGGAGCACAATGTTATTTCTTGGGAAATATATTAAAGACCCAATTACTTGTCTTTATTAATTACCATAACTTTTTTTTTGAAGTACAATGTTATTTATTAGGAAATACATTAAAGACCCCCAATTACTTGTCTTTATTGTCATGATTTTTAGTTCTTGATTTCAAACTAATTTTGGTGAAGTAGTTAAGGATATGACCGGTTATTTTTTTTTCCTTTACTTGCAACTAGATACAAATTCATATACTTTTTTCCTAAATGACTATTGCCATCAATAAAAATAATTTTTAAAGAATAAAAAAATCATTTTTTATACTTAGTGAAATTGTTGAATTTAAAAAATTTATTATCAAATTATCTTATAAAAAAACCGTTCTCTATATTTATGATTAAAATTGGTATCGTAAAAGGAAAAAAAAATGTATGTTTCTAAAGGTAAAATTGTTGTTGCACTTAAAAAAACTGTTTTCTAAGTTCAATAATAACAACTATATAATGTAATATTTGACATTCATATGCAACACTTTTTGGTGTTGTTTTTGACTGGTACAGTTGAAAACTGTTGTCACAATCACTTAGAAAACCGTTCTTCATGTCATCCCATTGCTATGGTTTTGTTGTGTTGCCTTTGATTGCTACGGTGTAAAATTGTTGTTGTACATCACTTACAAAACCGTTCTCTATGTGCTACCATGCTACGGATTTTAAGTGTTGCCTTTGACTGCAACGGTGAAAAACTGTTGTTGTATGTCATCTACAAAACCATTTTGTATGTCATACCAACGACCACAATTTTTTTGTTAGTGTTGCCTTTATGAAAAAAACTGTTCCCAAAGGAATGGGCAATGCCTTAGATTACCATAGTTTGAAAACCATTCTCGAAGTAAAGGACAACGGTTTTTTCATTATAGACAACACTTTTTAGGTGTAGTAGTAGATGAAAAATGTTGTAGTATGCCCTTCAGGTTATGCGAAGAGTCACATGAAAGACACCAATTGTGGCTGGGCCATATCTTTGTGATAAGCAAAGCGTCGGAATATATGTTTTTGGGTCTATTAAGTTTACATTGTAAATCATTCTTACAACCTAATATACGTCCTAGAAGGCTTGAACATTAAACTAGTTACATCTAAATATGCCTTAAGCTATAGAAGAATGATTCTTATTAAGTTGTTTTTATCATTTTATGAACTAAATTTTCATTTTTTTATGTATATTTCCATTTGCTAATAGTGGTGTTTTGTCCTAACAAAATTACATAAACAACGTGTTTTCAATTTGAAGTGCAATTTATTTATTTGGTTGGTTCTTTTTGGGAATTGGTAAGCATAAGACTTTAGCAAATCCTTGATTTATGGCACTATTCAACATTCTGGTTTAGGTGAAAATTAATGAATTACTAGGTTCTACAACTCTTTATTAAGCATTTCATTAACTTTGATTATTTGTTCCAAGTTGCCTTTACATTTATCAGGAAGGATAGTCATCACATTGAAAAAGATGTAGTTATGGCTGTAAGGCAAATGCTTAAGGTTGCAATTAAGTGTCATTTACATGGATTGGTACATCATGACATGAAATTGAAGGTGTTGTCAAGTCCATTGATAGGCAGCTACACAATTGAGAACTTTAGAGGAATTAGGGTTGAGCTACCTAAGGGAATTGTAAGGAAAAATAACAAAATTCTTCATTCATTTTCCAAAACCTCTCAGAGGAATACATTATTATCTTAAGCCTGGTTCAAGTGAGTATAGATCATCCATTTGGTAGCATCCTACACTTTAGGGAAAAGAAAACAATAAGCTAGAAAATAACAATTTGAAAGCCCTTAGATATAATCTTTAAGCCAACCAGGCTTTTGGGCACTATGCTTGGGTCTGCTTTCATGCTGTGCATTAATGGTAATTGGGCTTTCTTGTGTGCTATCACTGTTGAAGTGTCTAGAATGCACCCTGTCCTTAAGGTGTGGCCAATGAGGAGAGGGGTTGTGGATTATGGGTTGGATGAAGGGTGAGGATTGCAAGGGAGTTGGTTGGAGGGGATCGTAGGGTGGAGAGGGGCTAGGGGGACAGCTGTAGTAGTGGGAAGTGAAGAGTTTAAGGCTTGTGTCAATGGGTTTGGGAAAATTGGGGGCGAAGTGGTAAGTAAGGAGGGCTAGGAGAAAGTGGATTGGTTGAGGGGGATGGTGGGGAGAGAAATGGTTGGAGATAATGAGGCGGGTGGGTAGGAAGGTGGATTATTGTTGGTAAGAGGAGCAGCGGTTTTTGAATGGATGGTGGGGATGTAGGTAAAGTGGGTGGTGTTGTTACAAGGGGATCTAATGGTGACGATATGGTTAGGGGGATGGGGAGAGAGTTGATTGAGGGTTTATAAAAGGGGGTTGGTCAAAAAGGTTTGGGCCATTTGGTGGGTTCGTGGTGTTAATACCTAGTGGTGGGGAAGAGATGTTGTCCAAATTAGGGAGATGGGTGACTCTTGGAGGTGGAAGAGGGTCGCGATAGGGGCGCAGTTGCGAGATGTAGATGACAGGGTGGGATCATGAGTTTGGGGGAAAGGCCGATTCATTGGCTAGCATGGTGAAAGGTTGACAAAAGATGGAGACTTGGCATGAGGGCGTAGGTGCAAATAAGCCTAGTCACTAGGGTGGTAAATGACATCTTCTTTATGTTTATTTGCATGGTCAGCCATGGATTGGTGAGTATAATTGAGATTGGCTTTAAGGTCGTTGAGTATTTGTTGACGTTGTTGTAGGGAGTCGTCGATAAACCCAAGTGGGGCAGTGCCAAAAACGTATTGAGGAATAGTATGAGGGGCACGACTATACAACGCCTAGAAAAAAGGCCATTTAGATGGCAGAATGAAAGGAAGATTTGTGCCAAAATTCTGCGAGGTGAAGAAACCTACAAAAATAGTGAAGGTAAGCCTCAATGCATCTATTTGTAACCTTTGTCTGTCCATCCGTTTTCGGGTGGTTTGAATTGCTGTATTTTAGTGTTGTACCCTGTAGTCTAAATAGTTCTTTCCAAAATATACTTAAGAAAAGCGGGTCGAGGTCAGAAATGATGGAGTAGGGGATGCCGTGAAGGCAAAAAATCTCAACAAAGAAACGAGCCACCAGGGTAGACGCTGTAAAATTGGTGAGGAGGGCAATGAGGTGAACATACTTGATAAGGTGGTCACAAATGACCCAAATGACAGTGTGACCACAAGAACTAATAAGGTGCGTCACAAAATCCATGGTAAGGCCATCCTAGACTTGTCCTAGAATTGGAAGAGGCTGGATTAAACTTTCTTCTTGTGCAGCAAGTGTTTGTGTGACGACCCGCAAACCAACCCTCACGAGTCATCACAATGGACAACAAAAGGAAACGGAAATCAAGCAAGCTAATTATCTAGTTTAATTTTAGATTCAATTAGAAAACTCTTGTAGTTAACTTTCTTATAAAAATACGAGTGAATTTAAACTTTTCTTATTCGTAACAACTTATCGTGAAACGCATCACCAAAAAGTAACATCTATAAGGAAGCATAAGACAAGAAACATCATCATCCATAACTATACCATGTCCAACATAATAGAATACCATATCATAGCCAAGTACAACCTTACGTAACTGAAAGTGCTACAAAAGGCAGTAAGAGCTGTATAACAATGAACCTAGATAATACAACTCAAAAGGGGGAAGGGATACATGACTCACTCCCTAATCTGGTTACCTCTACTCAAAAGGAAACATAAGAAGCTAAGTTGCCTTCTAAAGGCAATGAGGAGAAATAGAGGGTGCATTGTCATCGTCATCGTCACCTCCGGCAAAAGAGACACGGCTTGAACCACGGCTACGTCTGCGACCACAAGAAGCCCCAGTGCTGAATAGTCGTCGATACTCTCGAGAGTTCCCTACTTGCCAAGGAGCAGGGGTATGAACGGGGAAAGCGAAAAGAAGATGGAGAACCTCACGAGCGAAGTTGGAGTCATCGAGTCCATCAAAATTAGGGTATCACGAGGCGTATAACGTGTGAGTAGTAAGCCATCAAAATGAGCAATCTAGGCGTCAGAATCAATAGTCCATCCATTTTGCCCGTCATGGATGGTCAGGGTTAACTCTACATTGAACGTGTCACTCCGTGGGGGAAACGCCATTTGCTCCCGCGATTAAGGCAATCGCGATCATCACAGTCACGCACATATAAAACATACAAGCAAGGATAAGCTACCCGAAAGAAAACATACATAATCACATAGCATACACTCAACAGCATCACACACAATTCATCCAACACACATATTGTAACGACCCAACTGTCGCTACTAAACAACCCTATTAAACATACACCACACACACCTTATCAGGTGAATAAAAGCATAGCATATACGTATACAAGTCATACACATCGATTGAGAGATCCATCTATCTCTCCTATCATCATCATACACCACTATTAACATATCATATATATAGCATATCATGCATACACAACTATGGGATAACACCAGCCCATATCAAAGATATCAAAATATATAACATCGGGGAAATGGGATACAAAACTTATTCCTTATAGCTGGTCAATCTATACAATCCTATCAAAAGAATAACTATACAAAACAACACTTCCAAAACAAAAGGGGTTACCTCGCAAGTAACTCCACCATCATCTCTCAGCAGCCGAGTCCATTAAAGCCTCGTTGTCTGCTCCCACGCCATAGGACGTGATCATCACAGGCACATTAGCATAAGCAGCAACAACAAGATAACCAACAACAACAAAACACGGCAAGGGTAAGCTTACTAAAACAAGGGCATAACATATAATCATGGAGATCAATAACAATTCAAAACATCTAGTCACAAGTAATCACCAACAATTCACAACATTCAATTACGAGTATATAGCACCTCATCATACATCTAGAGTCCTTAACGTCTACATACAAAATGTTCATATAAAAGGGTCCTCAACTCAGGACTCCACATTTCATCACAATCACCACAATATGTCAATGCATGATGACACGACTCTTGAGAGATTTACAACATATCGGGCGATCAGCTAGGTCTCATCCCTTACTGTGGCCTATCTAAGCACCATTCAGGGATTGCCAAACTTTGATATGTGGATAAGCTTAGTGGTTTGTCAGGATGAGTGTATGTGGGTGGTAGCTTATAGCGACACAAGGCTTGCATTGCCTTGGCTTATTGTGGAGTCGCCCATCCACTCATCCCCGAAGGCCCATCGTCACCTGCCCCATGTCTTATCCAGTACTAGGTTGGAGGCACATCTGAGTTCCAACTCTGGTCACCATCCAACTTACGTGCTTACCCGCACCACGGCATGAGGTCCATCGTCAGCTACCTCAGCCGTCAACTATGCATGAATGCATGTACTACACACCATCAACTACTCAACCACAACCAACAATCATACGACATATATATATATATATATATATATATATGTATATCAATACAACTAGTGGCAAAGAGGTCTATTGTCAGCTACCTTACATTACCACTCAACATCCATCAACACCATATTGGCCCCAAACCGGCCTCAATCATAACCAACAGGTAAGGCCCTATTTACGCAGCCCACCTCATGAGGGACAATATCATGCCTCAATCAAAATCAACAGGTAAGGCCCTATCTAAGCAACCCACCTTATGAGGAACAATATCATACATCATAAGCAAAGGTCCTATCTAAGCAACCTTCCATTCAACTACCACTTTCCAACAATTTATCACACAACTCCACAACAATAATAAAGAAAACCAAGAATCCAGTTTAGAATTATAACAACATGTGGAGGTCCTATCTAAGCAACCTTCCACTTCAACAACATATGCAACAATCTAAAAGTGGTTAAAACAATCAACCTCACTCATGGCCATTCATTATATAATGACACAAACATCCTCAACAATCAAGCATACAATATGAATTGGCCTTTCTTGTGGAGTTTTAATATTTTTCCAAAGTTCCCAATTATCATACCAAGCATCAAACCCATAGCATTCAACCCCATCTTTATGTTTCTTAAATTTCAACTTTAATGGTCCATATATGGCATCACAAAATTGACACCAAACATCTCAATAACAGGGAAGAATCAAGGGTTTTGTCGCCTAGCGCCATTGGATTGTCGCTCGACGCCAACATCACAGAGAAGATTTGCAATTTTGTCTCTCAGCGTCGCACTCTTGTTGCCCAGCGTCAACATCACAGAGAGCATTAGCAAAAATTAGAGAAAATGTCGCTCAGCTTCACTTTTTGTCGCCCGACCACAAAATCCATCGCTATGGGCAAAATTTTTGTCGCTAAACTAAAATTCTGTCACTAATTGACAGAATTTCAGACAACATTCTATCAGCTATCGCCCGGCGACATAAATTGACGCCTGGTGCCAAATTGCGATTTTTTGCAATCGTAGGGAAGATGACCCACTGTAGTTCTAGACCATATCAATCCATCCTAAGCACCACAAGGCAGTTCTAGACACTTTTGATACATTTCTAACCGATTATACAATAATAAATCACCAAGATTTTGTTCCAAATCCATTCTCTTTTTAGATTTCCCAAAATTTTCTCCAAAACCCATTTCATCAAAACCATAGCCTAACTTATGCACAACCAGATTTGGAACGAACCCAAGGTAAGATTCACACAAAATCATGCTTATACATCACAAATATACAAATGTAAGCTTCCTTTACCTCTAGGAGCTTTTGAATCCAAGCTTGGGGAAGAGAAAACGGGATATGTGCAAGACCTAGAGCCAAACTCTGTGAAAGCAAAGATATAACAGCCCTCCTACACTTAGAAACGTGATTCCTCACTGGGTTTGGGTCTCACACTTCAAGAGTCTCAGCAAGGTTTGGAGAAAAAATGAGAGAATAAGAGAAGAGAGTGAGAGAGAGAGAGAGACTGAAGAATGAGAGAAGGAGGGGGATGGGAGAATGAAGGAAATGAGAAGGGGAAGGGGTTTTATATTTTGAAACCTTCCTTGGGCCTTACAAGGCTTCAAGCCCACTAAAGCTCAGGGTCCGTCTATTCACTCTCCAAAACTCACAATGGTTCTCACTTAACTGTTTTTCTCTCAACAACCCAAACCAATATCACAACACTCTCAATTTGGCTCAAGCACATTTGTCTAAATTCCCTGAACTCAAATAGGAATTCCATGTTTACAACATACAACTAACACCATCCAACAACAATTAACAACAATCCACTCATTTATTTGTTTTTAAACACCATAGTCACATATTAATTTTTTTCACTTTTAGTTATTAAACCACTAAATCATGCATTAAGAAAACACTGTGTTACACATACAACAATTTCTGCATTTATTATTCTTATTTAAAATGTGACCAAGAATGAAATGCAGACCATGATCCTAGGACTCTCCATGGAAATCTAAAAACTCGAGCGACCAGGCTGAATATTCCTTAACAATGGTAAAATAGACATAAATACCCTCACTAAGGTTTTCAACACGGCACGTGCCTAAACCATTTTGGGAATACCAGAACTGACCATGGGAACCAGTGCTCTTTGTCAGAACTTACGTCTGGGGGGTATCGCCACCACGACATAAGGTTTGCAAGGCCTCGCCCTCTTGTGGAATCGCGCCATCCGTAATCCTCAAGCTTTCTCACCCGGCTAGCACCACGATCCCACGAATACCTACACCTTCGGTATCGCATGCTCGTTCACTAATGCATGTATGCATGACAGTCATTTATCATACTCAAACAATGATGGCAATGAACATTAACATTCACCTATCGTTCATACCCGGATAGGCATTTTCATCATATATCACCTATCTTTCACACCCAGATAGGCATTTTATTACTTATCTTTCACACCCAGATAAGCTTTTTGTTTAATAATTTATAACATCATTCATCATGCCATCAAGAGTTTCAACATTCACCAAGTCATGCATTTAATAATTCCTCCATAATTAAAGTAACAACGTATGAAAGTTAATAAGAGAATACTTTTGTAAAGTCATCAAGTTCAAGCTTAAGTATTAGCTCCTTTGTAAAAACATAGCTTTATAGTTTTGTAAAACTACCTCTTTATTAATTTTTCCAAATAAATTTAAAAAAATTAAGAAAACTTCAGATTTTACATTTTAATAAAATATTTATATTAAATTTATTTATTTTTAAAGAAATTCATCATTAGACTATATTATTAATGATAAAACCATTTATGAGTATACATAAGTTAATATATTCATTTTCTTTTTAAAACAGTTTTCCAGAGAATTCCAGATCTCAGTCTCGTTTTTCTAAAATCATTTTAAAATAGTAAAAGATTTTTTATTTGTATAAACTATACATGGTTGAAAATATAATTTTATCTATTTTCTAAATTGATATAGAGTAGCCAAATCAAAAATCTACCCGAAAAGATATAAAAATGACAAGGCAGAGAGGTCAGAGCTGTCTCCTGGAGGACCTACGAACCTATCTTGCCATTTTTCAATTCCAGAAAAGTCCATTTAAAAACTGAGTTTATTTTTTTATAAAATTAAACTTAAAATATTTTCAAAAATTCCAAAAACTCCAAAATCCAAGGTCTACAGAATTTTATATAATTTTTGAAAGTTCACTGTTTCCAAAACTTCTTTCAGTCAGAATGGAAGTGCAAGATTTGGATTTCAAAAATATTTAAAAATAGAAAATATAACCACATATAGGAAAAACATATATTCTTGGAAACATATTTTTGTTTATTATTCATTCGTTCAAGTGGTTTCCCAAAATACAAAACATATTTTTCCAAAATCACGTTTTACTGCCCATTGTCGGGTCAGCGTTTTCAGACAACATGATCAACTTTCAAAAAGCTCAAAATTTTCGTCTCTTAGCCTTTTGGTACGTTTCTTGTGTCCATTTTGGAGGAAATCGTGTCTAGTTTTCAAAAAAATAACAAGAACACGAAAATAATCACCACGGCTCCAATTATAGTAAAAGCAGTGCACCATGCTCAGTCCGAAAATCATACAGCACCAACAAACACATCACCAACTTGCATAAAAATGAAATCTTTCATCAAGTTTTGCACTTTTTAAAATACCAACGTGATTCACAACAACAAAACACATCCAAACAAGTAGATCACAGATTCAAACATGAAAGAAGAGGGTTAGCTTTCCTTAAAATGTGTTCAGCTTTTCCTCTTGTTGCTAAAAACCTTAGGAGCAAGTAGGAGTCTTTCTTCCAATTTTGAGGAGATAAGCCATCAACCATTCACCAAAAGGGTTGGTTTTGGGCATACACATGAAAAAGAACAACTTGTAGAACCAAGAATCACAAAGAAACCAAAATACCTTGGCCTTGAGAGGAAGAAGAAGGTGGAGAAAGGAGAAGGGAAAGGTGGAAGCTTGCTTACCTAGAACTCTTCTCTTAAGAAACCCTAGCTTCTCCATTCCCTACCAACACTATCACACTTGAACAAGCTCTCCCTACTCTTCTCTCAACTCATGGCCAAATGGAGCTTAAGGGAGAAAATGAGACACTTGATGGCCTTTTATAGAACTCATGTGGGAGGGGTAGAAAGGTAACTAGCAAAATGAGGGGATGGTTTGAATTTAAAGGAAAACAAAAAAATCTTTTTCCTCTCCCCTAGGTGGTTGGACGGCTGGCCAAAAATATCAAGGGGAGCAAGTGATTTTTTCTTCTTGCTTGTAGTACACTTGGACATGACAAGTGGTAGGTTTCTAGGAAAAATGTGTAGTTAGTTTGTAACCAATTTGGTTTGCTTAGGACAAGTGATCACTTTTATTTTGGTTGGGCTAGGGGGACATGAAATAGACTCTAGAAAGAGAGTATACTGTATTTTCTCACAGTGTCAATAAAGAACGCAGCCAAATATCGAGTCTGGTACGAGTAGAATTTCAACTTACTAACACTTGAACCAACTAAAATAAATTAATTGGCATTGGAGTCTAAATGAGTTTATGACTCATTTAGAATTTCTCTAGTCATGATTTGAATAGGCTCTATTCATTCAGACAGCTGAATTTACTTTATCTAACAGGATTCTAGACAGATTGTTTCAAATGGTCAGAAGAGAATTTAGTCCGATCGTAAGGAAAGCTACCATCTTCATTAGAATTTAATTACAATTAAATTTAATTAACTATAATTAAATTCTTTAATTCTACACTGTCTAACAATAGTTCACAGATATATTTCTGTTTATTTGTCAGCAATGTAGATCCAGTTCCTGCAGGATCTCCCGCAAGAACTCACACAGGCATTAAACAAATGTTTTAATTAAATCTTTTTAAGGGAAATTAAATTTAATTTCTCTTTCTAATTATTCAAACACTTATTCACAAATTATTAAGGAACATGCATTATAGTTTGTTCTGGTGGCAAGTAGAACAACAGTGAACAAACAATTTGGAATCTCAGTAGAGCCCCTACCAATAAAAATAGGTAGCTAATTGAGCCAATGTAGGCTTCAAACCAGAGTGACCTGCAATCGAGGTATTGTGGAACTCATGGAGAAAAGATTGCCTAAGGTGAGGGAAGTCGAGTACGTAAAGTGTAACACCGTGTTTTCTTAATATATGATTTAGTGGTTTAATAACTAAAAAGTGGAAATTAATATGTGATCATGGTGTTTAAAACAAATAAATGAATTATTGTTGTTGATTGTTGTTGTGTGGTTTTAATTTTTTGTTGTTGTCTTGGAATTCCTGTTTGAGTTTAGGGAATTGAGAAAATGTGCTTGAGCCAAATTGAAAGTGTTGTTAGTGTTGTTTGAGCTTTTGAGGAAAAATGGTTGAGTGGGGCCGGTTGCGAGTTTTGGAGAGTGAATAGACAAACCATGAGCTTTAGTGGGCTCGAAGCCTTGTAATGCCCAGGGAGGGTTTCAAGACATAAAACCCTTTTTGTTTCTCATTTCTCATTTCTTTGATTCTTTCACCCTCTCTCTTGGACTTTCTCGTTCTCTTCCTCTCATCTCTCATGTCCCTCTCTCTCAAATTCTCCCAAACCCATTGAGTTAGGCACAAGATTCATAGCCTTTTTATATCCCTTTGGTGAGGAGTAGTGGTTGCTTTGAGGATCTGGCTCAAGAATTGGCTTTTCTCACGTTTTCCCTTCCCCAAGCTCGGATTCAGACTCTCCAATGGTAAGGGAAGCTTACACTTGCTAGATTTGTGATGTATGAACATGATTGTGTGTGAATATCACCTGGGTTAGTCCAAATTTGGATTGTATGTTGGTTGTGGTGAGATTTTGGATGAAAATGGATTTTTAGAGAAAAATCTGAGATTTTGATGAGAAATGCATGAATTGTGTGATGAAATGTTGAATTGATTGTATAATCTGTTGTGTATGAGCTTGGTTGGGGTGGATTGATGATATTGGAACCTCATTGATTTGAAAATCTGAGTTTGAGTGGTGAAAGTTTGAGTTTTGCTGTAGAAAATCGTGGTTTTTCGGAGTCCTGTCGTAGATAATCGATTATGGGAGCTTCATAATCAATTATCTGGAGCTCCAGGTGTTGTTTTCGTGATTTTGACTCTGTGATAATCAATTATGGACTCTGATAATCGATTATCTGGCTTTAAAAAAAAAATTCTTTTGATTTTGGTTTTGCAATAATCAATTATGGAAACCCATAATCGATTATCCTTACCAGAAAACAAATTCTGGTGCATTTTTACTAAACTGATATAATCTATTACTACTGTACTTAATTTGTTATTTCAGAACTGAATGTACTATTTTAGATTTTAAAGTTTTCAGTTCAAAATATGAAGTATTATGTATATACACATATAAAAATGGTATTATACAATTTCAGAAGTTCTATTTGAGAATGATGGAGAGTTGTCTAGTTAAGATATGATTTTCTTTAAATTAAAGAAGTGAATTGTTTCGAAGGTTTTTGTGAATTTCAAGATTTACTTATCTTCCAAATGGTTTTCAAAAAGGGCATTGGTCTTCAAATTGGGGTTGATTGATGGATCTGTTGTGAAGTGGAAGTTGCTTAGATAGGACCTCCACTAGTCTTGAATGAGTTATTGTGTGAGATTTCTCACGAGGTATGAGCTACTTGGATAGGGCCTTACCAGTTGACTATGCTCAAGGCTGGAATGGGCCTGCTTGGTGTTGATAATGGTTGTTGGACCACAGGTGGTACTGAGTAAGCCACGTGGTGTGCGTATGTTGCCTTATATATATGTGCAGATGTTGACTTGGTGTTGTTGAGCTGATGTGGCGTGTAGGTTATATATATACGCATATGTTGACTTGTTGTTATTGAGCTGATGTTGTGGTATACTGCATGCATTCATGCATATGTTGTTGGCTGAGGCTGTGTGATGGGCCTCATGCCATGGTGTGGGCATGCACTTAAGTTAGACGGTGACCAGAGTTGCGGCTCAGTTGGGCCTCCAACCTAGTGCTTGAATAAGACGTGGGGTCTTAAAGATGGGCTTTGAGGATGAGTGGTTGGGAGATTCTGTATTGGGCCAAGGCGGTGCAGGCCTCGTGTTGTGGTGAGCCACCACCCACATACACTTATCCTGACACACCACTAAGCTTATCCACAGATCAGAGTTTTGGCAATCCCTGAATTGGTGCTTGAATATGTAACGACCCAACTGTCGGTACTAAACAACTCTACTAAACATACACCACATACACCTTATTAGGTGAATAAAAAAATATATATAACATATCTATATATAAGTCATACACATCAACTGACAAATCCATCTATCTCTCCTGGTACCATACATGCATATCTGTATATCTATCATCATCATATCATACATGACAATGGGATAACACCAGCCCATATCAAAACATACATCACCAGCGAAGTGGAATACAAAACTTACTCCTTATAGCTGGTCAATCTATACAATCCCATCAAAGAATATAAAGAAACTGAACCACAACTAAAGTAACAAAACTTGGCTTTCCCAAGCCAACATCTCAAGCTCTCAGCTCCATCCTCAGCTCTGAGTTGCCAGACCCACCGAAGCCTCGCCATCTGTTCCCACGCCATAAGATGTGATCATCACAGGCACATCAGCGCAACAGTAACAACAAGACAACCAACAACAACAAAACATGGCAAGGGTAAGCTTACTAAAACAACGACATAGCATACGATTTTGGAAATCATCAACAATTCACAATATTCAATCACAAGTATATGGCACACCATCATATATCCAGAGTTCTCAACATCTACATACAGATGTACATATATAAAGCATTCATTTACATGGCAAAGAGTTCTCAATCCAGAACTCCATATCACAACCAATCCGTCACAACTATGTCAATGCATGATGACACGACTCTCGAAAGATTTACAACATATCGAACAATCAGCCAAGTCTCACCCCCTACTGTGGCCTATCTAAGCACCATTCAGGGATTGCCAAACTCTGATCTGCAGATAAGCTTAGTGGTTTGTCAAGATAAGTGTATGTGGGTGGTGACTTACCACGACATAAGGCTTGCATCACCTTGGCCTCTTGCGAAGTCGCCTATCCATTCATCCCCGAAGGCCCATCGTCAGCTGCCCCACGTCTTATCTAGCACTAGGTTGGAGGCCCATTTGAGTTCCAACTCTGGTCACTATCCAACTTACGTGCCTACCCACACCACGGCATAAGGTCCATCGCTAGCTACCTCAGTCGCCAACTATGCATGAATGCATGTACTACACACCATCAACCAATCAACCATAACCAATAAACATACGATATATATATGTATATCAATACAACCAGTGACAAAGAGGTCTATTGTCAGCTACCTCACACGGCCACTCAACATCCATCAACACCATACCGGCCCCAAACCAGCCTTAATTAAAATCAATAGGTAAGGCCCTGTCTAAGCGGCCCACCTCATGAGGAACGATATCATACATAACAAGTGGAGGTCGTATCTAAGCAACCTTCCACCTTAAGCATATTCAATAGGCCAAGCCCTATCCAAGCAGCCTACCTCATGAGAAATCTCATACAACAATATCACACGCATTCAAGTGGAGGTCCTATCTAAGTAACCTTCCACTTCACAACCAATCCAACAATCAACTACAATTACAAAGCCAAAACCTTCTTTGAAAACCATTTGGAAGATAGGTAAATCTGGAAATTTACAAAAAAACCTTCGAAACAATTCGCTTCTTTAATTTAAAGAAAATAATATCCCAACTTGACAACTCTCCATTTTTCTCAAATAGAGCTTTTGAAAATGTATAATACTCTTTGTATATGTGTATATACAAAATACTCCATGTTTTGAAATGAAAACTTTAAAATCTTAAATAGTACATTCAATTCTGAAATAACAGATTATATACTGTAGTAACAGATTATGTACTGTAATAAAAATGCATCAGATTTCATTTTTCAGCAGGGATAATCGATTATGAGTCTTTATAATCGATTATTTCTGAAGCAAAACCAGATTTTTTTTTTCTAAACAGTAGATAATCGATTATCAGAGGCAATAATCGATTATCATAGAGCCAAAATCACGAAAACAGCACCTGGAGCTCCAGATAATCGATTATGAAGCTCCCATAATTGATTATCTGCGATAGGATTGCGAAAAACCCCCAATTTTCTATAGAAAACTCGAACTTTCACCACCCAAACTCAAATTTTCGAATCAATGGGGTTCCAATATCATCAATCCACCCCAATCAAGCTCATACGCAACAGATTATACAATCAATTCAACATTTCATCACATAATTCATATATTTCTCATCAAATCTTAGATTTTTCTCTAAAAACCCATTTTCATCCAAAATCTCACCACAACCAACATACAATTTGGATTTGGACCAACCTAAAGTGATATTCACACACAATCATGTTCATACATCACAAATCTAGCAAGAGTAAGCTTCCCTTACCTCTTGGAGCTTCCAAAAATCTGAATTTGGGGAAGAGAAAACGTGAGAGACACAGAACCTTGAGCCAAATTTCGTGAAAGCAAAGCTATAACAGCTCTCTAACACTTAGAAACAGGATTCCTCACTGGATTTGGGTCTCACACTTCAAGAATCTCGATAAGGATTAGAGGAAAATTGAGAGAATGAGAGAAGAGAGTGAGAGAAGAGAGACATGAGAGACGGGAGATGTGAGAATAAGAGAAATGAAAGGGGGAAGGGAGGTTTTAAACTCTTCCTAGGCCCCACGGAGGCTTCGTGCCCACTAAAGCTCAGGGTCCGTCTATTCACTCTCCAAAACTCACAACGGTTCTAACTTAGCTGTTTTTTTTCTCTCAACAACCTAAACCAATATCAACAACACTCTCAATTTGGCTTAAGCACATTTTTCTCAGTTCCCTAAACTTAAATAGGAATTCCATGTCAACAACATAAAACTAACACCACATAGCAACAATCAACAACAACAATTTATTTATTTGTTTTAAACTCCATAATCACATATTAATTTCCACTTTTAGTTATTAAACCACTAAATCATACATTAAGAAAATCACAAGCGTTACAGAATAGGCCACAGTAGGGGGTGAGACTTGGCTAATTGCTTGATATGTTGTAAATCTCTTGAGAGTTGTGTCATTATGCATTGACATAGTTGTGGCAAATTGGTTGTGATATGGAGTTCTGTATTGAGAACTCTTTGGCATGTGAATGAATGCTATGTATACTTATATATGTATGTAGATGTTGAGAACTCTGGATATATGATGGTGTGCCATGTACTCATGATTGAATATTGTGAATTGTTGTTGATTTCCATAATCATTAGAGCTGGCAAAATTGGCCCGGCCTGGTGGGCCGGCCCGATGGCCCGACAAGCCAGGCTAGGTTGGGCCGTTAAATGTTTGGCCTAATAAAAACCGGGCCAAAATGGCCCAGCCCGATTAGCCCACTAGGCTAGGCTAGGCCACAAAAAAACTGGCCCGAATGAAACTGGGCCTATTTGGCCCTGTATTATATATTTTTTTTGTTTTTTTTTCTTTGTAAAATATACAAAAAAGTAAGAAAAAAAGAGTCACAGGCCATTTTGGCCCGGCCTGATGGGCTAGGCCGGACCATAAAAAATATAGCCTATTAAGAATTTGGCCCGAGCTGACCCCACCCGCTTTTAACACTTGGCCTACCAGGCTAGGCCGGCTCGGCCCGGCCTGGCTCATTTGACAGCACTAATAATCATATGCTATGCCATTGTTTTACTAAGCTTACCCTTGCCTTGTTTTGTTGTTGCTAGATTGTCTTAATGCTGTTGTTGTGCTAGTGTGCCTATGAAGATCACGTCTTATGGTGTAAGAGCAGATGGCGATGCTTCTGTTGATCCAGCGTCTCAGAGCTGAGGATGTAGCCGAGAGTTGGAAATGTTTGACTTGTTGAGCCAAGTTCTTGGTTGGTTTTTGTTGTATTTTCAGTTTTCTTTCTTTTGATGGGATTGTATAGGTGACTAGCTATAGGAAGTGAGTTTTTGTATCCCTCTTCCCCGGTGATGTATATTTTGATATTGTTGATCTAGGCTAGTGTTATCCCATAGTTGTGTATATATGGTGATGACAGTTGAACAGGTATGCATGCATGGCACCAGGAGAGATAGGTGAATCTTTTAGTTGGTGTGTATGACTTATACACAAATATGTTATGATTTTTATTCACCTGGTATGTGGATAAGGTGTATGTTTAGTAAGGTTGTTTAGTAGCAACAGTTGGGTCGTTACATAAAGACGATTCTTCAAGTAAAGTAAACTATTACTAAAATGGAAAGAGTCCTTCATGGAAGGGTCATTTTGAAATTTTTGGAGTAATTCTTTTCCTTCTATTTCTATTGCATATATTGTTGGAGGTAGCTAAGTAACTTAGGCACCAAAGAGGAAAGTGCAAGCAGAAGGGAAGAGTCAGGTTCGGTCTAGAGAGGGCGTTTGCCACCACATTGGATTTTCCAGGTTTATGATAGATCTCAAAATCGAAACCCTGGAGTTTAACTGCCTACTTCTATTGTTATGGAGTTTGAATGGATTGCCCAAATAAATTTTTTAAACTTTATTGATCTGTATAAATATGGAATTTATGTCCAATTAAGTACTGCAGCCACTTAATGGCTTTTGTGATAGTGTAGAGCTCACATGAGATTTATAATTTGAGTCTGATGTTTTGACTATAAAATAATATAATAGAATTTTTTTTAAACAAAAATATTATTTGTTACTTAAACATTTATTAATTTGTTGTTATGAATTAAAATGATAAAAATTAATTAAAAACAAACTATTATTGGATAAAAAAGAATTATTGTGATGATAATAAGTGACATATAGGATTTGATAAATAGAAAAATTCTTTAGATGTTTTCAGATTTTAACAAAAATTGAAATAATAAAGAGATTATCATATAAAATTATTAATACATTTAGCAATACATATTTCCTTAACATATGATTTGTGAAAAATAGAAGTATTAGTTATAAAATTGATTGTACCAAATGGTGTATATTTGGGTGTGTGTGTGTGTATATATATAGTGAGAAGGAGAGAGTAAGGTTATTTTTGTAATGATGTTTACAATAGAGTTAAAATTGAAAGACACATTATAATAAAAGAAGTTCTCGCAAAGTTATATGTTCACTCAATAAATTATTTATAATAATAATTACATATTTTACCTTAATTTGAGAATGTCGTAACTTAATTAAAATATATAAGATCATAATTTCCTTAATTAATTCATATCACAATATAAATCTGTCATTATTACCATGATTAATAGAATTATGTATTTTAACATATAAAAATAGTATTTTTTTAGTAAATTTAAATATTGTATTTTATAAAAAAATAAATTCTATATAAAAATTACATATAATTATCTAATTACATTAACTAATTTAATTACATTTATAAAAATTTAAAAATACATTAAATAAAAAACTAAATTATATATAATATATGTCACGTGTCTCTCTGTTATAACAAAGGACGATTATATAACCCTTATTTTTGTTTTGATTATGCCAAACAAACTAATGTTTTTATGACCATCTAAATGTTTGTTTTTGAAATACATAAAAATTATGTTTTTTATTCACAACAGACAAAAGTTATTGAGGATTGTTGGTTTTAGTCTTTATTTGGTATGTTTTATACAAGTATTGACTCCTATCTAAGAGTACATGTACCTACTTTCTCGAAAAAGAAGATGTCAACATACCTACTTCTGAAAAGATACAGCTATCTGCCAAAAAGAAGGAACTTTAGTGTACTTGTCAGTACTAAAAAAGTAAAACATGGCTACTGCAACAAGATTCAGTACAAGAAAGGCAAGATAACAGACTGCTTTATTTTATCAATGTGACTGATTGGTGTAAAGCATTAAATGCGGCATTTAATACTCCAACAAACATTTCTTTGTTATGCAACTACAGACGAAGGATGCCTCTGAAACATTCACAACTGACACTTTTTAAGGAGCACTATAAATAAAAGAGAAGACTTGTGCAAATATATACACAACGCTAACTGAATTCTTTGTTTCCAATCTCTAAATGCTTAGCTTTCTCTCTTGAGTTTAAAAAAAATCTTTGTAAAAAGCATTTTAGTCAAGTCTTTGAGCTTTAGTGTATATTTGTCTGATAAGACGTAACCTAGTTTGTGAACACTTACCCTTTAACCATTTCTTTGTTAAATTGGTGGAAGCCTGAAGAGGTTTTGTGTCAAAGAATACTTGAGTATTTACTTGGAGAGGCAAGTGAAATATTACTTAGAAGATGCCTGAAAAGGCTTGAATAAAGGAATACTTGTAACTTTGTTAAAGTTATAGTGGGACTTGGTGGTGTGCCAAGAACTAGACGTAGTCTTTAGGGTGAGACGAACTAGTATAAAACTGTGTCTCTTTCTATTTTATTCACTACACTAGAAATTCGTATATGCAACACAGTTTATACGGCGCTTCAAAATAAAAGCGCCATCTATACAAGTCGCAGGCAATGGACAACACTTATTTAAATAAGTGCAGTCTATTTCAACGTATAGACAACACTTATTTAAATAAGCGTTGTCTATATGTTTTTTTTTGTATTCGTGAATAAACTGCGCTGATACTGATAAGTGCATTAAATTGGATTAAAATTTTTCTACTTTCGCGCTCCATCTCGCTCTCTCATTCACTCTTAGATTCATTTCCCTCGAGTTCGAGTTCATCTTCACGCTTTCTCCCACTTGAACTACACTCCCACTCGACTTTTTCAGTCACGAATTGAAGCTCCACTCATTCTGGTTTGTTCATTCCCTGCTCGTTCTGTTCATGTTCAGCGCTGCGCTTCACGCTTCTATTCACATCTACTCGAGCTACATTCACAACCCTTCATTCACTTGCTCCTTTTGTTCATGCTTGATGTTTAAGCTCCATTCTGACTCCTATTCATGTTACTGTTCGAGTTTCAGCTTCTCATTACTATTCATATCCCCTGTTGCGTGCTCTATTCGTGTTACTATGTGTGTGACACCCTTTACCCCAAAGCTAATTATTAAATAAATATTACGAAAATATAACATACTTTTCATTTGTAAAATAAAACGATAGTTTATAATCTTTTTCTTCACACGATAAAGGACATCACATGCACAACTCACATTTACTATCAGAGTTGACAAAACCGTAAATAAACTGTAAAATAAACTGCAATGAGGCCAATGCCCCTACTCTAAGACTCCTCCTCAAGGTCTTGCTGAACATCACCTGTATATCACAGACACATACAGAAAACACCAGAAAACAAGGGGGTGAGATACATCTCACATCATGCTCAAAGTATGACAATGGAGACAGGTAGAATACACATCACATACATAATCAATTAACAGTAATTTGCAAAAAAACCAGAATGCACAAAAACATATGTAATGCAATACCTAGCTTCTACTTCTTATGAACATGTGGTACCAACTTAAACTTGTCGGAAAGTAGACTAGGAGTAAATGCAGGCCATAAGAAGCGTCATCGGTACCGATGCCTTCGGCTTTCGCACCCTCAACTAGCATGATATCCCCCGGTGACTAGTCAGGGTTACCCAGTTTTGCTAGTACGCCCCGGCTCCATGTGATCAGCATGGACCATTGGAGTTTTCCCAACCGGATAACCCCCAAGGCTAAGGTTAAACAACCCATCACGGCCTCCACCAGCCAGATTCCTACATACTTTCCTCATCACATAACTCAAATGTTATGATGCATGGTCACATATAATGCTCACAACTTTCATAGACTTTTATCATGAATCATAGGCACAATTTCATGTCACATTCATTTTTTTTAAGGTAAATAACAACCATACAATATAAACTGAACAAGACATAAAAAACAAATAACAATGAGTTAAACACTGCCAAAAGGAGTTCACAAACACAAGGAACGTAATAGCGAAAGTCGTATCCGCCCAACGGTCCAGCGAACCCGCCCAGCGAGTTCGCGCCGGAACCCAACCCGCCCAGCGGGTATCGCACCCCACCCAGCAGGTCTGCGTCAAGACCCAACCCGTTCAGCGGATTGTTCATCCCGCCCGGCGCCAACGCGGAGTGTAGTTTTCAACGAAAGTTCGTCCAGCGGCTATTTAGCCCCGCCGGGCGGATCCAAGGTACATATTTTAAAAAGACAATCCATGATAATCCATATAAATTAAACATAGAATTTTCATAAAGCATATTAATAATTTGGGGAAAATCACATTCCCCTTTGCACGTATACAACCATATAATTCACAAACAATTGGGGTCTAGGGCCAACCCCTCTACCCACGACCAAAGTCATACCCATGAGCGAGATAACTCACACCCCCCTTACCTTGAAAGAGGCGATCTCCAGCAAGAGGATGCGAACGGTGCAGTAGCGTCTTTCTAAGGTTCCTCACTTCTTGACTGCAAAGGCTCTGACAGCATGGTATCTCCAAGGAGGCACAAGCGAAAGAATAAGGAAGAAGGATTAGGTTTTCAAGAAACCTAAAGAATACTTAAAGCTAACTTTGGACTCATAAAACTAAGCCCAATAAAAGGGTTTTAAAACTTTTAAAAACACTCTAATTATAAAACCCCAGTTTAAAAGCCCAATATTTCTTTTTCTCAAAATATCATTTTATTAAAAACACGGCAAACGAATAATAATAATAATAATAATAATAATTAAAGGAAAACATTGGGGTGTTATAGTGTGCCTACATTGTTGCGTGCTACTGTACGTCTCCCCTGCTGCGCGATATTGTTGTTGTTCGTGTTATCTTTGTGTTCGTTATTAACTTGGGTTTTTTTTCCTCGTCAATGATAAATACGTGTAATGTGCATAGTTAATGTCATTTTTAGTTTCTAAGAAATGCATGGGGCTTGGTTTGTGGTTGAGATAGTGCCTTATAATAATATAGACAATGCATTCTTATTGTTTTGTTAGTACTTTGTTGCATATTTGCTTTCAATCGGACATAGATGGGGAAGCTTTGTGAATTATTTTTAAGTCTTGAATAATAAATAATAAGATCATTGGTGTTATTGGTTTATTGCAATTATCTTTGTTAGTGACTTTGGAGGGAGGGGGTAATGTTCCTTACTATCCTTTTAAACTCACAAAATAAAATAAAAACACTATACTTGTATAGACAATAAGACAATGACACTAACTAGTGCTTGGTACTCCCTCTTGGGGCTACCAGTGACCACGCATATTGTAATCCTCTTGCACATGGCACAATCAAATTGAGAGATTTGAGGATTCCATCAATTATGGTGTGCGTTTTAGAAGTGAAAGCAAAGAGAGTTAAGAACTTGGACTTCTCAAATGCTTTGACTAAAGCAAGGAAAAAGGTTGAGACATTTGTCTACAAAGGTGTTGGCTATGCATTTCAAGTGCTACATAGTTATCAGCTCTCCCATTCTTGGACCCAAGTTGAAAAGTTAAGTCAAAAACCATAGTTTTAGGAGTCCATTTTCTACACAATTTGACCTACAACTCTCCAAACCATATGGGACATCAAAACAGATTTTATAAGGTTGAAATGTGACTTGAGTGAATTGGTTTTACTCAAAAATCTCAAGCGGTTTGGAAATGGTGCAAGTCGAAGGTTTAGGTAAAAACCATAGTTTTTTAGGAGTCGGTTTCCTACGCAATTTGAGCTACAAGTATCCAAACCATATGGGACTAAAAAACAGATTTTATAGGGTTAAAATGTGACTTGAGTGTGTTGGTTTCACTCAAAAATCTCAAGTGGTTTGATAAGGGCGCAAGTAGAAAGTTTAGGTTAAAACCATAGTTTTAGGAATTGGTTTTCTACGCAATTTGAGTTACAAGTCTCCAAACCCTATGGGACTAAAAAACAGATTTTATAAGGTTAAAATGTGACTTGAGTGAGTTAATTTCACTCAAAATCTCAAGCGGTTTGAAAATGGCACAAGTCGAATATTTGATCATGTTTTATTTTGCACACTTTAGCCATGTTTTAAATGAGTTTTATGTGGTGATTTAAGCTTCAAGTGGTTACCATGTGGCTCTATATGTTGTATGTTATAAAAATAAGTAATGCTTAGTATGTTTAATAATAACTATTGTGTTTCATTTTTTTTTTCAGTTTTATATTGTGGGCTTTCATTCTACGCAAATCACAGTTTCCCTGGAGTTGAGGTATGTTAAATAGACTTTTTCTGTATTATTGATATTGCTATTAATTTGAAAGGCTTTCAATTGAAATAATTTTTTATTATTGGATTAACTCATACATGCATGTAGGCATATGCATTTACCATAGTTTCCTGTTCAAGAACAACTTGTACATTGTGTTGAAGGACATAGTATACAAGTAGTTCTTGAATTGTCCTTGTGGATAGTCTAGGATTGCAAATTTGCATATAGGACATTATTGTATTTCTCTATTCTAGATTTAATAATTATTTTGGTGATATTTCCCATAGCTCTCTGGGTATATACTTTGTTCAAGTGTTTATACCGCTTGAATTAAGTTGTGTGCCTTGAGAACCAATGGGAAATGCTGTCGAAATTTTATTAGATCAAGAATAAGAGTCATACAATAATATAATACGAATTTGACAATTCTAGATAGGATAGGATCCTCACCTTGTATAGGATGGAGTAGAAATTATACATGCATGTAGTCATTGCGTGTTACGTCAATGTAATTGTTATTAATAAGTACTCTAATAGATCAAGAAAATATGGATCGGAAATGGATGTCTGCTAGTCGATTGGCAAAGGAATATGAGGACGGAGTGAAAGAGTTTTGTAGATTTGCAGTTGAGCATGCAAAAAATCCTACTAGAATCATTTGTCCTTGCTTGGATTGTTGTTATTCAAGGGTAGTGAATGCGGAGAAGTTGGAAGAGCATTTAGTGTGTAATGGAATTGACAAAAGCTATACATGTTGGACACGACATGGTGAAAAGAGACACAATGAGGCTCACAATGATCAACGGGATAGTGTGAGTTTTGCACCAAGTGAGCTTGACACAACATATGACTGGGATTAGGTTGAAGAGATTGCAAATGTTGTTGAAGAAGATCTTCGAGATTGTCCTGAGATGTTTGATAGATTGGTAAATGATGCAGAGATACCACTATATGATGGTTGTACTAAATTCACAAGACTCTCAGTGGTGTTGAAGTTATACAATTTAAAAGCGAGAAATGGATGGTCTGATAAAAGCTTCACAGAATTACTAGCACTTTTAAAAGATATGCTGCCAGAGGATAATGTGCTTCCTGGTCAAATGTATGAAGCTAAACAAATGTTAAGCTTTATTGGCATGAGTTACGAGAAGATACATGCTTGTTGTAACACCCTGTTTATCCTAATGCATGATTAAGTGTTTTAATAACTAAAAGCAGGAACTTAGATATGTAATCTAGGTGATTAAAAGGAAGAAATGAATTGTTGTTATGTATGGTTTGTTGTATGTGGTAGAAGTGGTGAATTATCTGTTTGAATTCGGGTTTGATTTTAGGGGATTTAAGATATGTGCTTGAGCCAATCTAGATATGTTGTGAGAGTGATTTTGGGCTTTTGAGAGAAAATAGTTAAGTGAAATCAGTTTTGGGATAAGAGCAGTGGTTTGGTGAGATTTGGGCCTCAGTTGGCCAAAAGTCTGTGTAACAACTCCGGGGAGCTCAGATATAAAAGGAGGAGAGGGGGGAGCCCCTTATTCTCTCATTCTCATTCTCTTTCTTCAATTTCTCTCTCTTCTCTTCATATCTCTCTATTTCTCTCTAGAATCTTTCAAGTTAGCACGGGTATTAGAGGATTCCAAGTATAGTTCAGTGCTTTGGATGTGAGGAGGATCAATCTCTTGAAGTTTTGCCTCAAGACATCAAATTCTCAAAGAACCTAAAATTGGATTTGGAAGCTTTTGAGGTAAGGGAAGCTTACTATTGCTTGATTTCGTGTTTGTGATCATGGATGTGTTAATTTCTTGCTTTGGAATGGATTGATTTTGGTGGAAATCTTATGTATGGAAGCTTTGATATAAAATGGGTTTTAGGAAGGGATTTTGAGATTTGAGGTTGTTTTGTAGTTAAAATTGTTGTATAATTGGTTAAAAGTGCATTGAAAGTGTTTAGAATTGATTGGGAATGATTGTATAGCAATTAGAACTCAAGGAATTGAAGAATTAAAGCCTAAATACTCTTCGCAGCGCAGACCACACTGGGCGACGGCCCCTTCCCGCTAGGTGAGGTTCTTCCTGAGCCCAGAAGGTGGCTCCTAAAAGAACGTCGCTGGGTGATGTTTTTGTCCCGCTGGGCGCCGATTGACCCGAGGCAAAAATAATGGGTTTCGGGCAGTATGTTACCAAGCAGCAATGAAGTGCCACCGGGCGGGATGCTGAAAAACAAATGTGATTTTGTTATTTTAGTTGAGTGAGACTTGAATCCAAGTAAGAATGTGAAAGGTAGTTGATTACCTTGGATTTGATGTTTAGGTGTGATCCTTTGAAATATTGGAAAAATGTTTAGCTTTAAAAGAAAGACCTATTTGTCATGTGTGCTTGGTTTAAGAGGTTTGTGTTGATGTGAAATGAAAGTATGAACTTTGTTATTGTTGCAGTGTATTGTGATTGAGTTGTTTGTTGTGAAGATATATATATTTTGAATGAATATGTTGTTGGCTGAGGTTATGTGGGCCACAAGCCATTGTGGTGTGATGGTGTGACATATAAATAAATATGCATGTGGATATAGATGAATAATGTCGGTTGAATTGTTGCTGTTGGGTATGTGTTGACGTGGAAGGTTGCTTAGATAGGACCTCCACATGTTGTTATTCTTCCAAACTTGGTTCTTGGTTTTCTTTAATTTTGTTATGGATTGGTTTGATAAAATGTTAGAAAATGGTAATTGAGTAAAAGGTTGCTCAGGTAGAGCCTCCACTAGTTGTAATATGTTGTGATGGTGAAATACCTTACTTGTTGACCATGTAAAAGGCTGGATTGGGCCTGCATGGGTCAATGATGATTGTTGTGGTTGATTTGTTGTGGCTGTGTTGATGTTGTATTGAAAGACATGCATTTATGTCTATGTTGACGGTTGAGGTAGCTGACGATGGACCTCATGTCGTGTTGTGATTAGACGATTGAGGTAGCTGACGATGGACCTTATGCCGTGGTGATTATTGTGGTGATACATGCATTGGTTTGCATATGTTGGCGATTGAGATAGCTGATGATGGACCTCATGCTGTGGTGATACATGCATTGGTATGCATATATTGGTGGCTGAGGTAGTTGACGATGGACCTCATGCCATGGTATGGATAAGTGACTAGGGTAGCTGACAATGGACCTCATGCCATTGTGTGGATTGAGAACTGAGGTAGCTGACAATGGACCTCATGTTGTTGTGCGGGTACTGAGGTAGCTGATGATGCACCTCAGGCTGTTATGTTGGTGGATTGGCTATGTAGAGGTTAAAAGTATAAAGCATTAGTATTGTGATTGATATCACTAAGTAAGAATGTGAGTATACATCATGAAATTTTATTTGAATTTTTATATATTTAAATGAGGTTTTTGTTTATAACTAATGATGTATTTAGTGGTAATGGTTGTGTTGTTGTTGTTGTTATGATTGCTTAGTAATTGTGGCTGTGGTTGTGATGTGTGTTGGTAGCGGAGGTAGCATTATTGTTTTGGTTATTTATTGTCGTGGCTGCTATTATGATTGGAGTGGTGATAGAGGTGTGGATAATGCCTTGTTGTTGACGTTGTTGTTATTTTCTATTTGATTATTGATATGGAATGAAGGAATTTTTCTATTACTTTACTTTTAAAAAAAATATGTTTTATTATTTCAAGTAAGCTTACCCTTGCATTGTTTGCACGTGTGGTTCGTGCCTGTGATGATCACATCGTTTGGCATGGGAATAGAAAGAGAAGTGTCTGTAGATCCAGCTTCTCGAAGCTGATGGAGGAGGTCTCAGATGAAGACTTTTGGAGACCTTTTTGGGCGAAGCTCTTTTGGAAGCTCCTTCTTTTTGTTTTGGTTTTGATGTAAAATTGTTATATAGTTGACTAGCTATAGGAAGTTATGTTATTGTATGTAATCTTAATCATACATGATACCTTTGGATTTGTATAAATTTTATAGTTATGAATTGGGATATAATCAGATTTTGTTAATGTCTAAACTTATGATTAAATGATGAGGAATGTGATAACGATTGCATTCTTTTTCAAAATGAATGTGCATTGTTGGATAAATGTCCTAAATGTAATGCCTTGCATTATAGAAAGAAAAATTCAGTACCATTGAAGGTGGTAAATACCAAGATTTAGGCGCATGTATCATAGTGCGAAAGATGTAAAGAACTTAAGGTGGCATGCAGAAGGAAGGGTCAAGGATGGAAAGCTTTGACACCTTGCAAATTCTCCTCAATGGGTGAAGATTGACCATGATTATACTAATTTCAGGGAAGAACCAAGAAACCTACGTCTTGCATTATCTACTGATGGAATGAATCCACACGGTATGCAAAGCAACTCCCATAGCACATGGCCGGTGGTTATGATTATATATAACCTACCTCCATGGCTATGCATGAAGAGGAAGTTCATGATGTTGTCTATGTTAATTTCAGGTCCTAAACAACCAGGGAACGACATAGACATATACTTGGCTCCTTTGATTGAAGACTTGAAGTATTTATGGGACACAGGTGTAGAGGTTTATGATGGGTATATGGAAGAAAGTTTCAAGTTGAGGGCAATGTTGTTTGGCACGATTAATGGTTTTCTAGCGTATAGCAATCTATCAGAATACAGTATCAAAGGACAATGTGCATACCTTATATGTGAAGATAATACATATTGGATACGGTTGGAACATGGGTAGAAAAATGTCTTTCTCGGCCATTGTAGTTTTTTACTTTCAAAACATCGTTATCGAGGGTGGAGAAAAGCGTTTAATGGGATATCAGAAGAAGGCAGAGCTCCAGAATTGTTGTTTGGTGATAAGGTATGTGAAAAGGTAAAGGATATAACTAATAACTTTGGTAAACCTTTTGCAGGAGAGGTAGTCACAAACGAGTGGAAAAAAAGGTCAATTTTTTTTGAACTGCCATATTGGAAGTCCTTCTATGTGAGACATTTCCTTGATGTGATGCATATCGAAAAAAATGTTTGTGATAGTGTGGTCGGTACATTGCTAAATGTGGCAGGAAAGTCTAAGGATGACATCAATGCAAGGTTAGACTTACTTAGTATGGGAATTAGAACATAATTGAGACCAGTGAAGAAAGGTAAACGTCAGTATCTACCTTCAGTAGCTCATACTCTATCTAGGAAGGAGAAAATTTCTTTTTGTAAGTTTCTACATGATGTTAAAGTTCCAGAGGACTCTTCAACATTAGGAACCTGGTATCTATGAAGGACCTAAAATTAAAAGGGTTAAAGTCTCATGATTGTCATGTACTCATGGAGCATTTGCTACCAATAGGTATATGCTCCATTTTGCCTGAAAAAGTGGGATGGACCATAACTAAATTTTGTTACTTCTTCAGAGCCATTTGTAGCAAGGTGATTGACCTTGGGAAATTGCCAACCTTGGAAAGAGAAATTGTTGTCACTTTGTGTGAGCTTGAGATACATTTTCCATCTTTTTTCTTTGACATAATGGTTCATCTTACTATTCACCTAGTGAAAGAGACAAATATTGTGGGCTAGCTTATATGAGATGGATGTACCCAGTTGAGCGTTATATGAAGATATTAAAGGGGTATGTTAGGAACCGAAGTCGACTAGAGGGATGTATTATGGAAAGATACATACTCAAAGAAGCTGTTGAATTTTGTTCTGAATATCTCTCTAATGTTAAATCAATAGGGCTTCCAAAGTCACGACACTCAGCGAGAATGGAAGGGGAAGGGATTATTGGAAATGCAATATTGACCATATCAAGGAATGAATGGGAGCAGGCACAATTGTATGTCCTACACAATGATGATGAGGTACAACCATATGTTGAGAGACATAAAGACATCCTCAAGAGGGCCAATCCAACTAGGAATGACAATTGGATAACAAGAGAACATAATGCCACTTTTACACAGTGGCTAAAAACCCACAATTTTACAGAGTTGGAGGCAAATTTCTCTTCAATTTTTGAAAGATTGAGATGGTTAGCCAATGGTCCAACTTTACATGTCTTTTCTTATACCGGTTATATGATTAATGGGTACACATTTTATACAAAAAAATAGGATGATCAAAGTATTATGCAGAATAGCGGTATCACTCTAGTGGTTGAATCTATGCATATCTCAAGCGCCAAAGATAAAACCCCCACATATGCACATATGTCATATTTTGGGGTAATTGAACGTATATGGGAATTGGATTACATAACATTTCAGGTGCCTATATTTGGTTGTAAGTGGGTTGATAACAACAATGGAGTTCGACAAGATCGATGGAGCAGGGTTCCTGCAAATGAACCTGAATAGGGTGGGATACAAAGATGAACCATTTATCTTAGCATCACAAGCTCAACAAGTGTTCTATGTCACTGATCCTACTGATGTCAATTAGTCTATGTGTTGTTGACCAATAAAATAAATGATGGTCACAATCAAGTTACAAGAGATGAAGATACAAATACTGAGGATGATCCTTTCTGTGAGATATCCTATTCGCTTGATAATGATCCAACCACAGATGATGTCCTATATAGAAGAAATGATCATGATGAAGGGATTTGGATTAATCCATCATTTTGTCTCAATAAGAGACATAAAAGTTAAAATCTGACTAGGAAGAGGAAAAGGTTAGCTTAGACATGTTTTTTATGTTATATTTATAATTTAATTTATTTGTATATCTTTCTTTTACATCAATGCTAACATTTATTTTGTCTCTTTTCTTACAGGTATATGGCATCTCCTGGTCATGATGATAGTCCTCCTCTCGATGGAGGTAAAGGGAAGAAAGGACTAGTTATTATGAAGAGTGTCATTCAAGCTAGAAGTGGTGGAAAGAGATTGCTGGTAATGTATTCATGGTTTGCTTTGAAATCTTAATTGTGTTTCATTTTTAAAAACTAATATGTACTTGTTCATTTTATTAGGTCACATTTAATAGTTGTGGTCAACTTATTGAACCTGGCAGTGTAAAGTTTATTAGTTATCTCGGGTCCATTGTCCAGTCTAATATTCCCATTACAGGTGATAATTGGTTGAATCCAGATATGGACATATATAAGAATAACATTTGGCTAGATATATAGGTATATGCTAATTTTATCCATTTATTCAAATTACTATTACTTTAACCAACTTAACATTTTTGTGTTAACATTCTCTTGACAGTTGACTTTTGATGTTGATGAATCTCACAAGAAGTTTGTACTTAAGGAGGCAGGAAGGTAGCATAGCCACTCGATTTCTAAAAGACAAGGACGGGAATTATTTAGATAATCCTCCTGCACATCCTCTTATGTGGTATGCGTCCATAATCCATGAGGATGTTTGGAAACAATTTGTGGCGAAACGTGCAGATCCAGCTTTCCAGGTAATCCATAATTCATATATATTGTTAGCCTTTGATTCACCATATGTACTTATTGTCCATTACCAAATATGTTTACTACACAGGAACAAAGCAAAAAAAAAACAAGGGAAGAGCATCACAGTGTAAGTACCCATATAGGGCCTCATGCAAGGGGTATGCACGCCTTGAGAAGGAAATGGTAAGTGTATAAACGCACACACACATATATAATATACAACTTCCTAATAATGATTTCTAATTGGTATCATTATTTTTTCAATAAATAGATAAAGGAATTGGGACTGATTGTTAAGAGTGTTGCCCGTCAAGAACTGTGGAGGCGTGCTTGTGTGAACAAGACTAGGAAGATTGAAAACGAAGATGTTTGACAAGTTTGGAATGAATGTGTGAGTACAATAATTACCTTAATCTTTTATTTCTTACATTAAGTACAACAAGTTTGTGTTCAAGTATGTTTGATTGATTTTTATATGTTTCAGGAGGTGCTATAACAGTCTTTACCTACAGAGGAACAATACTCTCGTTTGGACATTCTTTCTCAAACTTTATGTGTCCTAGAGTATCTGGGCCGTGTTAGGTTAATGAGATTTGGAGTGACACATAAAGATTATTTCCCACCTCAAAAGCGACACACACAATAGGAGCATGATTTATTGTCTGTTGAAGTGAGAGAGATAAAAGCTAAACTAAAGTGGATGGAAAGTCTAGTTATGTCATTCCAATTGAAGATACATCGGACCCCGTGCGGCAACCTAATGTTAGGATCCAAAGTGGCAAAGGGAGTTGCACTATCCCATCTAATAGCTTTCTTGAGGTAATTGATTTTGTCTATTTTAGCTTAAATGGTAGTAGTGTTAATTTGCTTAGTTTAAATGTTTGTATAATAACATTATGTTTTTACCATGTAGGGGGTTTCTTCGTGTAAATTGTTTCTATCATCACATCACTTTGATTGGTTGCCCACAGGAAAATGCATAACCATTCGAGTGATACACTACATGGGCATTCTTTACCTAATGGTCATGTCAAAGTGACTGTTGATGTTGCTATAGAACCAAATGCCCAATTGCCATGTCCTAATTATGATGCTAAGATAATGACCATAGAACAGGAAATAGGTACATTTGTGGCATGGCCAATCAACCTATTGCAGGTCACTGCTATGGTATGCCTAAACAACCATATTAATTTATAGTTATTTATCATAATATTTTATCCACTACTTACCTATACTAATTGATAATGTTTAGTTTTCCTTTGTCTCTAACAAGAAAAAGACCTAGAGTACAAATAAGTCTACTGTACCAAGAGGAAAGAGTCAGGGAAATGAAGTGCTTCAGCGTCTCCCTCTTCCTGAATGTTGTACCTATCTTCAGACGCACCTAAAACTGAAGCCAAAGGAGTCACTTACCCCAATAAAAATGGAGGAAGACGTATTTGGGATACTCGAACATAAGGAAATAGTTGATGCAGAGGTTATTGGGGAGTTATCCGACATGAATGGCTTGGCTCAATTGCTATTTCCATTTATATTGGGTACATTAATTAACTTTGTCTCATTAACTTTTAAACTTTGATGAATATCTCATTTATGCTATTTACTAATTCATTCTTATATTTTGTATCACAAGGTACTTATATGACACATTTCTGAAGCCAAATCATAAGGCGTTCTTCTTATACCCCTAAATAATCGCACACCAACTAAGTATGAAAGAACAAGTGCAAAAAATTGTTGATATTTTTGTCAATAAAAAGGTGATTGACAAGTTTGTTCTTGCACTGATCAATATAGGGTAAGACTTTTTTATCTAACTTTATTAGCAATTTAGTATGTTAGATGCAATTTACCTATGCTAACTCACTTGTCATTTGTTTAGCGATCATTGGGTCTTGGTTGGAATCACTCTTAAGATGGAGATAATATATTATTTAGACCCATTAGAGAAGGACCTTAGTAGGAGGCAAGATTTGAAGAAGTTGTTTGACATGTACAAATATAAGCACCATGACATTATGTGTGTGTGTGTGTTGATGTATAATTTATACTTATATATATGTTGTTTGTCTTTATTAATTAGGGTTTTACAAACTTATCGGGCTCAAATAGGAGTTAAGGTTTCAAAGACTAAGTCAAGCAACATCAAGTGGATAACAATTAAGGTAGTTTATAATTTTTATGTGAAAATCAATTGATCATGTTAATCTTTAATTACTTATATTGATGTTTTTGCTTTTGCTTCTATAGTGCCCAAAGCAACCTAACAGTAATGATTGTGGGTATTATGTTTGCCGATATATGAAGGAAATCATTACCCATTGTGAAGGGGGGATAATCTCAGAAGACGTATATGATATTTGTCTCATTTCTCATTCCTTTTAAATATATTCTCACTTGGTTTTAATTTTTATTTTTATTTTTGTAGCACATCCTTAGTTGCAGTAGGAAGCAATATTCTAATAATCAAATCATTGAAGTTAGGGAAGATTGGTGTCAGTATGTCATCCAGAAATGCTTATAGGTGAGCCTTTGATTCATGATGTCTAATACACATAGTTAATGAGCTATTTTAATGCTTTTAGAATGCATGTGTGTAGAGACTCCCTTGGTCTCTTTGAATTTAGAAGTGTACGAAAGCCATATTTGTGCATATTATGTTGTTTTGGTTATGGAAACCCCTTATTGGATCAAATCAATGACTACGGCCCTTATTTTTGTGAATTGAAACTGACTCATGATCTTACATTACTCCTATTTAATGCCCTAAATGATAACCAATGGAAGCCTAAACTTGTTTGTGTATTAGGGTATTGTCATTGTTTGAATTTGGCAATTCAAGAACCATGACTCTGTCAATTTTGTGGTGACTTTTTCAGACTTGAAATCATGCATAAATTCATGAAATTAACTTGCTTTTGGCTGTAATTTAATATTACTAAAGTGGCCAAGTCATTACCTTACTTGTATGAAGTCAAACCATGTATAAGTATGTGAATTTGAGTACATTTTTCTGCATAATTTTGTAGTGCAGACCAATAGCATTTGAGGACTGTAAAATCATGTTTTTATTGAGTGAAAAGTTGTTTAATTGATGCATTATGGTTTGTATATGACCCCTACAAAATTTGGTAAGCTTTGGACACCATTTGAGTGAGTTATGCCACTTGAACTTACCATATGAATAGTAATTTTGGGTTGCAGTACAGCCCCTCTGTTCTTGCATATTTGACACTGTTTTTATGCTTAAATCATGTTTAATAAGTTAACAATGGATGCCTAAACATATAGGAAAAAGTTCGGAAGGATTTGGATGTAGATAGTCACAAAAAAGCATGTTTAGTATCATTAGAAGCTTGTTGTCTTGTTTCTATTTCTATGACAACAGAATCACTTTTAAAGTATTATTTTTGTGCAATTGAGTGTTAAACTTACTGGTTACATTTTGCCTTGCAATCTGGGAATATGTAGCAATAGCTGGATGGCATCATTTTTTGTCTTGCATTGCAGGAGTACGTATGCAGCAAATAGCTCTAAAGTAGTTAAACTTATTAGTTGTGGTAATTGTAAATAGTTCTAGTAGCCAATGTCATGTTTAGATTATATGCAATGTTTAGATTGTAAATAGTTCAACTTGGTAGCCTTTTGTAGAGTAGTTAAACTTAGTAGTTAATTTAATTGTAAATAGTTCAAGTAGCTAATGTTATGTTTAGATTGTAAATAAAGTTCAAGTACGTATATTTTGTATTTGTTATATAATAGAATCACATTTGGCAAGATCAATTAATGCATTTTGGTGGATTCGTGTATAATTCTTGGACTGTTTCTGTTTGTACAGGTTTAAGAAAGAATGAGAATGAATGAAACAGGTTAAAAAAAAGGGGGGGGGACATAGATGGCGCTTTTTTGAAAAAGCACCATCTACTCTAGACAAATAGATGGCGCTTTTTATAGGAAGCGCCATCTATTTGTCTAATAGATGGCGCTTTTTCAAAAAAGTGCCATCTATTTAAAGAATTATATAGTGCGCTTTTTTGAAAAAGCGCCATCTATTCACACAGATATACCACGCTTTTTAAAAAAGTGTCATCTATTCTACACAGAAAATATAGCGCTTTTCTAAATAAGCGCCATATATTTGCAAGCACATATACTGTGCTTTTTGAAAAGTGTCATCTATAAATATACAACGTCTAAATAGATGACGCTTAAAAAGCGCCATCTATACACAAAAAAAGTGCCATATATTCGCATTTTTGGAGTAGTGATTTCTCCCTTGTTTCACTAAAAGTGTTCATTTCTTAAAAGGAGTTATTTTTCTCTAAAAAATTTTTGAAATCTATTTCAGTGAGCTATAATTTCGTCTGTTGATCAGACGATACGTGTTTTTGAAAAAGGTTTTGCAATTGTTTTTAAAAATGCAATTCAACCCCCTACTTGTGTTTTTCTTGTGTTTTACAGTTTGGTATTAGAGCTCAGCCTTTAAGGGTTGAGCATCTTAAAAAGTGTTAGAGGACAAAGATCACTATGGTAAAACTTGAAGGATAGTTCATTCCTAAAAAAGCCTCCCTGTTAAGGCCTCTAACATTCCATGGAGAAGATTATGCTTACTTGAGAGATTGATAGATGACTATCCAAGGACTTCAAGGAACAAGAGATAGACATGGAAGGTCCTATGACTAGAGGAAGGAGAAGGAAGATTTAAGAGGAACTTGGCAAGATGCTTAACACATTCATGGAAAAGGAAGAACAGGGCCTTAGAAGCTTGAAGATAATAAATTAGAGCCATATTTTATATTAGGATTTCCTTACATTTTGTTAGCTCTTTTATTTTGAGCCTTTGTTGGGCTTTAGTGGAGTTGTTAGCTCTTAAATTTTTAGTTGACTATGTTTGGACCTATTATGATTTGTTTTGGACTTGTTAGCATTTGGGCCTTATTTTTAGTGTTAGTGTAAATAGGTCCTTATGGGCACTTTGTAGACACTTTTGACGAATTAAGAAATTGATAGCATTTTTGCTAATAGAGTGTTCTCTCTAGGTTCTTGGATTGAACCATTAGATTCTTATCAAAGAACAATTTCTTTGTGGCAAATCCTCATTGACTCATCAATCATGAATTGATTGTGGTGTCTCCTCCACTCCTTTTCTTTTCCATTTTCTTTTTTTCTTCAAATTCTATTTTTGTGCATTTAATTGGGAAATTTTGAGGTGTTGGAAATTAAGATCCACTTTGGGGTTTATCATTTGGTATCTAGACCCAAATTCAACACCAATTACACATCTAATTGTGCTAAAATTTCGTGTCAATTTTGCACTGCAAGTTGCTAATTTCATGGTTCTAATTCTGGTTCATGACCACGGGGCGGCCTCCATAACCCGTTGGGCGGATGCACGTCGATGCAGCAAATCTAGCAAATTTGTGAGTCCTCTTGCATAATTCTTGTGTCTACTTTTTTTTGGTTTGTGTCCATCTAGTCTTTTTTGAGTTGATTTCTTGTTTCCTTTAAATTTCATGTCAAATTCTGTAGTTGTATTCATCTTGTTCTTATTGTGTTCATGTGTAGATCTACATTTTGATCCACTTGATTCCATGTTAGTTGATGTTTTGGTGTTAGATCTATACTTCTTGTGAGTTGTTTTACATCTAGATGCTTGATTTGAGGTAAAATTTAGTGGATTAGGGATTTAGATTGAATTTTGGAGTTTTGAATTTTGAAATTGGGGAAGAACATTCATAGTGTTCTTAAGATTTTTGTAGTAGAACACTTGTTAGATCTTAACAATTTTGTCTGGAGAACGTTGGGGTGTTTTTACAAATAAAAAAATTGAAGGTCCAAAAAGGAAAATATTCAAGGATCAATTGGCAATTTTATAGGGACAAAAGTGAAAATACAAAAAATTTAAGGGTCCAAGTGCAATTATAAAAAGTTGGGGGGCCAAATTGCAAAAAAAAATTGTCCAAATTATAAAAAAAAAACTTGCTTTCTTTGGTGAGCCAACTCTTATAGTGATATTATTTTTCTTTCATATACTTTTGACTTGTTTTTGGTGGTGGATATACATATGCTCTTCATTTTTCCTTATTTGTTCTTATCTCTTTGTCTTTGAGTCTTCTTATTGTCTTCCTTTGGCTTTATTTTGAGTGTTCCTTTCATTTCTTATAACTTTTATTGCTTATGATTTAAGTTTCTTGGTTTTGTCATTGAGTTTTCCTCTTTTTTGGCATCTTTGAGTTAGTCTTGGATCTCGTGGCATATTTCACATAGAATTTCTTTGTTATTGAAATTTGGTGGTTCTTTTCAAGAACTTGAGAGGAACAAGAGTTGTAAGACCTGTCTTTTATAATCTCTGCATAAGTGGTTGATAATTTGAAAAGAGGAATTAAATTTAAATTCAGCATAAGTGAATAATTAATAATAACTGATTGTGTCAATTTCAGTAGAGCTTTCTACAGAAATTTGGCCTGCTTGGATTTCAGTAGTGCAGAGGTACACTGTGAAGACTGACAGTGTAAGATCTGCAGCATGTTGATCCCTTAATCAAGTGATTGATTAACTAACAAGAAGGATTAAATTTATTTTCAAGTGGGAAATAGATGATAAAAAGTTGCACGTTGTTCTTGTCTGAGATTTTGCAAGGATTTCTGCAAGAATCTAGTTATGATGATATTTGCTGAACTAGTACTGATCTGTACAGTTGGTGAGCAGTACGAGACCATAGAATTTAATTATAATTAATTTAAAATTTATTATGATTAGATTCTAATGAGTGGTAGCTTTCCTTACTCAAAAAGGGTCAAGATGCTAGGTTTTTCTCTGTTACCATTTTGGACCGTTTATCAAGGAAGCCTGTCTAGAATCTTGTCAGATAAAGTAAATCTTGCTGTCTGATCTGACAGAGTCAGTCTAACCATGACTAGAGAAATTCTAAAAGAGTCATAAACTCATTTAGACTCCAATGTCAATTAAATTATTTTGATCGGTTCAAGTGTTAGAAAGTTAAAATCCTACTCGTACAAGACTCGATATCTAACTGTGTTCTCCTTTTACAGTGTAAGAAAATACAATATTCTTTTCTAGAAACAATTTCACATTTTCCTAAGCCTAACCAAACTAGAAGTAACAATTTGTTCCAAACCAACTAAACTAGTTGAACCCTAATTAACCAACCTTGCATGCAATTAACCAATGGACACTTTAATGCACCTAGGACACATGAAAAACCACTTGCTCCTCTTGGTTCTCCCTCTCTTGGCCGTCCACCCACCTAGGGCCTAGGAAAATGATTTTTGTTTTCATTTAAATTCAAATACACTCCCATTTTGCAAGTTACCAATTTACCCTTCTTGAAAGTGTTCTATATTAAGCTCCCAAAATGCAACAATTCTTCCATTTTTCTTCATTTATGGCCGTGGGAGTTAGAGAGGAAAGGGAGAGTTTGGTTCAAGTTTCTTGAGTGTTAGTGGTAAGGGAAGAAGCTAGGGCATCCAAGAAGAGGTGGTTCTAGGTAAGTTCCATCCTTTTCATCTTCTTCTCCTTTCACCTTTTTCTTTTCTATTAAGACCTAAGTGGTCTAGACCTTCCTCTATGTTCTATGGTCCTAAACCTTGTTCTTTTCTTGTGTTCATTTCACATCTTGACCATTCATGGTGATGGATGGTGCAAAGGTTGAAACTTTGTGAAGGAAGTGAACTCAAAACTCAAGTTCCTGCTTGTTGTGACCTTGGCTGTTTTGGTGGTAAGGAAAGCTAACCCTTTTCTTTTGTGTTTGGATTTGTGATCTACTTGTTTGGATGTGTTTTGTTGTTTTGAATCACATTGGTATTTTTAAAAGTGCAAAACTTGATGAAAGATTTCATTTTTATGCATATTAGTGATGTGTTTGTTGGTGCTGTATGATTTTCGGACTGAGCATGGTACACTGTTTTTACTATAACTAGAGATGTGGTGATTATTTTCGTGTGGTTGTTGTTTTTTTGGAAACTAGACACGATTTTATCCAAAATGAACACAAGAAACGTATCAAAATATTGAGAAACAAAAAATATATGCTTTTTGAAAGTTGAGCATGCTGATTGAAAACGCTGACCCAACAGTGGCAGTAAAACGTGATTCTGGAAAAATATATTTTGTATTTTTGGAAACCACTTGAACGAATGAATAGTACACAAAAATATATTTCTAGGAATATATAGTTTGCCTATATTTGGTTAGATTTTATATTTTTAAGGATTTTTGGAATCCGGAACTTGCACTTCCATTCTGACTGAAAGAAGTTTTGGAAACAGTGAATTTTCAAAAATTATATAAACTTTTTTAGACCTTCAATTTTGGAGTTTTTGGACTTTCTGAAAAGGTTTTTAAGTTTAATTTTATAAAAAATAAACTTGGGTTTTAAAAGGATTTTTCTGGAAGTGAAAAATGGCAAGTTAGGTTCGTGGGTCCTCTAGGAGGCAGCCCTGACCTCTCTGCCTTGTCATTTTTATATCTTTTCGGATAGATTTTTGATTTGGCTGATCTATATCAATTTAAAAAATAGATAAAATTATCTTTTCAACCATGTACAGATTATATAAATCAAAAATTATTTTCTATTTTAAAATAATTTTTGGAAACCGAGACAGAAATCTGGAAGACTCTGGAAATTTGTTTTAGAAAAGAAGAAAATGAATATAATAACTTATGTATAATCATAAATGGTTTTATCATTAATGACATAGTTTAATGCTGGATTTCTTTATAATAAATAAATTTAACATGAATATTTTATTAAAAGATAAAATTTAAAATTTTACAAATTTATAAATATATATTTGGTAAAATAATAAAGAAACATTTCTACAATACTACAAAGTGATGTTTTTCCAAAGGAGCTAAGACCTAAGCCGGATTTGATAATTTTATAAAAAATGTTTTCTTATTGATTTTCATACATTGTTATTCTAATGGTGGAGATATTTATAAGTATGTGTCTTGAGAAGTGTTTGATTTGAATGAATTGCTTGGCACATTGTGTTAATGGCATGACTTGTTGTATGTTGGTGACTTAATGGCATGATGTATATGTTATGAGACTGTTGATAAATGGCTTATCTGGGTGTGCAAGATAAGCAGTGGACCCTAGTTTATCCTCATTGAGATCGCATTGGATAGGATCCTATAGGAGAGCTAAAGATGGATAGGGCTCTCTGTTGTGTCACATGATCATGGGCTAACGATGGAATGGGCCTAGTGTTATGAGAAATCAGGATCCTATAGGAGAGCTAACGATGGATAGGGCTCTCAGTTGTGTCAGAAGACTATGGGCTAACGATGGATCGGGCCCAGTGTTGTGAGAATTAAGGATGTAATCTTTTTAGGGATAAATAGGATGAATCCATGATGTGGTGAAAAACTGAGACTTGATGGCAATGTTGACAAAAGCTTATCTAGGTGTGAAAGATAAGTAATAAAATGCCTATTTGGGTGTGAAAGATAGGTCATACATAATAAAATGCCTATTCGGGTGTGAACGATAGGTGAATGTTGATACATATTACCATCAATGTTTGTTTATGATGAATTGGTTGTCATGCATACATGCATTGGTGTACAAGCATGCGGTACCGAAGGTGTCGGTATTTGCGGGATCGTGGTGCTAGCCGGGTGAGAATGCTTGAGGATTACGGATGGCGCGATTCCATAAGAGGTCGAGGCCTTGCAAACCCTGTGTCATGGTGGCGATACCCCCCAGACGTAAGTCCTGACAAAGAGCACTGGTTCCCATGGTCAGTTCCAGTATTCCCAAAATGGTTTAGGCACGTGTCGCGTTGATAACCCTGATGAGGGTATCTATGTCTATTTTACCATTGTTAAGGAATATCCGGCTTGGTCACTCGAGTTTTTAGATTTCCATGGAGAGTCATAGGATCATGGTCTGCACCTGCATCCTTGGTTGGCATTTGTTTTGGACTGATGGATGAATATGGATACCATGTGTTGTTTTTATATGTTGTGAATGTGTACTGATTACTCGATGAGAAAGATGCCTTGTACTATGCTTACATGTTGTAGTTTTGTATTAATTATGTCCATGCTTAATATGTGTTGTCTATCTTGTTATGTTTGTTTTTGGGTAGCTTATCCTTGCTTGTGTGTTTTGTGTGTGCGTGACTGTGATAATTGCGATACTTCGTTGTCGTAGGAGTAGATGGATGGTGATTTTCCTAGACCTCAAATACTCTTCCATCTCATAGGAGTGCATATTTGCACTGATGGGCGGCGTCTTTTGGACCTCACAACAGTCAACGGAAGTCAAGAAGGAGGGATCATTTTCGTGTACTATTCGATCCTTTCGGTGACCCTATAGCTTCTTCGGCTTGGTGCCACCAAATGCCCCTAGAGGCAAGAGGCCCACGTACATGAAAGTGGTAGAGGCAACCCGAACTCTACCATTAACCATGTTGCTAGAATTTTAGTTTCTGAAAAGGATATCTGTTTAGGTCGTCCTTCTTTTGTTGGGTGAGTTAGTTGTTATAACCAGCTTAGGAGTGTCCATATGTATAAACCTTCTCCCCTTTTTGGTTGCAGTCGTAGGATGGTCACCTGTATGACACACACTTCACCCTTATAGCTTGGTCTCTACTATGCATGTAGTTTTGAAGTTTACATGATTTTGAAATTTATCTATTTCATGACTATTGGTGCAGATTGGGTCTTTATCATTGTGTCACCTAAAATATTTAGGAAGTATGTTTTAAATAAATGAAAAATAAAATAAAATTCCCGCTCTTTTTATAAAATGGATTAACAAGGATAGATTTTCATAATGTCAATTATAAATTGAACTAATATAGAGATGTAATAGAGTTTTCCTATGACGAAGTTGGGTCGTTACAAGAGTGGTAAAAAGTGAGAGAGCAAATTATAGAAAAAGCTTGAAAAAGTGAAACACGAGTGACTTGAGTGTAAACACTTAGAAAATGGAGACGATTCTTTGATTTCTATTATTTATGCTAACCATTTTGTGTAGGTATGGCTTCATTACTGGCAAGTAGTGATCCACCATCTCCTAAATCTACAAAGTTAATGGCGGAAATGATTAAAGTTGTGGAGAAGATGAGGAGGTTAAGAATGGAAAATGATGCAAAGTTAGAAGCAATTCAAAGAGAAAATGGAACAAGGTGGGAGATGATGCAAAAGAGTAATGAAGATGTGAGTGTGAGATTGGAAAATGTGGAGAGAAGGAGGTATACTTCATCTTCTCATGGGAGTGATAGAGGTTATAGGGAAGATGAGGGAGAAAGGAGGCATAGGAGACATAGGAGAGGGAGAAAATAATAGAGAGGATAATATGGAGGGAGTGAAGGTTCAAATTCCTAGTTTTCAAGGGACTTGTGACCCAGAAGCGTACCTTGAGTGGGAGATGAAAATGGAGCAAATTTTTTCATGCTATAACTATAGTGAAGAAAAGAAAATTAGATTGGCTTCATTTGAGTTTGAAGGATATGCTTTGGTGTGGTGGAACCAAGTAAAACATGATATTATGAGGATGAGGAGGCCTATGGTGAACACTTGGTTAGAAATGAAGAGAACTATGGGGGATAGATTTGTGCCTTCCTACTATGGAAGGGATCTTCATAATAAACTCCAAAGGCTTACACAAGGAGGGAGGAGTGTGGATGAATACTATAAGGAGATGGAGATGGTAATGATAAAAGCTTGAGTGGAGGAAAGTCAAGAGGCAACCATGGCTAGATTTTTGTATGAACTTAATAGGGAAATTCAAGACATTTTGGAGTAGCATCATTATGCCACCATGGAGGAGCTCAATCACCAAGCCATCAAAGTGGAGTAACAATTGAAGAAGAAGCAATCATTCAAGAAGTCTTCCTCCCATGCTTCTTCATCTTGGAAGGATAAGGACAAATTCAAGAATAAGGGTTCTTCATCCAAACTTCAAGAGAATAGTTCTTCAAGTGGTAAAACCCCTCCTAACTCTACTTCTAATCCTTGTAAATCTAGTTATATTAAGTGCTTTAAATGTTTAGGGAAGGGTCATATTGCTTCCCAATGTCCTAATAAAAGGACTATGATTGTTTTGGATAATGGTGATGTGGTTAGTGCATCCTCATCTAGTGAGTCTAGCTCATCTAGTGAGGGTGAGAGTGATGGTGACCTCCTACCCCATGAGGGGACCTTTTGATGGTTAGGAGGTTTATGGGGAGTGTTTGTAAGGATAGGGATGAAACACAAAGAGAGAACATTTTTCATACTAGGTGCTTGGTTATGGGAAAATTATGGTCTTTAATTATTGATAGGGGAGTTGTACTAATGTTGCTAGTGCTAGGTTAGTGGAGAAACTTGGCCTAAAAGCCACCCTTCACCCTAGGCCTTATAAACTCCAATGGTTAAGTGAGAATGGAAAAAAGTTGTAGATAAGCAAGTTTTGGTGTGTTTTTCCATAGGTAAATATTTTGATGAAATTCTTTGTGATGTAGTCCCTATGGAGGCTAGCCATCTTTTGCTTGGTAGGCCCTGGCAATATGATAGGGAAGTGGTGCATAATGGCTTAACTAACAAATTCTCTTTTGTACATAAAGGAACAAAGGTTACCTTTGTCTCCAAGTGAAGTTTGTGAGGACCAAATAAAAATGAGATTGAAAAGAGAATAAGAGAGAAAAGAAGAGAAAGAAAAACAAAAAGAGGGAGAGAAAAACAAAAAGAATAAAAAGAGAGAAAAGAAATAGAAAAGTGAAAAGATAGTTGAGACAAAAGTGAAGAGCTTGTTTATGAGAGGTAAAGAGAGTGATGCTTGCAAGGCAATCTATATTTATGCTAATGCCTCATGATTTGTGTTTGTCTTCCATTGCTATGACTTTGCCTCTAGGTATTGAAGCCTTGTTGAAAGAGTTTGAGGATGTCTTTCCTAAATACATTCCTCATGGCTTGCCTCTACTAAAGGAATTGAGCACCAAATTGACCTTATTTCGGGAGCTTCACTTCCTAATAGACCCGTATATAGGGCCAATCCGGAAAAGACTAAAGAGATTCTAAAGCAAATGGAAAGGTTGATGCAAAAAGGATGGGTAAGAGAGAGCTTGAGCCCTTGTGCCATGCCCGTTATCTTGGTGCCAAAGAAGGATAAATCATAGAGAATATGCACGGATTGTAGATGTAACGACCCTCTACCGCTACAGTACTACTCACACTCCTCATCATTTAATCATAAGTTTAGACATTAACAAAATCTGATTATATCCCAATTCATAACTAAAAAAAAAATTATACAAATCCAAAGGCATCTTGTACGATTAAGATTAAATACTAACATAACTTCCTATAGCTGGTCAACTATATAACAATTTTACATCAAAACCAAAAACAAAAGGAAGGAGCTTCTAGAAGAGCTCCGCCCAAAAAGGTATCCAAAAGTCTTCATCTGAGACCCCTTCCATTAGCTTCGAGAAGCTGGATCTGCAAACACCTCTCTTTCTGCTCCCACGCCAAACGATGTGATCATCACAGGCACAAACCACACGTGCAAACAATGCAAGGGTAAGCTTACTTGAAATAATAAAACATATTTTAAAAGTAAAGTAATAGAAAAATTCCTTCATTCCATTTCAATAATCAAACAGAAAATAGCAATAACGTCAACAGCAAGGCATTATCCACACCTCTATCACCACTCCAACCATAATAGCAACCACGACAATAAACAACCAAAACAACAATGCTACCTCTGCTACCAACACACATCACAACCATAGCCACAATTACCAAGTAATCGTAACAACAATGACAACACAACCATTTCCACTAAAGACAACATTAGTTATAAACAAAAAACCTCATTTACATATATAAAAATTCAAATAAAATTTCATGATATAGTGTCACATGCGTACTTGGTGATATCAATTACAATACTAATGCATTATACTTTCAACCTCTACATATCCAATCCACAAACACAACAGCCTGAGGTCCATTGTCAGCTACCTCAGTACCCACACAACAACATGAGGTCCATCGTCAGCTACCTCAGTTCTCAATCCACACAATGGTATGAGGTCCATCGTCAGCTACCCCAGCCACCTGTCCATACCATGGCATGAGGTCCATCATCAGCTACCTCAGCCGCTAACATATGCATACCAATGCATGTATCACCATGGCATGAGGTCCATCGTCAGCTACCTCAGCTGCGAACATATGCATACCAATGCATGTATCACCACGGCATGAGGTCCATCCTCAGCTACCTCAGCCACCAACATATGCATACCAATGCATGTATCACCACGGCATGAGGTCCATCCTCAGCTACCTCAGCCACCAACATATGCATACCAATGCATGTATCACCATGGCATGAGGTCCATCGTTAGCTACCTCAACTGCTAATATATGCATACCAATGCCTCAGCTGCCAACATATGCATACCAATGCATGTGTCACCACGGCATAAGGTCCATCGTCAGCTACCTCAATCGCCAACATATGCATACCAATGCATGTATCACCACAATAATCACCACGACATGAGGTCCATTGTCAGCTACCTCAACCGTCTAATCACAACACGACATGAGGTCCATCATTAGCTACCTCAACCATCAACATATACATAAATGCATGTCTTTCAATACAACATCAACAAAGCCACAACAAATCAACCACAACAATCATCATCAACCTATGTAGGCACAATCAAGCCTCTTGCATGGTCAACAAGTAAGGTATCTCACCATCACAACATATTACGACTAGTGGAGGCTCTACCTGAGCAACATTCCACTCAATTACCATTTTTTCACATTTTATCAAACCAATTCACAACAATAATAAAGAAAACCAAGAACCAAGTTAGGAAGAATAACAACAACATGTGGAGGTCCTATCTAAGCAACCTTCCACGTCAACACATACTCAACAACAACTCAACCGAAATTATTCATCCATATCCACATGCATATTTATTTATATGTCACACCGTCACACCACAATAGCTTAAGGCCCATTTAACCTCAGCTAATAACATATGCATTCAAAATATATATATCATCACAACAATCAACTCAACCACAATACGTCCCAACAATAACAAAGCTCACAGCCATACTATCGCCCAAAGGCACCACATTGCTGCCTGGCGAGAGCCGCCCGCCTAGCGGGTCCCGAAATCCGCTCGGCAGTTTTGTCGCCCGGCTGGACAAAAATGTTTCCCGGCGATGTTCTTCTAGAAGCCACCTTCTGGGCTCGAGAAGAACCTCGCCCAGTAGGAGGGGCTGTCACCGGCATCGGGAACAGGGTATTTGGACTTCGATTCTTCAATTCCATGAATTCTAATTGCTATACAATCATTCTAAATCAATTCTAAACATTTTTAATGCATTTCTAACCGATTATACAACAATTTTTAGCCATAAACAACCTCAAATCTCAAAATCCCTTTTTGAAACCCATTTTTCCCCTAAACTTACATACGCAAGATTTTCACCAAAATCAATTGATTCCAAAGCGTTAAATCAACATATCAATGACCATAAACATGAAATCAAACAATAGTAAGCTTCTTTTACCTCAAAAGCTTCCAAACTTGAATTTTGGTCCTTTGAGAAAACTTGTGTCTTAAGCCAAAATCTTCCACGGATTTGTCCTTTCTCTCCCCACAATCACTAAGTCGAGCTTAGAAACCTTCTAACACATTTATCAACCTCAAATTTATAAAGAGAGATTGAGAGAGAAAATGAAGAGAGAGAGAGAAAATGAGGGAATGAGGAGTTTCACCCCCTCTTCCTCCCTTTATATCTAAGTTTCCTCGGAGCTCTCACACGACCTTTTGGCCTATTAAGGCCCAAATCTCACCCAACCACTCGCCTCGTCCTAAAACTAATTTAACTTAACTGTTTTCCTCTCAAAACCCAAAATCAAACTCTCCACACAACCACATTGGCTTAAGTACATATCTCAAGTTTCCTACTTTTAGTTATTTAAAAGACTTAATCAAGTATTAGGAGAAATGGGGTGTTACAGTAGAGCCATCAACAACTTAACCGTGAGGTATAGACATCCAATCCCTAGACTTGATGATTTTTTGGATGAGTTGCATGGTTCTTGTTATTTCTCCAAAATAGATTTGAAAAGTAGTTACCACCAAATTCGAATGAAAGAAGGTGATGAGTGGAAAACTGCTTTCAAAACTAAGTCTGGATTGTATGAGTGGTTGGTCATGCCTTTTGGCCTAACCAATGCACCTAGCACTTTCATGAGACTTATGAATCATGTATTGAGACATTTCAGTGAAAAGTTTGTAGTTGTCTATTTTGATGATATTTTGATATATAGCTCGACTTTGGATGATCATTTGGGCCATATTAGGAGTGTCTTGGAAGTGCTTAGAAAAGAGAGTTTGTATACCAATAAGGACAAATGCAAATTTTGCACTAAACAAGTAGTGTTCCTTGGCTTTGTTGTGAGTTCTAAAGGTGTGCAAGTGGATGAGGAAAAGGTAAAAGCTATAATAGATTGTCCTACACCTAAAAATGTGAGTGAGGTAAGAAGTTTCCATGGTTTGGCTAGTTTCTATAGGCGATTTGTAAAAGACTTTAGCACACTAGCTTCCCCCTTAAATGAAATTGTAAAGAAAAATGTGGAGTTTAAGTAGGGGAGTGAACAAGATGAGGCTTAATAGCTTGAAAGATAAATTAACACATACACCTATTCTTGCTTTGCCTAATTTTGCTAAATCTTTTGAAATTGAATGTGATGCATCTAATGTGGGAATAAAGGGTGTGTTGTTACAAGAAGGGCATCCCATTGCTTATTTTAGTGAAAAGTTGAAGGGTGCTCATTTGAATTGCTCCACATATGATAAAGAATTGTATGCACTTGTGATAGTTTTACAAACTTAGCAACATTATCTTTTAGCTAAGGAATTTGTGATACATAGTGATCATGAATCCCTTAACATTTAAAGGGCAAAGGAAAGCTCAACAAGAGACATTTGGAACAATTTCCTTATGTGATCAAGCATAAGCAAGGCAAGGCTAATGTGGTAGCCAATGCACTTTCTAGGAGGTATGCTTTACTCTCCATGCTTGAGACTAAGATGCTTGGGTTTGATCATATAAACGAGTTGTATGCTTGTGATGATGACTTCTCTAATTTGTATGCTTTGTGTGAAAAAGTTGTTCATAGTGGATTCTTTAGGCATGATGGATTTCTTTTTAAAGATAAAAGATTGTGTATGCCTAAGAGTTCCTTGTGTGAGTTGTTAGTTAGAGAAGCTCATGATGGTGGTTTGATGGGACATTTTGGGGTTGCTAAGACTTTGGACAGTTTGCATGAACATTTCTTTTGGCCACATATGAAGAATGATGTGCATAAAATTTGTGATAGGTGCTTAGTGTGTAAAAAGGGTAAATCTAGGGTCATGCATCATGGATTACATACTCCATTACCTATTCCTAACTCCCCTTGGATCGACTTATCCATGGATTTTGTGCTTGGTCTCCCAAGATCCAAGAGGGGGAAGGATTCCATTTTTGTTGTGGTTGATAGGTTCTCAAAGATGGCTCATTTCATACCATGTCACAAAGTGGATGATGCTTGTGCGGTGGTAGATTTGTTCTTTAAAGAAGTTGTACGCCTACATGGATTGCCTAGGAGCATTGTGTCGAATAGGGATTCCAAGTTCTTAAGCTATTTTTGGAAGACTTTGTGGGGAAAGCTTGGTACTAAGCTTCTCTTTCTACTATATGTCATCCTCAAATGAATGGGTAAACAGAGATGATTAATAGAAATTTATCTCAACTCCTTAGTTGTTTTGTTAAGAAAAATTTGAGAACTTGAGAAGATTGTTTACCACATGTTCAGGTTACTTACAATAAGGTTGTTAATTCTACTACTTCTTATTCTCCTTTTGAGGTTGTTTATGGTTTTCACTCCTTATCTCCTCTTGATTTGTTGCCATTGCCTAACATTTCTTCTATGATGAATAGAGATGGGCTTTCTAAAGCCACTTTTGTTAGGAACTTGCATGAGAAGGTGAAGGCTCAAATTGAGAAGAAAATGGAACAATATACACAACAAGCAAACAAAGGGAGGAAGAAGATTGTGTTTGAACCCAGCGATTGGGTTTGGGTACACTTGAGGAAGGAAAGGTTTCTTTCTAAGAGGAAATCCAAACTTCAAGAAAGGGGAGATGGTCCTTTCCAAGTGTTGGAGCTCATTAATGACAATGCTTACAAAATTGACTTGCTTTTTGATTATGGTGGGAGTAATACTTTCAATGTTAGTGACTTATCTTTTTGTGATGTAGGCACCCATGCTCCAAATTTGAGGACAAATTCTCTTCAAGAAGGATGGGATGATAAAGGACTATCCAAGGACTTCAAGGAATAAGAGATATACATGGAAGGTCCTATGACTAGAGGAAGGAGAAGGAAGAGTCAAGAGGAACTTGGCAAGATGCTTAACATATTTATGGAAAAGGAACAAGAGGGCCTTGGAAGCTTGAAGATAATAAATTGGAGCCATATTTTAGATTAGGATTTCTTTACATTTTTTTAGCTCTTTTATTTTGGGCCTTTGTTGGGCTTTAGTGGAGTTGTTAGCTCTTAAATTTTTAGTTGACTATGTTTGGACCTATTATGATTTGTTTTGGGCTTGTTAGCATTTGGGCCTTATTTTTAGTGTTAGTGTAAATAGGTCCTTATGGGCACTTTGTAGATACTTTTGATGAATTAAGGAATTGATAGCATTTTTGCTAAGAGAGTGTTCTCTCTAAGTTCTTGGATTGAACCATTAGATTCTTATCAAAGAACAATTTCTTTGTGGTGAATCCTCATTGACTCATCAATCATGAATTGATTGTGGCATCTCCTCCATTCCTTTTCTTTTCCATTTTCTCTTTTTCTTCAAATTCTATTTTTGTGCATTCAATTTGGGAAAATTTAAGGTGTTGAAAATTAAGATCCACTTTGGGGTTCATCAAAGATAGAATGGAGATGTACATTAAATCCACTCATTACAACATTTGGAGAGTCAATATGCATGGAGATCTTATCATCACAAAACCTAAAAGTGAATACAATTACAATTATTTGAACATACTCCAACTACATACTAAAGCAAGGCATATCATTACATATTCTCTATCTAAAACTGAATATAATAAATTTTGCAGCTACAAAATAGCAAAGAAAATGTGGGATGTTATTCACATAACATATGAAGGTACTAAAGATGTTTGTTTAAGAAGAGTTGCAACTCTTCAAAGACACTATGAGATGTTCACCGTGAATGAAATAAAAACCATTGATGAAATGTTTGGAATATTTCAAACAATCATCAATGGTTTTCAAAGCCTTGGTGTTGAGTTTACCAAAGCCCAAAACAATCTTAAGATTTTGGACAGTCTTCCTTAGGTGTAGGAACATAAAGCTACACCTATAGCGTAAGCCAGAGACATGAAAACTCTAACTCTTGATGAGCTACTAGGAACTCTAAGTGTCCATGAGGTTCATCATTTTAAAAGGGACCAGATTAAAAGAAACTACCCCATACCTTTGAAAACTGGTGAAACTAGTCAAAGGGTAGAAGAAAACGCAACGACAAAAGCTGTTAAAGTTTAGTCTAACGAGTCAAAAAGCTCAGATGAAAGTTTGAGTTGTGCAACAAATGATGAAATCTCTCTAATGATCAAAAAGTTAAAGAAGGTGCTCAAAAAGAAAGGAAGATTCAAGCACTCTTCCAGATGAAAGGACAATAGGTTTAAAAGCAATCTCAAGAGGAAAATAATGAAATCATTTGCTTTGAGTGCAAGAAACCTAGACATAAGCAGGCAGGATGTCCTAAGCTGAAAAAGAGACTTCTTCAACTCAACCAACTCTGTTGGTGCCATTCTATACGAAGCCATCGATACTAGTCCTACTCCCGGAACCAAATCTATACAAAACTCCACTTCTCGCTGTAAAGGCAAACCAAGTATATCCTCAGGAAAGACTTCAGGAAACTCCCTGACAACCACCACAGAGTTCATATCTAAGTCACTCTTGACATCTATGAAAGACAGGATCATACACCCTTGAGCTCCTTCTTGCAAAGAAGTCTGAGCTTGGTTGGCAGAGATAAATCCAGAATCTTTAAAACTAGGGAAAATCAATGCTTTTCTGGCACAATTGATCGGGATATGGTTAGAAGATAACCAATCCATCCCTAAGATCACATCCAACTCAGACAAAGGAATGCAAATCAAACAAATCAAGTTGACCTTGTAATTGAGCCCACCACCAATAATTGACCAGTTAGCATAAACAACTGAGGTCGCCACCAGAGTAACAGTTAGTGTGAAAACAAGCAAGTCAAACGACAAAGGACAGGTGGACAACTGCAATCTCTCCACACATTCAAAAAAGATAAAGGAATGCATGGCACCGGAATCAAACAACACAGAAAAGGAATTACCAACTATCTCACACTTGCCCTGAACCAGATCTTCAGAACGAGAGGCTTCAGCTCCACTCATAGCAAACACAGGACTAGCTGCCATGGGTCTCGTAGCTCTTGCGGTGTTCATGGCAGACTCCACCTTCACTGAGGCCATACAATCTCTGGCTATGTGTCCAGGTTGTTGACACTTGAAGCATACATTACTCCTCAAGGAGCACTGACCAGCATAGTGTGGCCCTCCACACTTGAAGCATTGGATCTCTTGTGGTCTAGTCTGAGGCGTAATCGACGAATGACTCTGAGAAGTTGAAACCCCAAACTGTTAAGATCTTAGGGGTTATTGATGTCCCTATTGTCTATTATAGGGCTTCCTTTGATGCCTTCCTCTTTTGGATCCAAATGATCCATTGCCCTGAGTCCTCACCACTCGAGTGCCAGACTCTAACCACTCCACCGTCTTCGATTTCTCCACTAATGTGGGGAACTCTCTGATAATCATAGGGACTATCATCTGCTTCAGCTCATGCCTTAAACCTTTCTCAAACTTGCAGCATCTCCACTCCTCCGTGGTCGCTTGTGAGTAAAACCAGGCCAAGTATTCAAACTTGTTCGCATACTTACTCACCGTCATGTTCCCTTGATATAATCTCAGAAACTCTCTCTCCTTAGCATGCCTCATGCTTGTTGGAAAGTAATTCTCCAGAAAACACTCCCAAAAGCTAGCCTAGGTGACAACTTCACCCTAAGCCTTCATCAGCTGTTGGACTTCCTACCACCAGTACTCTACCTTACCAACCAATACATACGTGGCATAGGTGACTTTTTGGTTATCCGGACAAGCCATCGCCCTAAAGATCTTCTCTATATCCCATATCCAAGAATCAGCTGCACCTGGATCTGACTCGCCCTTGAACTAGGGAAGGTCATTCTTCCAGAATTCAACTAATCCTTGAAACTCGAGACGCACAGCCACACGAGCAGCCTCAATAGCGGCTAGGGATAATTCCAGTTGTTCCATTGTAGCTTGATGCTGCTAAGCCATAGCGGCCTATCACTGGGCCACAGTATTTTGTTGTTGGGCCATAGCAGCAACCATCACCTCCATAGCTCTAGCAATCTAGGAGAAGTCAACTAGAGGTGGTGGTGTGTTAGATCCCCTCAATGAGTTCTTACAAAACCAACCACGACAATATCAACATATATCATCACATCAGAGACATAGAATAAAGCATACCAGACCTATTCCCTAGAGGCCAACCAAAAAACATGACAAGCTCTGATACCACAAATGTAACAACCTAACCGTCGCTACTCAACTTACGACATACTATCCTATTCTTTCCCATATAAGCATGAACGAAAACAAAACATATACATATATATATGTATATATGTATGTATATGTATAAACGAAATACAATCATCTCGGGAGATCTGCCCATCTCACCTACTACCATACATTCAAATCTTTACAAATTATACAAATAAAAGAATAGGGAGTAACGCCAAGCCATATCAAAAGAATCGATATACAAATAAAATTAATAAGAGGAAAGGGATACAAAACGCACTCTGAAGCATTGCCATTTGCTCTCATGCCAAACGACGTGATTATCAAAGTCACATCAACATACAACAGCAACAAAGAACCACAACAGAAATACAAGGCAAGGGTAAGCTTACTAAAACAATGATATAATATATGATTATTACAAGCCAACAACAATTTTCAATATTCACACTCGCATATGTCTGTGTGTGTGTGTGTATATATATATATAACATGCATCCTCATGGCTAGCATTCTCAACTTTGCACCTTACATCACAACAATTTCACCACAACTATGCCAATGCATGATGACATGACTCTTGAAAGATTTACAACATCTTGAGCAATCACCCAAGTCTCTCCCCCTACCATGGCCTATCCAAGCACCACTCAGAGATTGACAAACTTTGATTTGCGGATAAGTTTAGTGGTTTGTCAAGATAACTATATGTAGGTGGTAGCTTACTGCGACTCAAGGCCTGCACCACCTTGGCCACTTGCAAAATTTCCCATCCACTCATCCCTAAAGGCCCATCGTCAGCTGCCCCACGTCTTATCCAACACTAGGTTGGAGGCTCGTCTGAGCTACAGCTCCGATCAACCATCCATCTTACGTGCCTTCCTACACCACGGAATAAGGTCCATCGTCAACTACCTCAGCCGCTAACTTATGCATGGAATGCATGTATCACAATACCACACCCATTCAACAACAACAAATCAACATAAATGTATGTGTAGCAACACAACACTACGTGCGCCCGACCAGCACCATAAGGGGTCTAACACAATTACTAACACCAAGCAGGCTCAATCCAGCCTCAAACATTGTCAACAGGTAAAGCCCTATCCAAGTAGCCAATACCTCGCGAGAAACCTCACACAACAATTCTATCCACAACCAGTGGAGGTCCTATCTAAACAACCTACCACTCTAGGGCCCTATCCAAGCAGCCCACGTCCCTTGGTTAAAACTCACACAACAATACTCTTGACAAATGGAGGTCCTATCTAGGCAACCTACCACTCTTCCCACATTCTCAACCATAGACTCAAGCTAGGAGTCCTTGATAACCATGTTTCACACAATTACACTTTCCAAATTGATCAACTACAAAACACTACGTTTGCCTAGCGACGCTCCTGCTCGCTTAGCGAAGACCTTCCTTACAAAGGACCAACTTTCCCTCTACGAAGGTTCTCACTCAACGACCACGAGTCTCGCTCAATGAATATAATATTTCTAGAGTCTCTTGCTTAGTGACAACTGAGGTCACTCAGTGAGTTTGTTCCAGGGACTTTCTCCAAATTCCCATCAGCCACATTTCGTTTAGCGAGTCGTCTATTTGCCTAGCAATTAACCACTCCAAAGAGTAGTCAAGATCTGTCCATGGTCTTCACTCAGCGAATATAGTGTTCGCTCAGTGAAACACTTGCAACAGAGAGCAACAACTCTCTAGGACCTCAATTCGCTCGGCGAGTTTGATACTCGCTCAGCGAATTGCTTCCAAACATTTTGGGATACCCACATTCGCTCAGCAAGCCATGCACTCCCTGAGTAAGCACTTTTCTGGAAAATTTCTAGATTTTCTATGAACATTCGCTCAGTGAATTCCTTTTGCACTACAGCCATTCCCACCACTCAAGAACACTCGCTCAGCGACACGATGGGTCGTTCAGCGAATCCTCAACCCGACAGTCTCACTTCAGTCTTAGGGGCATTCTTGCTTAGCGAGACCCTTAGTCGCTCAACGACTATCAGACTACAAAGACATAACTCTCTTCAAAAAACCCCAAAGGTCCAAACTTTCCACTCACCTATACCCCAAATCGATCCCACAGAAGTCGAATACGACCATACAATAGCCCACAACAACATGCTTAACACACTCAACAATCCATATAGCATATAAACATGAATCAAACAAAATTCGAAGGGAAACCCATTTACACACACATCTCAACTTAACTTATTCAAAGTCAATTTTCAATACAAACCATAGCCACATTTGCATACAACTATGTTCATACCACAACTATTTAACACTTGTAAGCTTCCCTTATCTCTAGGAGTTCTAAATCTGAAATTTGAGGAAGAAGGAAACGTGAGAGATGAGAAACTCTTGAGCCAAATCCCTAGAACAATCACTGCTCCCTACTAAGAAAAATGAAATGGCCACAAATCTTGTCTCCAACTTAATGGGTTTGAGAGTTGAGAGAATGAGAGAGTTTGGGAGTAAGGGGAATGAGAGAAATGAAAGAATAAGGAGGAAAAGGGCTCTCCATGTCTTAAAACCCTCCATGGGCCAAATAACGGCTTTTGGGTCCACTAAAGCCTATGGTCTATCTAATCACTCTTCAAACCTCACCTCAGGCCTAATATTGTTGTTTTTCTCAACAACCCATATAAGCTTAACCAACATTCTCACTTTGACTCAAGAATAACATATTCCTCAATTCCCTAATTTTTGACAGGAATTCAAAACAACCAACACAAAGCAACACTCATACAATTGCAACTTATTTATCCGTTTTAATCTCCAATATCACATATTACAGTTCCACTTTTAGTTATTAAACCACTAAATCATACATTAAGAAAACACGATGTTACATATTACTACCATCAAAAAAGACCATGGAACTAAATTGAATAATGCTAAGTTCAAATTCTTTTGTGAAAAAAATGGTATTTTCCATAACTTCTCTTCACCAAGTACACCTTAACGAAACTGGATAGTTGATAGGAAAAATAGAACTCTTTAAGAGATGACTAGAACCATGCTTTGTGAAAATTCAATTTCTAAGTATTTTCGGGCAGAAGCTTGTAAATACATCATGTTATATTCAAAACAGAATATTGATCAAATCATTAATAAATAAGACTCCTTAAGAACTGTGGAGAGGAAGAAGACCCAACATTTTATACTTCCATCTATTTGGATGTAAGTGTTATATTTTCAACATTAGAGATTAACTTGGAAAGCTCGACTCTAAAGTTGATAAAGGTATCTTCTTAGGATATTTTATACATCAAAAGCATAGAGTTTTTAACTCTAGAACTTCTATTGTTGAAGAATCAATTCATGTTAAATTCAATGATGCAATAACCCTTGATAAGAGACTATTTGATCTTGAAGATGATTTTTCAGATTTACAAATAGGTTCGTCTGATCCTATACGAGCAGATGAAGCAAAGCCATCAGAAGATGCTCTATAACAACAACAAAGTGACAATTAGACCACATTGTTTTTTAGAAATCAAGATCAAATTATTGGAGGTTTGTAACATGTCATCCACAAGATCAAATTATTGGAGAACAAACAAAAGGTGCTACAACTAAATCGTCTTTTAAAAATCAAGCATCATATGCTTTTGTTTTAGAAATAAAGTCAAAAGCTATATAAGAAGCACTCATAAACAATGATTGGATCATAGCCATGGAAGAATAGCTACATCAATTCACTAGAAATGATGTATGGACGGACTCTTGTTCCCTAACTTGAGCATAAAAGCATTATTTTAACAAGATAGGTATTTCACAACAAGCTTGATGAAAATGGCAAGGTAATAAGAAACAAAGCAAGTTTAGTAGCTCAAGGGTACAATCAACAAGAAGGTATTGACTTTATTGAAACTTTTGCACCTATAGCTAGGTTAGAAGCTATTAGAATTATGCTTGCCTTTGTTGCTCATAAAAACATTAAGCTTTTTTAAATGGATGTTAAGAATGTTTTCCTAAATAGATTCATTGAAAAGGAAGTTTATGTTAAACAATCTCCTGGCTTTGAAGATCCAACTCTTACAGACCATGTTTTTAAACTCAAAAAGGCTCTGTATGGCCTTAAGCAAGCACCTTGTGCTTGGTATGACAAACTAAGCAGTTTCTTAATTGCAAATGGTTTTATGAGAGGCAGAGTAGACACAACCTAGTTTAGAAAAGAATCCAACAAAGATTTCATTATAATACAAATTTATGTAGATGATATTATTTTCGAAGCTACTAATGAATCTCTATGTAAGGAACTTTTTTGATTTGATGCAAAGTGAGTTTGAGATGAGCATGATGAGAGAACTAAAGTTCTTTCTCAGTCTACAAGTTAAACAAGAAAAAGAAGGTATATACATCCATCAACAAAAGTATACCAAAGAACTACTCAAAAAGTTTAGGATGGATGGATCTAAGCCTATGAGTACTATGCATCCGTCTATCACTATGACAAAGGATGAATCAAGTAAACCTATAGACTAGACTGTCTACAGAGGTATGTTGACTTACTTCTTTATTTAACTGCAAGTAAACCAGATATTATGCATAATGTCTGCTTATGTACTAGATTTCAGTCTGATCCTAGAGACTCTCATTTAAAAGTAGTAAAAAGGATTTTTAGATATTTAGTTGGTACCTTTAACCTAAGTTTATTTTATGTGAAAAATAAAGATTTTAGGTTAATGGGTTACTATGATGTAGACTATGCTACTGACAGGATTGAAAGAAAAAGTACAAGTGGTGGATGTTACTTCATCAGACCATGTCTTATTTCCTAGGCTAGCAAAAAGCAAAACTCAATCACTCTATCAACTGCTGAAGTAGAATATGTGTCAGTTGCTAGTTGTTGTTCACAACTGCTATGGGTAAAATATCAACTTGAAGATTACTCTAGTTTTGAACATAACATTCCAGTATTTTGTGACAATACTAATGCAACTATTCTATCTAAAAATCCCATTCAACACTCTATAGCTAAACATATAGAAATAAGACATCATTTTATTCATGATTATAAGCAAAATGGAGATTTTGATATTCAGTTTATTGATACAAATCATCAATGGGCTGATTTCTCTACAAAAGCTCTTCCCAAAGAATGTTTTAATTTCATAAGAGAAAACTTGCATATGAAAGTTTTACATGAATAAATCGTCTTATATGCATCGTCTCATATATGGTCTCATTACATTATCTTATGAAGATTTAAAATATATCATCTTATACTTCATCATGTTCTATCGTCTTATGTATTCATTTGATTAATTATCACTAACCATGCATTTCATGTGAAAGAATATGAAAAGTTTCTCTTATTTGTCCCCTCCATTTGTTCATATCCTGGTCATCGAAAAACCCTTTATCGATTAACCCAAAATGTGTGTTGTATTTCTCTGCTCCATTAAGTCACATTTAATGCACGTCCCTTCAATGTTGACAATTTTCAAAATTTCAAAATAACCGCTCATTTAAGTCGTCTTTTTTGATTTCCTTTTACCTTTCTGAAAAACCAACTCTTTCTTATTCTCTGTCATACTCCCTCTTTCTTTTAGAAACTTAAAGCTCTAGTGAACTTGCATCCATGGCCACTCAAAAGCAACTTGCTCCTATGGAAAGATTTCCTAAGAATGACTTTGTGCCTAGAAAATAGGTAAACCTAAAGAAACTAGAAGACGAAGGCTTTCCCATAACCCTCTACATCAAGAACATAGGTTGGGAAGTATATGTGCAGCACAAGGCCCACTAGTACCATGCCCTTATGCATACTTCTAGGCCTCAATGTCTAAGGTAAATGGAACCATTATCAAAACCATTGACAACCAATCCATCATCATCTCCACTAACATAATCGCGGTAGCATCTAGCTACAAGGAAGAAGAAGACCTGTTCTTAGAAGATTGGGAAAAAGCTATAACTCCTAAGATTATTGATTTGGCGCTTTATGGAAGACCCAAGCCTCAAATTGATAATAGAGACATTTTGAAGACGTTCCAATATGCCTCAAGCTTGAAGAGAGCTTGTAGGCTTTTGCACAGTCTTTTGCACCATATCATTATGCTAAGGAAAGGGTCTAAGGACAACGTCTCCTTAAGTGACCGTTCTGTCTATATAGGATGTTGACAGGACAAAAGGTAAATCTCTCTACTTTCATCCTTGACCACTGGAAATCATGCCTCATCAAGTCTTGGGAAAGCCCAAAGGAGAAGCAAAGGTATCTCATTCCCTATGCTATGTTGTTTACTAAAATTTTGAGAAAAGTTGGTGTGAATGAAGTTGGCTGGACTAAAAGCAAACCAAGCTTTGAAATTGATGTCTCCATCATCAAGAAAATGAGGATTGCTCACTTGTTTCCTAAATATATTGCTAAACATCTAGAGTTGGCAGTGATTAAAAAAGAACCAGTTGATGACTTAGTAGGTATTGCATTTAGAATAGGATCATCTGATGATCCTTCTGTTAACCCTAAATAGACTCAATCCCAAACAGACCTAGCCTGTCAAACCTAAACTACCCGTCAAAAAGCCTCACCAACCAAAACCTAAGCCCAAACCCCAAACACCAAAATAACACCCATCCCCTCCTCATAAAAGACAATGACCCCTCACCATTTGTTTAAAACCCAAACGTATCCTTGAGCCTAATAAAGATGATACCTGTAACACCCTAAATTTCAAGTACTAGAAATAAACTACGAGGTAGCTCTTAGTAGGACTCTTCCCATGTGTTATTAGACAAAAGACGTTTTAAGAGTTATTAGATCACTTATTATTCTTATTATTGTTCCTATCATTATTATATTTATTGTTGTTGTTATTGCTATTATTATTATTATTATTATTATTATTATTATTATTATTATTATTATTGTGTTGTTGTTATTATATTTATTGTTGTTGTTGTTGTTGTTATTATTATTAATTCTTTGTTATGGTGTTGTTATTATATTATTATTATTGTTATTATTAGTGTTATTGTTATTAACACCTTAGCATTAGAAATTAATAGAAATATTATCATAGAACCCAAAAGAGCATCTAAACATGTACTCTAAAGAAAAAAAAATAATTGAATGTAACTCCATATTTTTTGGGTAGAAGATTTTTATTTTTTTTTGTATACTCTGGTACAAGAGATATGCCTCTATATAACCCTTATATGTTTTAATCTGATAATTAGGAAATAACAACCATATCAAATTCAAATAATAATGAAAATATAGAAATATATATAAATTGATATCAAGTTTCATTGATATCAAATTTAAATTTGTGTTTAAAGCCACTTATGTAATTATCAAATTTCTAATTATAAAAATACAAATTAGGATATACAAATATTTATCTTTTTAATTAAAAAGGATAATGATTAATAATAAAAAATATTATTATTAAAAAGGATAATGATTTATCTTTTTCCAACAATAAGATGATTAAACAAAAGAGTAATATTACACTTTAAGGTTTCTTTTCTTTTTATATTTTGAATTTATCTTTTTAAAATTTCAAATAATAATGGAACATGAAAATTTAAATTTATGTTTAATTACATTTTCCCCTCATATATGTTTTAATTTTTATGAATGTTTTTATTATAATTGTTTGCATTTGGTTAGTAAGTCTTTCATTTTGATATATGATAGTTAACAAAAAAAAAATGTTGCTTTATTGATTTGTATAAATTAATGATATACATGAATATATATCAGGTAATAGATTATAATTTTGTTAATTATTAAATGAAATTGTAAAGTGAAATTTATTCCAAACAATTGAAAAGTAGAATAAGAATAATGAAAATTAGGATATACAAATAATAAAAGTTAGGATATACAAATTTTAACGACCTGTTGTTGCTACATGGACAACTAACAACTAATGCAATGCGAAAAATTTAATTTTAGACGAAAACTCTTAATTAATTTATTTAAGAAAAAAAGTGTGGTTTGTTTTTTGGGAGACATACAACATTCATTCCTTTTAAAAACTTTGACATATAAGGCATAAAACAATCATCCAACATAATAAAATAACCCAAGCATACATCACAAAGTATCAAATGTAAATATTTGTGCCTTATGGCACTTACAAACCAACATCATCGTCAAGGCGTCCCAAAAGATGGTGGTGCGTGCACATACATCATTGTTGTAACACCCTCACTTTTACTTACTAATCTGCTTTTTCTAATTATTCTATAATTGTCTATGAAGAATCGAATGCGAATCTCATGAGTATGATCCCATGGTTACATTTTGTCCCTATAAGGACTAGATAATTGAGAAAATAGATAAAAAATAGTTTAAAATGTCTAAAAATTGTTTTTAAGTCATATATTTGCTTAAAATAATTAATAATAGTTTTAAAAAATTTTAGAAATTTATTGAGACAGTTTTTTAAAATGACCAAAATACTCCTAGTTGACTGTGGAAGTAAACCAGAAACTTTTTGACCTCAAAATATTTTTAAAAATTTATATTGAGTATATTTTAATTATAAAAATTTTATTTTAAGGGAAAAATAGTGAACAACCGAAAAAATATATTTATTTAACAAAAACTTATTTTTTAGCTTAATAAATGCCCTTTTTAGTGAAAAAATTTATTATAAATAATATGCATATGAGAAAATTTCAAAATTTTTTTTTAGACTCACAAAAATATGTGTGAAAACATAGTGTGATCAGATTTGGTTAAAACTAACCCAAAAATTCAAACCAATTATTTACAATAAACCATTATTTTATTACCTTTTACCATTACATACACATGTTAAATTAAAAGTCAACAATTTCAGCTCTTATTTTCTCCTTTATGGTTCCATTTTCAAATATGTTCTAAATTGGTGGTTGGAGGAGTAAATTTTTAATTATTTTAGTGGGTTTTATGTAAAAAAATAAATCAAAGCTATACTAATTTTTCTCCTATAAATACCCCTCCATGTACACTATCATTCTCACACTTTTTTCTTCAAATTTCAGACCTCTTTCTCTGAAATTCTGCTGGAATTCCTCTTCTCTCCACTCTCCAAGTCTTAAATTTTTTTTCTTCCACCATTAAAGTATTCCAAGCTTAGGTTTAGTTCCTGTACTTAAAATACCTCCTTTCCTCTTCCATATTTCACCAACAAGCTACTTATTTGAGGTAGAGGGGGAGTGATGTTTAAGCCTCTAATTTTTGTTTTCTTAACAGGTGTGTGCGTTGGGTTATCCCTTAAATCCATATTATTATACTAATCCTACTACTATCTATATATATAAGTGATTATTTACTTTCTTGTTCATTTTAATTTCTTAGTTTACTTTAATGACATTTAATTTGATGTTATTTATTTTCTTGCTCTTGTTATCACTTTTATTTATGTAGATAGTTTTGGAGTGGTTTTTCCCCCAAAACTCTTAGCATTTTACTTTTCATTTAATTGCTTTTATGTAGAGAGTTTTAGAGTGGTTTCCCCCCTCCCCCCCCCCCCCCCAAAAAAACCCTTAGCTTTTTACATTCCATTGTCATTTATATTTATGCTCTTTACCTTATTGTCCATTTTAATTTCTTGTCATTTATATTTTTTCCATTTAATTTATTACTATTTCCTTTTTGTTCATTTAACTCTTGTTATTTATTTTATTATTCCATCGTTATTTATTTTTATGTTGCCTTTATTTTGTTGGTACTTCATTAGAATTTATTATTATCCTATTATATTAAATTATCATTGAATTTATTTTTATACTAGTTAATTAATTTAAATCAAGTTTGTAGTCTTGAATTAACTTGAAATAAAAATAGTAGAAGAAGGATTAAATTTCTACAAAAGTTAAATTTTGATTTTTTTTTTTATGAATTGTCCAAAATTACAAAGTGGTATCAGAGCAGGGCCTCTCCCCCAGTACGGTGTGGTTCGAGGATGAACCAAACGGAAGCTGGTGGGCATGTAACATCTCGGGCATTAATAAGGGCGGAGAGTGATCGCCGGTGCAAAAGAGATGAGGCACGGACAAGGAGTGCTCCTAGCAGAAAGGACACATGAATGAATCGAATACACACCAGAATGAAAGGGATCCAGAGGCTATGCAAGTATGGGACTGTACATTTGAGGATAGCTTAAAGGAATTAATAAGTGTTACCTATACCAACAAGATGTATCTACTTTTCGGTAGCCTATTACTTAAGAACTCCACAGTTAAGTGTGCTTGACTTGGAGCAATTTTGGGATGAGTGACCTCTTGGGAAGTTTCCCAAGAAGCGTGTGAGTGAGGACAAAGCACACTGAAAAGTCTTGTGTAGGTTTGTGGGGATAGTCATTGATCCAGAAAGCAGCCAAGTGTTACACAGTGATATCAAAGTAGGGCCTCTCTCCCAATACGGAGTGGTTTGAGGACGAATCAAGCGGAAGCTGGTGGGCATGTAACATCTTGGGTGCTGACAAGGGCGGGGAGTGATTGCCAGTGTAAAAGAGATGAGGCACAGACAAAGAAAGGCTCCTGGCAAGCTTCCAGCGAGAAGGACACATGAATGAATCAAATACACACCAGAATGAGAAGGATCCAGAGGTTGTGCAGGTATGGAACTGTACAGTTGAAGATAGCTTAAAGGAATTAATAAGTGTTACCTATACCAACAAGATGCATCTACTTTTTGGTAGCGTATCACTTAAGAACTCCATAGTTAAGCGTGCTTGACTTAGAGCAATTCTGGGATAAGTGACCTCCTGGGAAGTTTCCTAAGAAGCGTGTGAGTGAGGACAAAGCACGCTGAAAAGTCTTGTGTAGGTTTGTAGGTGTGAACACTCGATTTTATCTGGGCAATTAATTTTGTAAAAATAAAATTAAAAGAAGCAATAAACGAAAGGGTAATAAAAATAGTAAAACATGTAAACAATTCAAGTTCTACTTAGTGGATTAATGTGTTTAGACTTATAATAAAAATAGAAATAAATAATAATAAAGATAAAAAAGAGGGAAGTAAAAAATCAATAAAATAAATAAATAAATAAATAGATACATTTTTAGGAAATTTTGTTTTTGGGCTATGTAAACTTAAAAGCCCATCCAAAGGGCAAGTTCGAAAATACTGGTTTGGGACTTGCATAGACCCATTACCAATAAAAAGGAGCTAGCAATTAGTTAAAAAAAGTGGAAACGTGGGGGAAAAGCAACAAAAAGCTTTCAGGAGAAGCCTTAAGGAATAGCTATATACATATGTCTTTGGTGACCAACAAAGGGACTTTTCAGATTTTTTTCTCACGAAAAACACAAATTCACTCATTGAAAGACAAAACTCACTCTCTTGCTCACAGAGGCTTAGGCTCGCGAAGTTTTTTTTTTTTTTGAGAATCAAAGGTATTGTTTGCTACTCTTATCTTCAATCGTCATTTCCTCTTTCTGTATCATAAACTGAATCTGCTGGTCACGATGTTCTGATTTCAATTTGTTATTCATGTGATATATGGACTTGATATTCGTTTGTTATTCTTTGGTGTTTCATCATCTTCTGAATCTCATTTTAAAGATTTTGTTTCATTAGTCTTAGAACTTCACTACTTTAATATCACACAGTGAATTTGTTGACATTGCTTCGAGAATCAACTCACACACGTAAACACCGTTTCTTTTCGTGTAAATGAATCCGGTGAAGGAAAAATAAACGAACACGTCTTCTCCTCTTTGAATTTTGTTATGGCATTCTTTCGTCATCAACATTGATACAAAGGCAAACAAAGTAATAGATAGAATCACGTAACGTGGCTACCAATACGTAATTGGCAAAGGCTTCGAGCCTCCTTCACTTCCGAAACTTGAACATTTGCAGCGACACCTTGTCCTACGTCAAAACCAACCCCTACACCTCCTCTGGTTCCGGTTCGCGTTGACATGACACCTGTGCACACCGGCAACTTTGCAGACGCATTTCAGTCCATTTCGTCACAGATAAAGTAGATCTCTTCACCAAGAAGTGGTGCAAAAAGCTTCAAAGCAGAGCTGATCGATGGAGGGGAAAGTGTGATGGAGAGGCGTCGTGCAATTGAGAGCGTCGTGATGAAAGAGAATCGTAAGGAAGAGTAGCACGGCGGAGGTCAAACTCCGCTTCCGGCATCCATAGCTGTCTGGATCCACAAAAGGTGCAGGGATGAAGTTTCTGGAACCCACATGAAGGCTGCTCCGGTTTCTGTCTTCACAATGGCAATATTGGGCTTGGCTCAATCGTTCTTCCTGTACCCAGCATACGTGAACGTAGACCTAACCTCCATTTTAGCTTTTTATTTTAGTCATAATAGAATGGGCTTATAAATATGCATTACATTAACCCGTAAAGCTTTTCTTTCTTTTTCTTTAGCTTTCGTTGAGGATTTCTTTACGTAGGATACTTAGGTAAAATAATTAATATAATATTTATATATCATTAGCATAATAATTAGGAACGCTTTTTTTATTTCTTTTTATAATAATAAGTATAACTAGCTTTCTATAATAAATAAATGACTAAATAAATAAGTAAAGTAATTTGTAAATAATTAAACTTAATAATAGCCACTTAGGATGCACTTCTTCTTTGGACATTATTAAGTTTTAATGATAATCATTTAAGATGCACTTCTTATTTGGTTATCATTCCTTATAATAATAATAATAATAATAATAATAATAATGATGATGATATTAAATAAAACAATAAAATATTTTAACCAAGGATTTTAAATAGTCACTTTGGATGCACTTCCTATTTGACTATTATAAAAATCATAAAAGGCATACTGATGACCACTTTAGATGCACTTCTAATTTGGTTATTGAGTACGCTTTACCATACTAAAAATAAAAATAAAAAAAATCAACCAACAAAACATTTTTCTACCCAAAAAACTACGTAAGTCTGATTTCTCATTGCACCTAAGGATACGTAGGAGCAAGGGCCCACCCCTGTCGACCTCAAAAAATAAAAAAAGTAATTTCTTTCCAAAAATAATTATCTTCTTAATTAAAGTCCTTTTCTTTAAGGGATAAAATAAATATTTTAGAAGCTATCCATTTTGCACATTTAATTAGGGGTAACCGTCTTTATGACGGATGTCGTAGGGTGCTAACACCTTCCCTACACGTAATCGACTCCCAAACCCATATTTGGTTTCAAAGACCATTTCTTCTTTTTAAAGGGTTTTTCCAAGGTTTTCCTTAATAAACTTTGGTGGCGGCTCTTCTGATTTTCATTTCTTTTTCGCCATCCAGTCGTGACCCCGATTGCGACAGTGGGGATAGTCATTGATCTTGAAAGCGGTCAGGCGTTACAATTATACCCATTAATAAAAGAAGTACATCACAAAAGAGGGAGGGAATGCATCATGCACACCCTAGGCTGGTCATATCATTAAACACTACACCTAAGAATGAGGAACGATAGGTGGAGCATCAGCAAGTGGCTCCTTAGCTCTACCAACAGTAGGGACGAGATCCTTGAGCGAACATGCAACAATACTCCTCAACTCTCATATGAGGTTGGGGCGGCAAGAACAAGCTCCCTCCACATCTCCCGCATGGGTAACCAAAACTCCAGCAATGTATACATGGTCACAGAAAACATAGCAATTCCCATAGGAGCATAGGAAAATGTAAACTCTCCCTTATAGTAGACACTTTGAAACTCGCAGTCAATACTCTAAGCTTCACTGTCTCCGACAGCAGTCTCAAGGAAGTTAATGTGATTAGGGCCCACGTGAACATGGTTTCAAATCATCGGTGGCAGTCTCAACGCTCTGGGTCATCTTGGCATCTATTCCCATGAACACGACATTCGAAATCATCACAAGCACAAATCACACATGCAAACAGCGCAAGGGTAAGCTTATAATAAAGGTACATATAGAGTTCTAACTAATACAACAATTATTTCACGAAGGAGAGAACATTGATATGGAAAAGATTACAACATTATTAAATGAGACATATATAAGCAACATAGTACAACATAATTCATACAATTGATGTAGACACTAGTGCATGGAGACTTTTTCAACAACTTGAGCGATCATCATGGAAACGTCCTTTAACATAGCACTTAAGCCACAGGGATCACATGGATTCTTTTAAGGCACAACTATTTGGGGAGCCCATGAATTGATCTTGTGAAAGTCGATAGTGGTTTCGTCAAGATAGATATACGTGGGTAGTGGCTTACCACGGCACAAGGTTCATGATAAACTTGACCTCAATGTGGGATTTTCTCGTCCATCCACCTATCCTCAAGGTCCATTGACAGCTACCCCACTCTTTCTTCCAAACACTAGGTTGAAAGTTGTACACCGACTCCTAACTTACGTGCTTACTCGCGACATCGTCCAAATAGGACCTATGCATATACATACATATCATCAACAACAACGAAAAACATCAACTCAACATAAGGCCAAGAGACACACCCTATTTTCCACAACTATTTCTCATTATTTGTTAATTAACGGATAATGTGTGTTATTAAATTTTATGAACTTTTGGCTTTAGAGTTCCGCTTTTCAATCTTTTATCTTTTATTAATCCTTTCTAAAGACTTAATGATTATATTGTCAATAATAAAAAACTTATAAAAAGAGAATTTTATTTCAAACAAATTATATTTTTATACATAAGAAATTCTACTTAATGGAATGGAGGGAAATTCATAAAATCCCTCCAACATATTAAAATCTGAAATTTAATATTTTAATTCATCAAAATGTTAGTCTCTATTGAGAAAATAATTTTATTAAAGTGAAAAGTCATTTTTGTCCCTAATTTTATTTTCAAAAAAAAAAAGCTTCATATGTATTTATTTTTCTCATTGATACATTAAAATTACTAATTAGGATCTCAAAATTTATTTCGCAACCATTTTAATTTAGAAATATTGTATTATTAATTGTAAAAAACACAAAATTTCAGTTTTAGCCTAAAATCAATTTATTTAAATTTTTATCTCAAAACTATGCCACTTTCACTAGATTTTTACGTTATTTTCTTCTAGGATTCATTACAAGATCATCTACACTTAAAAGAAATATTCATTTTAAATTTCTAATTACTATATGATGGTTAGAAATATTATAGACATTTTTATTAGGATTTTAGTTCACTGCACGTGCTATTTTAATACCTAAAATGCAATATCCTATTATTAAATCTCTATACTTTTATCTAGGGAACTAAAATTTCAATTTGTGTATTACCCAAAATAGTGGCATTGTACCACACAGTCCTATGCCCATTCCTAGGTTCTATCACAAAATTTTCTCAAGAGTTTTTATAACTTAAGGGTTTGGGTATCATGAATATTAGGTGGTTCTCTATCAACAACTAAAAGATAAACAATTTATATTAAAAATTTTAGGTGTTGTAAATAAATGTATTTTAACATGTAAAAACAGAATATAAACTTAGTTGTTTAGTTTCAAAATTTTTGTATAGCACAAATTCTCAAAATCATGTTAAATAAATTTATTTATACATACACACTTCTATTTACTTAAATAATCATTTCCCACATCATAATCAAACAAAATCACACAAAATCTACATTTCTTTCAAATAATATAACAGCTACCATATTTCACCTCACTTTTATGATTAAAATAAGAAAATGAATCAAAACAACAAGAACTTAGTGGAAGATAAATAACTTCTCAATAATATTTCACCTTAGCAAGCATTTCAAATCCAACATATAGCCAACATATATAAAATCACTTAGCTCATCACATCTATGCTAGTATATTAGAGATTAGAAGAAAAGAGTAGAATTATCAGCTCCCTTGATGAAGATTAACGGAAGTAGATGAACTCAAAAAAGAAAGAAAAAAAGAAAAAAAGAGGAGAAACTGCCCTAAGCTCCACAGACTTTGCTCCCACACTCACATCTGTAGCTATTGGAAGGTAAGATCCCCCTTTTTTTTCTCTTGTGCTATGTTATTTAAAGACAGTTCAGGGGGGGGTCTCCTTTTGGTTTAATGGGTATTAGGGTCTTTTTTTTTTTTTATGCATTTGTTATTTAAAAACATGTCTAGGGGTATAAAGCTAACGTGCAATTTTGGTGTTTTGCACGTTAATGGATACATAGGATGAATTGAACATTGGGTAAAAAGGGGTTTATTTATCTAATGGATTTGTGGGTAAAAATTTCAATTAGTTTGTGGATAAAAGGGGGGCTTGGGTTGGATGGATGGGAAAAGCCAAAAAATTTGGGGGAGGGGGGAGGGGGGAGGGTGGTTTGCTTTTTAATTGTTGGCTTAAAATGGTTAAGTTAATTTACTACAAATGGGAGATAAGGTTTAACCAATATTGGTAAACTAAATAGAAATTTACCTTAAAATAGGTGTTGATTATTTAGGAAAATGTGTTAATGACACATTAGGATTGGTTCATGATAATTCTTTGACTGCTTGTTCATTTACACAGTGTAATTTTACACTGACAATGTACATTAAAATTCTAGTTTAATTAGAACCTTATCAAAAATTGTCACATAAATCATACAAAATGTTTTAATTAAATTTTCTCAATCAAACTAAATTTAAATATTCTCTTGCAATTAATTTCAATCACTTTTAAATCACATGTTAAGAAAATGTGATGTTACACAAATATTTATCTTTTTCATTAAAAAAAATAATGATTTATCTTTTTCCAGCTATAAGATGATTAAACAAAAGAATAATATTATACTTGAAGGTTTTTTTTCTTTTTCAATTTCAATTTTATCTTTTTAAAATTTTAAACAATAACGAAAACATGGAAATATCTTTAAGTTTTCAAATGATTTATCTTTTTCCTTTAAATGGTTAGTTGTTACACAATTTTTCTAAAACTGCTCTTTCATTTCTCTCTACAATTCTACTCTTTGTTTCAATCGTAATGACATCTTCTGTGAGATATGATTCAGTTTCATTTGTCTTTGTCATGAGGGAAAACTAGACCATCATGGCAGGGTTGAAAAGGTCTTTACTGTTACAGTTTGTTACTAGAAGTTAAGAGTCATTTCTGTTTGTTTTTAATAAGTCCTAGTTTTTAGGAACGGTTGTTTTGAATTAATCCAATTGTTGTCAATCAAGTAGTTATACGTGAGCCATTTTCATGTATTTTGTTAAGAGTTGTAAAGGCTATATAGTAGCCTCGTTGAATTCAATAAAGGAAGTATCAGTTTGCACAAGTCCAAAATATGCATACTTTTCATTCTTTACAAGCTAGTATCAGAGCCCGTACTGGGCTTGATCCATATATCTAAGCCGCAGCTTAGTTGAGAGAAAAGAGACGCACGAAGATGAGTGACGGAAAGATTTTAGCAAAAATCCCTCACTTTGATGGTCTTCATTATGATCATTGGAGTGAGTTGATGGAAAACCTTCTTCGTGCCAAGGGTCTATGGAGCTTGGTAGAAAATGGTGTTGAGGAGCCTAGTGAAGGAACTGTACTGACTGACGCACAGTTGGAGTAGTTGGAGAACTCCAAAATAAAGGATCACAAAGTCAAGCATTATCTTTTTAGGGCCATTGATAGATCAATCTTCGAACAAGTCTTAGATAGGAGCACATCCAAGATTGTTTGGGATAGAAAATTCGAGGGCAATGATCGTGTGAGAAGTCAATGCTCAATGCATTGAGAAGGGAGTTTGAGGTGCTTGAAATGAAAGAAGCAGAAACCATTGTTGAGTATTTTGCCAAAGTAATGGCAGTGGCAAACAAAATGAGGAGCAATGGAGAGGATATGCCTGACTCAAAGATGGTGGAGAAAATACTTCGAACATTGACAAAGAGATTCACCTATGTAGTGGTTTCGATCGAGGAGTCAAAGGACACAAAAGCAATGTCCATTGATGAACTTCAAAGCTCTCTAGTGGTCCATGAATAGAAGTTTAAAAGAGTCAGTCGAGATGATGAACAAGTACTCAAGGTGGAAAGTAGTAGAGGAAGAGGAAGAGGAGCATACCGAGGTAGAGGACGTGGAAGAGGGAGGCAATCTTTCACAAAGGCCACAGTGGAGTGCTTTAGTGCCACAATTTGGGACATTTTCAATATGAATGTCCCCAATGGAACAAAGAGGCAAATTACGCAGAATTGGATGAAGAAGAAGAGCTTCTTTTAATGGCTGTTGTAGAAGAAAAGGAAGTAAAAAGGAATGATGTGTGGTTCTTGGACTCAGGGTGTTCTAATCATATGTGTGGAGACAAAGGTATGTTCTCAGACATGGTAGAAGGAAATAAGCACTTTGTTAAGTGTGGAAATAACTCTCGAATGATTGTAGCTAGAAAAGGTAGTGTTAGATTGGTATTTAATGGCACTACCTTTCTTATTCAAGATGTATACTATGTCCCAGAGCTTCAAAACAATTTGTTGAGCATGGTATAGTTGCAGGAAAAGGGCCTTGCCATTCTCATAAAAAATGGGATATGCAATATCTATCATCCATCTAAGGGCTTGATTGCGCACACAAGCATGAGTATTAACCTTATGTTTATCCTTTTCAATGAAAGCTCCAACATCACTGCTCCAATTAAAGAATGTCTACATACTTCCTCTGATCTCACTTACCTTTGGCATCAAAGGTATGGTCACTTAAGCTACAAAGGTTTGAAGACACTACAGACAAAAAAAATGGTGCATGGACTACCTTAACTAGAAGCCTTAAGTGTCACTTGTGTAGACTGCTTCACTGGCAAACAGCACCGTAATCCAATTCCTAAGAAGAGTGAATGGCACGCTAGCAAGGTCTTAGAACTTATACAAGCAGATATTTGCGGACCAATAGAACCCATCTTGAATAATGGAAAGAGGTATCTTTTAAGCTCCATCAATGATTATAGTCATAAAGGTTGGGTCTATTTGCTTTCTGAAAAATCAAAAGCTTTAGAGTGCTTCAAGTCTTACAAGAAACTAGTGGAAAAGGAAGTAGAGGCATCCATCAAGTGCTTGGGGACAAACAGAGGAGGAAAGTTTAACTTTCACGATTTCAAATTGTTTTGTGAAGAAAAAAGAATAAAAAGGCAACTTACCATAGCATATACACCACACCAAAACGAAGTAGCAAAACGTAGAAATAGAACAGTTATGAACATGGTATGCTGTATGCTCTCTGCAAAAATGGTTCCCAAATCTTTTTGGATTGAAGCTGTAAACTAGACATTCTACCTATTGAATCGATGTCCAACACTTGTTGTGAGGAACATCACTCCTCGAGAAGCTTGGAGTGGAGTTAAGCCTTTAGTAAAACACCTTCGAGTTTGGGGCTGCATAGCACATGTGTAACGCCCGGTCGCTTGCAGGATCTGTGACTGTCCCCACAAACCAACACAAGACTTTTCAGCGTGCTTTGTCCTCACTCACACGCTTTCCGGGAAACTTCCCAGTAGGTCACCCATCCCTAAATTGCTCTAAGTTAAGCACGCTTAACTATGGAGTTCTTAAGTGATGGGCTATCGAAAAGTATATGCATCTTGTTGGTATAGGTAGCACTTATTAATTCCTTTAAGCTATCCTCAACTGTACAGTCCCATACCCGCACAGTCTCTGGATCCCTCTCGTTCGGGTGTGTATTCGATTCATTCATGTACCCCTCCCGCTAGAAGCCTGCCAGGAGCCGCTCATTGTCCGTGCCTCATCTCTTTTGCACCGACGATCACTCCCCGCCCTCGTCAGCGCCCGGGATGTTACATGCCCACCAGCTTCCGCTTGGTTCGTCCTCGAACCACACCATACTGGGAGAGAGGCCTTGCTCTGATACCACTTTGTAACGCCCGGCCGCTTACAGGATCTGTGACTGTCCCCACAAACCAACACAAGACTTTTCAGCGTGCTTTGTCCTCACTCACACGCTTTCCGGGAAACTTCCCAGTAGATCACCCATCCCTAAATTGCTCTAAGTTAAGCACGCTTAACTATGGAGTTCTTAAGTGATGGGCTACCGAAAAGTAGATGCATCTTGTTGGTATAGGTAGCACTTATTAATTCCTTTAAGCTATCCTCAACTGTACAGTCCCATACCCGCACAGTCTCTAGATCCCTCTCGTTCGGGTGTGTATTCGATTCATTCATGTACCCCTCCCGCTGGAAGCCTGCCAGGAGCCGCTCATTGTCCGTGCCTCATCTCTTTTGCACCGGCGATCACTCCCCGCCCTCGTCAGCGCCCGGGATGTTACAACATGTGCACATACCAGAGGCAAAACAAGGTAAACTTGATGATAAGAGCTTTCCTTGTATTTTGTTAGGTGTTAGTGATGAGTCAAAGGGTTATCGTCTGTTTAAACCTAAGACAAAGAGGATTGTAGTTAATAAGGATGTCGTGTTTGAAGAAGAGAAGAGTTGGGATTGGGGTCCAAATTATAGAGAACAAATAGAAGCTGAGCTAGTTTGGGGTGATGATGATTTCAGTAGTGATGAGAGTGAGGGGGAGCACAGAGGTAAGGCTAATGGTGATAGGTTTGAGGAAGACATGGAGTTCGATAGTGATGGTGAGAATGATGGGAATAATGTAAGGGGTAGTGGAGCTAGGAATGAAGCTGGTAGTTCACAAGAACATGTGATTCAGGGGAGAGAAAGGAGGAAGCCGGCTTGGATGGGAGAATTTGTGAGTAGTGAGGGGTTGAGTGAAGAAGAAGAAGCAGAGGCCTACATGGTACAAGATGTTGTAAGTGACGATGCAATTCTATTTGAGGAAGCTATGAAGCATGAGAAATGGAGAAAGGTTATGGACAATGAAATAAGCTCAATTGAAAAGTCAAACTTGGGAGCTCATAGACCTGCCAACTAGAGCAAAAACAATTGGAGTTAAATGGTTTTCGAGACAAAATTGAATAAGCTGGGTGAAGTTGATAAGTATATAGCCAGATTGGTGGCTAAGGGGTACTCTCGACAACATAGAATCAATTTTTCTGAAGTCTTCACCCCTATTGCACGCATGGATACAGTAAGGATGATCGTGGCACTTGCAGCATGCAAAGGATGGGACATCTTTCAGTTGGATGTCAAATCTGCATTCCCACATGGAGAATTCAGCAAAAACTTGTACATTAAGCAACTAGAGGGATATGTCAAGAAAGGGAAAGAGCCTAAGGTTTACAAGCTGCATAAAGCCTTGTATGGTTTAAGGTAAGCACCAAGAGCCTGGTTCAGCCGTATAGAGTCACATTTCATGAAGGATGGATTTCAAAAATGTCCAAGTGAACAAACCTTGTTCATCAAAAGAAGCATTGGAGGAAACATATTAATTATTAGCATCTATGTTGATGATTTGATTTATACTGGTAATGACATTGGCATGATGACTGAATTCAAGAAGTCTATGATGCAAGCTTTTGATATAACTGACCTAGGGAAGATGAGATTCTTTCTTGGCATTGAAGTTTTGCAAAAACCAAAAGGAATTTTTGTGTGTCAAAGGAAATATGCCAATGATATCTTGAAGAAGTTTGCAATGTCTGAGAGCAAACTTGTGAAGAGTCCAATTGTTCCAGGTTTTAAGATTAACAGAGATGTTGATGGCGCAACTGTGGATGACACTTATTTCAAGCAAATTGTTGGAAGTTTAATGTATCTTATAGCAACAAGGCCGGATATCATGTTTGGTGTGAGCTTAATTAGCAGGTATATGTCAAAATCAACAGGGTTGCACTTACAAGTTGCTAAAAGAATATTAAGGTATTTAAAAGGAACTGCTAGCTATGGGATATTCTACAAGAAGGGAGGGGAAGAAGACTTGCTTGCCTTCACGGATTCTGATTATGCAGGAGATAAGGAAGATTTTAAAAGTACATCCAGTTATGTTTTCTTGTTAAGTTCGGGAGCAGTGTCATGGATGTCCAAGAAGCAACCAATTATTACTCTCTCAACTATAGAGGCAGAGTTTGTTGCTACTGCTACCAGTGCTTGTCAAGTTGTGTGGATGAGAAGGGTTTTGAGAAACTTAAATCATGCTCAAGAAGGTAGCATTGTTATCATGTGTGATAACTCAACGATTAAACTTCTAAAAAATCCAGTAATGCATGGCAAGAGCAAGCATATTAGAATGCGTTTTCATTTTTTAATATATCTTGTAAAAGATGGAGAAATCGAGTTGGTGCATTGTGGAACTCAGGAGTAGGTTGCAGATTTGATGACTAAAGCCTTAAAACTTGAGGTCTTCCAGAAGCTCAAGAAGAAGATGGGAATGCTTGATCTCACTAAAGTAAACTAACTGCATACTGCAGCTAGTTTAAAGGAGGGAATGAAAAGGTCTTTATTGTTACAGTGTGTTACTAGAAGTTAAGAGTCATTTCTATTTGTTTTTAATAAGTCTTAATTTTTAGGAACTGTTGTTTTGAATTATTCCAATTGTTGTGAATCACGTAGTTATACGTGAGCTATTTTCATGTATTCTGTTAAGAGTTGTAAAGGCTATATAGTAGCCTCGTTGAATTCAATAAAGGAAGTATCAGTTTGCACAAGTCCAAAATTTGCATACTTTTCATTCGCTACAAAGGTTAGTCCGACTTTGGTTGGTTCCAAAATTGAATTTGAATAGACCAAATAGTTATCACTCTATGGAGTTGGTTTTAATGGAGGCAAATATATTTTTGTGTTTTTTTATATATTGAATTGTTATATATATATATATATATATATATATATATATATACCATGACCTGTTCTTATAATTTTTTTTACAGGGATGTAAAATTCAAGCTTCTATTCGTAACACTCTCATTTATTGGTTTCAAAATATTATGGATGAGGATTTGGTTTACTCTGTTCATTCATTCAATGTCACTTCTAATACTGGTAATTTCAGACCTACCTCACATAAGTACAAGATTAACCTTCAATTAATATGGAACAAAGGAAGAAATTAATTTGTCACGAATTCTGCGGACTTCCTTAATTTAAAGAGAGGTTATTCTGAAAAGGTAAACAATGAAGACAATGAAGTTGAAATGAAGAAACTGAAAAATGTGGTAATGATTTATTTATTCACATTTTCTCTTGAAAGATTCAAAAAAATGTACTTACTTGGCTATTTATTTTATTTTATTTCTGCAAGCTTAAGTTCATTTAGGGAAAAAACTCTTCCATTTGATGATTATATTGCTCAAGTTTTTAATATTAAAATTAGCTATTTTGTTAGATATAAGTTTGCATCTCTTGGAACTATTGATTCCATTTAAAAAACATGGCATGCATTTTCTAATCAATTGTTTAATCTTCTACTATATGTTTTTGTAAACAAAAAAATGATTATGGCAACCCCAAACTCAATGAAACCTTTCTCATTAGATTGAATGATTTTTAAGCTTAAACAACACTAGATGTCCAAAATTGGAGATGTTGTTGACAATGAGTCACAATGTGAAGAAAATGAAGAAATTGATTTGTCCAAGTATTTTGGGGACTTCCCTGATTCGAAGAGAGGTTATTCCGAATAGGCAAACAATGAAGACAATGAATCTACAATGAAGAAACTAAAAAAAATTATCCAAGTTGAAAAAGATTTAGATGTTCTTTGTAATTTTCTTTGGTTTACTATTTATGTGATACTTATTGTGGTTAGGTTGATTTATGTTTTTCTATTTAGGAACTTTTTTTGTTGTAAGGTTATTTGTTTTGGTTGTTTGTCTCATACATGTTTTCTACTTTGAGTTTTTTATGACATTAAGTTCTCAATCCATTTATCTGCAATTTATATTATCTATTTTTTTTTTATCTGTAAATCAATACATATATATATATATATATGTATATATATATGTATGTATGTATGTATACTATAATGTGTGTGTGTGTGTGTGTTCTATTATGCCAAAACAAAATAAACATTTGTGTTAAGAAATGTGATTGGAAAATAAATAAATAAATAAAGAACCGTGTAATTTTATCACAACATCTATTCAAGCATAATATGTAACCAAAGCCCAGGAATAATATGTAAGCTATGTCCATTTTTTAATATCATATTAGTGTGAGTTGACATAGTAATTAAGAAACTATTACCTCAATGTTTAGGAAATTAAGAAAATGAGTTTATCTTGTGTGAGTAAAGCAAGGGAATTTATCTAGTACCATGAAAAATGGAAGGATTTGGATACCGTTGTTATGTGAACAAATAGCTATTCCAATGATTTATGTTTAAATGATGTCATGTTATGTTTTCACTTCATAACACCACTTTTTTAGCATTTTAATGGCTCCTTGTAACACTAATGCAAAAAATAGTTTTTAAAATAAGCTTTAGAATCGATTTTTTGTAAACTGATCTAAATAAAAAATACGGTGGCTCTTTCATAAATAAGTGCAACTATTTACATTAGATGCCCACAAACCAATTTAAAAACTTGTTTTTTAGATTAGTTATTTGTGTAATTGATTTAAAAAAAAGTTTTTAAATCAGTTAACAAATAACTAGTTTTTAAATCGGTTACATAAGTAACTGAGTTAAAATCTTGAGTCTTTTTGACATTTTTAAATTCCGTTCCCTCCTCCTTCTTGTGTAATGCATAAGAGCCTATAGATCCACTCTCTCTCACACACAAAAATGTGTGGAGTCTTTGCTATCTCTCAAATGGTATTGCCTTTGTCATCTACTCCTAATGGGAGTCCTGCACAAGCCCTAAACGTTTTTTTTAAATCCCAAACACTCACTTTCATCATCAACGTGCTCATCAACCCCACGCCGCGCAGCTCTACCTTAAATCGCCACCTTGCCCCAAAAATCCCTCCACCCCACGCTGTTGTAGGGGACCGCAATGAGGAAAGCCTGAAATCCCCTTCCGTTGGAACCTCATTTCCCAACGCATCGAGCTGTTCCACGACGAGTTGAAATTTGAGGTTCACTTCTTCGAGCTGAGATTCCACAAGAGGCACGTTGAGGCTCTATTGGAGTACCTGTCGCGCCTGATGGAGTTGGCGAAGGAGACACATCAGCAGAGGAAGACGTTGAGGCTCTTTAAGCTGAAGGACATGAGGATGCGAATGAGAAGGAGTGATATGTGGCCGTGCGTAAATCTGGCTGGGTTTGAGAGGCTAGCCATAGATTGGAGGGTGAAAGAGTTGATAATGGGGATTTGGATAGGTTTTTGGAGAGGGTTTGTATAAAAGTGTAGAGAAGGCACGGAGTTCTCTTGATTGTTGCGCATTTTGCTGATTGGGCTGTGAATTTGGTTGTCCTGCTTGTTTATTTTACAAAGTAATTTAGATCAGTTATGTATATAATTGATTTAAAAAAGGTCCATTTTTTAAATTGATTTCACTAACAATCGAGTTAAAAAGACTTGTTTATATTAGTTCAAAATTTAATGTAAAAAGTCCACACTGTTTATATCGTTTATATTTAAAATGGTTTATGAACTGATTTAAAAAATCATTTTAACCAATTTAAAAAGTCTTTTTTACAATATTGTAACATGAGTTGATCATGATCAAATTACTGTTATTATCCTTTATGTCTCACCTTCAATATTTTCACATTACATTATTAATCTACTATTTTTATTTTGATATTTATAATTTGAATGACTATATCATAAAACTAAATATCTTTTCAAATATTATTAATATTATTCATAGTATTATTATTATTATTTTGGTACATATAGTATTATTATCATTATTCAACCTAACCATTAATTATAATTATAAATACAATCTTATTTTTATTATAAGTAAATTTTATTAATTAAATATTATATACTATTTTTTACATTTTAAAAAAATAATTTTATTCTTTAAAATTATATATTATATATTTTCACAATCCACACAAACAAATGCTTTATCCGTGTGTTACACGGGGTTAACATACTAATTTAATTAAAAAGAAATCTTAATTAACTAAACTTTCTAAATAAGTTTAAGCAAAATAAATAAATAAATAAATATAATAACCAGAAGAAAAGTTCAATACTTCAATTGATCTAATGGCCTTGACTTGCTGATTCCCAACGAAGAACGCTACTACAGGCTAATACAATACGAGTCGTCCAATTTGTGCGGTTTCATGATTGAAGGCGGCGTTAGCCTGAAACTCTATATTAGGCAACTCAGTCTGTTCCCCATATATTGCGCCTAAATTTATGACACATATTTCAACATTGATGGCTACCACCATTTTCAGCTACGAACGTTTCTCCACATAAAAGCCAATTAGTTTGGAATAATCCGTTAAATTCCCAAAAAATAATCAAATATTTTTTCAGTTTAATTTATCTATTCCGAAAAACCAACATGGGTTGACATATTTGGTGGATAACCTTGTCTCTTAATCTATGGGTTTATTTGTATAAAATAATCTGTTGAAAGATATCAGTCTCTTAAATGATTTCAATATTTCGAGAAAACAGTTCTTAGTTTTCAGCTAGAAAATATCTTGAGTTTACAGAAAAAAAAATCTATTCCGAAAAAAAATTTAAGATTTAAATATATTTTTAATCTTTAAAATATACTATTTATTTAGTTTTTATAAAAAAATGTTTATATTCACTATATTTATTTAATAAAAACAATGTGAATTTGATCCCTTATTAATTATTAACAATTACAAGAATATTTTTTAATTTTAAAGGCTGAAAAAAATTTAAATTTTTAGAGATTAAAAATATATTTTAATCAAAATTTAATTATTTTTAGCTCGTGTATTGTGATTGTGATTTAAAACTTAATAATTCATTATGGGAAGAAATTAACTCTAATTATTTCTCTATTCTTCTCTTTAGCTAATGATTATATGAATTAATAAACTTAAATTTCCTCTTTAATTTTATATAATTTTTGCTTATATAAACAAGCTTAAGTCATTTTTATCTAAAAGGGATGATTATCCAATCTAAACTAAATCTTATCTCTATTTTTTAAAATTCTATATATATATATATAAAATGACTTAAAGGTTGATTTAATTTGAATTTAATAAAACAAATTTATAAACTCGCACCATTTTATTTTTATTAATTATGTCAAATTGGATTTTGTCTTTTAAAACCGAACGGATAATGATCACCTTCCCAAAGACTTTACCATAAAACACGCAATAGTATTTATCTTGCAGGTTCTTCTGAGCATGACTTGATATCATTTTTTTTTTATATAATCGAATCAACTAGTTTACTGATTTAATTAATCAAAGTTAAACAGGAGTTGGTAATAATAAAATTTATTTTTAATATTAAATAGTATATTAAGCAATAAACTAATATAAAATTATTGTCATATGAAATTTTAAATTAGTATGACAGGATCATATTAAATGTCCTACAAGATGAAAAATTCATAATAAACAGTACAATAATGACAATCTATACGTAGCTATCCAATAGATGAATTTTTATTTATTTAAATAATATTTTGAATAAAATAAAAAATTAACAAAAGAATTTTTTAAATGACGGATTCAAACCGATTTTTTCACATCGGTTCTTACCTGATAACATTTACCACCACCGGTTTTAGTCGGTTCTTATTGATTTTCTATTCTATCAGTTTTCTTGCTTGTCCGAATCAATACCTTAACTGGTTTCTATTTAGCCCATCAATCGAACTGATTTGATATGATTTTAATAACTATATATGGTTTGATATCTATTCTTATATAAATTTGAATACTTATCTCAAATACTTTGTAGGAGCTATTATTTAATAATCAAAATTACATTTCTCTTTCTGTACAAATATAAATATTACATTGTCATCTCTTTTTATGTTAAAAAATACACTTTTTTTCTCTTATAGATTTGAATATGACACTTTACTCTTATATTAAATTTTTCATTAAAGTTCTAATAACTTCTATTAAAAAAAATTATTATTAAAACATTTTTACACTACCTCCTCTCAAAGATGTAAATATTACACCGCTCTCCCCATGTTATAAAATACACACCCTCAATGTGAATATATTACACTTTACTAATATATATATATATATATATATATATATATATATATATATATATATAATATTTTGTTTTTTATTATTGTTTAAAAAATAAAAATTATATATATATATATATTTACAATTTTTATTTTTTAAACAATAATAAAAAATAAAATTTTAAATATATATATAGATATAGATATATTTTTAAAAATAAAATTTTCAAAAATCTTATAATGAATATTCTTTAGTGATATAAGTTAAGGGCTCGTTTGATGTCTAGGATAGGATAGGATAATTATTCTATATTGTTATAATCTATTGTTTGTTGCACCAACAGAATATGATAACGTTATCATATCTCTTATCCTATTCTGTTGTTCTAGTGTATTTCTTATCCTAAGGTGGGGGTGGGTTAAGAAGCAACAGGATAGATAAGCTCCCCTCTCTCTCCATCTATCTGTCTATCTATCTATATATAGACACACAGATATAACATTATTATGAAAAATATATATGGGATTTATATATATTTTATGATGATATATATTACAATACATAATAATATATAATAATAATAATAACAAAAAATATTCATAATATAGTAATATTTTATAACTTAATATATATTATTATATATTATGTTATTATATATATATATATATATATTATATAGTAATAATAATTTAGATATATAAGTTTAAAGATATTATAATTAAAATATTAAAAATTAAATAATTAATATTTAAATATTTTTTAACGAAAAATATTTAATAATAATTGTAATTTTAAAAATCTTATATATATAGATATTATTATTTATTTATAATTTTAAGAATAGTAACTACATAAATAAAAAATAATATTGTACTTTAGTTAAAATTATATTTTTTGTAAAAAATAAAAATTACATTAAAAGTTACTTTCTAGAAAATTATATAATTTTAACAAAATAGTAATTTATCATTTGATCCTGTTTATATTTTATTCTATCATTATTTACTGCGCACCAACATTATATAATATTATAGCTTATCCTATTCTTATCATATCTTGTTCTTATTCTGCTATCATATCTTATCTTATTCTATCATATCCTGACCATCAAACACGCCTTAAATAGACTTAATTATATATTTAAACATATGAGGAGAGGGATAATGTAATACTTGCTTCTCTTAAGGGAGAAAAAATATAATTTATTTTACATTTTAACATAAAAGGGAGGGTAGTGTAACACTTCCATCTCTTAGGGAAGGGGAATGTAATTTATCTCAATAGTGTTAAGTTAAATGAACTAAATTATATATTTTAACATAAGAGGAGAGAGTAGTGTAATACTCTCATCTCTCAACGGAGGAGATTATAATTTTCTCTATTTAATAAGAGTATTTTTAAGAATTTTTTTAAATGAGATCGTTTTTAAGAGTTGTTATCACTCTCATTGAGCCATATGTCTCATCCTAATCTCATATATTGAAGAATTTAATTTAATTTTTTAATTATATTAGAATTTTAATTTGGGCAATGTACAAAATAAATTTTTATTTATATAAATTAAATTTATAATAAATAAATACTTTTGAATATAAATTATATTATAATTAAAATCACAATAAATAAATATTTTTAACATATAAATTATATTTTGAATTTATGATAAATAATTTATATTGTGATACATGTTATTTTTAACTATTATAATTGTTTTAAAGAAATTAAAATTCAATTTAGAACTAAATATGAAAATAATTTGATTGAAGATGTTAAAAAAATTCCTAAAAACATTTTTTTTTATGACAAATTTCTAAAAATGCTCTATTTAAAGAATAACTCCTAAAAATATTCTCATTCAATATAGTTATTTTGTTTTTATATATAGATGATTCTTTTTAAATATATTTCTTTCTTGACTATCTCAAACCACTCTCCTTTTATCTTTACAGGTATACTTGATTTTCTTAATTAATTATCTCTATCCTTATTTTTAAATTAAATTTTAATATTTTTAAAAAAATATATCAATAATTAAAAATAATATTATATCACAATATAAATTATTTATCATAAATCTAAAATATAATTTATATATTTAAAAATATTTTTTTATTACAAATTTTAATTATAATATAATTTATACATTTAAAATATTTATTTATTACAAACTTTAGTTATATGAAAATTAAACATTTATCCTGTGCAGTACACATATAAAAATACTAGCTACTATTTTAATTAGGAAAAAGATTGGTGGACATCAATCTCTAGTCTCTACTATACACATAGAAAGAGAAAAAAAGAAAAAGAAAAGAGAAGTGTAAGCAAAATAGATAATATAGTGTGATAGAAAGAAACATAAAAAATATTAATGAAATCTATGATAATATAAAGATGTAAACATATCTAGTCAACTTCAAACTAGAGAATGTGCGAAGTTACATGATTCTTACTTTTCCTCCCGCAGACGAATGCAAACAATTTCTTACCCACAAGGCACGGCACCCCAACCCAAAATTTTGTGCATACATGCCTTCCTGCCAACACCTATAAATAAGTACCCTCTCCACATTCCTTGAACCAAACCAACAAGCTAACAACATTCAAGCACTTCAAGTCATAGAAATTAACATGGCATCCCTCAAACAAGTTTCACCCCTATTACTATTCCCTCTATTGCTCATTTCCCTCTTCAAGTCCTCCCACGCTGCAGGAATCGCCGTCTACTGGGGTCAAAACGGCAACGAAGGCTCCTTGGCAGACACATGCAACACTGGCAACTACCAATATGTGATCATAGCATTCTTGTCCACATTTGGAAATGGCCAAACCCCCCAACTAAACCTCGCTGGCCACTGTGACCCTAGCTCCAATGGGTGCACCAAGTTCAGCGATGAAATCAAGACATGCCAATCCAAAGGCATGAAAGTGCTCCTCTCCCTTGGAGGTGCTAGTGGAAGCTATTCCCTCAGCTCAGCTGATGACGCCACACAAGTTGCAAACTATCTCTGGAACAACTTCCTTGGAGGACAATCAAGCTCACGCCCTTTGGGTACAATAAATTAATGAATTTAGTGACAAAATTTAGTCATTAATATTGGCGTTACAAAAATTTTAGTGTCGAATTTTTATAAATTACATGTAAATTATTTCGACACTAATATATGTTATTATTATTATTTTTTGTAGGTGATGCTGTCTTGGATGGCATAGACTTTGACATTGAGGCTGGTGCGGGTGAGCATTGGGATGAACTTGCAAAAGCCCTTAATGGGTTCAGCTCACAGAAGAAGGTGTACTTGTCTGCAGCCCCTCAGTGTCCAATCCCAGATGCTCACTTGGACACAGCCATCAAAACTGGCCTGTTTGACTATGTGTGGGTTCAGTTCTACAACAACCCTCCATGCCAGTACTCTAGTGGAAACACTAACAACCTCATCAATTCATGGAACCAGTGGACCTCAAGCCAGGCTAAACAATTGTTTTTGGGAGTGCCAGCTTCTACATCAGCTGCTGGTAGTGGTTTTATTCCTACTGATGTGTTAATCTCGCAGGTTCTTCCTGCAATCAAGGGGTCTTCCAAGTATGGTGGAGTCATGATTTGGGACAGATTCAATGATGGTCAAAGTGGATACAGTACTGCTATTAAGGGTAGTGTTTAATCAGTTTGAGGTTAAACGTTCGATAGTGTCCTTGGAATAAGCAGCACATCCAGTAGGCTTTGTTCCTACATATATTATAAAGTGCTATATACGTGATCATTTTATTATATGTAAGATGTCATAATAATAAAAGCAGATGGCATTGAACTAATACGAGTACACGACTAGATAGAAAATACATTTTAAGGTTTTTTTTTTTTTTTTTAATTTGTGGATGGAAAATACTTTCATTCAGTATTACACTAAAATTGTCTCTAAATTTATGAGTACCAATCAATTTAATTTTTAAATTTATAAAAAGGCAATTTTAATATCTTAAAATTATCAAATAATGGTCATCATTTTAGTTTCTAATGTTATCAAATAATAATAATTTAATTGTACCAAAAATAATAATATTTGTATAAATTTAGAAACTACTAAATTGATTGTGTTCTAGAAACTAATTTGACCTATTCTATGCTTTTGACTCTTACGGTGCATCTGTGATTACAATTTACAACGTATTTATATCTTGACTTTTGGCTTTCCCTTCACCCTTTATCTTTTTGCCAAAAATTATGAGCATTGATTTAGGTGCGTGGTTTGAAATTTGATTTACGGGACTGTCTGTACGAAAAAATATCTATTGAGAAAGGTCACAAAAAAAAATTATTATTTCTAAGTTCACCAAAAAAAAAATCTATTCTGAAAAAATTTAAGATTTAAATGTATTTTTAATCTTTAAAAATATACTATTTATTTTTTAGTTTTTATAAAAAAATTGTTTATTTTAATTCACTATATTTAATAAAACACAATGTGATTTTGATCCCTTATTAATTATTAACAATTACAAGAATATTTTTTAATTTTAAAGGCTGAAAAAAGTTAAATTTTTAGAGATTAAAAATATGTTTTAATAAAAATTTAATTATTTTTAGCTCGTCTATTGTGATTGTGATTTAAAACTTAATAATTCATTAAGGGAACAAATTAACTCTAATTATTTCTCTATTCTTCTCTTTAGCTAATGATTATATGAACTAATAAACTTAAATTTCCTCTTTAATTTTATTTAATTTGTGCTTATATAAACAAGGTTAGGTCATTTTATCTAAAAGGGATGATTATCCAATCTAAACTAAATCCTATCTCTATTTTTAAAAATGATATATATATATATGTATATATATATATATATATATATATAATGACTTAAAGGTTGATTTAGTTTGAATTTAATAAAACAAATTGATAAACTCGCACATTTTATTTTTATTAATTATGTCAAATTGGATTTTTTCTTTAAAAGCCGAACAGATAGTGATCACCTTCCCAAAGACTTTACGGCTTTACCATAAAACACGCAATAGTATTTATCTTGCAGGTTCTTCTGAGCATGACTTGATATCAATTTTTTTTTTTTAATAATCGAATCAATTAGTTTAATGATTTAATTAACCAAAGTTAAACTGGAGTTGGTAGTAATAAAATTTATTTTTAATATTAAATAGTATATTAAGCAATAAACTAATATAAAATTATGTCATATGAAATTTTAAATTAGTGTGACAGGATCATATTAAATGTCCTACAAGATGAAAAATTCATAATAAACTGTAAAATAATGACAATCTACATGTAGATATCCAATAGATGAATTTTTATTTATTTAAAGAATATTTTGAATAAAATAAAAGGAAAAAAATTAACAAAACATAAAAAAGAATATTTTGAATAAAATAAAAAATTAACAAAAGAATTTTTTAAATGACTGATTCAAACCGATTTTTTCGCATCGGTTCTTACCTGATAATATTTACCGCCACCAGTTGCAGTCGGTTCCTCCTTGATTTTCTATTCTATCAATTTTCTTGCTTGTCCGAATCAATACCATAACTCGTTTTCTAGTCAACCCATCAATCGGACTGATTTGATATGATTTTAATAACTATATATGGTTTGATATCTATTCTTATATAAATCTGAATACTTATCTTAAATATTTTTTACGAGCTATTATTTTATAGAGGAAATTACATTCCTTTTTCCTTACAGATATAAATAGTATATTGTTCTACCTTTTTATGTTAAAAAAAACACTTATCTTCCCTTACATATTTGAATATGACACTTTACTCTTATAATAAATTTTTCATTGTGGGTGAGAGTTAAGTTTGGATTTTTGGGTTTTTTTATGAGCGTCTCTGGCCTTGTGGTTTCGTAGTCGTTGAGCAACGAAGGCTCTCGCTGAACGAGGATGTCCCTTGGAGTGAAGTGAGACCTTCGAGCTGGAGTTTGCTAAGCGACCCTTCATGTCGTTGAGCGTGTAACACCCCAAATTTCAAGTACTAGAAATAAACCACGAGGTAGCTCTTAGTATAACCCTTCTCATATGTTATTAGACAAAAGATGTCTTAAGAATTATTGTTATTATATTTCCTATTATTATTATTATTATTGTGTTGTGTTGTTATTATTATATTTATTGTTATTATTATTATTATTGTTGTTATTATTATTCTTATTCTTATTATTATTATTTATACCTTAGTATTATAAATTAGTAGAAATATTATCATACAACTCAAAAGAGCATCTAGGGCCCAATAGAGGATTAAAGCCCACTAAGCCACATACCCACCCACATGTTATAAGAAGGGAATAGAGAAGGAGAATTAGGTTTAGCAGTCACAAATAGAAGAATAAAGAAGAGGAAAAGAAAGAGGAGGAATAGAAACCGGAGAATTCAAGTCCTAGAACTCAACTTTGTATGTCCATAAAGGTGAGTGCTCTCCCCCGTGCCCTTCCTTGTTCTTGTTCATCTATTTATCTTTTCCCTCCTTATACCTAAATTTAAGGATTTGATGGGTTTTGAGGAGATTGTGAGGGAGTAAGGAAATTATGGATTAGATTGACTAATTATCAATGTAGAAGAGTGATTAAGAATCTAAGTATTTTATCTTGAAGCATTTAGAACCCAAAGACAATAGGAAAAATAAATTAAAATTAGTACCTCGGATCCACCTGGCAAGATTAGATAGCCGCTGGGCGACTTTTCTTCAAAAACTGGATTCTGCATTTATGTTAGGCACGCGGACCCGTTGGGCGGGTTCGCTGGATTGCCGGGCGAGACTTCCGTCCTGTTGGGCGGATACGACTTTTACTATTCCGTTCTTTGTGTGTTTGAACTCCTTTTTGCAGTTTTTAACTCATTGTTGTTTGTTTTCTTATGCCTTGTTGAGTTTATATTGTATGATTATTATTTACCTTGAAAGAAACTGAGTGTGATTTGAAATTGTGTCAATGTTTCATGATAAAAGTCTATAAAAAGTTGTAAGCATTATTTGTGACCATGCATCATAACATTTGAGTTATGTGATGAGGAAAGTATGTAGGAATCTAACTGGTGGAGGCCGTGATGGGTTGTCTAACCTTAGCCTTGGGGGTTATTCGGTTGGGAAAACTCCAATGGTCCATGCTGATCCATGGAGCCAGGATGTACTGGCAAAACTGGGTAACCCTGACTAGTTACCGAGAGATATCATGCTAGTTGAGGGTGCGAAAGCCGAAGGCATCAGTACTGATGATGCTTCTTATGTCCTGCATTTACTCCTAGTCTACTTTTCGAAAAGTTTAGGTTGGTACCACATGTACATGAGTAGTGGTTTAGGAACATAGCACGCATATGTATCTTGTTATAGTGTGATATGTTAGAGTGTGCTATGTTGTAATTATGTGAATTCTATGTGACCCTATTTATGTGAATTCTATGTAAGAATGTAATTGTGCCTTGTGATGAAATGTTAAAGTTGTGGACATGTGATCATATCTTGCACGAGTGTTGTTCTTGTTTGATAAAACAAAACGAGGTATATGTCTAGTTATTAGACAAAGAATGCGAAACAATTATATGCTTGTAATTGGAATTGTGTTGCTACCTTAAGGATAAGTGAGAGGCTAGACCTTAGGATAGTGTTATGAGGGTTTTGGTTGGATAATAATAGTTGTGAATAAGATAGAAAAAGGGTGAATTCCATCATGGCGTAATAGAAAGGTATAAGACAAGTAAGAGAGAATGAAATAAGAGTATTTTAGGATGTTTGTAACCTTAGGCTTGACCCTAGGGGACAGCTTTGAATATTAAAAGGAAGAAGAGTAAATTCTAAAGAGGGTTTTAGGTAAGAAAGTATAAATAATGAGGATGAGTTCTTAGGTTAAGAATGAGATAGTAAACCAATATAATAGTTGTGAGAATGAGAAAGCAATTAACAGGGAGTATTGACTGTTGAAAGGTGTAGACTCGACCATAGATATGGATAATTATGAGAGACCCAATGAGGCTAAAGCCATGGGAGATAAGTAATGTAGGTTGTCCGAGTAGAAGAGTTTGACCTAGCCGTAGAACCCTTAGAGCACTCACTGAGACATTATGTCTCATTCCTTTAAGTTTCTCCTTTTTCAAGATACAGGTGAAGACATGCGTAGATGGAGCTTGAAGTCACGTGCAAGAAAACGTAGTCTAGTTTATATTATGTTTTTGTATTCTTTTTATATTTTGTACGATACCTTCGGGTGATAGATAAGTTATATTTGGCATGTAGGTTTTTTATTGTATTGTTCGTATATAATATTTAATTATATTTATGAGTAGCATTTGTATGTTGTTTCTACCTTTTTAAGTTTGTTTTTTTTGAAATCTAGACCTAGTTACAGTAATGCCCCTTAGGGTGTTACAGAGCGAGTGTTCTTGGGTTGTGCGGTGATTGAGGAGAAGAAGGAAATCTACTAAGCAAAGTTCAGTTTGCTAAGCGAGTGCTCATAGAAATCTAAAAATTTTCTAGAAAGTAGTTCGCTGAGCGAGTAGGAGGTTTGCTGAATGAGTATAGGCATTCCAAAATGCCTAGGAGTGATCCACTAAGCGAGGGTTAGGCTTGTTGAGTGATTTTGGGGTCTTGGAGAGTTGGAGTTCTCTATTGCAAGTCTTCCGCTAAGTGAGCAATGTGCTCGCTGGGCAAGAGATGTGTTTTGGGCTTGGCTACTCTCTAGAGTTGCTAGTCGCTAAGCAGGTAAGGGACTCGTTGAGCGAACAGTGATTGAAAGAAATTTTGAAAGTCCCTAGTACGAATTTGTTAAGCAATCCTTGTTGTCATTGAGCGAAAATCCTTGAAGGCAAAAAGGGGTGATTTCTGGAGTGGATGTTCGCCTAGCGAGACTTATGGTTACTGAGCAAGAACCTGTGTGGGGGAAAGTAGGCCCTTTGTAAGGAAGATCTTCACTGAGCGAGCATATGGATTACTAACCAAATAGGGTAATCTGCTGTTGACTTAATTAAAGGTTTAATTGTATGAAACATGGTTGAGAAGGACTCCTAGTGCGAGTCTAATGTGAGAATTGTTAAAAATGTAGGAGGAGTGGAAGGTTACTCAGATAGGACCTCCACTTGTTGTAAATGTTGTTGTTTTGAGTTTTCCTCATGGGGTACGGGCTGCTTGGATAAGGCCTTACTGGTTTATCATGTATGGTGCTGAATTGAGCCTACATGGGGTTGGAAGTAGTTATCTTGTGGTGTTGAATTGAGCCCACATGGTGTTGTTGTTGAAATTCCTTTGACTTGTGACATTGATGTGATGTTGTGGTGTTGTACATGCATTCATGCATATGTTGGTGGTTGAGGTCGCTGACGACGGACCTTATGTCATGTTGCTAATTAGCACGTAAATTGGTTGGTTCACTAGAGTAGACGGCTCAGACAAGGCCTCCAACCTAGTGTTAGATGAGACGTGAGGTCGTTATCATAGGCCTTCGGGGATAAGTGGATGGGTGATTTCGTAGGAGGCCAAGGTAGTGCAAACCTTGAGTCACGGTGAGCCATCACCCACATACACTTATCTTGACAGATCACATAATCTTATCCGTAGATCAAAGGTTAGCAATCCCTGAATGGCAAGAGGCATGTGACTGGGTGCTGTTAATGCCATATTAGGGGGTGAAACCTGGCTGATCGCTCGAATTATTGTAAATCTTTCGAGAGCTGTGTCTTCATGCACTAGTGCAAAATACGAATTCTACAATAGGTTTTTACATTGGTTGTTATACAACTAATGTGAAGAAAAAAAGGCAATGGCATTTTTGTAATTAAACGAAAACTATTTAGATCAGTTTGTCATATAAATGATGTAAAAAAAATTTTAGATCCATTCCGCCTAAGAATTGTTGTAAAAATGGATTTTTAGATCAGTTATACTGGTAACCGATCTAAAAAGTCCATTAAAAAATACCGTTCAACTTTTCTAAACCTCTATGTTTGCCTCTCTTTGAATGAAAACCGAGCGAGCTCCCTTCCACAAGTATGTTTCTTTTCAAAAATCTAATCCCCATTTTAAACAAAGTGTTTCTCTTCAACCCCAGCACAATTCTTTCTTCCGTTCCATTGCCGGACGTGATGCGGGTAGCTCCTCTGTGATTTTTGTGAAGCAATATGGTATTGCTCCTCTGCGAGCTCCTTCTTGTTTCACTCCAGGTCAAGCTCCTTTGCGGGTTCTTCTCTTTGATTTACAGTATGATAAGCTTCAATTTGCACTCACTTTTTGTGGTTATGTATTGTCTTGTTGTGCTTGCAAAAATCTGGTGTACTGTCACTATTTAATGGAGGCTATTGTCGCATAAATCAGGTTTATTGTGCTTTCAAACCTTTGATTTATGAGGTGGTTTTTTAATGGGTGGTCTTTTAAAGGACGGTTTTTTAATACATTAACAAACCCATCTCGTTTTGTATTGGGGTCCAATAGCATCGCACTTTTGCTTTTGCAACTGCTATGATCACATTCTTGGTTCCATTCACTGCTAGCATCACTGCTATGATCACATTCTTGGTTCCATTCACTTTTGCAAATATGTAGCGTGTGTTTGTGTAGCTGGCATCAATTAGTTTATGTATGTGCTATCTAGTTTTTCCTCTTGTTTGAGTATATGTGTGCATTTGATGGGAATCGTAGAAATTTTGGAAATGTATTTTTTATCAGTTAGGTCCTAAAGGTTATTTGTTTTAGGTTGTCCCTTTTGAAAAAGAATGACCTTACTATGTGATTAGACTAGGAGTTATACTACTTTAGTTTATTACTTTGAAATTAAAATATTTTGTTAAGCTAATTATGATATGTTTCTACCAACTACTAGATTTATGAAGTACGGTGGGTATTTTGCAAATATTGAGTGTTATTAATATTTTTAATACTTACAGGGAAATTCTAGCACTTTGATCAAGTGGATGAATTATTTCTATCATCCTTTTCATATATATATATACATACTTTAAAAATGATAATTATATGTATATTTAAGTATATGTATATGTATAACTTTAATATCGTAATGATTATTATTATTATTATTAAATTAAATGAGTATATCATAATTAGATCATTTTGTTTGAAGTGATAAAATTATTATTATTATTATTATTATTATTATCATCATCATTATTATTATTATTATTATTATTATTATTATTATTATTTTCTTTTCCAAATATTTTAATAAAGAATCTTTACACGAGGTGTTTATGAAAGAATAAATATACAATTAAAGAAGAAACATGTTTAATAAAAAATATTAGTTAGTTTTTGAAGTGTAATTGTTTATTATTAAGAGAAAATTATAATTGATTAGTTTTAATTTTTTCTTTTGACAGAATAGTTTTAATTATTTTAGAAATGAAAAATTATAGACTTTGTACCTTTTATTTATTGGTGCGAGTATTTCTATTTAAGAAAAATAATAAGATGATAAATGCTGATTTAATTATATTTTCCTTGATTATTAAAGTTGTTGGAATAAATATTTAATTTCGAGAGACATTAATAGTAATTGTTTATATTAATTATAGGGATCACTTTGCAACCTTACCTCCCACGCAGGTTATAAATTTGAACCATCCATTAAAAAACCACCTTATACCGGGCATAAAATTTAATAAAATATGAGAATAAAATTGTACATTTTAATTTTTAAAGGATGAGCTAAAGTAAAGAGAGATGAGACAATACATGTAGAACTTATGATTTATCACATTCAAATTATTATGATGGACAACAAATTATTATTCGACAGGTTTACCTCTAATATTGTGATTAAATTGACTTGTATGCTATCACAGTCCAAATTTTGTAAAAGTTGTGAAACCTTTAAGTGAATGTATTAGATTAGGTCCATAAATAATACCAAATGATTATGATTTCTGATCTTTGCAAAATATTGTGGGATAGGTACCTATGCTAAATCTCACTTTTTTCTTGTTATTGTTCATCTTCATTGCTTTGTATGAGGTTTGAGCTTCATTCTTCATAGGTAGGTGGTGCTTCATATAAGCCTTATTATGTTTTATCTGTTTGCTAGTTTCTGGGTGTGTGCTAACTTGTTTCAATTTGTTGTTAGGTGGGTTTGTTTGATTTATTGCTTCAGATTAAGGAATTGCTTGCTATTTGAGGTATGTTCTTTCTCATTATAAATTGCTTGTTGTTTTTAATTCAAGTTATGCATTTTGAGTGAACCTTAGTTTTTCGTTTGAGATTCAATATAATGATTAAAGTACTTATCATTGTATTGAATCTTGAATTGTCCAAGTTGGACAGTTTAGGAAGATTAATTTTTTTATACTTGATTAATACATAAAGGTTAGGTCTCATTTTAAATTTGATGAATTTTCAGTTTACTGTGTTTCATTTGTTCTTTGGATGCATACTTGATTGTGGTGGATTTGGTGCCACATCATGTACTTGGAAACCAATGCGAAATGTTATCAAAATTTTGTTAAATTAAAGACAAGACTTAATCTCTACGTATTAATTAAGTTTAAAAAAATGTCTTTTTGAATGGGATAGTGCCACACCTTATATAAAAAAGTGAGATTTGAGATTTTATTATGTGATTCATGTATTATATGTGTTTGTGTGCATATTTACAGAACATAGTTATGGATCGTAGTTGGATCAATAGTTTACGCACAAGCAACGAGTATGAGAATGGAGTAGAAGAATTTCTAGAATTTGCTAAAGGAAATCTCCTGATAGTGATGGGAGGTTTTATTGTCCTTGTCTGAATTGTTTGAATGAGAGGCGACTACAAGTTGAGAAAATACAGGAGCAAGTTCTTTGTGATGGGTTTTACCAGAGTTATACAAGATTGATATGGCATGATGAATTGTTAAGAGACCTGCCAAGTGTGCCTCAAAGAGAGGAAGTTGATGTAGATATGGACGATCGACTAGAAGACATGATTCGTAATATTGAACCAGAGTCTTTTTCAGCGAACACATGTTTATAATAGTTTGTGTAGTGATGCGGAAAGCCTTTATATATGGGGTGCACTAATTTTACAAGGTTGTCAACGGTGTTAAGATTGATCAATCTGAAGGCGAGAAATGGGGGGAGGGATAAGAGCTTCACAGAATTGCTTGAGTTGTTGAAAGACATGGTTCCAGAAGGTATCATATTGGTAAATCGTAATTATGAGGCAAAGAAGATATTGCGTCTGATTGGTATGGAGTATAAGAAAATACACGCATGCCCAAATGATTGTATATTGTGTAGGAAAGAGTTTGAAGAGATGCATGAGTGCCCTATGTGTGGGGTATCACACTACAAAGTGAAGGATGGTGATTCTAGTAATGATGTGATGACAAAGGGTCCTCCTACAAAGGTGCTATGGTATATTCCAATAATTCCAAGGTTCAAGCGATTGTTTGCAAATGCAAATGATGTAAAGAACCTTAGATGGTATGCAGATGAAAGAAAATGTGATGGACAACTTTGCCATCTTGCTAATTCTTTGCAATGGAAAAAATTGATAGTTTGTTTCCAGATTTTGGTAGTGAGGCAAGAAACCTTCGGCTTGGACTTGCTATGGATGGAATGAATTCGTATGGTAACTTAAGTAGTAAGCATAGTTTATGGCCTGTTTTGTTGGTTATTTACAACCTTCCTCCTTGGTTGTGCATGAAGCGTAAAGAAATTATGTTGTCTATGATGATTTCGGGCCCAAGATAGTTAGGAAATGACATAGATGTTTATCTAAGTCCCTTGATTGAAGATTTGAGAATGTTGTAGGAGGAAGGTATTGATGTGTTTGATGGGTACTGTAATGAATTTTTCAAGATGCGTGCCATGTTATTTTGCACCATCAATGACTTTCCAGCATACGGGAACTTGTGCAGATACAGTATTAAGGGGCATAAAGCTTGCCCTATATGTGAAGAAGGCACATGCTACCATCAACTAACACATGGAAAAAAGATAGTTTACCTTAGGCATCGGAGATTTCTCAAACATAAATCACCTATATCGTAGATTAAGAAAAGCTTTTAATGGATGCCAAGATAATGAAATTGCTCCAATAGCCTTAACTGGAGAGCAGGTTTATGAACGGGTGAAGGACATCAATGTTGTGTTTGGAAAGACGCAAAAATAAGCTATTGAGAAAAACATATGGAAGAAGAGGTCCATATTCTTTGATCTTCCATGCTGATATAATCTTGATGTAAGACACTGTAATGATGTAATGCATGTGGAGAAAAATCTATATGATAGTGTAATTGGAACGCTTCTCAACATTCAGGGGAAGACAAAGGATGGTGTGAATGCTCATTTAGATATAGTTGTGACGGGTATACAAGACCAGTTAGCTCCATAGTCTCATGGTAAGTAGATATATTTGCCCCGAGCATGTCATACTTTATCAAAAAAAGAGAAAATAAGTTTTTGTGAGTGTCTACAGAGTGTCAAAGTGCCACATGGTTACTCTTCAAATGTCAAGAGACTTGTCTCATTGAAAGATCTGAAATTACTTGGCTTAAAGTCTCATGATTGCTATGTCTTGATGTAGCAACTACTACCAGTGACTATTCGTGATATCTTACCTACAAATGTTAGACATGCCATAACTAGGTTATGCTTATTCTTCAATGCTATATGTAGTAAAGTCATTGACCTTCAGAAGTTGAATAAGTTAGAAAATAAGACAGCTATTATCTTGTGCCAATTAAAGATGTATTTTCCTCCTTTATTTTTTGACATCATGGTTCACTTAATTGTTCATTTAGTGAGAGAGATTAGATTGTGTGTCCCCGTTTTCTTACAGTGGATGTACCTAGTTGAGTGATACATGAAGATCTTGAAAGGGTATGTGAAGAATCTACACCGTCCTGAAGCATCTATTGTTGAAAGGTATATTACAGAGGAAGCTATTGAGTTTTATTCTAACTACATGTCAGAAGCAGAAGGTGTTGGGCTTCTTAAGTCTCGTCATTGGGGAAGATGTGTTGGTAAAGGTCCACGAGGTGTAATTGTTAAGAGCATGGGTCGAGCGGAAGTGCTTCAAGCACATTTGTATAGATTGAATAACATTGATAAGGTTCAACCTTACTTATCTGCTCACAAAAGCATTGTGAAGAAAATTCACCCTCGAATGAACAAAAATGGGTGTTGAATGAGCATAACAAGACTTTTTTAGAGTGGTTTAAAGAACAAATTGTCAATGATGATACTATTTGTGATACATTAAAGTGGTTAGCACATGTGCCTAACTTTGATGTCATATGTTAGAGTGGATATGATATCAACAAGTTTTCTTTCTATACAAAGGAGCAAGATGACAAGAGTACCATGCAAAATAGCGTGGTTATGGTTGTGGTTGAATCCATGCACTTCTTTAGTTCAAAAGATAAAAACCCCATTATGGCTTCCATATGTTACTTTGGAGTCATTGAACAGATTTGGGAGGTCGATTACACTAAATTTAGATTGCCTGTTTTTAAATGTAAATGGGTTGACAGTAATACTGGTGTACAAATCGACAATTAGAATTTACATTAGTAGATCTTGACAAGGTAGCTTATAAGGATGAGCCTTTCATTATGGCATTCCTGGCAAAACAAATGTTTTATGTCAATAATCCTTCAAACAAAAGGTGGTCAGTGATTTTCCAAGGAAGAAGCATGCATAGTGGGGGATAAGAATGAAGATTCAACTCTTGATATTTTTGAAACTCCTTCTTTCTCAACACTGATGCATATTTTTAATGATGAAAATGAAGTGGACGATGTACATGCCACTCGTGATGATCATCATGAGGGGATATGGGAGAATATTCATACCTGACCACGTTATAAAATAGGTTATGTTTATCACATTGTTTCATGTTGTAAGTCTCTAATCGGTAAAGATTAGGAGAGGCTTCGTTGATCATTGGTTCCACCAAACCTTTAAACAAAGAGTCTTTAGCTTCTGGTTGACTGATCATTTTTTGGTCTGCCCATGAGATCTGTTGTAAGACACTGGAAGACTTATGATATAGATACAGATTGAGGAACTTGTCATTAAAGGGATCTTAGCAATCTCCCACTAGAGGCAGCACTGATGTCTTCTTGATTGAATAATTCTTTTTCATCAAGCTCCTCAAGGATTGTTTGTGGCGAGTGCTCAATGACAGATTGATGCATCGCTTCCTTAATCTGCTCCTCCTCTTGAGTAGCTAGCTTATCTTCTTCTTCTTTCTTCTTTTTCGTAGCCCTTTTTGATTGGGCCTTGGCTCTTTTTAGCCGCCTTACTTCTTCTGCCTTTGTTTTAGGGTGGTTGATCTTCTTGAGCTTGTGAGACTTTTTCAGTTGGCCTGCTACGGTAGACTCTTCACTGGCAACAGGAAGTGGCACTGGTTGTTTTGATGCTACTCCTACTGTATCGCCTACAGGTTCTGCCTCGATCATTGCCAGTTCTTGATGCTTGGCAACATATCCAGGAAATAGATGGGCTATCCTCATTTTCCTTATAATGGATACGTTAATCTCCGAACCCTACCTTTTCTTCTCCTAGCCAGATTCATTTGCACCAACTTGTTTGATAATCTTAGTAAAGAGCATGGTGTAAGGAATCGAGTACCTTTGTTTGCTTTTTGAGCTCACCTTGGATTTGGTGAGGCATGACCTCCAGCTTTCCAAAACGAGAGCAGGGAGGTTCTCCTTGTACAAATAGAATCTATCCGTAGAAGATACATTATCCTTCGAGCCCTTGCAAGGTAGGATAATGTATAATAGAATGTAGTGAAGCAGTCTACATTCCCCTTTCATGTTAGAAGAGTATAGAAATTTCTTTAAATCATCTTTCTTGTTCGTTTGGGGTCTGGGATGCCCATAGAGAGCCAAGTCAATGGTTTCTGGGGTGATAGCCCTTTCCCAGTCTTTAGCGAAGACGTCGTCTTCTTCTTTGTAGCTAGACACTACTGCACTGGTATCAATGGAGATAACTATAATCTGGTTGTCCACAAACCTAGTGATGGTCCCATCAACTTCAGACGTAGAAGCCCAGAAGTAGGCATAAGGTGCATGGTACCAGTGTGATCTCCTCTGTACAAAGGACTCCCATCCAATGTCTCTAATGAAGAAGGTCAAAGGAAAACCTTCATCCTCTAGTTTCTTCAAATTAACCCATTTGTCAAGCACGAAGTCACTTTCGGGAAATCTTTTCATGGGGGCAAGCTGTCTTGGAACGGCCATGAATGCAAGTCTTTGAGAGGTTAGAGGGTTTAAGTGTGAGAGAAAGGATTGATAGTATAGAAGGGTTTCTGAGAGTGTGAAGGGAATAGGCGATTATTTTCAAATATTTGAAGGGTTTGATAGTATAGAAAAGACGTGCATTTAATGAGACAGATATGGCAAGGAAAAGCAGTGCATGCTTCTTAGGGGAATTATCGATGAGAATTAATATTAAAACAACAAACGGTAAAGTCAAATAATAATCACATTTTCATATACTGAAGCACACATGTTAGTAAGACGAAGTAAAGATAAGATGATAGATCATAAGATGATATATGCAAGACATTCTAATTATGCAAGACCTTCAGGTGCAATTTTTCTAATATAAAATTAAAGCGTTCTTTTGGTAAAGCCTTTGTAAAGATATCAACCTATTGATGGTCTGTATCAATGAATTTAATATCAAAAACACATTTTTGAACATAATCACATCTAAAATGATGTCTTATTTCTATATGCTTTGCCTTAGAATGCCGAATAGGTTTTTTTGATAAATTGATTGTACTAGTATTGTCACATAACACTGGAATGTTATCCTCAAAACTAGAGTAATCTTCAAGTTGATATTTTACCTATAGGAGTTGAGAACAGCAACTAGCGATTGACACACATTCAGGTTTAGTAGTTGAAAGAGCAATTGAGTTTTGTTTCTTGCTGGTCCAGGATATAAGACATGGTCCGATGAAGTGACATCCACCACTTGTAGTTTTTCTTTCAATTATGTCACCAACATAGTCTGCATCACAATATCCTACTAACCTGAAATCTTTATATTTTTTATAGAATAAAGATAGTTAGAGGTACCAACTAGATATTTGAAGATTCTTTTAACAGCTTTCAAATGCAATTCTTTAGGATTAGATTGAAACTTAGCACATAAACAAACGCTATGCATAATATCTGGTCTACTGGCAGTTAAATAGAGTAATGAGCCAATCATACCTCTGTAGACAGTCTGGTCTACTGGTTTACCTGATTCATCCATTGTCATTACAACAGACAGATGCATAGGTGTGTTTATAGGCTTTGATTCATTCATCCAATACTTCTTGAGTAGTTCTTTGGTATATTTTTGTTGATGAATGTATATGCCTTCTTTCTCTTGTTTAACTTGCACACCAAGAAAGAACTTTAATTCACCCATCATGCTTATTTCAAACTTTTTTTGCATCAAGTCAGAGAAATCCTTGCACAAAGATTCGTTGGTAGCTCCAAAAATTATATCGTCTACATATATTTGAACTATAATGAAATCATTGTTAGATTCTTTTCTAAAGAGGGTTGCGTCAACCTTGCCTCTCATAAAACCATTTGCAATTAGAAAATTGCTCAGTCTGTCATACCAAGTACGAGGTGCTTGCTTAAGACCACACAAAGTCTTTTTAAGTTTAAACACGTGGTTTGAAATGATTGGATTTTCAAAACTAGGCAATTTTCTAACAGAGACTTCTTCCTCAATAAATCCATTTACAAAAGCACTTTTAACATCCATTTGAAAAATCTTAATGTTTTTATGAGCAGCGAAGGCAAGCATAATTCTAATAGCTTCTAATCTAGCTATAGGAGCAAAGGTTTCAATAAAGTCAATACCTTCTTGTTGATTGTAACATCCCAATGTTTTCCTTTAATTATTATTATTATTATTATTTGTTTGCCGTGTTTTTAATAAAATGATATTTTGAGAAAAAGAAATATTGGGCTTTTAAACTGGGGTTTTATAATTAGAATGTTTTTTAAAAGTTTTAAAACCCTTTTATTGGGCTTAGTTTTATGAGTCCAAAGTTAGCTTTAAGTATTCTTTAGGTTTCTTGAAAACCTAATCCTTCTTTCTTATTCTTTCGCTTGTGCCTCCTTAGAGATACCGTGCCGTCAGAGCCTTTGCAGTCAAGAAGTGAGGAACCTTAGAAAGACGCTACTGCACTGTTCGCATCCTCTTGCTGGAGATCGCCTCTTTCAAGGTAAGGGGGGAGTGAGTTATCTCGCTCATGGGTATGGCTTTGGTCGTGGGTAGAGGGGTTGGCCCTAGACCCCAATTGTTTGTGAATTATATGGTTGTATACGTGCAAAGGGGAATGCGATTTTCCCCAAATTATTAATATGCTTTATGAAAATTCTATGTTTAATTTATATGGATTATCATGAATTTGTCTTTTTAAAATCTGTACCTTGGATCCGCCCGGTGGGGCTAAATAGCTGCTGGACGAGCTTTCGTTGAAAACTACACTCCGCGTTGGCACCGGGCGGGATGAACAATCCGCTGAGTGGGTTGGGTCCTGACGTGGACACGCTGGGCGGGGTTCACAACCCGCTGGGCGGGTTGGTTGCGGTGCAGACCCGCTTGGCGGGATATATATAGCCCGCCAGGCGGATTCGCTGTTGGCACAACGAGCGGATACGATTTTGGCTATTTCGTTCTTTGTGCCTATGAACTCCTTTTTTTGCAGTTTTAAACTCATTGTTGTTTCTTTTTATGCTTTGTTAAGTTTATATTGTGCGACTGTTGTTTACTTTGAGAAAATTGAGTATGACATGAAATTGTGTTAATGTTTTATGATGAAAGCCTATGAAAAGTTGTAAGTATTGTATGTGACCATGCATCATAACATTTGAGTTATGTGATGAGGAAAGTATGTAGGAATCTGGCTGGTGGAGGCCGTGATGGGTTGTCTAACTCTAGCCTTGGGGGTTATCTGGTTGGGAAAACTCCAATGGTCCATGCTGATCCCATGGAGCCGGGGCGTACTGGCAAAACTGGGTAACCCTGACTAGTCACCGAAGGATATCATACTAGTTGAGGGTGCGAGAGCCGAAGGCATCGGTACCGATGACGCTTCTTATGGCCGTGCATTTACTCCTAGTCTACTTTCCGACAAGTTTAAGTTGGTACCACATGTGCATAAGAAGTAGAAGCTAGGTATTGCATTACATATGTTTTTGTGCATTCTGGTTTTTTTGCAAATTACTGTTAATTGATTATGTATGTGATGTGTATTCTACCTGTCTCCATTGTCATACTTTGAGCATGATGTGAGATGTATCTCACCCCCTTGTTTTCTGGTGTTTTCTGTATGTGTCTGTGATATACAGGTGACGTCCAGCAAGACCTTAAGGAGGAGTCTTAGAGTAGGGGCATTGGCCTCATTGCAGTTTATTTTACAGTTTCTTTACGGTTTTGTCAACTCTGATAGTAATGTGACATCGGGGTCTTAGTTATTTATTATTTTAGCTTTTAAACTTTAGACTAATAGTTTTACTTTTAAATTGGTTTATTTTATTTTATTTGGACTTGTATGGTCAACTATGGGCCACCATCATTGGTTAATCAGTAAAGCATCTTATGGAGCTTTAGTAAATGTGAGTTGTGCATGTGATGTCCTTTATCGTGTGAAGAAAAAGATTATAAACTATCGTTTTATTTTACAAATGAAAAGTATGTTATATTTTCGTAATATTTATTTAATAATTAGCTTTGGGGTAAAGGGTGTCACATGTTGATAGTACCCTTGTGCTACTAACCTTGCTTTGTCTCTTATTACCTTTCCACTTTCATCAAGGTTATTGCAAAATACCCATCTAATTCTAATGATGCTTTTATGATATGGCCTAGGAACAAGAGTCAATACATCATTTCTTGTAAATTGATGTAGTTCTTCCATAGCTATAATCCAATCATCATCTGTGAGTGCTTCTTCTATAGTTTTTGGCTCAATTTTCAAAACCAAAGCACATGACGCTTGATTTCTAAATGATGACCTTATCTTAACTCCTTATATTCTTTCTCCAATGATCTAATCTTGTGGATGATAAATAACAAATTTCCAATATTTATGGGTATGTTTCGTCTAATCATCAGCTTTTTGTTGTGGAGTATCTTCAAGCTGCCTAGCTTCGTTTGGTCTTATAGGGTTAGACGATCCTATCTTTAAGTCTACAAGATCATCTTCAAGGTCTTATAGTCTCTTGTTAGAGGTTAGTGTATCATTGAATTTAACATGAATAGATTCTTCAACAACAGAAGTTCTGGAATTAAATACTCGATAAGCTTTGGATGTATTCGAATAGCCCAAAAAGATATCTTTACCAACCTTAGAGTCAAATTTTCCTAATTGATCTCTAGAGTTGGGAATGTAATACTCGCATCCAAAGGGATGAAAGTATGAGATGTTGGGTCTTCTGCGTTCCCCGATTCATAAAAAGTCTTATTTATTAATGGGCTAATCAATATTTTGTTTTGAACATAACATGTTGTATTTACATCTTCTGCCCAAAAGTACTTGGGAATTAAATTTTCACAAAGCATGGTTTTGGCCATCTCTTGAAAAGTTTTGTTTTTCCTTTCGACTACCCCATTTTGTTGAGGTGTTCTTGGTGAAGAAAAGTTGTGGAAAATGCCATTCTTTTCACAAAAGAACTTGAACCCAGCATTATCAAATTTAGTTCCATGGTCAATTCTAATTGTAGTTATACAAAAGCCTTTTTCGTTTTGAATACGTTTACAGAATATTTCAAACACATAAAAAAACTCGTGTTTGTGAGTTAGGAAGTAAACCCATGTATATCTAGAATAGTCATCTATGATGACAAATCCATACTTTTTGCTGCTAAGACTAAGAGTCTTTGTGGGACCAAACAGATCCATATGTAACAATTCCAAAGGTCTAGAATTGGAGACAACATTTTTAGATTTAAAAGAAGTTTTACTTTGTTTCCCTTTATGATATGCTTCACAAAGATAATGAGTTTTCCAAGCAATCTTGAGCAATCCTTTCACTAAGCCCTTTTTATGTAATTTTGAAATATGTTTCAAATTATGTGCCTAAGCATTTTATGCCAAATCCATCTTTCATCTTCTTTGTCATTAAACATGTGACAATTTTGTTTGTTTAGATCCTCAAACTCAATATTGTACAAATTGTTATGCCTTTTAGTAGTAAAAATAATAGATTCATCATTTCTTTTGGCTATGCATGATTCCTTGTTGAAGGAGAGAATGAACCCACTATCACAAAATTGACTTATGCTAAGTAGGTTATACTTCAGTTCTTCAACATATAACACGTTATCTATAATAGGAAGAGGTGGTTTACCCACTTTACCTATGCCAGTGATTTTACCTTTTCCATTTCCTCTAAACGATATAGTTCCTTCATGTGGTTGGAGGTCTAGGAACATAGACATTTCCCTCGTCATGTGACATGAGCATCCACTATCCAGGTACCAAAATGAATCCCTCTTTTTTCCTATTAAGGATATCTTAGGTATTGTTTCTTTAGTATTCGCCATGAGGAAAATGTTTGCTTTCTCCTTGTCTAAGCTGCTACTGTTGCTGTCTAGATCTTCCCAAGTTGCTTGAAGATTCTTTTTCTTGTTCTTTTGCTTTGTGTTCCACCCTTTTCTTAATTTGGGGCACTCAGCCTTCATATGTCCAGGCTTTTCGCACTCAAAGCATATGATTTCATTGTTTTATACTTTGGTTGGTTTCTTGAATCTGTTATCTTTTCTTCTAGAAGAGTGCTTGAATCTCCCTTTCTTCTTAAGCATCTTTTTGAACTTTTTGGTAGTAAGGGAGATCTCATCGTCTATAGAGGAGCTTGAGCTTTCGTCTGAGCTCTCTGACTCATCAGATTGAACCTTTAGGCCTTTGTCCATCTTTTTTTGTCTCTATCCTTTTGTCTGCTTTCTGACTGGTTTCTCCAATCTTTAAAGCTATAGAGTCATTGTTTTTGATCTTATCTCTTTTAAAAAGATGAACCTCATGAACTGTCATAGCTCCTATCAACTCATCAAGAGTTAGAGTCTTCATATCTCTAGCTTCAACTATGGCTGTAGCCTTAGGTTCCCAAACCTTTGGAAGGCCCTCCAAAATCTTGAGATTGTTTTAAGCATTAGTAAACTCAACACTAAGACTCTGAAGTCCATTAAGAATTGTTTGAAATCTTCCAAACATTTCATCAATGGTTTCTATCTCCTTCATGGTGAACATCTCATAATGTCTTTGAAGAGTTATTGCTCTTCTTAAGCAAACATCTTCAGTACCTTCATATGTTATGTGTATAGCATCCCATATCTCCTTTACTGATTTATAGCTACAAAATTTGTTATATTCGGTTTTAGATAAGGCACAAGTTATAATATACCTCGCTTTTGCATTCTGTTGAAGCATGTTGAATTTGTCTTGGTTGTATTTACTTTCTAGTTTTGTCACAATGAGATCTCCATGTGTCATGATTCTCCAAATACTATAGTGAGTGGACTTGATGTACATCTCCATTCTGTCTCTCCAATAGGCATAATCTTCTTCATTGAAGGCTGAAGGCCTTAACAATGAGGCTCCATCAGGAATGAACTGTCTTTTAAGGTTTGCCATAAGGATCTTTCCTCTATCACTTGTAAAAGTGCCCAACCCTTAGAGGCTGAGCTCTGATACCAAACTGTAAAACATGAAAATAACATAAGGGCGGTTGAATTGTGTTATTTAAAATTTTATGTAAAACCATTTTAGAAAAGCTATTTGTATGAAGGATAAAAAAAAATTTAAAAGGTATTTTCAAAAACCAAAGAGAAGCTATAAGCGAGAGAGACACAAATATTTATACTGGTTCATCTCACCCCAGAGACTACGTCCAGTTCTTGGCAATCAACCAAGTCCCACTATAACTTAAACTAGTTGCAAGTATTCTTTTATCCAAGCCTCTTTAGGCTTTTCACCACTTTCATAGAGAAATGGTTAAGAGTAAGTTGTCACACTTAAGCTAACGTCTTATCAGATGAATATACTATGAAGTTTAAAAAAGTGTTACAAGCAAAGATAGATTTAGAAATTATACATCGAAAGAGAGAATTTTTCAAGAGTTTCGCACTAGTAACAATGATCTATTCCTCTATTTATAGGGCTCTCCCAAAAGTATCCGTTGTGAGTGTCTTTGGAGACATCCTTCGTTTGGCATTGTAAAAGCATAAAAGAGTCGTTGGAGAATTAAATACAACATTTAATGCCTTTCACCAACCATTCACTCTAATAAGATAAAGCAGTTTGTTTATCTAGCCTTTTTCATACTCAATCTTGTTACAATGGGCATATCTATTTTCCATACTGACCTCTGTACTCAAGTTCCTACTTTTAAGTGTAAAGTTGACTCTTATCGAGGATAGATACGTAGATGTCTTATTTTTCCGAGAGAGCGTGCGCTTTTCATAGGAAACAAAAAGGTTCTCAAATACCATAACTATAAAAAGACAAGTGTAGCACACACACACACACACACACACACACACACACACACACACACACACATATATATATATATATCGTCTTGGGAAGTTAAGATGCATACATAGTACACGTAATAAGACGATAGCGAAAATATGTGATAATGTAGGATCAGACAATTAAGCATAAGACTGTTTATTATTATCAAAATACAATGAGGGTTATAGATTCATCCTTTGTCTTAATAGTGAGCAAAGCTTTAGCTCATTTTCGCTTCTTGCTTTCATGGATAAGTGCAGCTTCTAGACGCTAAACAATTTGCTTCAGCTCAATGACTTCTTAACGAATGTCTAGAAGGTTTATAGAAGAAGAAAGGCCTACTTCTATTTCATCTACTGGTTCTTCTATAAAATAGAGATTAAACACATATGGAACAAGTGGTCTATAGAACTAGAAATGACCAATAGATAAGAAGACTTCAAATGTGGTTCCAATGGTGGAAAAGAAAACATAGGTTTTGGGGGAATGAAAAGAGAGTTGATTGGTGGACATAGGGTCAGATGAAGAAGGTGCAAGGGTAATTTAAGTCCAGTGACCTATTGAACGAATAGCTACTTAGTGACTAAGAGTGTTCTTTTCTTTAGCAGTAAGGCTAGAAAAGTTCCTCATAGCTTTAACATGATCTTAAAGCCTCTAACAGTCTGAGCTTCATAAAATTTCTTTCCCTTTAAATGCGACAAGTTGTGGAGGGGAAAGAGCTCTTCGTCTTATCATCAAATGTCTTCTTGGGTCTTTTTTGAACTTTGGCTCTTTGCCTTTGCCCATAGACAAGTTTCTACATTAGTATTTCTTTTGACAGCATATCCTGAAAATGGTCTATGGTTTGAGTAAGATCCTCACTTTTCCTCCCATGAAAGTTGGAATGCCAACTTCACAGTCTACACATCTTTTCTCAAAAAAAGGCCCTACGAAGCGTGATTTTCATCTTCTTCTGGAGAAAATTATACATGACTTTACCAAGCTCCTAGTCATCATCACCAAGACTCCATTTATCAAAATCTAGGCTGTCTTCTGGCCGAATAGCAAGCGGATATGTTTTGACTTTGCCATGGTAGAACGGGTAAATAATTTTGGGCTTGTAGTTGTATGTTTTGCACATGATCAAATATTCAGAGTAGTTGCATTTGAGAAGGTAAAGAGAAATATGGCAATGAAGTCCTCTTTGTCTCCATACTTCGTAGCCTGGAGGGAACTTTGTCCTGGTGGAAGGTGGATAAACAAATATCGAAGCGTCTAATTTGCTGTTGTACCCTAGCTCCTAGACATATGGCTTAATGTGTGGTTCATATGATAATACAGGAGTTGTTTCGCCTTGTTCCACCATCTTCTCCATATAGCGATGTCATACTAGCAAAGGCCACTCTTCATCTATGATGTTCCTCCACATCTTGGGATTGTTCACTTCGCCAAATTCATAGTCTATTAACACCTGAAGGATTTCGAGATTGAAAGGTTCTGGAGGTTGATGCTCCTTGGATTTCTTGGTTCTCCTTAATTCTTATTTTTCATAAGACTTAGTTTTGGGCCTAAGTCTTTCTGAGGGAGGCATCTCTGATCTGAACATGTCAGGAACAACTTCTTCGACCATTGGTTCAACCATACCACTAGACAATGAAGCCTCAGCGTGATCTTTAGTCTGTGTAGCATCAGACTCTGGCATAAGATGTGTAATAATCCTTTCAGACTGTACATTACTTGGTCTTTCCATAAGATCAATTGTTATGCTTGAAAAGCTTGAGAAACAGTCACAATAAAAGGAACTTCCCATAGAAGGGATCTCTGTAGTCTACCTCTTGAAGCAGCAATAGTTTCTTCCTAACTGTATGCATCGTGCTCCTAAGCCACATCTTGCAATGAGTGTTCAATTACGAATTGGAGTACTACTTCTTCTATTTGTTCTTCTACTGTTGCTAATTTTTCCTCTTTTCCTTTTTTTCCTTTTCTTTGCTTGCTTAGACTGGGCCTTGGCTTTCTTAAGTTGCTTTACTTTTACAGCTTTGGTCTTAGGCTGGCTTATTTTCTTCAATCTTTGTAATCTCTTGGTATCTTGCTTAGGAGCCACTTCTTCAGACACATATTCAGTTTCTCTAGCAACATCAGCAAACAACACTTGTTTTTCGACTAACGGCTCAAAGATGGTTTGGTCTTTTAGTACTATTAAATCTTTAATGAAGGTGGTATTGTCTTGATCAGGTTCAGGGACAGGTTTGGGTTTAAGACAAATGATGAAAGGTCTTTGTCTTTTGTATGGGGAAGATGAGGGTTGGTCTGGTGTTTGAGGTTTGGACTTAGGTTCAGGATAAGATGGCTTTTTTGATGGGAAGTTTGGGTTTAAGAGGTTTGGTCTATTTGGGCTGTGTTTGGGATTGAGTCTGTTAAGCTTGTGTCTGTTGGGTGAATTTAAGCTAGACAAACAAATCAGTAGACAATCCTACTCTACAGGCAATACCTACTGATTCATCAGCAGCTTCCTCTTTAATCACCGCCAGCTTTGGATGTTTGGCAACAGATCCAAGAAACAAGTGTGCTATCCTTATCTTCTTGATGAAAGACACATTAATCTCAGAACCTGATTTCTTTCTTTCCCAGCCAACTTCATTAACACCATCTATTCTCAAAATTTCAGTAAATAACATAATATAAGGAATGTGATACCTTTACTTTTCTTTCGAACTTTCCCTAAACTTGATGAGGCAGGATTTCCACTGGTCCAGGATGAATGTAGGAAGGTTTACTTTCTATCTGGTGAGCATTCTGTACAAGCAAAATGGGTCACGCGAGAAGATGTTGTCCTTAGACCCTTTCCTTGGCATAATGATATGGAGCAAAAGATTGTACAGAAGTCTGCAATCTCTTTTCATGTTTGACGCATATTGAAACCTCTTCAGAGCATCTCTATTATTAGTTTGAGGCTTGGGTCTTCCATAAAGGGTTAAATCTACAGTATTAGCAATTATAACCCTTTCCCAGTCTTCTGAGAACAGGTATCCTTCTTCCTTGTAGTTAGACGTTGCTACAATTATGTCTATGGAGAGATGATGATAGATTGGTTGTCAACGATTCTAGTGATGGTTCCATTTACTTCAGATGTTGATGCGCAGAAGTAACCATAAGGGGCATGGTACCTATGGGTCTTGTGCTGCACATATGCTTCTCATCCTTCGTTCTTGATGTAGAGTGTTATGGGAAAGCCTTTGTCTTCTAGCTTCTTTAGGTTTACCCATTTTCTAGGCACAAAATCACTTTCAAGAAATCATTCCATAAGAGCTAGTTGTTTTTTAGGCAGCCATGGATGAAAGTTCACTAGATCTCTGAGTGTCTAAGAGAGAGAAAGAAAGAGTATGACAGAGAAAATGAGAGGGTAGGTTTTTTAGAAAAGGTAAAAAGAGTTTAAAGGAGGCAGTTATTTTGAATATTTGAAAAATTGACAACATTAAAAGGATATGCATTTAATGTGACTTGATGGAGTAGAGAAAAGCAGTGCACGTTGGGGGTTATTTGATAAGGAGATTAATCAAAGGTCAAAAGAAAAATCCTTTACACAGGGTGCACATGTTAATAAAAGATATAAATAAGTAACTAAGATGATACATAAAATAATGTGAAATAATAGGTATAAGATGATGCAAATAAATATACATAAAACGATGCAAATAAGATGAATTAATCATGTAAGATTTTCATATGCAAGTTTTCTCTTATGAAATTAAAACGTTCTTCAGGAAGAGCTTTGGTAAAGATATCAGCCCATTGATGGTCTGTATTAATAAACTTGATATCAAAAACACCTTTTTGTACATAATCACGAATAGAATAATGTCTTATTTCTATATGTTTTGCTTTAGAATGCTGAATGGGATTTTTAGAGAAATTGATTGCACTAGTATTATCACATAATACTGGGATATTATGTTCATAACTAGAGTAATTTTCAAGTTGATATTTTACCCACAACAGTTGTTGTAACACCCAAAATTTTAGGTACTAAAAATAAACTATGAGGTAACTCTTAGTAGGACCCTTCCCTTGTGTTATTAGACAAAAGATGCCTTAAAAGTTATTCTTATTATATTTCTTATTGTTATTGTTTCTATTCTTATTAATATTATATTTATTATTGTTGTTGTATAAGTTGTTGTTGTTATTATTATTATTACGATTATTGTGTTGTGTTGATATTATTATATTTATTATTATTATTATTATTGTTATTAATACCTTAGTATTATAAATTAGTAGGAATATTATCATAGAACTCAAAAGAGCATCTAGGGCCTAATAGGGGACCAAAATCCACTAAACTACATACTTACCCACATGTTATAAGAAGGGAATAGAGAAGGAGGGTTAGTCCAAACACCCTTGTCTTTCCTGCTTTATCATTTTAATTGTTTTAAATTTTAAAATACTTTTCTTTGTTTCTTTTTTTTTCTTCTTAAGAATCAAGAAATTGAGGAGTATAGTGATACTTCACACAATAACTTTCTTGGTTTCTTTTTGGGATACTTAGTTCCTACTTGGTCAGAGAAGTCCCTTTTACTCTTTTTACTTCTCTACTATTTATTTGTATTCTATGCTTTTAAACTAAATCTTATTTGCTAATGTGATATTATGTGATTTATCCTCTTCTGCTCCTCATATTTCTTGGATGTCACATTTTGGTGTTGCTTGTTAAAAATTATTTTGCAAAAATACTTAGTTGTCACTTCTCTTTGTATATCCCTCACACTTTGATCATTGTGAACCTTCTGAGTAATGCCTATTAAAACTTGTTAGTATTGAAATTGCCTATGCTTTGCAATTTTTTACTCTCAACCTATGTGAGATTTTAAGCCTAAACAGATATTCTTTCAGCATGTTTCTTCATTGCATGTTGTTTGCTTCAAAACTTGACTTGATTCTTATTGTTCTTCCTTGACCTATGCACACACATATGATAAAGGTGCATTCTTTCTTTAAACTAAGGCCAAATAGTAGCCACCCTTGTAATCATCCTTTGCTAGCGCCTTTGAGCCTTAATCCTTTTGTTCTTTGATTTAGCTCATTATAAGCTAAAAAGTGAAAAACCATTTTGTCCCTCTTAAGTGGAATTAAGGGATTTCTTTTCTTACAGAATACTTATGGCTTGATCTTAAGTTTGTAGTTGTGTGTTTGCTTGAGGACAAGCAAATATTTTAAGTTTAGGGTAAAGTAATAACAACATAAATTTTTCCTATAAAAAATGACAAAAAAAGGAAAAAAAGTGAAAAAGAAAAAGTGAAAATAGCTAAACAAATATGTATTGTTTTCTTTATGTTTGTGTTTAGGGTGGAAATAAGCCAGGCCAGGCTAAGCTATGGTAAGCCTAAGCTTGACCTTTATTAAAAAAATAAAGTCTAAGCCTAGCCTATTTATTTGTCATAGGCTTTTTTTAAAGGCCTAAGCCTGGCCTATATAAAAGTTTGGTCTGACTTGTAAGCCTACTTAAAAGCTTATTTTCTTGTAAGGCCTATGAAATGGCGGGTACGCCTATTGGCTAAAAAGGCTTATTAACCTAAAAAGGCCTGTTATTAATTACATATTCTTTTATATTATTATATATAATATATGTATTATATATAATTATGTTTATATAATATAACATAATCTATAAGGGGTGGGGATCAAGTTATTGTAAGAGTAACTCTTAGTAGGGTTATTCCACCCAATAACTCTTGATATATATTGAATTTCAACGATCCAATCGTTATTATAGGTGACATTTACTTATAATTTAGAAAAATATATTATATGTTAATTTGAATTTATCTAATGAAGTATTAAATAATTTTCAAGCTTTATAAAAATTTGTATACTTGATCTACTCAACAAAATCTTTTAATTTAACGGTTGAATCATTAATTCAATATATATCAAAAGTCACTCTTGGAATAACTTGATCCCCACCCAATATATAATATGATAATATTTTATTATATATTTATATAAATAGGCTGGCTTATTAGGCTTAATAGGTTTTTAAGGCCTAAGGCCCAGCTCTTTTTTTTTTACCTAAATAGGTTTTTTAAAAAGCCTAAGCATGGCCTTTTTAATAAATGAGCTAGGCCATAGGCCCTTGACAGGCAACTTGGCCTATTTCCATCCCTATTTGTGTTTTGTGACGTTGTGAATAAGTGGTTGTAGAAAAAGTTGGCAAGCAAAAATATTAATGCCAAGAATGATACAAGTGATTTAACTCATTGAAGATAATCTCTTAATTCCAACTATTTTGCCTAGATCTAAATGATTTTTCCATCTATGTTGTTAACCTCATTACAACCTAGAAAAGACCTCTTGATTGTGTACTTGTTTTGTAAGGATGATTTTAAAATCTTGTCAACATATGGTAGGGATAGCATGTGATGATGTTGAGTGTAAACAAAACCCATTTTTTGGTGAATTGAGTGAAACACTTAATCCCATAAAGAGATGAAGTAGGAAGAGTGATGGAAACCTAGGAGGCCCAAGTTGATGGAGACCTCAAAGGCCCAAGAGGAGACCCAAAGTAGAGCAAAGCTTAAAGAAGAAATACAAGGACTTAGGAACCATGACAAGATTAAAAGATAAGAAGGCTAATAAAGCTACTTTGGATAAAAAGAATTGAACAACTTATTCTCACTCAAGTTTAATTTAGAAGGAGAAACACTTAAGTTGATCCAATTAGTCTAAGTTGATGAAGAGCCTAATGGGTAGAATACATTAGCTATCACTGTATAATTGGACCTTTAGTTTTCTGTTTCACTTATTTTTATAATTGGGCCTATTCTTTGGGCTTAAGGGTTAGCCTCTTTACTTCATAATTAGAGTTAGCCTCCTTGTGTGAGTATCACCTTAGAATAAACTCTATAAATAGATATATAATCCCTCTCATTTGGACAGAGTTGAATAATATTGAGGATTACTCATTTGTGAGTGTAAGTAGAGCGTTGGCTCCTCTTTTTGGTTCTTAGATTAGAACCTTCTTGGTTCTTATCAAAGGTTTCCATACCTTTGTGGTGAATCTTCGCTTGGCTTATCACTCTCTATAGAGTGTGGCGCCTTCTGCCATCTCCTTTCCTTTTCCCGTCTTTTTATTTTTAATTCATATACTTATCATTTATTTTCCATTCTCTTTTCAATTTTAGTGTCATTACTTCAAACTTTACTCTTTGTGCTATTTCATCTTCTTATTTTGTCTATACTTCGTTAAACAAGATAATCAACTCAAAGGAAGATCCGTAAAAACAATATGATTCCCAACCGGGATCATATCATGTGGTATCAGAGCCCGAATCCTAGAGTTGGTACTGTTCTTGTGCTTTGTTCATTATTACACCATTGCTAAATTATCATAGTTGTCATCATTTTGTCATTAATTATCATTATTGCAATAATTGTCATAATTGTGTCATAATTATCACAACTGTTATAATTATGTCATAATTGTGTTTATTCTGTGCAATTTAATTATTTTAATTCTGCGCAATTAAACTCCTTAATTTTGGCAATCTTGCATTGTATATTAATTGCACCTTATTCTGAAAGCTATTTTGTTGGGCATATTAATATTTGCTGCAAGTGCAAAAACAAACAAGGGTAAATAATAATATTAATAATAATAATAATAAAAAGGGAGAAATCTGCTCCTAAAGAATAAACCAAAAAAAAAAATTCTCGAAGAATAGAACAAAAAAAAAAAGGATTGTCCCTTGCACTTGAAGAAGTTTATTTTGATTGCCATTGTGGGATTCATATAATTGGTGCTATTCCTTAAATTGCACATTCTTATATTCTCATATTTTTTCTGTTTCCTTTTTGTCTTCTTGTATTCCTTTTGAGTTTTACCTTCTTTTTTTTTCTTTTCCTAAATTAGCTTTTCTTGTTTGTCTTTTAAATTCTCTTTTATGTTTTCTCTAGAGTTTTCCCTTTTCTTGGACTTCTTAGTGATAACACTTGTGAGATCTGTTTACAATTGTATGTGCTTTTGATAATTGATATGCATAAGGGGTTCTATTTAAGAACTTGTAAAAGTGGACTTGAGTGGTAAAAGGCAAGAGCATTTTTATTAATCAAAAGTCAAATTGTGTGAAACACGAGTGATTTCATTCAAAGAGTGTAAACATGTGAGAAGAGTGGTAAAGTCCTTTTTTTTTATGTCTACTAACTTGTTTTCTTTGAAGCTTGATTATGGAAGTGGAACTCAAACTTCAAGTCCTATCAAGGCACTTGGAGAGAATCTTTCAAAGAGAAAAGGACAAATTTCATAAGATGTTTGACAACTGGGAGAGAAATAGAAGAAGTCATGGAAAAAAAAAGTAGAGAAAAAGAAAGAGAAAGCAAAGAAAAAGAGAAAAGAAGTAGAGAAAAAGAAAGCAGAAGTAGAGAAAAAGAGATACAAAATAGAGAAAAAGAGATAAATAGCACAGAAAAACAAAAACAAAAAGTGAGAGGAGAAGAGAAAGAAAAAGAGAAAGAACTTGAGAATGCATTTGCTAAAAAATATGTTAACTCTGTCTTCAATTCTAATTCTTTGTTTAGTTGTGATGATTGTCTTTCAAAGGGATTTACAGAAGTGTTTCCAAAGGAAGAATACGAGGCATCAAATGAAATTGAAGTTAAGCTTTCAAAAGCACAAATGCCTCATGGCTTGAAGGAGCTTAGTGGACATTTCAAGACTTCAAACCTGAATTTGACCACTTGCATGACTAATCCAAGTTCAAAAAAATTGCAAGAGGAACAGGAGGAGTTGAAGACCACTAGAGAATGGCTAACACCTAAAGCCAAGACTAAGTCCTTAAATTCATCTAAGAATTCATTGCATTCTACTACTATAATTCCTTCTTTTAACTTGGCTTATGGATTCAATTCTTGTAATTTTTCTAACAATTTGATTCCTTTGTCTAACATTTCTTTTGTCTTGAAGCCTAAGGCCAAATTGCACATAAAGACTCAATTTGATGAAGTGGTGGATCAATATGCAAAACAAGGCAACAATAAGAAAATCCTTGACACACACTGCTAGATTTTATGATTTAGTGGATGTGCAAGAACATGTGTTAAGTCATGATGTATTGGGTTTGCATGATGTTTTGAGTAATAATGCAAAATCGTTGAGACATGGGTCTATTGCCCTACCGCTTAACAGCCTTGGCCAAGTTGAAGAGCTATGCATAAAAAATAAAAATTTCTCTAATATGGAAGTTACATTTGATGGGTTCATTAGACTTGTTTTTGACCCAGGAGGTTGGGTGTGTAGGCACATGACGAATAAGAGACTTTCCATTCAAAGGAAATTAAGTCTCCATAGAGTTAGCCTTTTCTTAATGCAACATTCAATAAAACTAATGCATGTCCCTTGATGTAGGTGCTGACGATGCGAATTCGAGGACAAATTCTTTTGAAGAGGGAGGGAATGATGGAAACCTAAGAGGCCCAAGTTGATGGAGACCTCAGAGGCCCAAGAGGAGACCCAAAGTAAAGCAAAGCTTAAAGAAGAAATATACGGACTTGGGAACCATGACAAGATTAAGAGATAAGAAGGCTAATAAAGCTACTTTGGATAAAAAGAATTGAACAACTTATTCTCACTCAAGTTTAATTTAGAAGGAGAAATACTTAAGTTGATCCAATTAGTCCAAGTTGATGAAGAGCCTAATGGGTAGAATACATTAGCTATCACTGTACAATTGGACCTTTAGTTTTCTGTTTCACTTATTTTTATAATTGGGCCTATTCTTTGGGCTTAAGGGTTAGCCTCTTTACTTCATAATTAGAGTTAGCCTCCTTGTGTGAGTATCACCTTAGAATAAACTCTATAAATAGATATGTAATCCCTCTCATTTGGCCAAAGTTGAATAATATTGAGGATTACTCATTTGTGAGTGTGAGTAGAGCGTTAGCTCCTCTTTTTGGTTCTTAGATTGGAACCTTCTTGGTTCTTATCAAAGATTTCCATACCTTTGTGGCGAATCTTTGCTTGGTTTATCACTCTCTATAGAGTGTGGCGCCTTCTGCCATCTCCTTTCCTTTTCCCGTCTTTTTATTTTTAATTCATATACTTATCATTTCTTTTCCATTCTCTTTTCAATTTTAGTGTCATTTGTAACACCCTAAGAGGCATTACCGTAACTAGGTCTAGATTTTAAAAAAACAAACTGAGAAAGGTAGAAACAACATACAAATACTACTCATAAATATAATTGAATATTATATACGAACAATACAATAAAAAAAACATATATGCCAAATATAACTCATCTATCACCTGAAGGTATCGTACAAAATATAAACAAGAATACAAAAACATAATATAAACTAGACTACGTTTTCTTGCACGTGACTCCAAGCTCCATCTACGCGTGTCTTCACCTGCATCCTGAAAAAGGGAAAACTTAAAGGAATGAGACATAATGTCTCAGTGAGTGCTCTAAGGACTCTACGGCTGGGTTAGACTCTTCTATTCGGACAACCTTCATTACTTATCTCTCATGGCTTTAGCCTCATTGGGTTTCTCATAATTATCCATACCTATGGTTGAGTCTACACCTTTCAACAGTCAATACTCCCTGTTAATTGCTCTCTCATTCTCACAACTATTATATTGGTTTACTATCTCATTCTTAACTTAAGAACTCATCCTCATTATTTATACTTTCTTACCCAAAACCCTCTTTAGAATTTACTCTTCTTCCTTTTAATATTCAAAGCTGTCCCCTAGGGTCAAGTCTAAGGTTACAGACATCCTAAAATACTCTTATTTCATTCTCTCTCTTACTTGTCTTATACCTTTCTATTACGCCATGAAGGAATTCACCCTTCCTCTATCTTATTCACAACTATTATTATCCAACTAGAACCCTCATAACACTATCCTAAGGTCTAGCCTCTCACTTATCCTTAAGGTAGCAAACACAATTCCAATTACAAGCATATAATTGTTTCACATTCTTTGTCTAGTAACTAGACATATACCTCGTTTTGTTTTATCAAACAGGAACGACACTCGTGCAAGATATGATCACATGTCCACAACTTTAACATTTCATCACAAGGCACAATTACATTCTTACATAGAATTCACATAAATAGGGTTACATAGAATTCACATAATTACAACATAGCACACTCTAACATATCACACTATAACAAGATACATATGCGTGCTATGTTCCTAAACCACTACTCATGCACATGTGGTACCAACCTAAACTTTTCGGAAAGTAGACTAGGAGTAAATGCAAGCCATAAGAAGCGTCATTGATACCGATGCCTTCGACTTTCGCACCCTCAACTAGCATGATATCCCCCGGTGACTAGTCAGGGTTACCCAGTTTTACCAGTATGTCCCGGCTCCATGGGATCAGCATGGACCATTGGAGTTTTCCCAACCGGATAACCCCTAAGGCTAAGGTTAAACAACCCATCACGGCCTCCATCAGCCAGATTCCTACATACTTTCCTCATCGCATAACTCAAATGTTATGATGCATGGTCACAAATAATGCTTACAACTTTCATAGACTTTTATCATGAATCGTAGGCACAATTTCATATCACACTCATATTTTTAAGGTAAATAACAACCATACAATATAAACTCAACAAGACATAAGAAAAACAAATAACAATGAGTTAAACACTGCCAAAAGGAGTTCACAAATATAAGGAACGTAATAGCAAGTCGTATTCGCCCGGCGGTCCAGAACCCGCCCAGCGAGTTCGCGCCGGAAACCAACCCGCCCAGCGGTCCAGAGAACCCGCCCAGCGAGTTCGCGCCGGAATCCAACCCGCCCAGCGGGTATCGCACCCCGCCCAACAGGTCTGCGTCAAGACCCAACTCGCCCAACGGGTCCGCGCGCCCAGCGCGAAAGAGAAATTCAGTTTTTGAAGAAAAGTCGCCAAAAGACTATCTAATCTATGAATTCCTTACTTCCTCACAATTCTTTCAAAACCCATCAAATCCCTAATCTTACGCATAAGGTGGGGGAAAAGGTAAATAGATGAAAAATAACAACATAAAAGACAAGGAAGAATATGGGGGAGAGCACTCACCTTTGTGGACATGCAAAGTTGAATTCTAGGGTTTAGATTCTCCGGTTTCTATTCTTCCTCCTTCTCTTCCTCTTCTTCTTCTCTTCTTTTCCTCATTCTCTCTAACTTTTTTTCTTCCTCTATTTTGTGACGGCTAAACCTAACCCTCCTTCTCTATTCCCTTCTTATAACATGTGGGTGGGTATGTGGCTTAGTGGGCTTTAGTCCCCTATTGGGCCCTAGATGCTCTTTTGGGTTGTATGATAATATTCCTACTAATTTATAATACTAAAGTATTAATAACAATAATAATAATAAGAATAATAATAATAATAATAGTAACAACAACAACAACAACAATAATAATAACAATAAATATAATAACAACAACACAACACAATAATAATAATAATAATAGGAAATATAATAACAATAATTCTTAAGACATTTTTTGTCTAATAACATATGAGAAGGGTTCTACTAAAAGCTACCTCGTGGGTTATTTCTAGTACTTGGAAATTGGGCTGTTACATCATTACTTCAAACTTTACTCTTTGTGCTATTTCATCTTCTTATTTTGTCTATACTTTGTTAAACAAGATAATCAACTCAAAGGAAGATCCATAAAAACAATATGATTCCCATCAGGATCATATCAATGAGAGTACAAGTAGTGGAGTTACTATCTTATGTTGGCTTATTTTTGCTTCAGAGAGAAATCATAACTCTTAGGACTAAGTAGAATATATTTGTTCTATGCAATCCTTTTTTAAAGCAACATTGATTTGTGACTGGCTTGAGATTAATTGAGCTAATACAGGAGGATTTGTTCCAACTCGTAATGTGTAACTATTGTTTTCTTGAGGAAAAACAAAATTCTAAGTTTGGGTTTGTGATAAATCTACAACATAAGTATATTTATGGAACTTTTTGTCATGTTTTAATGCATTAACTTAGTGAATATTGTGATAAAATAACCTATATGTATATATTTTCTTGTGATTCATCTTTTGAATGGTTTAAATGAAAAAGTGCATGAGTACACTAATTTTCTTGGGTTTTAATGTAGGAAAAATGAGCAATAGTGAAAATCTTCATTTTTCAGACTCTAACTTTGACCTTTCCTCCTTGTTTGGGTCACATATTGGACTCTAGGAATGCTACTGAAGTTATATTAGTCTCTATAGAAAGCTTAAACATATATCTACACTTTTCATGTGGAGAGTTTAATCAAACTAAAAGTGGATCATAGAGAAAAATTAGGTTTCAAGTTAAAGCAATCGTGTTGTCCTGACAACACTAACATAGGCATATTGTTTTAAGCATATCTCGATTTGTAGATATCAAAACAATATGAAATTAGTGCCATTTTTTTAAGGAGAAAATTATCTACAACTTTCGTGAAGACACTAAAAGCCAATTTTCTTGTACAGCGCACAATAGATGAAAAATTGCGTCAATCCTGCATAAGGCTTCCCTACATGTACTATTCACCCACCCAACAAGTTGTGTTGCTCGCCCAACGAGTCCAAGTGCTCGTCAAGTCCCAACATGGTATTTTTTTATTTTTACCCGCCCAACAGTCTTAGGTCCTGTATTTTGATGCTTTTACCCCTTTTATAGGCCGAAGCTCATTCTTTTATGGCTTGAAAAGCTAAAACTTGCTATTTAAAGGAAGAAATTACATATTTGGAAGCATTCTTTGACTCATCTTAGGACCAAAAGTGAGGAAAAGCTTGAAGACTCATCTCTGGCTTTGGATATTGAAGAATTTAGGTTCGATTCTTAAAATTCATGGCTTTTTATCTTCTTTTTCTCTTCATTTTATGTTTAGTTACTCTGTTAGTTTTTAAGCCCCTTTGGTGTTAGGTTAGAATGAACCTTGATTTGAATCCAATGTAATCAATTTCTCTTTCTAAATCCTTCTCTTATTTTTGTTAATTTAGTTGTTGAATTTATGCTTAATGCTTTTCCATAATTGACACTCATTATGAATTGATCCGTAGTCTAAATCTTGCAATTGGAAATATGGGTTTAGATTGTTCCAATTCAATAACTATACAATTTTTAAGCCTAGGGATAGGGATAGATTGTATGCCTTCATGTGAATTTCCTTATCTTAATGCTTATGACTAATTTTGCTCACCTAAGGAATTAAGGTTCATAATAGATTAAAGGTTTTATCACCTAAGAAATTATGGTTAAAGTAATTTAGAGAAAATAAAGGTAAATTACTTAACAAGAAGGGATATAGAAGGGAAAGAGATTACTTTAGGGAAGAATCAAGGAGATTTCGATACTTAACTATTTTAGTTCATTAAATCTTGAACAAATCTTTTAATTGCGTTCTTTATATTTTCAATTAAATCAAAAATCCAAAAAATTTTATCCTTTCTTAATTCTTAAATCAAAAGAGTAATTGATAGATTGAGTTGTTATTAAACCATAATCCTCATGGTTACAATACCTTTTTTACTCTTTATTGCTTGCACAATCAATACACTTTTCGTGCTCTTAATAGTATATTTATTGTGCATTCATCTTGTTTATTGTAATTGCAAATATAACACAAATAAATATCAAGAAAGTTCATTAAACACCATTATGCGTATTAGTGGACATATCAGATAAGACTGTAGATTTGCAATTAACATGAATTATGAGGTATATAGATTTTAATAACTTATTGGATGGTAAATATAAGTTAACTTTGTATTGATTCATTGTCTCTAAAAGGTCATAATGTTTGAAAGTATTGAAATAAGAGATATCATATAAGTGTCTTCATTTTCACCTGGCATAAACGCTATATTTACAACCCCAATTCTTTATTTGAAATAACTTTTGTAGAAATTAATGCAAGATAGTGAAAATACTTTAGGAATTCAAGGTGTTGAAACTTCCAAGCTTCCAATAATTATTAGAAGATAAACAACAATTAAAATGTTTTGTATTGTGAACATCCAATTAAGTCCTAGATAAGCAATAATAAGAAAAGTCAAAAACACCTTCAAGACTCTTATGGCTTCAATAGTACTTAAAATACCAATAACTCCAACATATTTTCCAAAGTAAGGTACATTAGTGTAACGCCTGTGTTTTCTTAATGTGTTATTTACTAATTTAATAACCAAAAATGAAAATTAAAATGTGATCTCAATAATTAAGACAAATAAATAAGTTGTTGTTAAATGATTGTTGTAGTTTTATGTTGTTTTGTCTTAGAATTCCAATCTAAATTTAGGGAACTTGAGGAAAATTTGCTTGAGCCAAATGATAACTGTTGATGGTGTTTATTCAGGTGTTGAGTGAACATTAGTGTTGGGCCAGTTGTGGGCCTTAGGTAGTGTAACACTCCAAATTTCAGGTACTAAAAATAAATCACGAGATAGCTCTTAGTAGAACACTTCTCATGTGTTATTGGATGAAAGATGCCTTAAGAGTTATTGTTGTTGTTGTTATTATTGTTATTATTTTTATTATTATTACTAATTTTGTGCTATGGTGTTGTTATTATATTATTGTTATTATTATTATTATTGTTATTATTACCCTAGTGATAGAAATTAGTAAGAATGTTATAATAAAACTCAAAAGAGCATCTAAAGCCCATTAAGCCACATAATCACCCACATGTTAGAAGTAAGGAATAGAGAAGAAGAGTTTGGTTTAGCCAGCACAAAATAAAAGGAAAAAGAAGTTAAAGAGAATGAGGAGAAAAATAAGAAGAAGACGAAGAGAAAGAGAAGGAATAAGAATCGGAGAACCCAAGCCCTAGAACTCAGCTTTACGTGTCCTCAAAAGGTGAGTGCTCTCCCTCATTTCCTTCCTTGCCCTTTATGTTGTGTCTTGTTTATCTATTTACCTTTCCCCCTTCTTTATGCCTAAGTTAGGGTTTTGATGAGCTTTGAAGGGATTGTAAGTGGTGAAGAGTTTATAGATTAGATTGACCAATTATCAAGGTAGAAGAAGTAATTAAGAATTTAATTATTTGTTTTGGAGCATTTAGAAGCAAAAGATAATAGGGAAAAGAAATTAGAATTCGTACCTCAGGTCCGCCCGGCAGGGTTAGATAATCGCTGGGCGACTTTTTTTTGAAAACTGGATTCCATGCTGGCACTGAGTGACTGTGTTGTCTGCCTGGCGCGCGAACCCACCGAGCGGGTTGGGTCTTGGTATAACTGTCGGGCAGTCCTTCTGGCCCACTAGGCATATACGACCTTGGCTATTCCATTTTTGCACCTGTGAACTCCTTTGTGCAGTTTTTAACTCATTGTTGCTTCTTTTTTATGCCTTGTTGAGTTATATTGTGTGATTGTTATTTGCCTTGAGAAAACTGAGTGTGATATGAAATTGTGCCAATGTTTCATGATAAAAGCCTATGAAAAGCTATAAGCATTGTATATGACCATGCATCATATCATTTGAGTTATGTGATGAGGAAAGTATGTAGGAATCTGGCTGGTGGACGTCGTGATGGGTTGTCTAACCCTAGCATTGGGGGTTATCCAGTTGGGAAAACTCTAATGGTCCATGCTGATCCCATGGAGCCAGGGTGTACTTGTAAAACTGGGTAACCCTGACTAGCCATGGGGGGATATCATACTAGTTGAGGGTGCGAAAGCCGAAAGCATTGGTACCGATGACGCTTCTTATGGCCGTGCATTTACTCCTAGTCTACTTTTCAAAAAGTTTAAGTTGGTACCATATATGCATAAGTAGTAATTTAGGAACATAGCATGCATATGCATCTCGTTGTAGTGTGATATGTTGAGGTGTACTATGTTGTAATTATGTGAAGTTTATGTGACCTTGTTCATGAGCAATTGATGTAATGTGTACATATGTGAAATTATAATTGTGTCTTGTGGTGAAGTGTCAAGATTATGCATATGTGTTCAATTATGCATGTGTGCTATTCTTGTTTGATGAAACAAAATGAGGTGTATGCCCAGTTACTATGCAAAAGATGTGAAATAAATGTATGCTTGTAATTAGGATTGTCTTGCTACCTTATGGATATGTGAGAAGTTAGACCCTAGGGCGATGTTATAAGGGTTATAGTTGGATAATAATAGTTGTGACAGAGATAGAGAAAAGGTGAATTCCCAATAGCGTAATAGAAAGGTATGAGACTAGTAATAGGGAACAAAATGAGAGTATCAAGGTAAGTGTTAAGGGAGTGTCGAGGGTATTTTAAAATGTCTGTAGCCTTAGACTTGACCCCTAGAGACAACTTTGAATATCAAAAGAAAGAAGAGTAAAACCTAAACACGAAGGGTTCAAATACTAGAGAGGGTTTTGGGTAAGAAAATATAAGTATTGAGGATGAGTTCTTAGGTTGAGAATGAGATAGTAAACTTGTATAATAGTTGTGAGAATAAGAGAGGAGTTAATAGGAAGTATTGACTGTTGAAAGGTGTAGACTCAACCATAGGTATGGAGAATTATGAGAGACCTAGTGAGGCTAAAGCTATGAGAGATAAGTGATGAAGGTTGTTTGAGTAGAAGAGTATAACCTAGCCGTAGAACCCTTAGAGCACTCACTGAGACATTATGTCTCACTCCTTTAAGTTTCCCCTTTTTCAGGATACAGGTGAAAACATATGCAGATGGAGCTTGGAGTCACATGCAAGAAGACGTAGCCTAATTTACATTGTGTTTTTGTATTCTTCTTTATATTTTGTACGACATCTTCGAGTGATAGATGAGTTGTATTAGGCATGTATACTTCTTTATTGTATTATTCGTATATAATATCTAATTATATTTATGAGTAACATTTGCATGTTGGTTTTACCCTTTCAAGTTTGTTTTTTTTCGTTCTTAGAAATCTAGACCTAGTTACGGTAATACCCCTTAAGGTGTTACAAGGAGTAGTTAGATGGATTATGGGCCTTAGTGAGCCCAAAGCCCTCTTGAGGCCCTAACAGACATTAAAGACCCCAAAAGGCCCATTCCCTCTCATTTTGGCTGGGCTACCCACAAACCACCATTCTCAATCCCTCTCAACCCACCTTACCCAAATTCTTCAAGTGTGAGACTAAATCCAAAGACAAATCCCCTTTCTAGGTGGTAGGAGAGTAGTAAAGTTGTTATTGATTCTCTTCCAAGGAGTTTGGCTCAAGGACTTCCCCTTCCACATCTTTCTCTTCCCCAAATCTAGATTTCGGAAGCTCTAAGAAGTAAACAAAGCTTACATTGGTTGAATACTTGATCAATGAACATGATTGTGTGTGAATATAGCCTTGGTTTGTGTTGAATCCTGAGATTGAATGAGTTTTGTTGAAAATTTTTACTCAAAATGGGTTTGCTAGATTCAGGGATCATTTGTTGTGAAATCTATTGAGTATGATGTTGGGGAATGTTGAATGGTGTTGTTCGACCTCTGTGGTGTTGATTTAGGGCATGGGTGAGAGTAAAGTTTGGATTTTTAGGTTTTTCGACAAGAGTTTCTAGTTCTGTTACCTTATAGTCACTGAGCAATGAGGGCTCTCGTTGAGCGAGGATGCCTTTAGGAGTGAAGTAAGGCTTTTGGGTTTGAGTTCGTTGAGTGATCCTTCGTGTCGCTGAGCGAGTGTTCTTAGGTTGTAGTTGTGATTGAGGAAAAGAGGAAATTCACTAAGCAATGATTAGTTCACTGAGCGAGTGTTCATGAAAATCTAGAAATTTTCTAAAAGGAAATTCACTGAGCAAGGACTAGGCTTGTTGAGTGATTTTGTGTCCTAGAAAATTGGTGCTCTCTGTTGTTAGCCTTCGCTGAGCGAGTAAGGCATTTGCTTAGCTAGTGGCATGCTTTAAAATTTGTTGCTAGCTGCAATGGTTGATCGCTAAGTGAATAATGATTTGAAGAAAATTTGAAAGTCCCCGAAACGAATTCGCTAAGCAACCTCAGTTGTCGTTGAGTGAAAGTCTATGGAGGCAAAAAGGGGTACTCTCTAGAGCGAATGTTCGCTTAGCAGGACTTATAGTCATTGAGCAAATAGGGTAGCTTGCTGTTGTAACGACACTCTGCCGCTATAGTAATACTTACATTCCTCATCATTTAATCATAAGTTTAAACAGTAACAGAATCTGATTATATCTCAATTCATAACTATAAAATTTATACAAATCCAAAGATATCATGTACGATCAAGATTACATACAATAACATAACTTCCTATAGCAGGTCAATTATATAACAATTTTACATCAAAACCAAAACAAAAGGAAGGAGCTTCCACAAGAGCTCCGCCCAAAAAAGGTCTCCAAAAGTCTTCATCTAAGACCTCCTCCATCAACTTCGAGAAGCTGGATCTGCAAACACCTCTCTTTTTGCTCCCACGCCAAACGACGTGATCATCACAGGCATGAACCACACATGCAAACAATGCAAGGGTAACCTTACTTGAAATAATAAAACATATATTTTAAAAGTAAAGTAATAGAAAAATCTCTTCATCCCATATCAATAATCAAACAGAAATATAGCAACAATATCAACAACAAAGCATTATCCACACCTTTACTACCACTCCAACCATAATAGCAACCACGACAATAAACAACCAAACAACAATGCTACTTCCGCTACCAACACCCATTACAACCACAGCCACAATTATCGAGTAATCATAACAACAACAATAACAACCATTACCACTAAAGACATCATTAATTATAGACAAAAACCTCATTTATATATATAAGAATTCAAATAAAATTTCATGATATATAGTCACATTCTTACTTAGTGCTATCAATCACAATACTAATGCATTATATTTTCAACCTCTACATATCCAATCCACAAACACAACAGCTTGAGGTCCATCGTCAGCTACCTCAGTTGTCAATCCACACAATGGCATAAGGTCCATCGTCAGCTGCCCCAGCCACCTGTCCATACCACGGCATGAGGTTCATCGTCAACTACCTCAGCCGCCAATATATGCATACCAATGCATGTATCACCATGGCATGAGGTCCATCGTCAGCTACCTCAACCGCCAACATATGCATACCAATGCATGTATCACCACAATAATCACCATGGCATGAGGTCCATCGTCAGCTACCTCAACCGCCAACATATGCATACCAATGCATGTATCACCACAATAATCACCATGGCATGAGGTCCATCGTCAGCTACCTCAACCGTCTAATCACAACACGACATGAGGTCCATCGTCAACTACCTCAGCGATCAACATATACATAAATGCATGTCTTTCAATACAACATCAACACAGCCACAACAAATCAACCACAACAATCATCATCAACCCATGCAAGCCTAATCCAGCCTCTTGCATGGTCAATAAGTAAGGCATCTCACTATCATAACATATTACAACTAATAGAGGCTCTACCTAAGCAATCTTCCACTCAATTACTATTTTTCCACATTTTATCAAACCAATTCACAACAATAATAAAGAAAACCAAGAACCAAGTTTGGAATGGTAACCACAACATGTGGAGGTCCTATCTAAGCAACCTTCCACGTCAACTCATACCCAACAATAACAACTCAACCAAAATTAATCATCCATATCCACATGCATATTTATTTATATGTCACACCATCACACCACAATAGCTTGAGGCCTGCATAATCTCAGCCAACATATTCATTCAAAATATAATATCTTCACGGCAATCAACTCAATCACAATACACCGCAACAATAACAAAGTTCATACTTTCATTTCACATCAACACAAACCTCTTAAACCAAGCACACATGACAAATAGGTCTTTCTTTTAAAGCTAAACATTTTTCCAATATTTCAAAGGATCATACCTAAACATCAGATCCAAGGTAATCAACTACCTTTCACATTCTGACTTGGATTCAAGTCTCACTCAACTAAAATAACAAAATCACTTCTTTTTTTCAGCATCCCACCCGACGGCACTTCACTGCTGCCCGGCGATATACTGCCCAAAACCCATTATTTTTGCCTAGGGTCAATCGGCACCGGACAAGACAAAAATGTTGTCCGGCGAGATTCTTCCAGGACCCACCTTCTGGGCTCAGGAAGAACCTCGCCCAACGGGAAGGGGCCGTCGCTTGGCGTCACTCGTGATGCGAAAGGGTAATTGGGCTTCGATTCTTCAATTCCTTGGGTTCTAATTGCTATACAAGCATTCCAAATCAATTCTAAACACTTTTATTGCATTTCTAACCGATTATACAACAATTTTAGCCATCAAACAACTTCAAATCTCAAAATTTCTTTCAAAACCCATTTTGTTTCAAAACTTTCATACTCAAAGTTTCCACCAAAATCAATCCATTCCAAGGCAAGAAATCAACACATCCATGATCACAAACACGGAATCAAGCAATAGTAAGCTTCCCTTACCTCAAAAGCTTTCAAACTTGAATTTGGGTTCCTTGAAAGTTTGGTGTCCTTAGCCAAAATCTTCCAAGAATCCACCCTTCTATACACAAGAGCAAGGAATCTAGGCCTGATATCTTGCTAAACCTGTGATCACTAAAAAGACTTAGAGAAATTGGGATAGATGAAGAGAAGAGAGAGAAACTGATGAGAGAGAAGGAGAATGAGAGAATGAGGGTCCCCCCCTCCTCCCCTTTTTATATCCGAGCTCCCCGGAGCTCTCGCACAGACTTTTCGCCAATTGAGGCCCAAATCTCACCTAACCACTCGCCTTGTCCTAAAACTGATTTAATTCAACTATTTTTCTCTTAAAACTCAAAATCACTCTCACAACATATCTAGATGGGCTCAAGCACATATCTCAAATCTCCTAAAATCAAACCCAAATTCAAACAGATAATTCACCACTTTCACCACATATAACAAACCATACACAACATCAATTCATTTCTTCCTTTTAATCACCTAGATTACATATCTAAGTTCCTGCTTTTAGTTATTAAAATACTTAATCAAGTATTAGGAGAAACAGGGTGTTACAGTTGTTGTCTTAATTAAAGGTTTAATTGTATCAAACGTGGTTTGGGGAAGATTCCTAGTGCGAGTCTAATGTGAGAATTGTTGAAAGTAAAGGAGAAAGGGAAGGTTGCTTGGATACGAGCTCTACTTGTTGTAAATGTAGTTGTTTGAATTTTCCTCATGGGGTATAGGCTACTTGGATAGGGCCTTACCTAGTTACCATGCATGGGGCTGGATTGAGCCTACACAGAGTTGGTAGTAGTTGTCGAGCCATGCATGATGTGAAATTGAGCCCACATGGTGTTGTTGCGTTAAATGTATTCCTTTGTTGACATTGAAGTGATTGTTGTGGTGTTGTACATGCATTCATGCATATGTTGTCGGCTTTGGTAGTTGATTATGGACCTCATACCATGGTGTGAGTAGGCACGTAAGTTGGTTGGCTGACTAGAGCAGTCGACTCAGACAGGGCCTCCAACCTAGTGTTGGATGAGACGTGGAGTCGTAGTCATAGGCCTTCGGGGATGAGTGGATGGGCGATTCCGTAAGGGGCCAAGGTAATGCAAACCTTAAGTCGCGGTGATCCATCACCCACATATGCTTATCTCAACAGTTCACATAATCTTATCCGTAGATCAGAGTTTGGAGATCCCTGAATGGTGAAAGGTACGTGATTGGGTGCTATTGACACCATGTTAGGGGTGAGACCTGGCTGAATGCTTGAATTGTTGTAAATGTCTCGAGAGTCGTGTCCTCATGTATTGACATAGTAGTGGTACAATCGTTGCATCATATGGTCCAGAGTTGTGGAATTTTACCATATGATTATATATTTTGTATACATGCGAGTGATGTTTGGGAATGGTTGATGATTCCTGTGATGATATGCTACGTTACTTTAAGTAAGCTTACCCTTGCCTTGCTATTTTGTTGTGGTTGTTTTTGTTGCCGTTGTTGTGTTGGTGTGATTGTAGTGATCACATCCCTTGGTGTGGGAGTAGATGATGAGGCTTCAGTGGACCCAGCTGCTCATAGTTAATGGCTGAGCTCTTGGTGAGGAGGCGACGGATGGTCTGCCCTTTTGGGATCTTATTTTGGATAGCCTTTTTTGGTTTCTTTTTCATGCAATGTATAGCTTGACCAGCTTTAGGGAGCGTCTTTTTGTATCCTTTCCCCACCCCCTTGTACAAATGTATATCTTGGTTGTGTCGTTGGCACACATGTTTTATTGGTTTCTTTGACCTGTAAATATGTACCGCAGTGTGACTCGGTGAAAGTGGATGACCTCCTATATGATGTATTTATATAGGTGTACATGATATGATGATACATTATCCGTTTACACGCCTGATTAAATGAGTAGTTATGGTAGTGTTGTCCAGTAGCAACAGTGGGTCGTTACAATTAGCAATGTGCAAACCTATTGCAACTACACAAAGCTTGGATTCAAGGCCATCCTTACATAAAGCAAGTGAAAACAAAGTTTAGTGTGTGTAGTTAGTAAATTACAGGCATATTCATAGTGCAACTAAGGTAGGAAAGGCTATGATGTTAATATATGTTTGAAGACCCAGTCAATGATAAATTGACAAGAATTTAGATATTAAAGAGTGGCAATTAAAAAGGTAAAATTTGATATTAGAAGTTATTGCATGATATTTTATTTGGAAAGCTTTTGAGGAACGAACAAATACTCACCAATATCCACAAACAATAGAAAGAAAAAGTTAGGAATAACCAAAAACTCAATAAATATTAGAATCCTAACTTCCAAGATCTTGGTGTTACTTTTGTTCTATAGTATACGTACAAACAATGCACACAATATTAACATTTTTTCCATCTTCCTCATACGTTGACCAGTAAACTTGCACTTACCCATCTTTGCATCTTCAGTAGATTGTTCACTGAGCACCAAATGAAATGCAAACACTATTTTTTTTTTTTTGTGGACAATTTATGGCATCAATACAATATCATAGAAGTGAGATATGAAAGAAGCTTAACAAACCTCAATGAAGGATGTAATTATCTACCATTAATAAGGAGTGTAGTTTGTAACACTGTGATTTTCTTAATGTATGATTTAGTGGTTTAATAACTAAAAAGTGGAAATTAATATGTGATTATGGTGTTTAAAATAAATAATTAAATTGTTGTTGTTGATTGTTGTTGTTGTGTGATTTTGGTTTTTATGTTGTTGTCTTGGAATTCCTATCTGAATTTAGGGAATTGAGAAAAATGTGCGTGAGTCAAATTGAGAGTATTGTTGATATTGGTTTGGGTTGTTGAGAGAAAAACAATTAAGTTAGACTCGTTGTGAGTTTTGGAAAATGAATAGACAAACCCTGAGCTTTGGTGGACCTAAGGCTCTTTTGAGGCCAAGGAGAGTTTTAAAACCCCTTCCCTTCTCATTTCTCTCATTCTCCCGTCTTTCTCTCACTCTCTTCTTCCATTCTCTCAATTTCTCCCTAACTCTTGCTAAGATTCTTGAAGTGTGAGACCCAAATCTAGGGAGGAATCCTGTTTTAGGCGTCGGAGAGTTGTTACTTTCATGGAGTTTGGATCAAGAGTTGGCTTTTCTCATGTTTTCCCTTCCCCAAGCTCAGATTCAGAAGCTCTAAGAGGTAAGGGAAGCTTACTCTTGCTAGATTGGTGATGTATGAACATGATTGTGTGTGAATATCACTTTGGGTTGGTCCAAATTCGGATTATATGTTGGTTGAGGTGAGATTTTGAATGAAAATGGGTGTTGGGGGAAAAACCTGAATTTTGATGAGAAATCCATGAGTTGTGTAATGAAATGTTGAATTTGAGGTGTAATCTATTGTATATAAGCTTGGTTGGGGTGGATTGATGATATTGGAACCCCATTGATTCGAAAATTTAAGTTTGGGTGTTGAAAATTTGAGTTTTGCTGCAGAAATTTGCATTTTTCCGCAATCCTGTCGTAGATAATTGATTATGGAAGCTTCATAATCGATTATCTGGAGCTTCAGGATCAGTTTTCGTGAATTTGGCTTGGCAATAATCGATTATGGACTCTGATAATCGATTATCTGGGTTTTAGAAAAATTTCTTCTTGTTTTGGTTCGGAAATAATCGATTATGGAAACCCATAATCGATTATCCTTGCTGAAAAATGAATATGATGCATTTTTACTAAACGGATATAATCTATTACTACAGCACATAATCTGTTATTTCAGAACCGAATGTACTATTTAAGATTTTAAAGATTTCATTCCAAAATGTGAAGTATTATGTATATACACATAAAAAGAGTATTATACATTTTCAAAAGCTCTATTCGAGAAAAATGAAGGGTTGTCCAGTTGGGATATGATTTTCTTTAATTTAACGAAGTGAATTATTTCAAAGGTTTTTTGTAAATTTCTAAATTTACCTATCTTCCAAATGGTTTTCAAAAACGGTCTTGGTTTTAAATTATGAATTGATTGTTGGATATGTCATTGAGGTGGAAGGTTGCTTAGATAGGACATCTGCTTGTTATGTATGATATTGTTCCTCACGAGGTGGGCTGCTTAGATAGGGCCTTACTTGTTGATTATGATTGAGGCCGGATTGGGGCCAATATGGTGTTGATGGATGTCGAGTGGTCAGGTGAGGTAGCTGACGATGGACCTCTTTGCCACTGGTTATATTGATATACATATATATATGTTGTATGTTTATTGGTTGTGGTTGAGTGGTTGATGGTGTGTAGTGCATGCATTCATGCATAGTTGGCGGCTGAGGTAGCTGACAATGGACCTCATGTCGTGGTGCAAGTAGGCACGTAAGTTGGATGGTGACCAGAGTTAGAACTCAGATGGGCCTCCAACCTAGTGCTGGATGAGATATGGGGCAGCTGACGATGGCTCTTCAAGGATGAGTGGATAGGCGACTCCACAAGAGGCCAAGGTGATGCAGGCATTGTGTTGCTGTAAGCCACCACCCACATACACTTATCCTAACAAACCACTAAGCTTATCCGCAGATCAGAGCTTGGCAATCCTTGAATGGTGCTTAGATAGGCCACAGTAGGGGGTGAGACCTGGCTGATCACCCAAAATGTTATAAATCTCTCGAGAGTCATGTCATCATGCATTAACATAGTTGTGGTGGTTATGATGTAATGTGGAGTCGTGAGTTAAGAATTCTTTTCTGTATGAATGTATCATATATATATATATATATATATATATATATATGTAGACATTGAGAACTCTAAATGTATGATGATGTGCTATATACTCGCGATTGAATGTTGTGAATTGTTGATGATTTCCAAAATCATATGCTATGCAGTTGTTTTAGTAAACTTACCCTTGTCATGTTTTGTTGTTGTTGGTTGTCCTGTGTTGCTGTTGTGCTGATGTACCTGTGATGATTACGTCTTATGGCATGGGAGTAGATGGCGAGCCTTTGGTGGATCCAGTCGCTTAGAGATGTTGGTGGAGTTGCTTGTGAGACAACTCTTTTGTTTTAGAATGCTGTTCTTTACAATTATTCTTTTGATGGGATTGTATAGATTGATCAGCTATAGAGAGTGAGTTTTGTATTCCGCTTCCCCGGTGATGTATATTTTGATATGTTTGATATGGGCTGGTATTATCCCATTATTGTGTATGATATGATGATGACAGATATACAGATATGCATGTATGGTACCAGGAGAGATAAGTGGATCTCTCAGTTGATATGTATGACTCATATACAAATATGTTATGTTTTTATTCATCTAATAAAGTGAATGTGGTGTATGTTTAGTAGGGTTGTTTAGTAGCGACAGTTAGGTCGTTACATAGTTACAAAGGCCCTCAATAACTCAGTCTCACCGATTTGATGGAGCAAGAATCTCTTACATAACATAATCACTTTTTGCCTAATTCTAGTAGTGGAGGTGCAATCATGGATCTTCTCCAAGCATCAGATCCTTAAGGTTCTTAGCCTGAGATCCAAACACACTCCTTTGCTCCGATCTAAAGTTAGGTAAGAACCAAGTTAATAGATCAATAACATGGTATGCAAATCATATATATGATATTAGCATTTATACGCCATATCTAAAGTTTCAGCTCATGCAGGAAGAACTATATGTAATGATTTTATATTCAATTCTTTCACACCCTTTTTTTCCGATTCATTAATTCACATGGTTGTGAATACTTACATCAAATACTATAAAAAAAAAAAAAAAGGCTAACCAATATAGATACTACGTGTTTTCCATGATCATCACCAAATTTGGTGAAGTTCTCATCTTCAAAATCCTAATTTAGCAACATATTACTAGTTATTGGTATTAAGGTGCCCTTCCCCTTATGATAAGAGTTAAGAATGAAATATCTGCCTAATATAAAATTTACTAAAAAGTTGTTTCTTCATATTCATTATTATTGAGTGCTAGCATATAAAAAATCAATTTAGAGAGTAATAACCTACTTGGTGTATATATGCTCTATTGAATTGAAAAACACTATAATTGAAAAATAATATACTTGTAATGACCATATCATAAGTATAAAATGTAATGAGGAAAGGGTAGAAAGAAAGGGTTACCTTTGGTTTCAACCAAGTATCAATACTCTTCTCAGAATTTGAAACCCAATTCTTCTAAGTATCCTTTCTGATTCCAAAAAATATATAAATGCCAAACAATCATCAAAGAAAAAAAATACAAATTATATAACACAAAGCCTCATATATGTAAAATAGAATAATTGACAGGACCAATTAAATTATACAAAGTTAAGGCAATCAATAATTGAAACAACAAAATCCACTCAAAGAATCACGTGAGGTTTGGGTTTGTGGCCAAATTGGTCAAGGAAACCTAGAAGTACTTAGCATAGCAACATTTCATAATAATCCCCCTAAAAAATTGGTTCTAGTGAAAAGGAAGAGTTGTTATGGGGGGGAAAGGTAAAAAACCTAGGTAGTTATAGGATAAAGAAAAAGCACAGCGAGAATAGAGTTTGGAATCTCATCGTTAAAGCCCTCGTTTTGTAGTTTTTCCATCATTTGTAAGATGCATTCAACCCATTTATCTTTTAAGATTTGAATCTCGTCGTTGCAGCCAAGTTGGTTGTTACAAAGGATTTTCTATAGCCTTTCCAAGTTCCACCTTCTTGCACATTAATTTTGCATAGAAAATGCATCTGCGAAAGAAGAGAAAGAGAGGAAAGAAAAATGAGAATGAGAATGAAAAGTAGGAGAGAATGAATGAGAATGAAAAGATAGAGAGAAGATAAAATTTTCAATTTCAAATTCAAATCCTGGTCAATTTCAAAATGAGGGCAATTGGAGCTTCTTTTAGGCCAATTTCAAATTTCAAGAGCTATCATGGGAAGGCCAGTACGTCTTTTTTTTCTGGTTGAAAGCTGAATGTTTAACGACCCGCGACGTTAGCCACAGAGTCGCCACAATAAGGAGATACTATTCTCTGTAAACACTTCATTTTCTTTTAAAATACATTATTATGGAAACTCTTGATTAATCTGGTTATGAAAATACAAGTAAAAACTTTTCTTTTTTTTTTCTTTAAGTGAAGTAAATATCATCAACACCTTAAAAGAAAGTCATCACCTGAAAATATCTCATAACACAAAACCACATCAACAAGAGTCATCAGGACACTTAAAACTATATTCATCCACAAATACAAGTCATGGACCATCATAGCTAAGTCATAAATATACAACCAAAACGGGGGAAGAATACACGAACTCACACTCTAAGAACTGGCCATCTACACTACTCCCTATACTAACTAGTCCCCTAAGGGTAGTGCAGAAAGGTAAAGGGCGCATCCTCATCATATTTGTCCTTGTAGTGACCTCACCCGAAACCACGTCCACGTCCACGAGTCGCCGTGCAAAACATCCTATGATAAACCCTAAGGTTCCATCAAAAGAGAAAACATGTAGTAAAAGGTGTGTCGAATCTGCCTCTCAGTCAAGGATCCATCAAACGCCACTCCATTGGATGGTAAAGAGGAGCTTAGGGACTAAACATCTCCTGAAGTCTTGACGCATCCATCTGCTCCCGCGATCAAGGCAATTGCGATCATCACAGTCACACACACACAAAGCACACAAGCAAGGATAAGCTACCCAAACGAAACATAGATACACAACAATAATATATGAAAAGGAAGATAGACTGAATTAAACATTATCACCGTGGCATGCTCAACAGTTCATACAGAACCATCACAATTTATTTAAAGAAATCAAATAGACAGGCATTATGAAACACCCCTGGTATGCAATGTCATGAAATGTAATAATCTACTATAACACAGCATAAGCTGCCACAGCCTGAGCTACTATAATATAGTACCAGTGCTACAACACAATATAAGCTGCCACAGTCTAAGCTGCTATAACACAGCACCAACTGCTACGACACAACATAAGCTGCCACTGTCTGAGCTGTTATATCACAGCACCAGCTGCTACAACATAGCATAAGCTGCTATAACACAGCATAAGCTGCCACAATCTGAGCTGCTATAACGTAGCACCAGCTGCTATAACACAGCATAAGCTGACACAATCTGAGCTGCTATAACACAGCACCAGCTGCTACGACACAGCATAAGCTGCTATAACACAGCATAAGCTGCCACAGTCTGAGTTGCTATAACACAGCACTAGCTGCTATGACACAGCATAAGCTACCACATCTGAGCTGCTATAACACAGCACCAGCTGCTATAACACAGCATAAGCTGCCACAGTCTGAGCTGCTATAACACAACACCAGCTGCTACGACACAGCATAAGCTGCTATAACATAGTATAAGCTGCCACAATCTGAGCTGCTATAACGCAGCACCAGCTGCTATAACGTAGCACCAGTTGCTATAACACAGCACCAGCTGACACAGTCTGAGCTTGCTATAACACAGCACTAGCTGCTACAACACAGCATAAGCTGCTATAACACAGCATAAGCTGTTATAACACAGCATAAGCTGACACAGTTTGAGCTGCTATAACACAGCACTAGCTGCTACAACACAGCATAAGCTACCACAGTTTGAGCTGTTATAACACAGCACCAGCTGCTATGAAACAGCATTAGCTGCTATAACACAGCATAAGCTGCCACAGTCTAAGCTGCTATAACACAAAACCAGCTGCTACAACACAGCATTATACTCGTCATTGATTCACTACACTTATCCTCAAGAATAACACAATCTTATACTATTGTATTGGACCCTATCCATCGGTAGCCCATTTTTTGCGTGTCACAAGACAAAGTCTTATCCATTGTTGGCTCTACAACAACAGGATTCTCTTTAAAGCAATCCCTAGTTGAGGATAAGTAGAGGTTCTACAAAGAATAACCTCACAACACAAAGTTCTCATACAAAGCAACTTTGCCAATAAGAAGTCGAAATTCTGTTTAGGATGATTTAAACTCACCCGTAAAAGTTATTCAAGAAAAGATATATGTCCATCAACTTTGATTAGATTATTTACATAAATCATCATAAAATAAATAAAATTTTGAAATATTGAGGATGCCTTAAAAATAAAAAGGCAAACCAACCAACTCCATTTAAAGGATTAGGTTTTCATGAAACTTGTCTTTATAACTAATAGAGTTATTCTTCCCAATGGAATCATTTAAAATACTTTTCAAAAATATATTTAAAATATGTAAAACAGTCAATAATATATTTTTATTGAAATCCATATTTAACATTTATCTTAAAAGATCCACCATCAAGTTTCAAGTACAAAATATAATATTTCAATAAAGTTATTCAAAAGAGTGTAAAGCTTATTCTTAGGACAATTTCCAGTGGCTGTCAGATTTGAGCTTCTGTTTTGAAAATAATTTTGGGACAATAACCGATTTTTTCTTAACAAGATATATGCATGATTAGAAAGGAAATTTTGTCTATTTTTCAAAACAATAAAGATTACCTCAAGAAAAAATCTACAAATAAAGATACAAAAATAACAAGTCAACAAGGTCAAGGCGACCTGTTGGGGAACCAGTGAGCATATATTGTCATTTTTCATGTCCAAAAGAAACTTTTCAGAGACTAAACCTTTCATATTATGAAATTAAATTAAAAACCCTTTTCAAAAAGTCCAAGAACACCAAAAAAAAGGTCTACACGATTTTACATGATTTTTGAAAGTTCACAATTTTCTAAGCTTCTTCCAAATAGGAAGTAAGTACAACTTTTAATTTCCAAAAATCATTAAAAATAGTAAAACGAATCAAATATAGGAAAACTATATATGCTTAGAAATATTTTTGTGTCTACTTTTCATTCGTTCAAAGATATTTCCCAAATAAAATACTTATTCTTCCAAAATCATGTTTAACTACCCACTGTCAAGTCAGCGTTTTCAGATAGTGTGTCCAACTTTCAAAAAGCTCAAAATTTTCATTTCTTAACCTTTTTATGTGTTTCTTGAGTCCATTATGGATGAGATCTTGTCTAGTTTACAACCAAACAACAAGAATATGAAAATATTCAACACATATCCAGTTATAAGAAAAACAATGGAACATGTCCTGACGGGAAAGCTAAACAGCACCAAAAATACATCACATACTTGCACGAAAATGAGATCTATCATCAAGTTCATGGCTTTTGAAAATACCAACAACATTATTAACAACAAGGCACATCCAAACATGTCAAGAATAGATCCAAACATAAAATAAAAAGGGTGAGCTTTCCTTACAAAATGTCAAGATCTCTTCAAGCTTGCAAAGGTTTTGGAGCAAGTGGATGATTTCCTTCCAACTTTGAGAGGTGAACCATCAACCAACACCCAAAATGGTTGATTTGGAACATGAACATGAAAAGAAATAAACTTTTAGAACCAAAAAGGGTAAAGGAAACTAAAACCACTTTGGTTTGGTAGAAAAGAAGAAGATTGAGGAAGAAGAAGATGAAAAGAATGGAGTTTGCTTACCTAGCACTTCCTCTTTGACACCCTAGCTTCTACCTTCTTCTCCCAACACTTAGAGAGATCTAAAACCAACTCTCCCTTTCTCTCTAGGTCCATGGCCAAAATGAAGAAAAATGAAAGGATTGTTGCATTTTGGAGACTAATTATAGGACACATTCAAGAGAGGCAATTGGTAACTTGCAAAAAGGGTGGTGTATTTGAATTTAAATGGAAAACAAATTCTTTTTCCTCTCCCCTAGGTGGTGGGCAGCCAAGCATGGAAAAACCATGGGTGCACATGGTTTTTCAAATGTTTGAGTACACTTGAAATGACTAAGTGTAGGTTTTTGTGAAAAGATGTCTAGTTAGGTTGCAACCAATTTAGTTAGCTTAGGACTAATGGTTATATTTAGTTTGGTTGGACTTGGGAAAATGTGTAATTTGTTCTAGACAAGGAACACTATAAATTCCCACACTAACAATGAAATAAAACAGTCAAATACCGAGTTTTAAGAAATTGGGTTTTGGATTCCTAACTCTTGAATCAATTAAAACAATTTAATTGATATGAGAACCTAAATGAGTTTATGACTCATTAGACTTTTTCTGTTTAGGATGGAACTGAATCTATCTAAATCAGGCAGTAGATTTTACTTTATCTGACAGGATTCTAGACAGGCTTTTTAACAGACAGATTGATCAGGAATCGGATTTACCTGAGAGCAAGGAAAACTACCAACTTGACTAGAATTCAATCATAATTAAACTCAATTAATTATAATTAAATTCCATAAGCTTACACTTTTTATCAAAACTTTGCAAGAATTTCCTCTACTTATCTTATAGCAGTGCATATCCAATTCCTGCATAATCTTCCGCAGAAACTTACACAAACACCAAGCAAAATTCTTAATTGATTCTTTGCAAGGGAAATTTAATTTAATTTTCTCTTTTTAATTATTCAAACACTGATTCATAGATTAAGAAGAAACAGGTATTACAGAATGTTTTCCTTTAATAGTCAAAAGTAGGTGAGCTTTAAATTTGGATACTTTGCTGAGAAGGTGACACGTGGCAAAAGTTGTCATTTGTGTTCCTTTCTTTTATATATAGTATAGATGTTGTTCAATTTGGCGAGAGTTGTTCGTAATGTTTGCTTTGTATATGATGAGTGATACTTGTTCTTGTTGCTCTTGTATTTGTGACATTAATGTCAAAGGTTGCATCAAATAATTTATTCTATTTGTGGTCACTTTTTTCTTTTGTACTGAGTAATGATTGGTGATGTTTAAAGGTTAAATATGCTTCTGGTTCATGAGAAAATTTTGGTTTTGGTTTTATTTTTTTAAAATCTAAAATTAATACTTTTGATCTTTACCATTATATGATATCAATTAACAACTTTTTTTATTTTGATCTCTATAAAAGTTTTTTTTTTTTAGCTTTCATCTATTTAAAATCTAGAATCTAAAATTAATACTTTTGTTCCCTACCATTATATGATATCGGTTAATTGCTGATGTATCTAACGAAAAGTCATGTGATTATCTGATCAATTGACACTCAATAATGTGTATGTAGTGTCATGCTAATATTTGACATCCAAAAATACTGTTAAGTCCGAAAATAAATGTCATTTATCTATCCTAAAATGAATGTTAAGGAATTAAAAATAATAATTTCATATTTTGGAAGAATAGAAATCAAAAAAAAATAAAAATTCAAGAACGAAAGACAATGATTTTAAGATTTAATAGGATAAAAATCAAAGAAAACATATTTTAGAGACTAAAACCAAAATTTACTTATTTTACATGTAACAAAAACATATATGAAGCCAAAGTTTAATATTTGATCTTTCAGTTTTTACATTGAATTTTGGCTTCCATTCTGGACTTATGTTGTCTCTATTCTTTGGACTCATCGACTACTCTCCCATGGGACCTACTATTCCCACCCCTTTTTTTCTATTTTGCCCTCCACCTTTTTCAAAAAAAAGTGAAAAGATTATTTTGTCCTCCTTCTTTTTTTATTCTCTCTCTTCTTCTCACCATATCCCCTCTTTATTAATGGAAACATATTTCTGTTTCTGTTGTGTATCTCGACAAGGTCTTGTTGAGATATACAAGACAAAATCTTGTCAAGATATATAATGGAAATACGTTCCGTTGTGTATCTCAACAAGATTTTGTTGAGATACACAATGAAAATGCATTTCTATTGTGTAGCTAGACAAAATCTTGTCTAGATACACAACGAAAATGTCATTTTGTTGTGTATCTCAATAATTGTTGAGAATCGCGTTTTTGTTGTGTATCTTAACTAGATCTTGTCCAAATATGCAACGGAAATACATTTTTGTCAAGAGGTATTTTCAAAAAAAAATTAACAAACAAAAGTTGAGGTGAAAATAACAAAAATTGGAGTGCGAATAGCAGGGCCCCTCTCCAGTGTACCAAGTTTGCTCCTTGAGAATGGGCCTTTGGGTACGGTCTTGAGGCTGATGGGCTTGCTGGGTTCGAAAGTCTTTTCCCGGGATGTCTTTGTATTTTCTATGTTTAGTATTTCTCATCTTGCTACGGTGTTGTTTTGGAACTGTTTCATCCTCCTATTCTGGATGTTCACTGTTATTGTTTGATTTTTGTTTTATATTTAAAGGAGACCAAAGAAGGAGTAATGGTAGCGAGGGTGGAAAACGACCAGAGTGGTGATAGAAGAGAAAGGTGTTGAAGAAGAGAGTGTAACAAAATAAAACTTTTATGTAAGATTAAAATGAAATATTTAATAATTATGATTTTAAAATTTAAATATGTAAAATTAATACAACTTTTAATAACATGCAAGTTAAAGTCATGGGTGGAAATTTGAATGAAACGAAAGAGGATACCGAGGAAAGAAAATATAAATAATAATATTTTTTAAGATAAATATGTTTTTATTTTATGTAAATATAAATTAGAGTAAATTATATTATCCTCTCCTGAGAAATGTGAGTATTACATTATCATTCCCTCTTATGTTAAAATATATAATTTAGTCTATTTAACGTAACACCGTTAAAGTAAATTACATTTTTCTTCTCTACGAGATACAAATATTATACTACCGTCCCTTTTATGTTAAAATATAAAATAAATTACATTTTTCTCTCTTAAGAGATGAGAGTATTACAATGTCATTCCTTCCTCATGTTATAATATATAATTTAGTCTATTTTACTTAACATCACCAAATAATATTTTTATAAGATTTTAAAATATATTCTTAATTAAAATATATACTAAAATATTTTTATTTTACTAAATTATCATTCATAAAGATTTTTTAAAATATATAGTTAAGTTAAAAATAATTGGAATGGAAATTATAGATGAGATAATATATATATATATATATATATATATATATATGTGTGTGTGTGTGTGTGTGTGTGTGTGTGTAAAGGATATTTTGGTAATCATTTTAAAAAAAAAAAACGGAAGCTAATTGAACTTTACTAGAAAATTTAAAAAATTGAGTAAAGTGTCATATACTTGAATCTGTCAAGAGAAAGGAGTGTATTTTCTAACATAAGAGGGGAGGACAGTGAATATTCGCATCTGTCATGGAATGGAAGTGTAATTTACTCTATAAATTATTTTTTTATTTTTTGAAAATAAATTATCTTCTTTTAAATTTTTATTTATAAAAATATAAGGTCTAGTTTTTTATTTTTATAAAATCATTTTTTCAATATCTTATTTATAGAATTATAGACAATACAGAACACATTTTTATAAATAAGAATTAAAAGAAAATTATTTGTCTTAGAGATTAAATGTAAACGTTTTCTTAAATATAAAAACATATTTTTTTAGTTAGAAAAATGTTTTTTTGTTTTATATTTTCTTTATTTTAAATTTTAGTTTTTTTCTTTCCCTCGTTTTCATTTCTCCCTAAAGAAACAAAAATGTTAGGTTCAAGTCCATCCATCTCTGGACCACGGTTAGAATTGTCGTGTTCTTTGCGTCCATCGATCTTTTCAATACATGTGATCATTTTATAGGAACATGATTGGTGGTTCTGGTACCGGAGGAATCATTTATTGATGTCGGAGCATATAACGCTTTAACTGCAACCTCTTCACGGGATGACACGATTCTTAATATTTTGTTGTATCGTGGCATCACGCTCATAAAAAACAATAAATTTTCCTACAAATTTCACACAATCAGATAACTAAGGATGTGTTTGATACAATATAAGAAAAACAATATAAGACAAATATTTAAGTTATAAGATAATTTTTTATTATGTATATTATTTGATAGATAATGGATAGTACAAGAAAAATAATATAAAATTACTGTAATATCCTTTTAATTAAATTATTTTAATACAATTTATATTAATTATCTTAATACGATGATAATGATGATGGTAGTGATGGTGGCGTTAGTAGCAATGGTAGTAGTGGTGTTAACAATGGTGGCTATGGTAGTAGTGATGGCAGCGATGGTGACAGTGGTGATGGTGGTGCAATAACAGTGGTGGCAGTGATAGCGACGATAGTAGCGATGATGGCAGTTGCGACAGATGCGTTGGTGGCGACAATGACAACGATAGTGATAGTAATGATGACAATGATAGCGGGAGAGAGGCATGAGTGAAAAATATTATATATACTTATTAAATGACAAATAAAATCAATTTTTTTGGTCATTTGAGTAATTTGAATAAAAAGTTGTCTCATGGTTTATTAAGTAACAAAAAAATGAACTTTTATCATGTCTATCTTTCTTTTCTTTGTGCTGTCCTGTGATCTATTTTTAAATCAAACAAGGAATAATTACACTTGTCCTGGCCAATGCCTTATTTTTAACAAATTAAATGGACCCTAAGAGTTATTTGCTCCTTTTCTTTTTCTCTTTAACTTTTTTCTTCTTTAATGTATCAACACCTCACAATCTCGCTAACTTTTCTTTTTTCCCGCTTGCAAAATATTGCACGGGGACGGAGACCACAACTCCACTTTGAAAATTAGTAAAAGGGCACATGTGCTAGTATGAAGATGGAGAGAGTGATTTGAACTGAACTCATATGACTTGGTTTGATTAAATTTGTAGGTCAATTTGGTTTGCAAAATAAGTAATTAGAGCAAGTTAAGTTGTGACAATCTATGATTAAGTGGTAATATAAAAAAATTTTACACTATAAATGTATTCTAATTAAATGCATTTTTAAAGCATAAATAATGCAAATATTTCTTTTATATATATTTTCACTGATGCAAAAAAAAAAAAAAAAAAAAAACCTATGTATATTAGTCTTAAATATAAACAAATTTTAACTAATTTCACCATATTTAATGCTACCATTCCCAAAATACCATTCATTTAATTGAGATTATATTTCTAATGATCCTTTTTTATTCTTGACATTAAGTTTTAATGAAGGGCAGATTAGAAAAAAGATTATTTTCTCAATGGAATTAGTGAAATTAAATGATATTAACTAGCTTTCTTAATTCTCATGAATTGGTTTTCTTTTTTATTTGAGACCGGAGGAAGTATAATGTGTGTGTCATATCTAATGAAAGAGTCATTTTTATATGAAAATGAAAAGTAAATTTGAATTGTATAACCATGTACTACTTTCAGTCCAAAACTATTGATGTTTTAATACTTTCTTTTTATTCCAAAACTATTGATATTTTACCAATTCCAAATCTCATTAACTATTTTTTTTCACATATACTCTTATTTAAAATAACTAGATTGTTCTTTACAAGAAATATTACATTTACAACCTATTTAAAAACACTTCAACAAACAACAAAATATATTTACATCCTATATTAAATAAAGATAATTTAGACTAAATACATTAATATTTTACACTTATTAAATATTTCTTAATAATCTATGTGCATAACCTTAAACGTCAATAATTTTAGACAAGAGGTAGTATAAATGGTCAAAATTTAATTTCATATATATGTGACCACTAAAAAAAGTTATGTTACATTTTAAAAATATCACATGACTTGTGTGTTTAAGTCCTCTCTCACCATATATTTGGGAAGATGATCTTTTTTATATGAAAGTGAGAAAAATAAATATTAACTACTAGATCTTATTATAAATAATCAAAATTAAAATACACAAATTATGTGAACTTTTTAAAATGTCACATAATTTTTTAAAGTAATTAGGTGACTTTAAATTTTAACCATCTATATATAATTATATAGTCCAAATTTACTCTTTTTACTTTTATCTAAAAAAGATTTTCTGCATGTTTGTGAGACTAAAAGAGTAACGTAAAATGTGCTATAAATAACGCAAGAAATAATTTAGTCCTCTGCAATCTTGCTTGGTTTAAAAATATTAATGCATGATTTTTTTTATTTTTATATATTAAATTTATTAAATATTTACATCCAGTCTTCATATAATTGAAGAGGATCTTCCTGATGAAAAAAAAGAGATCACGTCTTATGGCCTCGTTGAAAATAATTCTAATCTAGTTCATAGTCTATTAAAAGTAGAAGGCGCTCTAATGAGATCTTCACAGATAGAAAAAGATTACAATCAGTTTGATAATGATAGAGTGAAATTGCTTTTTGGACTCTTTTTATTCTCATGAATATTAAATAACAATAATGTATTTCAATGTATTTTTTTTGAAAAAAATACTTATAATTTCAACACGGTCAAAAATAAATAAGATATACACAAGAGTCCACCAATAAGGTGACAAATCGATCACTTATTCCGTACATAGGTAGGCTGAATGTATTGCAGCTAGGGGGCCAGCATTTGCTTGTCATTATTCTACGTACTAGACTATCTTTCGTTAATATACCGTGCAAAGAAGCCAAGACACTAGGTGCATGTTTGGTAAGATGCTAAATAGTATTTATCATTATTTTTTAAAATAATAAATATTTGTTTTTGTGTTAATTTTATCTGATTTTACTCTCATCAGAATTTCTTACTATCAATCTAAACACACTAACAGAAGTTATAATTTTACTTCACTAGTGTCTCTATCCAGCGATGCCTGGGTTTTCTTTTTTGTCTTTATTTTAAAAATATAAAAAAATGACATGAAAGAAAATAAAATAAAATTTGAAAGAACAAATATATTTATACCTTTTTGAATACTTTTCTGTAGTTAATTTTTTTATTTTTTTCATTACAAATTAAAATCTTTAAACTTGATTTGCTCTACATTCATGAAATCGTAACGTATAATTAACTCATCTTAATTGTTTCGGTTATTTCTTCCCATATTAGAAAAGCTATACCATTTTCCACTTGAATTGAGATCTCTTAGCAATCATTGCAATTAACACAAACAAACACTACTTAGTGAAATTAAGGCTATTTTGTACTCTGACTTAATGTGAAAATGAATAATTATAAGAAATAATAGTTTAGTACTACCATTAAATAAAGAAATAAATGTATTAAAAGTAAACTTAATTACTTCCAAACAAATTTACATTTTTTTGAAAGACTTCTATATGTACAATATTTTAGCGGTTGAGATTCTTCAATTTTTTGATTGTTGTGATAGTGTCCTACCTTGCGAGGTCGGGGTCCTTTTTATCTTTATCTTTAAAATATTAAAAAAAATTAACATGATACAGAATGAAATCAAATTTTAAAGTAAAATATTTTATATTTCCACCCCATGCAACTCACGGGGTTAATTAAACAAATATAGAATTTTAATGTGTTTAAATGGAATTAACTTTTTTTATCACATGAAGTATTATAAGTGTTCGAGAGTGTTTTGGTACCTCAATCAGGATAGACGCTCCAAGCTGCTCCGGCGAGTGACAACACCTAGTTATCACCTGCAAAGACACTTCGATGCCTAAGTCAGTGTCTGTAAGAGGTGAATAATAAGGCTTCCATTCGTACCTAAAGGCATGTAATGCCTTATATAGCAGCAAGGTGGTAAGTTAGTTACCATGGGCCTCGGGTCACGTGGCTAGGCCCAAAGGGGGTCCAGAACAGTAGCCCCCGAAGTCAATGGCTCATGTTGACACGAGCGCCGGCTTGTTCTTTGAGTCATGTGGCTTAGGCTTTCACTGCCACATTTGCTCTCTTCCTATAGAATGTTATTTTAAAGTGAAAAATAAGTTTCGATGTTACCCGACTTCTCGATTGAGCTGTTGCTTTTTGCTTTGCTTTTATACCTGAAATGAATTTCAATATATATATGTATTTGTTATATATACTTTTTTTCCTTTTTTGTAGCTGATGAGCCTTATACATATCCGACGAGGTAGAAGTCTTTCTATCTTGGTTGAAGCGATATTCCTACCCCAGCTGGAGCGAAACCACGTACATGGGGTATTCGCTTGGCCTCGTCGTCATTTTTAGCAATATTCCTACCCTAGCTAGAGCAGGGTAGTTCGCATGGCCTCATCTTCATTTTTAGCAATATTCCTACCCCAACTGGAGCGGGGTAGTTCACATGGCCTCATCTCATTCTTAACGATATTCCTACCCGGCTGGAGCAGGGTAGTTCGCATGGCCTCGTCTTCACTTTTAGCGATATTCCGACCTTGATTGGAGCGGGGTAGTTCGCATGGCTTTGTCTTCATTTTTAACAATATTCCTACCCTGGTTGGAGCGGGGTAGTTCCCATGGCCTCATCTTCGATTTTAGTGATCTTCCTACCCTGGCTAGAGCGAATCCACATACACGGGGTAGTTCGCATGGCTTTATCTTCAATTTTAGCAATCTTCCTACCCCGGCTAGAGTGAATCCAGTTGGAGCAGGGTAGTTTGCATGGCCTCGTCCTCGATTTTAGCAATCTTCCTACCCCGGCTGGAGCAAATCCACGTACACAGGGTAGTTCACATGGCTTTATCTTCAATTTTAGCGATCTTCCTACCTCGGCTAGAGCGAATCCATGTACACAGGGTAGTTCGCATGGCCTCGTCTTCGATTTTAGCGATCTTCCTACCCCGGCTGGAGCAAATCCACGTACACGGGGTAATTCCCTTTCTTGCATTTGGTCGCCTTTTCTTTATTTGGCTTTTGCTTTTTTGTTTTTGACCTACAAAATAATTGTAAATGATTTTTGTGCATGCTACCTCAGAGATTGGTCATAAGTCTGCTTTAGAAGACACTATGTTGGTCCTACAATTTCTTTCAAACAAGAGCAAGGCAAAGTAGACTCTATATAATAAAACATGTATAAGGGAGCTTTTAGTGATCAAGTTGTCTTTGTAACACCATTTGTAGTCTCTGACATGGTATCATGGTATGATAGCATTTGATTCAAAAAAAATCAATTGAACAAACATCATGGCATAATATGTGTAAGGCATTAAAAACCATTTAATTTAAACTTTTAATATGTGTGGGTCCCATCATGGAATATCAAACTAAGCTTTTAACATCTTTATATATGTCGTGACATAGAATCTTATGCTAAATGTAATATAGCATCACATGTTATGATAATCTTTCCAAAGATATGGTGATGAGATGGGATTGAAAGTTCATTGGCACATCTTGTTTCAACTTTTGTATAAAAATGCACTTTATGCTTCGTTTTGTTTATTTTATTAATATTGATAATATGTGAGAAAGGTCTTTGAATAATGAAAGTGCTTACCACCTTTATTTTGAAGTCTTGCATGTCAACATGTGCATGTCGAAGAGACCGCTGTCTGTGGAGAAAAAATGACACGTGGTGTGGAGTGTCATGTCGGGATGCCAACCACAGGTCTTCTATTATACTCAATTACTTCGGCAAGTCATTTTTTTCTCCGACCTTACAGCAAAGAGTAACTCCATCGGGTTAGTGACGTCAAGATCAGGCTTGGTTAACGATCATGGGATGCCCACGGCATGGGATGCAGCCATGTCAACCTACTGTTTGTGTTCATAAGTCAGCTAGCTCAAAGCTTCACGTTGCCTTGCGAGGTAGGGGCTATGGCGGAGATGAACCACGTCAACCTAACCCATGCCGGAATAATTCAAGTTCATGCATTACTACATCTAAGTCGGCATGATTACAGGGGAGCAGAGTATCTCGACATTTAAACCTTTGACGTGTGTAGGTCCCACCCAAACATGATAAAAAGCTTATATTTACTTAGTGCATGTCGGTTATATAAATGGGTAGTTAATGTTTGCCGACTTTGATTTCGTTGAGGATGATATCGACACGTGAAGCCTCATGCTCGGGATACTTCGATCCCGGTTAGTTCAAAAAAAAAAATGAGATAAGAGTTGAGCATATACCTACTAATGTGTGTCCATATCGGTTTGAGCGTGGTGACGACGGCGAGATTGGTAAAAGCTAGTTCTGATGTAATCAAAATTGTTAACATACACTATGAATTTGGGAACAATCTTGAGTGACAAGAATTTCGATGGCGGCTTATGCTCCAACATCCGAGAAGTTTATGGAAGACGCTCCAATGTTGAAAAAACCACTTGACGTTTGCATGCAGACATAGTTTAGACGTCGGCACATATTGCTTATACTCGCAAGTGAAGACTTCGACGCCAACACCGGTGAGGTCTCCCCAACGATACTTGTAGGAGGTGTCAACTTGGTGAAGTAACGGTGCACGCATGTTGGTGGTGCTTTCTAAATGATGCATAGGTGGTACAGAGGTCAAGCTGCTTTGAAATTGTCGGTGAAGGTATCGCAGATGGATCGAGACCAATAATGGGTTACTTGTAGTGTCATTGAGCCAATAATGACAACGGCAATGGAGCTCGGTCTTTGAATACAACACTCAAAAATACCATGCGAAGTTAGCCTCGAATCAAACACTTGAACTAATCATTGACGAAATTGAAATTTTCGATTTTGATTCGGGCACAAATGCAAGCATTGACCTTGAAATACCTCAAACCGGAGTGTTTCAACTGATTGAGCCTGAGTCAAGGCATTGCCCCACCTGTAAGAATGTTAACTCCAGAGAAAAAACAAGAAAAGGTTAGAGAAATCTTGTTAGTGAAGCAAAAATTGCAAAACAAATTATAGATTCACAATGCAGAATGGAAAACTAAAGCCATGAATCAATTGGATAAATACAGAAAATTATGAGCAAATCGAGCTTAGTCTCATTTGCTTCTTGATTATGCTTCTCAATTACTTTTGTCCGCTCCGGCTCTTGCTTCTTAATTGGGAAATAGATTTGCAATTTGATGCAGAGGTTGAAAGTTTGATAACATGGTGTAACCGTGATGGTCCGAAGGTAAAGGCCACAGTGTCGTGACAATTTACGAGCATCCACTTTGAAGAGAAAGGAGGAGCATTGTTCCCACAGACGGGGCCAATGTTCGAGAGTGTTTTGGTACCTTAAACGAGGTGGATGCTCTAGGCGGCTCTGACGAGTGGCGGCACCTAGTTGTCACTTGCAAAGACACTCTGATGCCTAAGTTAGTGTCTATAAGAGGTGAATAATAAGGCTTCCATTCGTACCTAAAGGCATGTAATGCCTTATATAACAACAAGGTGGTAAGTTAGTTACCATGGGCCTCGGGCCACATGACTAGGCCCAAAGGGGGTCTAGAACAATAAGAAATAATAGTTTGGTACTACCATGAAATAAAAACGAATACATAAGTTAAAAATAAACTTATTTACAAAATTAATAATTTAAAACATTTTATATTCTTTAGAAAACTTTCTTGTATAAAATAATTCTAATAGTTATATATTCTTCAATTTTTTTATTACAAATCAAAATTTTTAAATTTGACTTACTCTTCATTCATGAAAGTGCAACATATACTTAATCATGACAAACACTGGTCACACCTTATGTACTACATGTGATCATTAGCATCTTAGAGTAATTTGTTGTTTAACTTTTGTACGTAAAAGGGAATTAATTTTTTTTTCTTTTTGATTAGCTAAAATACACATTATAAGTGATGGTTAACTAAAATATTTCTGTAATCATAGTTCAATTATTACTATGATCATTATCATTTAGAATTAAGATTAATTTCCATATAATAAAATATTTATTTTATTTTATATTTGAATCAATAGAGTTCCAAATTTATTATTATATTACACATTATATTTTTATAATCTTACATATTATCTTCTTAAATATTTACAAAAAAAAATCTTATTTAAATATTACTAATTGTATATTTAATGGTAATATGTATTATATAAATATTTTTGTTTTAATTATACTTTGATCTATTTAATTTGAATTGTGTTTTGGTCTACAATTTTTTTAACCCAATTTAACCTCTTTTTTCCTTAAATCAAACAAACATAGACCTACCAATTTTTGTATACTTTAAACTATTACATTTTTTTTTAGAGTTTAATGGTTATGCACTGTCAGTGTAAAAAGTTTTATACTGTCATCCAATTAGAAATCACCATTAATATGACTTTTAAAGTATTTATTATAAAAGTTAACAAACTTACAATAAATGGTTGCTAATTTGTGACTGGATGACAGTGTAAAACTACTTTACACTGTCAATACATGATCATTAAACTTTTTTTTTACTCATTCTTGATTAATTGATAGGTTGACTTTTTTTAAACTTTCTGTTGTTTCAACTAACTGAAATATTAAATTTAATTCAATAAAAAAAATGATTTTTCCCACTTTAAACCATAAGATCACATCTTATAAAGTACTTTAAATTTTATCAATTTCTACTAAATTTATAGTTTCTAAACTTTTAATTTTTCTACAATTCAAATCCCTAAACTTGATAAGAAAATGATAATTTGAAAGTTTTAGTAAAAAATAATTTGACAATATAATTGCACAAGTATTTAATTTTAAAAGTTAAATAAACTTAATTAATTAAAACTTATGAGATCAAAATTGCACATAATTTTAACTAAAGAAACTAAAACAATAATTAATATTTTTTCTACCAATGAATTTCAAATATATTTCCACGACGTGAACCTAAATAAAAAAGAAAGAACTCATAAATAAAGCTTCAAAGGCAAATACAACATCTATTACAAAATAACATCCCTTTGTTGTTTATCAAAATATTTACACTAAAAAAAGAAAAAGATGGAAAGACGTCAAAGTGAAGGCTAATCCAATTCATGAATTTAACAACAATCTGATACCTCTAGAATTGAAAAGTTCTTTGGATTAATAGAGAAGAGTACGGTGTGCTTGACCCATCATTTGAATTTTTTTTCCTACTTTTTATGTGACAATTGAAATAGATCAGAAAGTCACTAGAAAGGGGGGTTGAATAGTGACCTTTGATTATTTTGGCCCCCCCTTTTTTTTTGCACTATCCAGAAATAGCTTCTAATTTTAAATGCTAAAAATGCTTCTTGGTTGTCAAAAATTGGTTAGTATCAAAGAAGAAACTTTGACTCTGAATGATTTGATAAGGCAACTTAAGTCTTGACAAAATAATCTTTGAAAACTGTTTTTTCTATAAGTTTCAGATTTAGATCAAAACTTGGTTTTTTGATAAAAGGTGAAGCATTTCTATTTCTAAATTTAGAAAAAAGTTTTATATCCTTTACACTTGATAAAAATTGAGTTATGAATAAGATCTTCTAAAGCAGTAAAACACAAAATAAGACAAATAATAATGAGAAGCAAGGGGAGAGGATTTGGCACACAGTATTTTATACTACTTCACCTTTCAATATAAGCTACATCTAGTCCCTACACACAATAGTATTTCCACTAAGGAAGCACAACCAATTATTTCATTCATTCAAAATTCACTTAGATACAACCATCATGCAAGTAAGCATCTCTATTCGAGACAGGATTCATAAGTAGTCAGCACTAATCACTCAAGTAGTCATCACTAATTATTCAAATAATCAAATTGTGTTAACTACTGTAGCCTATTTCTTCATATTCTCCCCCCTATTTTGTCATTATCCAGAAGATGGAGAGTATCCAAAGGGGCTACTACTGGTTGATCCAAAGAAATGTGGGCTTGATAGGTGGAGGGAGTAAAAGGCCTTACTTTTGGAGCCAGCTTAGGCAAAATAGATTTATTAAACCAATTGAAAAAATTAATTCTTCCTATGAATTGTGTATTCAATTGCTTCTCTAATTGAATTACTCCTCAGAAGGAGTTGCCTCTTATCCTTTTGAATGTTATTGACTACTACTTCCAAGTTAGTGGTGCTGGAACCAAAGATGTATGAAGCATCTAATCCTAAAAATGTTTTGATGATAACAAAGGCTATTAAAATTTATGATTGAACATAAAAAAAGTTTTATAATATTTTAACAAGCGCTTTTATGAAGAAAACCTTGTTTTTAAAAGAAGCATCCAAATAGCTCTTATGAAATTGGTTTTTGAACAAAGCATCCAGTGTGTTTTTCTTAAGCACCCAAGAACTCTTTATATTAAAGCATCCAACTTATGCTATTACACAATATCATATGTGTTAAAAAGGAGCTTCATACATTTTGTTTTTCAAAAATTAACTAAGGTTGACATGACATGACAAAAACATTCCTTGTGCTAATTATTCTTTTATGGCATATACGTATTACATATCACCAAGAATATTCGTTGTGCTTGTTTCCTTTGAAATCCTTAAAGACAGGATAGGCATGTCTTCATAAATGGATTGTAAGAGGAATTCTTTGCAAAGAAAAAGCTACTTTGGTTGTTGTGTAGCAGTATACCTTTTGACAACTTCTTTCTTTCTCTTGCACAAAAGGACAAAGCTTGTCTACCAAAAGAAGGATTGTACGAGCACACCCTTAGTGCTATGTTTTAGAATGTTGCTTTTCTTCCTCAAACGGTCATCTTTTTATGGACGATCCCTAAAACTTTCATAAGCTTTATTGTAAAAGTTATTCCACTTGTATCAAAATTTTCATATCGTCACTTATTTGATCTGTTGAAAGCTTGGAAAGGATAAGTGTAAAAGAATACTTGGGTTGTTATTGTAACACCCCTACTTTTGTATATTAAATTATTCTGTATGTTTAAAAATTGTTTTTAAGTCATCAATGTATTTAGAACAATTAATAATAATTTTAGAAAATTCTCTAGAATTTATTGAGATAATTTTTGTAAAATGACAAAAATACCCCTGATTGACTGTTGGAACCAATTAGAGACTTTTTGACCTCAAAATATTTTGAAAATTTTATATTAAGTATCTCTCATTATAAAAACTTTATTTTGAAGGAAAATTAGTGAAAAATATAATAATCCTATTTTAATTCTTCCACTGTTTTTTATATATATTTGGCAATACAATTCTGAAAAATCGGAAAGGAATTTTGAAATTCTGACTCCCACCATTTTGCTCAAAATTTCAAGAGTTATTTAATCTTTATTTTTAATAATTTTTCCGAGCTAGAGCCCAAAGAAATTAGAAAATGACAATTTTGTCCCTATTTCTCAACATTAATAACTGACATGAGGAAAAGATTCAATTGACATTAAAATGTCAATTTGAGCTTGTAATTATGTCATATATATTCAAATATAATTTTGGGAATTTTTGGAAATTTTCTGGAATTTCTGTGTAAAATGACCAAAATACCCTTACATGTCTAATAAGCCAGCTAGTATTGGTTTGACATTCAAAAAGGGTGAAAATGGTAATTTTAGTTTAATTATGGGTAAAATATTTAATTTTATAATTTTGATAAAAATTTTGGTATTTATTGAATTAAAATGGATTTTCTATGAATTTTCTAGCTTAAAAATACAAAATAAAAACATATAATTTGAAATAAATTAATAAAAATTAAAATTTATTATTAGAAATTTATTTTTGATGAAAATTAATGTATTTATCCAGTTTTTCATTAAAATACATTATTTTGATATTAAAAGCTAATTTTTTCCAGTTTAGGCATTTTTGTCGGTACCGGTTAATTCACCTACAGATAAAATTTGACACATGGAGGCTTGGGAAAGCTGGTAGTGCACGTCCCCAACCCTAAAATAGGTGATTCACCACCTATTTGAGATATGTGTCCCTAAATTGGATTAAAAATAAATAAAAATTGGATTTATGACATAATAGTGACATAATGGATGATGTAAATATTTGGACACCTAACCCCCCTCCTTCTTCTATAAATAGGCCTCAAAGTTTTCAGATTTTCACTCATCCTTTCCTCTCCCAAGCTAGAGAGCTTCTCTTTCTAAAGTTTTCTCTCTCTAAAATATTTTTTTATCTAGTTTTTATGTTAAAATTTTGCTAGTTTTCAACTAGTAGAATTTCTCCTCCTAGAAGCTTTGCACCAACAATTCCATCCTCTTCATCAACTATCTTAGAGGTAATGGGGGGAGTGGGGTTGGTTCTAAATTACTTTCACTTTGCATGTTAGTAAGAAGGGTTTTCCCCTAAACCCGTTTAGGCTTAAGTTTTATTATTATTATTATTGTTTAATGTTAAACTTTAATTTTTGCTAAGTTGTTACTCTGTCCAAATTTAGATTATTAAATCATAATTACTAAATTGTTACTCTGCTCAAATTTAAATTATTAAATTATACTTGCTAAACTGTTACTCTGTTCAAGTTTAGAAAATAAAAATGCACTTGCTAAGTTGTTACTCTGCTCAATTTTAGAAAATTAAAATGTATTTATTTAGTTGTTATTCTGCCAAAATTTTAGTAATTATACTATAATTGCTATGTCGTTATTATATTAAAATTTTGGTATTGTGCAATTTCTGCAAAATAAGGCAGAAATGTTGATTGTACTGGTGCTCAAATTAAATGAGACCAGGGAAACCTTTGCTTGAGAAGTTAGGAATTAACAATTTAGTGAGTAATGTAAAGAAAGTGACATGTAGTGGCATGGCACCTTGCTAGGCAAGCCACAGTTTGGTACGCTGAGGAATGAAAGGCAAGGACCCACTTGCGGAGGTCTTGGGGGTAGGCATCGAGTGGTGAAAGTCCCAATGGCCAGGGTAGCGCCCTTGAGCCAGGATATTTGCCTGACCAAACTCGATAACCCCGACAACTGCTCAGCATTCTAAGATTGGTTTGAGAGTATACCTCTATAAATGGATATCCTAAATTGTTATTTTGTTCCTCAATGATGACGAGAACTATACCATGTGATGGTGTTGAGAGAGGTATATGTACTCCCAGTCACTTCCCAGGTTCTATTGAGAACTATTACCCACTAATGGGAAGTATGGATCCATACCTAGTCAGGGGTAGTCGGATACAACTTAGAATGAACCTTAGGATCTCTTGTGTTGTCAGTTGTGTTTTATCTTTGTTTTATGGTAGATTTCCTACCGCTCATGTAAAAGTGATTTTATAACAAAACACCTCACTCCATTATTTTCTTTTGTGTATGATTGGTCGTGATTATTGAAGACGACATTAACGTTCCGTGATGCTGAGTACGAGATAGAGAACATCTCAATGGGGAAGGACCTGAAGACCTATAGTATTTTGTTTTTGTATAAGGGATAGGGTAGATAAATACTGCTCTGTATAGGATCTCTTTTGATGTATATAGTGGACTAGGTAGTATATGTATTTCAATGTACTTTTGTTTCTGACTGTTATGTATTACTCAAACCATGATGTACAGTTTTATGAAATATATGTATATATCTTTCATATTTTATTACCATTTCCAAATTCTGTTAAGTTTGGAATTTCTTTTAAAACTGGAAAAATTTTACACACATTTTTATTTACTTAAACTTAATAACTAAATTAATATGAATTATATTTAAAATTAAATGGGTGTTACATGTAACATCCCGGGCGCTGACGAGGGCGGAGAGTGATCGCCGATGCAAAAAGAGATGAGGCACGGACAATGAGCGGCTCCTAGCAGGCTTTTAGTGGGAGGGGTACATGAATGAATCGAATACACACCCGAACGAGAAGGATTCAAAGGCTGTGCGGGTATGAGACTATACAGTTGTGGATAGCTTAAAGGAATTAATAAATGTTACCTATACCAACAAGATGCATCTACTTTTCAGTAGCCTATCACTTAAGAACTCCATAGTTAAGCGTGCTTGACTTGGAGCAATTTAGGTATGGATGACCTACTGGGAAGTTTCCCGGGAAGCGTGTGAGTGAGGACAAAGCACGCTGAAAAGTCTTGTGTTGGTTTGTGGGGACAGTCACTCATCCTGAAAGCGCCCGGACGTTACAAAGTGGTATCAAAGCAGGGTCTCTCTCCCAGTATGGTGTGGTTCGAGGACGAACCAAGCGAAAGCTGGTGGGCATGTAACATCCCAGGTGCTGACGAGGGCGAGGAGTGATCGCCGGTGCAAAAAGAGATGAGGCACGGACAATGAGCGGCTCCTGGCAGGCTTCCAGCGGGAGGGGCACATGAATGAATCGAATACACACCCAAACAAGAGGGATCCAAAGGTTGTGCGAGTATGAGACTGTACAGTTGAGGATAGCTTAAAGGAATTAATAAGTGCTACCTATACCAATAAGATGTATCTACTTTTCGGTAGCCTATCACGTAAAAACTCTATAGTTAAGCGTGCTTGACTTGGAGCAATTTAGGGATGGGTGACCTACTGGGAAGTTTCCCGGGAAGCGTGTGAGTGAGGACAAAGCACGCTGAAAAGTCTTGTGTTGGTTTGTGGGAACAGTCACTCATCTGAAAGCGGCTGGGCGTTACAGTTATTAATCTTGGGTGAAGATTACTGGTTGTTTGTAAACCTAAAGAGGCATTGAGAATACTTGGTTTGTAACTTGATCAAGTTAGTGGATACTATTTCTGTTGAAGGGACTGGGCGTAGCTCTAAGTTATAGAGTGAATTAATACAAATCTATTGTCTTTTATCTAACACCCATTCTTATTAATCATAGTCCATATTAATTTAGTTATTTAATTATTACAAGTAAAATTTTTCTAATTCTTGCAATAGAAAAGTTCTAAAATTAAATAGAATTTAGAAATAGTAGTAAAAGATGAAAGAGAAAAACTGTCTATACATATATGTCATAAAATTGTACATCATGGTTTGATAATATATGACAGACATAAAATATAGAAAGACTAAAAATACATTAAAAGATAGACACTACCTAACCTAATATATACATCAAAAAGATTATATACAAAGCAGTGTTCATCTACTGTATCCCTTATACAAAAAGAAATACTATAAACTAAGTCTACAGATCCTCGTTCGTAGGGTGTCCTCTAACTCGTCCTCAGCATCACTAGATGTTTTCGTCTACTTCAATAATCGTGATCAAACATACATAGACGAAAAATAATGGAGCGAGGTGATTTCTTTTAAAATCACTTTCATATGTATGGTAGGAATTCTACTGTAAAATACAGATAAAACATAGTTGATAATAGAAGGGAACCTAAAGTTTATTTCAGGTTGTACTAGATTACCCTTGACTTGATATAGATCCATGCTTCTCCTTAGTGAGTAATAGTTCTCAACAAAACCTGGAAAGTGACTAGGAGTACATATACCTTTCTCAACATCATCACATAGTATAGTTCTCATTGTCATTGAGGAAAATAATAGTTAGGATATCCATTTATAGAGGTATACCCCCAAACCAATCCTAGAATGTTAAGCAGTTGTCGGGGTTATCGAGCTTAGCCAGGTGAATATCTCGGCTTGAGGGCAATACCCTAGCCATTAGGACCTTTACCACTCAATGCCTACCCCCAAGACCTCCGCAAGTGGGTCCCTGCCTTTCATTCCTTAACGTACCAAGCTATAGCTTCCCTAGCAAGGTGTCATGCCACTACATGTCACTTGCTTTACATTACTCACTAACCTATCACATTCTCATTTCTCAAACAGAGATTTCCCTGGTCTCGTTTAATTTGAGCACCAGTATAATTAATATTTCTGCCTTATATTATAGAAATTATATGATAATATCAAAATTTTGGCAGTATAACTACTTGCCAAAATTTTAGCAGAATAATAATTTGGAAATCACAATTTAATTACCAAAATTTTAGCTGAATAATGACTTAATAATCAAAATATTATTACTAAAATTTTAGCAGAATAATAACTTAATAATTATAATTTAATTATTTAAATTTGGGCAGACTAATAACTTAGCAATTATAATTTAGTAATCAAAATTTGAGCAGAGTAACAACTTAGCAATTATAATTTAGTAATCAAAATTTGAACAGAGTAACAACTTAATAAAAATTAAAGTTTAGCATCAAAGATAATAATGTAATGATAATAGTAATTAAACTTATGCCTAAACGGGTTTAGGAGAAAACCCTTCCTAACAATATGCAAAGTGACAATAATTTATAACCAACCCCACTCCTCCCATTACCTCTAAGGTGGTTGATGGAGAGGATGGAATTGTTGGTGCAAAGCTCCTAAGAAGAGAACTTTACTAATTGTTGGAAAACTAGTAAAATTTTTAGAATAAAAAAAATTAAAGAGAGAAGCTCTCTAATTTTTTTCAGCCAGCTAGAGAGAGAAAGAGGTGCTGAAAAATGGTCCAAAACTATGGCTATTTATACAAGAAGAGAAAGGGTTAGGTGTTCACTTGCTTACATAAGTCATTATGTCATAATTCTTAATTTAATTTAATTTTAATTTGATTTTAGGGACACATACACCAAGTTAGAGTGATCAATCATCTATTCTTAGGGTTTGGACGTGGTATAGTGAGCTATCCAGCTCCCTTGTGTCAATTTTACTTGTAGGTAAATTAGCTGATATTGATAAAATCGCCTAAACATGGAAAAAATTAACTTTTAACATCAAAAAAATGTAATTAAATGAAAAAATGGATATATACATTATTTTTCATCAAAATTAAATTTATAATAATTAATTTTAGTTTTTATTAATTTATTTCAAATTTTATATATTTATTTTATATTTTTAAGCTAGAAAATTCATATTAATTCCATTTTAATTCAATAAATACCAAAGTTTTTATGAAATTTATAAAATTAAATATTTTACTAATAAATGAACTGGGATTACTATTTTCACCATTTTGGATGGTAAACCAATATTGGCTGGCTTATCGAACACCAAGGGGCATTTTGGTTATTTAACAAAAGAATTCCAAAAAAATTTTAAAATTATATTTTAATATATATGACATGGTTTCAAACTCAAATTGATATTTTAATGTTAATTGAATCTTTTTCTCATGTTAGCCCTCAATGTTGAGAAATAAGGACAAAATCGTCATTTTTTAATTTCTCTAGGCTCCGGCTTGGAAAAATTATTTAAAATCATGGTTAAATAGTTCTTGAAATTTTGAGCGTAATGGTGGAGATCAAAATTTTAAAATTTCTTCCCGATTTTTTCTAAATTAAATCATTAAATATTAGAAAAAAGGTTGAAAAAAAATTAAAATAGAATTGTTATATTTTTCATTATTTTTCTTTCAAAATAAGATTTTTATAATGGAATATACTTAGTGTTAAATTTTCAAAATACTTTAAGGTAAAAAAGTCTCTAGTTGGTTCCTATAGTCAATTAAGGGTATTTTTGTCATTTTAAAAATTATCTCAATAAATTCTCAAAAATTCTAATTATTAATTATTCTTAGTATATTGATGACTTAAAAACAAATTGTAAACATTATTGTCTATTTTTGTCTATTAATTTTATTATTTGGCTTTTTAAGGACGAAACAGTCATTTTACCTATTTTTGAACTTCGTTCCCCAAAATTATTAAAAGTTTAAACTAAGTACTACTCACTAATATGAATGTAACCATAGGGATCAAACTTTTAAGATTCTCATCTGGTTCTCTAGAAATAAATAATTGGGAAAAATAGTTTAATAGGTAAAAGTAGGGGTGTTATATTCTAGCTTCTTATCCCTTATCTCTTACATAGCATTCACGCTTTTATTAAACTTGTTTTCAAAAGCTTCTATTGCGAACTTATATGTGCATTTACGAAATGTTTTTAGAAAAAGTTTTAAAAGACACTAACACATAATTCAATCCCCTTTCTTGTGTGTTAATTTGTTTATTTCAGTTGGTATCAAAGATCAATCTCTAGGGGTTGAGCATTTAATAGTGTAGAGGTAGATCTAGCATAAGCTATGAAAAACAAAGGTCACACTATGAACAGACCTCCACTTTTCAATTGAGAGGACTATGACTTTTGGAAGCAAAGAATGATCATTTTTTGTAATGCATACAAGTCACATGGATATATGGATGTTATAGAAAATGGCAACTTCATTCTAAAAGTTGAGAATGGAGCAGATCTTCCAAAAGCAGCATGGGATGAAAATCAAAGGGTCAAGTATCAACTAAACATTAAAGCTAAGAACTTTTTATATGTGCTATAACTAAATCTGAATATGAGAAAATGCATAGTTGTAAAACTGCTAAAGAAATTTGGAATGCTCTAGCTCTTGCTCATGAAGGTACCTCTCAAGTTAAAGACTCTAAAATTAGCATGCTTGTGAATTAATATGAATTATTTAATATGCTTGAACATAAGTCTATTGATTAGATGTTTGGATAATTTCAAGTTATTGTCAATAACTTGAGATCTCTAGGCAAAACTTATCATAATCAAGATCACATAACCAAAATTTTTCAAAGTTTGCCTAGACAATGGAGACCACAGGTTACAGACATAAGAGCGTGCAAAGATTTGAAGACTTTGCCTTTAGAAGAATTTCTCAGGATTCTTTAGGTTCAAGAAATAGAACTTAAAGAAGAGGAAGGAAAAGGACATAGAAAAGAGAAGTCTATAACTCTCAAGGCTCAAAGAGGATCATTGTCCAAAGCTTTAAAAATAAAAGAGTCATCAAAAGAATTGGACGAGTTTGAAAGAGATGGTTTTGATGAAGATTGTAGCATCCCTACCTTAGCTTTACACTTGTTTGCTAATATTTGTGAATTTATTTTTGAAAAATAGGGAAGGAATCTCAAAAAATATTTTCACATCGTTGCAATTAGAATTTCAAGAACTACTAATCATAATTTTTCTAAGTCGAAGGTCGAAAAAATGAAAAAAATGACGATTATGTCTTAATTTCTCAACACAATGGGTTAACATGAGAAAAAGGTTCAATTGATCGTAAAATGTCAATTTGAGCCTGGAATTATGTCATATATGTTAAAATATAATTTTGAAAATTTTTTGGAAAATTTCTAAAATTCCTATGAAAAATGACCCATATACCCCTAATTGTTTGCTAAGTCAAAACAGTGTGGGTTTGACAACTAGAAATAGTAGAAATGACATTCTAAATACACTTTAGGTTAGAATTTAATTTTATAATATTTGTATAGATTTTGGAATTTATTGAGCTAAAATGAATTTAATATGAAATTTTAACTCAAAAACACTATATAATTAATTAAAAATTCAAAAAATTTATAAAAAGATTAATTTTTATTTGTGGAAATTAATTTTAAATGAAAAATAATATGTATATCAAGTGTCACACAAAAATTCATTAATTTGATATTAAAGTTAATTTACTAAAGTTAAGTAATAACGAGAGAATTAACTTATAAAATTAAAATTTAACAGAAACTTGAGAAATCTCTACAAGGCAATGTAGAGAAACCTTTGCATTTTTAGGGACTGAAATGGACACACATTTATCACATGTTTGTAAATGATGACATTATCTAAGATGATATACATGACATCACTAAGGACACCTCACCAAGGACACCTCATTAAGGGACACCCCATCTAATTTTTCCTCTATAAATAGGCCGTTTTGGACAACATTTTCTTCACACCTCTTCCCTCCCCCTTGATAGCTGAATGCTCTCTCTCTCCCTCCCTTCACCATAAAATTTTCTTTAGCTTCCATAATCCTTCATCAACCACCACCAAAGGTCATTCCATCATCAAAGCTTGAGGCCACCTCCACCTTTTTCCTCCTTCTCCTCATCAACTATTATTGAGGTAATGGGGGGAGTGAGGTGGATTCTATGTTGTGATTGCTTTCATATGGTGGTTGGAGGGTTTTCCCCAAACCCATAGTTGTTACCTTGAATCTCATCATTCTTCCTTTTTCTTCCATTATTGTTGTTGTTGTTAACATTGATGCTATGGTTTTGTGTTGAAATTTTTGTATGTGGCTGCTAAAATCTTATTTTTCAAAGCAATTTATTAGTGATGTGAAAGTGATATTACTATGGAAACATTGGCTTGTGTTGGATTTGTTTGGATTTGTTGAAAGAAAATTTTTGAAACTTAGTGTTGCCATTAATGGTTCACGGTTTTGCTTGGTTCTAAGGAGGTCATGCTAATTTTATTTTATTTTTGGATTATGGTTAACTTGATTCAAGTTGGAAAAAATTTCATGAAGCTTGGTTTCTTTGAGAGCTCTCTACTCTAATGAGGAAAAATAGGCTTTTCTTTCTATCTTATGTTAAACAACTAGTTAAGGCTTGATAATGGATTAACTTAGTTAAGTAAAAAAAATTTAATTTTAATTTAGTTGAGAAGAATTTTAGAATTTTTTCTCAAGATTTAAAACTAAATGAACCTCAAAATTTTATAGTAAAAGTAAAGATTTTGATAAATATTAGTTTGATTCTCAACATATAGTTAAAAGGTTTGTAAATATTTAAATTAGAACTTATCCTAGTACTTGAGATTTTTTTAAGCTAAAATTAGTCTTAATTAATAATTTGGTAAAGTAACAAGAAATCGTGGATATTAAAATAAATTTCTAACATTTTTGAGTCAATACATAATTCGTTTTTTTTAGTATAAGGAACAATTAAATTCTTTTTAATCTAGTCCTTTATTAAGTACCTAAGATCCATAATAAATTAAAATTTGATTTTATTGATTAGATTTGGTTTTGATAAATAAAGTAGTATCTAATCTTAACTTTTACTAAGTAAGTTGAATTCTTAAAATTAGGTACTTAAGATAGCTAAATAAAATTGATAAGCACATAACTTATTAGTCTCCTTTAAATTTAGATAAAACTCTCTTAAAGGTTTCTCTTGTTATTTAAATACATATCTTCCAAAAGTTTTTGTGTAAATTCTTGTTTATTATACAGAGATAATAATTTCCTTTAATTCAAATGCATGTCTTTTTATTCATGAATTATCTCATTATAATTGTGTAGACATTTCAATCTATTATATTGTGAGTTGAATAGAGACTAAGTCTCTGTAATGCGAAGTAGAGACATTAAAAAGAGAATGTATTAGTGCTTAGATATGCTGAGACCATGGAAAGTCTTTATTCAAAAATGAAAGTGATAAGAAATAAGATAATAGTTAGTTGAGTAATGTGATGCGAGGGACATATAGTGGCATGACATCCTACATGGGAAGCCATAGTTTGGTACAAGGCAGGGACCCACTTACAAAGGTCTTGGGGTTAAGGTATCGAGTGGTGAAGGTCCCAATGGCCAAGGTAGCTCTCTTGAACTGGGATATTTGCCTAACCAAGCTTGATAACCCTGACAACTGCTTAGCATTCTAGGATTGGTGTGAGAGTATACCTTTATATGAATAGTGGATGTCCTAAGCTACTGCTTTGTTCCTCAATGATGATGAGGATTGTACTATGTAATGATATTGAGAGAGATATATGTACTCCCAATCACTTTCTAGTTCTATTGAGAACTATTACTCACAAAAAGGAAGTATGGATCCATATAGAGTCCAAGGTAGTCTAGTATAACTTAGATGAAACCATAGGATGCCCACTTAGCTATTGTCAACTATGTTTTATCTATATTTTACGGTAGGATTTCTTGCCACTCATATGAAAGTGATTTTTAGAACAAAATCACCTCATTTCTTTATCTTTTTCTCTATGTATGTTGTTTATGGACTGATACACCAAGATGGTGGTGATGCTCATTGATCACACCACAGTGCTATACCAGATGATCCAAAGACTACTATGACAAATGAAGACTAGGAATCCTACTTTCTTTTGATTATATATAGAATGGGATAGGCTGTATAGACATTCCTCTGATGTAGGACCCTTTTTGTTGTATTTAGTGGGGTAGGTAGTGTCTAGATTTTCCCTATATCCCAATTATTTCAGTTTGTTTGTATTTTGTTGATGTTATGTAGTTCGTTGATACTAGGTATCCTAGTAACTATGATGTACTTCTCTATGATACATATATAGACATTATCTTTTATCTTTTACTCTCATTTCCAAATCTCGTTTTACTTATAGTTTTTTTACTTTAAAAGTTTCAAAAGGGAAATCAAACATAAATCAAAACCGAAAAAATTTTACTTGCATTTTCATCAACTCAAAATTAATAATTAATATAACCTTTTAATTAATGTAGATTATAACCAATGTGAATGGGTGTCACAAAGATGAGCTTTCATTCATCTCATGAAAGATTCACTCTATGTGGAAGAAGAAAAGAAGAACTAAATGGAAGAACTACTAGAAAAAGATGTCCAAGGATAACAAAGATAAACCTAGACAATTCAAGTTAGAATGCCCAACTTTGGAGAAGGAGAAAAAGAAACATTTCACAAAGAAAAAGAAGAAGGTTCTTATGGCTACATGGGAAGACATGGATCTGTCATCTTCTAATGAAGAAGAGGCCAATATATGTCTCATGGTAGACAACCTCAGAATCTGAACAAGAAGATGAGGTAAACTTTCATGACCCATTTGATTTACAAGAAGCATATAATGAACTTTGATCAAACTCCTCCATTCTATCTAATGGGTACAAAGAATTAAAATGAAAGTTTTCAAATTTATTTAAGGATTTTGAAAGTTTGAAAAAGGAAAATGAGGTACTCAGTAAAGAGAATGAAAGGTTAAAGGCTGAAATGCCAAAAGACCCCAACAAGACAACAGACTAAGATGAATTTGAACAACTTCAAAGAGAGATTGTTGATCTTAAAGAGAGTTTGTCAAAATTTGTCAATGGTATTGAAAACTTAGAAAAGATTTTGAAGCTCAAGAGAAAATCATCTGACAAATTTGGTATTAGCTACAAAGAAAAGAAAAGTTTTAAAGGTTCTTTTTATTGTGGCATTTGTGAAAAGGAAGGACATAGATCATCCAATTGCATACACAAACCTAGTAAACAGAAGGGTCCAAGGCCTTCAGATTTAACCATAAAGGACCCAAGTCCATTTAGGTATTTAAGAGTATGATTATTCCTATTGCAAATGTGCTTGACAGTAGAAAGAACACTTCAATCATGGTGCCTAGATAGTGGTTGCTCACGACATATGACAAGAGAAAAGTCTTTGTTCCAAGACCTCAAACCCAAAGTTGGTGGCTGGGTTACCTTTGGAGGAAATTAGAAAGGAAAGATAGCAGGGATAGGTAAAATTGGTAAACATTCTTTCCCTTCTATTGATAATGTTCTATTTGTTGAAGGTCTCAAACACAATCTACGTAGCATAAGTCAATTGTGTGACAGTGGATATAATGTCTCTTTTAACAAAGGTGAATATATAGTCAAAAACATTGATGGATCCATTCTATTTTTTGCTAAAAGACAAAATAACCTTTACAAAATTAACTTGGGGGATCTATCAAATCAAAAAGTAACATGCCTAGTCTCTACTGAGAAAGATCATTAGATCTGGCACAAGAAGCTTGGTCATGTGCTGGAGATTATTCTTGAAGCTAAACAAGCATCACCTCGTACAAATCTAATTCTTTATGTGAAGCGTGTTAGAGACAGAAACAAGTTAACAATCTTTTGACTCCAAAAATATTGTTTCCACTTCTAGACAACTTAAGCTACTACATTTAGATTTGTTTGGTCCAACTGGAATTGCATCAATTAGTGAAAAACATTATGGATTGGTCATAGTAGATGATTATATTAGATAGACATGGGTTATGTTCCTAGCCTATAAGAATGAGTCTTTTAAGGTGATCTCTATATTATGTAAAAGTGTCTAAAGTGAAAAGGTGTTTGCATTACTTCTATTAGAAGTGATTATGGAGGAGAGTTTGAAAATGAAAATTTTCAAAGATTTTGTGAAGAAAATGGTATAATTCATAACTTCTCAACACTATAAAACATCAACAAAATGGTGTAATTGAGAAAAAGAACATGTCATAGCAATAAGTGGCCAGAACCATGTTAAATAATAACTTTACTCCCAAGCTCTTCTAGGCAAAAGTATTGGCATTTCCTTTTATATCCAAAATAGACTATATATTAGACCTATTTTGAAAAAAGACTCCTTATGAATTATAGAAGGGATGAAAATCCAACATATCTTACTTTCACCCTTTTGGATGCTAGTGTTTCATTTTGAATATAAAGGATAATCAAGGAAAGTTTGATTCCAAAACAAACAATGGAATACTATTAGGATACTCTAAAACTTCTAAGGCTTATAAAGTATACAACTCTAGAACCTTAATAGTGGAAGAATCCATCCATATTAAGTTTAATGACCTTAAGCTTGATAGAAATTTATCAGAGCTAGATGAATCTTTTACAGATCTAAATCTAGAAGACAACAATAAGGAAGCATCCAATCCTTAACCAGTGGAAGAATACTCAAAATTAAGCAAAATGAACCTATTGGATGCAATTGGCAGATGAGAAACCTATCGTTTAGAAGACCAAATCATTAAAAATGTTCAAGATAAAGTTAGAACAAGATCAACATTCAAGGAGTAAGCTCATACAACACTTCTATCAAAGGTGAAACTAAAGACAGTAGATGAAGCTTTAATAGACGATAATCAGATGAAAGCCATGCAAGAAAAGCTAGATCAATTCCAAAGAAATGATGTATGGAAGCTTATTCCTCTACCTGAAGAAAAGTCTGTCATTAGAACAAAATAGGTCTTCAAAAACAAGCTTGATGAAAATGGTATGGTTGTGAGAAACAAAGCTAGACTTGTAGCTCAAGGTTACTCACAATAGGAAGGTATAGATTTCATTAAAACTTTTGCCCCTATTACTAGAATTAAAGCCATTTGCATTTTACTTTCATTGTAGCTCAAAATAATATGAGACTTTATCAAATGAATGTAAAAAGTGCATTTTTGAATGGTATCATAAAAGAGGAAGTTTAGGTGAAATAACCTCCTGGTTTTGAGAATGATACCTTTCTTAAACATGTTTTCAAATTTAAAAAGGTTTTTATATGGTATGAAAGGCTAAGTTCATTTTTAATGAAAGATGATTTTACAAGAGGAAAGACGGACATAACTCTATTTCGCAAGAACAATAACTCACACTTTATTATTGCTCAAATTTATGTGGACGATATCATTTTTAGAGCTAATGATGAATCTCTTTGTAAAGATTTCTCTAAGCTTATGTAGAAAGAATTTAAGATGAGCATGATAGGAGAATCAAAATTCTTTTTAGGACTTCAAATTAAGTAGATGAAGCTAAAATAATAAGCATACCTATGCATCCAACTTTAGTACTTGGATTGAATGATGCAGATAAAAAGGTAGACCAAGTTGTCTATAGAGGTATGATTGGATCTCTCCTATACCTAACTACATCTAGACCTGATATCTTGTTTAGTGTCTATCTTTGTGCTAGACTTCAATCTGATCCAAGAGAAACATGTCTTACTATTGTAAAAAGGATTTTTAGATATCCAAAAAGTACTATTAATCTAGGTCTATGTTTTAAGAAATAAAAAAAGTATAGATTAGTTGGGTACTGTGATGTTGATTATGCTAGAGATAGAATAGAAAGGAAAAGCACCGGTGGAGGATGTCACTTCATTGGAGCCTATCTTGTTTCATGGACCATCAAAAGGCAAAGCACTATTGCATTATCTACTATAGAAGTAGAATACATCTCAGCAACAAGTTGTTGCTCACAACTTCTTTGGATTAAACATGACTTTGAAGACTATCATCTATATGAGAGTAAAATTCCTATACTCTGTGATGATACTACTATTATTAATCTTTCTAAGAATCCCATCTTGCACTTTAGAGCTAAACATATAGAGATCAAATATCATTTTATAAGAGATTATGTTCATAAAGGGACTATTGATATTCAATTCATTAATACTAAAAATCAACTAGCTAACATATTGACAAAACCCCTTCCTAAAGATAAATTCATCCATATTCAAGGATGTCTTGGTATGGAATTCATAAAAGAAAGAATGTTTGTCTTGTATGTGAAAGTGAAAGTGTTTAGACCAAGTTAGTAGCGTCTAATGTATGTGCGTCGAATGCATGTGTTCTTTCTATATATAGATATAGTGTTCATACATTTATATTATGTGCACATGTTTCATCTATAACACCACATAATACTAAAGTTTGTATCATGGCACCATCGCCCTTGAGAGTCGACGTTTCAGCGGCTCACACTCTACGACGCTTCACTTAGTGACACTTCACTTAACTTTCTTGTTGGTCAGAACCCTCCACTGGTTATAACCCTTCGTAGGTAGCCCTTTCCGAGACACCGATAACCAGCTCTAATACCGCTTTGTAATGCTTGGTCACTTTCAGGATTGATGACTATCCCCACAAACCAGCATAAGACTTTTTAGCGTGCTTTGTCTTTACTCACACGCATCCTAGGAAATTTCCTAGGAGGTCACTCATCTTAAAATTGCTCCAAGTTAAGCACGCTTAACTATAGAGTTCTTAAGTGATAGGCTACCGAAAAGTATATGCATCTCGTTGGTAAAGATAGCACTTATTAATTCCTTTTAAGCTATCCTCAATTGTATTGTCCCACACCTGCACAACCTTTGGATCCCTTTCATTTCGGTGTATATTCGATTCATTCATATGTCCCTCCCATTGGAAGTCTGCCAGAAGCTGCTTCTTCCTTAATGCTCCAACAGACATTTTCTTCTTTATGCAACAATTGACGAAGGATGTCTTTGAAGCACTCACAACGGACATTTTTGAAAGAGTACTGTAACTAGAAGAGAAGACTTGTGAAACAGATATATAACGCTAGCTGAATTATCTGGTTTTCAATCTCTAAGTGCTTAGCTCTCTCTCTTTAAAGAAATCTTTGTAAAAATATCTTAAACAAGTTCTTGAGCTTAAGTATATATTCATCTAATAAGACGCAACCTAGTCTGTGAACACTTACCCTTTAACCATTTCTATGTGAAATTAGTGGAAGTCGAAGAGGCTTTATGTTAAAGAATACTTGGGTATTTGCTTGCAGAGGCAGGTGAATTACTACTTGGGATAAGTCTGAAGAGGCTTGGATAAAAGAATACTTATAACTTTGTTAAAGTTATAGTGGAACTCCGTGGTGAGTCAAGAACTAGACGTAGTCTCTAAGATGAGACGAACCAATATAAAACCTTGTGTCTCTCTCTTTTATTTCTCCCTTGTTTCTCTAAAAAGCGTTTATCTCTTAAAAGAAATCATTTTTTTGTTAGAAATTCTTTTGAAATTAGTCTTAGTGAACTATACATTTCGTCTGTTGATTAGACCATACTTGTTTTTAAAAAAGGTTTTGCAATAGTTTTTAAAAATACAATTCAATCTCTCTTCTTATGTTTTTCCGTGTTTTACTAAAACTTTTAAAAATAAAAATTTGTTTATTTTTTATATTTTGTTTATCTCAAATTTTAAAGTTTTATTTTCTTCCTTTATTTTCATTTCTCCGAAAAGAAACAAGATGTTACGTACAAGTCCATCCATGAACTCACAATTAATAATTATTGAGGTCACGGTAGAATTGTCGTGTTCTGGACCATGTTTAACTGCAACCTCTTCACGTACGGGGATGACACGATTCTCAACATTTTCTAATAGTACGTATTATTGTGAGTAAAGGACGTGGCATCTGGACTACGCTCATAAAAAACAAGAAATTCCCCGTACAAATTTCACACAATCAGATAAGCAAGACCTATTTGCTCCTTCTTTTTTCTCTGTAACTTTTTTCTTGTTTAATGCGTATCAACACCTCACAAATCTCGCCAAAATGTTGCACGGTGACCACAACGCAGCTCTGCAACTTAGTGAAACAGCACATGTGCTGGTGTGAAAAAGAGTGAATTTACTTTATTTAATAATTAATATTTAAGTAATTCTTTTAGGGAGTATTTAGTAAGAGGATTCTCTTAAGTTTTTTAGGAGTTTTAGGTTGAGAATATTAAATTCTTATGTTTAGTATAGGAATTTTAAAAATTATTTTCAAGAATCTAACATTTTCAGGAATTGTTTTTAATTAAGTTTTCTACTAAAACATTTTCATAGGAGGGGTGGGAGTCCAAGATTTCCATGAAAGAAAAAAGTTTATTTATAATTATGTCTCTCATTCTCAGGAATATTTCAGATATATCAAACATATTTGTGACATTTGCTTGAAACATGATTTCTAAAAAATATAATTCTAGGAAACATGATTTCCAGGGATGAAAAAAGATTCTGTATACCAAATGCTCCCTTAGAATTTAAGTAATGTTAAAGCAGTTTTACACCTTCATCTAATTACAAATCACCATATATAGTAAGTTTATTGACTTTTACAATAATTACCTTAAAAGGCATATCAACGGTGATTTGTGATTGGTTGATAATATAAAATTTTTTACACTAACAGTGCATAGTCATTAAACTCATTTAAATATACGTAGAAAAAATAATTATACTATAAATGAAATACATTATTAAATATGCTTTTACTTTAAGAACCTAATTTTTATACATTAACAATATAAAAAATTTTACATTATCCATTACTTAGAATATAATAATTTTAAAGGGATCATTATAAAAGTGACAATCTTATTATGTATGATAATTTAAAATTGGATGATAATATAATTTTTTTATACTATTAGTGTATTCTAATTAAGTTTATTTTAAAAACACAAATGATGCAAATATTCCTTTAATTAAGCGATATCATATCTAGTGAGAGAGAGCCATTTTTGTGTGAAATTGAGAGGAAAGGAGTAAATTTAAATTATACAACTATGTATGGATTATCAAAATTTAATGTTATCTAATTACCTAAAAAGTCATGTGATTTTTTTTTAAAATGTGACATGACTTGTGTGTTTAAGTCCTCTCACTACCTATATTGTGAGAAGACATTTTTTATATGAGTGAAAAAAATAAATATTGGTTATTAGATTTTATCATAAATAATTAAAATTAAAATACATAAGTTATAAAGATTTTTAAAAATAACACATGAATTTTAAAGTAGTCGTGGAACTTTAAATTTTAACCATTCACACTCTTATATGTCGTTGTGAATGACTAAAAGACTAACATAAGATGTGTTGTTTGTGAGATGTTTGTGTGTGTGTGACTGTGTGAGAGAGAATGACCGAAAGATTAACGTTAGATGTGCTATGGATAAGGCAAGAAATAATTTAGTCCTCTGCAGTCTTGCTTGTTTTAGGAATATTAAAAAAAAAAAAAATTCCCATCTCTCCCCATTTGCCAATCATGTAAGTTGTCATTTAAATTGCTATGGATTATGGAATCATCACTCATCAGTCATCAGCCATTGAAAGTGGATAAATAGAACATTAATTTATTGAACGCAAAATCCATTACAAAACCTGAAACATATGCATAGATTTGAGTTTTTTTTTTTTTTTTTTTTTTTTTATAACCATGTTATAGATACGAAATATTTACTAGTTTTGTTAATGACTAATTTTCGTCAAAAATCTTAGCTAATTATCTTTAATCAAATCTCTCATCACAATCACATTTTTTCTATTCATAAAATTTAAATTCAAGATCTAGTTTAAGGAAATACTATACACGATACGTACATTCTTAATACTATGGAAATCAGGGCTCGACAAGTGTCCACCAGTAAGGTAACAAATCGATCACGTAATTATTCCGTACATAGGCTGCGTGTACTGCAGCTAGGTAACCAGCATTTGCTAGTCATTATTATAGTCAACCTCCTTTCGGTAATAAGCGCTGCAATATAAAGAAGCCTAGACTAGACACTCAATTTTCTTTCTTTTACTCAAAAGGAGATTATTGTTACCAGAAACTATAATTGAACTTTATGATATATCTGGGGAGAATAAAATAAAAAATTAAAATAAGCTATGGATTGATAATATAAAGTAATTTTACATTTTGTTTAATTATAAATTATTATGGACGATAATTTTGTTGACTTTTACAATAATTAACTTAAAAATCATACTAACATTAATTTCTAATTAGGTTGACTATATAAATTTTTTTTACACTAATAATATATAACCATTAAACTTTTATTTTAAACTTAACACTCTTTTCTTTCTAACTTTTTAATTTTCCTTTCAGCGTGATCTCGTTAACTTTTCTTTTTCCCACTCCCACACATCGACGACGAGACAGATTTAGAAACCTATTAAAGGCGGTTAGAAAAAAAATTAATAAATATTAAATAAACATTAAATTATAATAATTAAATACATCATACTATTTATCTAAATTGTGAACATTATTCTTTTTAAGTCTATTTTTAACTATTTTCGTAGTTAAAAATGATATTTCAATTATAATAATTGAAACATAAAGAGTTATTCACAAGACATAATAATATATAGTTTTCAGAAGTGAAGGAGAGGGAGAATTAAGGCCCCTGTTTGCCTCCTTGCATTTGTCCCTGCATGGACAGACAGTTTTGAAAAGGAAAATTAATATTCAATTAGTACTTAATTATCTTATTTATTACATATTTTTTATAGTTTTGGTTGCACTTTTTGTCCCTTACAATTTTGTGAATTTTGCCACCCCAAAATTTTTTTGTGAATCTTTTCCCCTAATTTTCAATTTTCACGAATCTTGCTCCCAAGTAGAAAAATTGCCACAATAAAAGCATGTTGTGACCATTTTTTTTTTAAACCACTACAATTAAGATAATTTTATGGCAGTTTTTTCTTTAGTTGTGGCAGTTTTTTTACTTGGGGAAAAAATTCACAAAAATTAAAAATAAGGAGCAAAATTTGTGAAAAAAATTTATGGAGTGACAAAATTCATGAAATTATAAAACTTGAGGTACAAAAAGTGCAATTAAACTAATTTTTTATATTTTATTCTGTCTTTTTATCTCTCTCTTCTTTTTATCCCAATTTGCCCTAAAATAGAGTAGATGTTTATCATTACTCTTCTGAAAATGAGTGAAACTTCATATATAAAAAAAAAAAGGAAAATGAGTGAAACTTCACATGTACTGGTGTGAACTGCAACATAGAAATAAAATTAGGAGCATAGCTATTTGTTATTAAAAAGAAAAGAAAAGTTACGCAAATTTAGCACGGAATGCAAAATTGGCCGGTATTAAAAAATCGCTCTCTTAATGAGTATTTCCCTTCATTTAATGAAAAAACCGTTACACGTGCAAGTACATGCATAATATTAGAGAAATCAGAGCTCACAAGTGTCCTCCACTCAAGGTAACAAGTAAACTTACCCCCTGTTTAGTACGTGAGAAAAGAGAGGAGGGACAAGAAAATTTTTAAATTTTTAAAAATTTTCATGATTTGGTTAAATGGAAATATCATGAAAATTTTTAAAAATTTTGTGGGTTCCACTAAATATAATTTTTTTCCACTCTTTTTATTCAAACTGAACATTCTTACAATATTATTTTTAACCTATTTTCTTTTCTCAAATCAAACAACTTAAAATTTTAAATTATTTTCTATCTATTTCTTACCTCTTAACTTATTTCTTACTTTTTTCCATTTATCCTATTTCTTTCCTTTTTATCAAACAAAACCTTAATTATTTCAGTACTTTAACAGCACAGTCCTTTAGCCTTTGTTTGGTAAAGATAAGAGAAATAGATAAGAAATAAGTTAAAAGGTGAGATATAAATAAAAATAATTTAAATTTTAGATTGTTTAGTAGGAGAGAAATAAATGAAAAATAGGAAATAAAGAACTGAATGAAAATAGGTGAAAAATAGAGTAAAAATAAGTAATAAAATTCAGTGAAACTTACTAAAAAATTTAAAAATTTCTTATTTATTTTCACTTAACCAAATTAGCTAAATTTTTAAAAATTTAAATTTTTTTTCTCTTCTCCTTTTTTCTCCACTCAACCAAACAGAACATTAATTTTTTTTTAAAAAAAAATGTCATTAATTATTATTTTATACATAGCTAGGCTATATATATATATATATATACATCCAGCGGCAGGCAAGCTGGCTCTGCTTGTCCATATTCTACTAAAGTAGCTTTCGGAAAGACAAGTCGCAAAGCTGCGGAGTCGTACACACGTACATTCTAAGATCGGGAAGCTGATAAACGTGCTTTTCTTTACATTCAATTTTCCTTTCTTTTACTCAGAAGGAGATTATTGCTACCAACATATGATTTTATGAGTGAAAAAAGTTGAGATCCTTTGGGGGGAGGATAGGGATGCGTCCCACTGGTTTTTATTTTTGCACTAAGATGAACAGAAATGCAGAAGGGAAAGGCATGATTGCACAATTTGTAGTTTTTTTTTTTTTTCGGTTAAAAACAGTGTCATTTTTTTGGTCATTTTAAACATTTTATGACAGTTTTAAACTGTTAGAAAGTATAATAGTCAGTTATCCAAAATTACAACATACAATAGTCGATTATTAACCTACAATACTGTTATTGGCCAACAATAGTCAACTATCAACCCTTTGACTCAATTAAAATTTATTTATTTATTTATTTTTCTATTTCTCTTTTTCTTATTTTTTTTAAACTAAACACTTTTATTTTTATTCTATTTCTCACCTATTTTTCTCTTCTCTATTTTTATTCACTTTATTTCTCACTTATTTCTTTCCTTCCTACCAAACACACCCTTAAATATGTAATTTTATACGTAGCTTGACATTCCTATGTAGAAGGAAACATCGTTTAAACCTGTCACTTATTAAATATATCAGATATTCTTAAAAATTAAAAAAAAAGTTCATTGCTGGTTGATTAATTTTTTTAGATTATTTTACATATTTTTCACTTCCATTTATATTTTGAAAACGAGTGTTTTTTTCTTTTTCTCTTTTACATATCGCTCAACATTTTCTTAGACGTGATAATAATACGAAAAGGAGTACTCCAGTAAAGAAACGAAGAAAAGGAATATTTTTAATTTTATGCATTTCAATTGTTTCACATATTTTCTTAATAATGTTTTGCTTTATATCTTTTGAAAAAGACATTCTCTATATGTTTTTCTTCTTACTCATCACATCATTTATGTAAAAAAGAGGGAAAAAGTGACGTAAAATGAATATTTTTTTAAAAATTTATTCTTCTTCAAGACCACTTCATTTTTTTTTTAAAAACAAAATCTTTGTTTCCCCTTGCTAGACGCGAGGTTCATTGATGTATCCTTCATTTAAAACATTACTAAATTTGTTGGGAATATTAATGTACGAAATATTGAACTCTTTTATAAAGTTATAGTCAAAATTATTGGTGCCAACTGCCAATTAGTTAAGGAAATTTTATTGCATAATTATGATTCCCGTATATATATATAAGACATATTAAATGTGAAAGCATTTTTATATAAAAAATGAGAAGAGTAAATGTTAATGGTTAGATTATATCATATACAATTAAGGTTGAAAATAAAAATATGTGATTTAATTTTTAAAATAGTTATGTGACTTTAAACATTTTTTAATTTTGGCTATGTTTGATAAAAGTAGCTGAGAGGTGAAAAGTTAGCTGAACTATAAAGCTAGCTAGTAGCTGTTAAGCTAGCTTATTAAATTATATGTGTTTGATAAAATTATCTGTTGAAGTAGTTGATAAATGTAAAGTGACAAAAATAGACATGTTTATATGGTATTTTTATATAAATTTTAATTTTATTTTATTGATAAAAATATATTTTGGGATAATTATAATTTTAGCTTTTTAATTAATTTCAAACTTTTGTACTTTTTTATTTATAGATCAATTATTTTAATTATACTTTTTAGTTTCAATTATTATATTTTCATTCATATTGTGTATTCTACTATTAATCTTAGAGAAAATAAGTTATGCACTGACAGTATAAAATAGTTTTATACTGTCATCTAATCACAAACTATCATGTATGGTAAGTTTGTTGACTTTTACAATAACTATCTTCAAAGTCATAACAAGAATAATTTCTAATTGGTTGACAGTGTAAAAGTTTTTACACTAATAATGCATAGCCATTAAACCCTTAATCTTATACAATATCTTAAAATATTTCCAATCAAGTAAAAATAACATACATTTAAGTAGATGTCATACTTTCATTATGTTATATAATTAGTGTAATGGTTAAAATATCTTGAGTGTAATGTTAAAAATAATAAAATAAATAATGTAAATAGGATAATGATTAAAATAAACAATGTAATATAAAAATATTCAATAAATAAATAAATTTGTCATTTATCAATATCTTGAAGTATAATGGCAAAATAATAAAATAAATATTGTAAATAGTATAATGGTTAAAGTAAACAATGTAATATAAAAACATCCAAAAAAATAATAGTAAAAATAAAATAAACTTATCTATCATTATCAATATCTTATGTAATAAAGGGTAAAAATAAGAAAACCCTACTTTATGAGTGGAAGAAGAGAAACAAAAAAGATAAATTCTTACCTTATGTAGAAAAGGGTAAAAAAGAAATTTAACAATTTTTTAAGGACAAAAAAGAAATAAAAAAAATAAGAAGCCAAAAGTTAGCGTTTTGAAAAATGCTACTTGAAGTAGCGTCTTAAAAAAGGTTATAAACTATTAAAAAAACTTGTTTATCAAAATATACTAATAAGGTCAATCAAACAAGCTTTCAACTTATAAAAAATCTAAAAACTAACTAAAATAGCATGCCAAGCATAGCCTTTGACTACAACCCAAATATACTTGTCTTGTATAAATTTAATTTATACTAGATACATTTCCTATATATGTGTAAAGAGAGAGGGACTAGATCAAGACCTTAGTCCTATAAGGTACTAGAATACAATCCAAAGTGAAAGTCGAAAATAGTTTAAATAAATTAACAATTTGCTAATCATTTAGTGATCATTGAGGGAACTAATGTAGGTGTTACAATTGCACTTTTTTATGTATAATAGCGGCAATGAGATTTGAACTTAAGATCTTGTAAAAACTATTCAAACCCCCTATTACAAACTAATCATAATGAATTATTACAATAGCGTTTAAACAACACTCCACCAAAAATATCTCTAAGCTATATAAATCATGGATTCAACTTTCTAAGATACACAAGCATTCATTTTGAGACTCACTCTATTGAACACAAAAGCACAAATACTTAAGCATCAATGTGTTTTGCAAGTAATCATTGTTATCCCTCTATCCATCATGATCAATCATCACCTACCATGAATTTATTGACATTGGAAAAGTTTTGACATGCCCCTTCTGACCTACGTTAGTGTATTATAGGATACTGATATATCCAATACAATCAATAATTAGTTGCAAAAATACATTTTTTTGTAATATTCAATTAGCTTATTTTTCGGGCAGTTAGTTAGTTAGCTTTGGGTTTATTAGTTAGGCCTTTTCTATTCTCTGTATATAACATATGTATCTTAATTCAATTAATTAGATTTTAGCCTTTACGCTTCATTTCGTATTCCATATTATGGTATCAAGAGCTAAAAAGCTCTACATCCCTAATCATTCTCTCTTTTCTTGGTGATTCGTCAATGACAAAATCATTCACAAACCCTACCCATTCTTCTTCTTCTCAAATAAATGTTGACCCTTCTTAAAACCCTTCAAGTCCTTACTACTTGCATCTTAAAAGATAAACTAACTGAATATTACAAAAAAAAAGGTATTTATGCAACTAATTATTGACTATATTGGATATATTAGTATCCTATAATTCACAAACTAATTCTTTGTAAGATACTTAGGAGAGATGCAATGTTATGGTAGTTTCATGGATAATAAGAAACCTGTCCCCTAAAATTGCCAAAAGCATGATATATATTGAAAATGCTGTTGAGCTATGGAACAATCCCAAGGATCGATTCTCAAAAGGAAACCATTTTAGGATTTCAAATCTTTTGCAAGAAGTTCACTCGATCAAGCAGGGTGAAAGGAACGTTTTAAGTTTCTTCATAGATTTAAAGATTCTTTGGGAAGAGTTGGAATCATTAACCTTTTTTATGTATATATTGGGTTAGATAGTGTCTATCTTTTGATGTACTTTTGGTCTTTTTGTATTTTATAACAGTTATCTATCACCAAATCATGATGTACAATTTTAGGATATATATATATATATATATATATATATATATATATGTTAGAACCAAAGACGTTGAAGCGTCTAGACCCTCAAATTTTGAAGATAAAAAACTTATTAAAGTTTAAGTCTGATTTTAAATTAACGAGTTTTACTAGTGTCCAAACTCATGACGTCCAACGCGCTAATCTCATTGAATGTCCAAAGCGTATACATGATGACCGTCCAAGAGTAAAAGTCTCATTCGTGGACTATGTGCCTTAAGTATTAGACACTTATACTAGACGCGTCCAAACAAAGCTCTTAAACAGCTACGTTGTTTTTTAATAATTCGTCCAAGCTATACGTCTTGCATACATATCTTGAGACTAATGCCTTACCTTTTTGAGATATATATCGTTCAAATATTTTAAGCATTAAATGGTAGATAGAATCATTTTAGTGCAAAAGAGCAGCAAGGCAGAAAAAGCAAGTCAACTCTTCAAGCTGCCCAGACGAATGAAAAATATTCAAAAAAGCAAACCTTTAACACAGAGCTGGTCTTTTCATTTTAGTGCAAGTTCAAAAGCTGTCCTTTTTGATCTGTCTGGAAGCTCGATATGCGCACCTCCTTCCTAAAGAATGAATTCAAATCAGCCAAGTCATCTAACGGCTCTTTCTCTCTGAAGACCATATATATATACCAAAGAAGAAGAAGAAAGATGACGACGAATCAAGCATGAACATAAAAACGTTGATTGCTTTCTTACGCGTCTACTAAACGATAGTTCATATATCTTTGATACATTACTGTATTGTGCTTAATTTTTTTATATTCTCACATTGTGAGTTGACCTTTACTATCAACTATTTTTTTGTGAAAGCCTGGATATCTTAGTGAGAAAGAATACTTGGGTTAAGCAATCCAGGGTGATTGCGTTGTATAGCTTGAAGAGGCCGTAAAGAATACTTGTAACCAAGGTTGGTTAGTGGATACCTTTTGGATGAAGGGACTGGACGTAGCTCAAGGTTGAATGAACCAGTATAAAAATCTCTGTGTGCATGTCCTCTCTATCTTTTAGCTTAAAAACATTTTCGAATTTTTTTAAAATTAAAAGGCTTTTGAAACACACAATTCAACCCTCCTTTCTTGTTTGTCTCTTGCGATTTCATATATATATATAATCTTTATCTTTTACTACCATTTTTAAATATTGTTAAGTTTAGAATTCTTTTGTTATAAAATAAAAAAAAATTTACCTGTATTTTTATGAACTCAAACTTAATAATCAAATTAAATATCTAAATTAATACGGATTATAATTACTATCTATGTGTGTCACACTACAGGTCGTATGTTATCTTAAGGGAACTCCTAGCTAAGGGACAAAGCACAGTTACTCGTTCCTTTTTTGAGGCAGAATATCGGGCTCTTGCCACCACTGTATGCGAATTGCAGTGGCTCACATACTTGCTTCGTGACCTTCAAGCTCCTTTCACTACCCCTGCCTTACTGTACTATGATAATCAATCTGCCCACCATATTGTTCTAATGCCAACTTTCACGAATGCATAAAACACATTAAAATTGATTGTCATGTTGTTCGGTAAAAACTTCAAGCTAAGCTGTTTCACTTGCTTCCCATATCTTCTTCCAACAGATTGCTGACATACTTACCAAGCCATTGGATCCTCAACAATTTAATCAATTGCCAAGCTGGGAGTGATCAACATCCACTCTCCAGCTTGCGCGTGCGCGGGGTGGGGGGTATTACAGGATATTAATATATCCAATATAGTTACTAATTGGTTGGCACAAATATCTTTTTTTGTAATATTCAGTTAGCTTATTTTTCGGGCAGTTAGTTAGTCAATTTTGGGTCTATTAGTTGAGCTTTTTTCTGCTCTCTGTATATAACATATGTATCCCAATTCAATTAATCAGATTTTAGCCTTTACGCTTCATATCATATTTTGTATTACAGTGACTGAAGCATTCCAGTAGTATATGTATTGAAATTCATATGAAATCTCTCCTTATGCTATAGATCTTTCTTATTTAGAAAATCTTTAATTTTAAATAATAATAGTCATATAAGAAAATTTATAGCGTATCTTAACCATAATTTTTTTTTTAAATCTTTCCACAAAATTATCCTATTAATTATCCTATTTATTGAATGCTTTTTTTATATATTTTTGAGAGTTTAATGACTATACACTGTCAATGTAAAAAGTTTTACATTGTCAACCAATTAAAAATCATCATTGGTATGACTTTTAAGGTAATTATTGTAAAAGTTAAAAAACTTACAATATATGGTAGTTTGTGATTGGTTGACAGTGTAAAACTGCTTTCACTATTAGTGACTAACTTATTTTCTCTATTTTTTATATACCAAATATGCTAACTTTCTATTCAATGCTATATTTTTTGGATGTACAATAATCGCACTGAGATTATAATCTATGACCTCATGCATACTATCTCAAGCTCTTACTACTAGGCTAATCCTATTGGGTTATTCAATGCTATATTTATAAAGTATTAAGAATGTTAATACAAGAATGATTTTATTCCGTGTTTATAGACACGTGTTGTGGAAATATTAATTAAATACTTTAAATTACTTAAATCAATATAATAAATATTTCCTTTTTATCTTCTTATATGTTCGTAAACCCATGTTTAAAAACTTCTTAATGAAAATATACTATAAAGAATACATAAGATCACTGGCAAGCAGAAGAAGCTTTATTCAAAGCAAGATCCATTACATTACATGCGGTGAAATACGCACGCACGTGCATAGCACTAGGGAAATCACAGCAGACAAGTCGCTTATTCCGTACATACATGGCTAAGGGTGGGGTGCTACCCACAACCTAGCCACCATTTGCTTGTCCGTCTCTTCTCACCTACCTAGTACCCAGCCCGGGGTAAGGACGCGGTGCAACGCCTTCGAGACACACTCATAGATTGCGTCCGAAACGAACGTTACAGACGGCAACGCCGATTTGAGCACATTGGACAGTATGCTACCACTATAGTCGTATTGAACATCACGGTACCTATCCCATAGCATCACTCCTTCGTAGTTGGACGCTGTCTTCACTTACGGAAGCACCTCACTGTTGAGCACATCCGGTGGTATGTAACCACTTCCAGCTGCACTTTGGGCCGCTGGCAGGCCCACAAATAGCGAGTTATTGGACGCAACCAATTTGACCCAATCGTCCCACGACGCCAACAGTGACGCAGTGTTGCCAGTGGAATACGAGCAACCTGGGTTGTTGTAGAATTGAACAAAGATGGAGTCGAAGAGTTTGGTTTCGATGGCTTTGCCAAGATAGTAGATTGGGATCGGACACTGTGGGACGATCCTCAGTGACTTCGATGTCGAAATCGATGCCGTCCAACTCGACACTTCCTAGTGGACCATATTGGCCACTGAGAAAGTTTTTATAGAGGTAGCCGGCCACGTCCTTTGCGTCCTCGGCAGAGCTGAGGGAGTAGGCCGAATAGCCAGGGGCTCCTCCGATGGAAAGAAGCACTTTGATGCCTTTGGCCTGGGAACCAATGGAGAAAACAAGCAAGAGTTCAAAACTTTAACATGCAAGATATACAAAATGTTTTTTAACACACTCTTCTAACTACATTCTTTATTATTGAGGCAAACTTCATTAGAAATCACAAAAATTTGATAATCTCATTTTCTATTTAATGAGTTGTACTCATGAAATTATAATTTTTAATAAATTTTAACTAAAAATAGAAAATGTGTTAGAAGAAAAATATGTTAAAAGAGAAATTATTGTATGGTTTATGCTCTGATACACCAAAAAAATTTCACATTGCTTAAAAATCAAAGTTAAGGGTAATTTATAAACACCTTTCTCCTTTAACTCATTGAAGTATTTTTTAAGGATAAAATCGTAAAGGCTCACATGAAAGCCAAAACAAATAATACATCATGTGTAGAGAGCCTAACAATTCAACGGAAATAATGTTGGAACAGTTTAGCACCACCATGTTAAATTTTTTAAATTTCGTATCACATGGAAATTGACCAAAACTATAAAGACATAGTGATCATCTTGAATTGTACAATAATTTCTTTAACATATAAGTAGTCGTGATACTTCCTTTTAAATTAAAATTAGGGTTTTAAATTAAAATTTATGCATATAATTTTATTTTATTTTTTTTTAAAAAAAGAGTAGTGAGAGGCGGTTTTTGGATCTCCTTTGGATCCGAGTCTATACCTGGCAGTATTTTATTTCAGACTCTAGTTCGGTGCACTTTTTCAAGGCACCATTGTGACAATGGCCAGCGAAGTTCCAAGCTGGAGTTCTGCCTGCACCGAAAGTGTTGAGAAAAGCGAGGAGCACAATTGCATATTTTCCACTGTCACATGTGGTTGTCAATTCACCATCGCCATTGTCTTGGCCCCAGCAGACGGCAATGCCCCCATTGTCAGGGTGTGAGGAAGAGAATGTGAAAAGGGATAAGAGAAATATGACCAATGCTTGCCTTTTGGATGCCATGATTGTGGATTGTGGATTGTGGTCTGGTTTTCTTGTTTAGGTCGATGACTACAAGAGAAAGAGATGCAACCTATTTATGGCGGTAGAAGCTAGATGTCAAGACAAAGAACTCATAATGACTACATTTTTTTTTCCCTACGTTCTTTGTGTATTTGCCTTGGAAAATGATAGAGTATAAAAACTACAATAAAAAAAAATGAGTCGTACTCATTTTGAAGGAAAATAGTAAATGGACACTCAAATACTATATGACACCTACACAGAAAAAGAGAGAAGTATAAGTATGATAGGTGATATGATGTGATAGAAAGAGAGATAGTGAGAAATAATGTGTGTTAATAGGGTGTTTGATATTTAAGGGTCTCTAAATATCATTACTTTATTTTGAATCACCTTTTCCTCTTTTCACACGGGCCAATAAAAATATGCACCAATAAACAAAGACCAATGGTATGGTGGGGCAGTTTACCAAGTGGTCTATGTCGGGCAACGATTTTTGACCCATAATAGTAGATGGAGTCGTTTTTTTAAAATCTTCCACATCAGTTTTTTTTTTTAAAAGATTTCACAATGACTAAAGGATCCTTGTTGTATTGACCCTAATACCCTTGTTGGAAAGACCTTAACACCCTTATTCAAAGGTTCTCTAAGATTTTCGCAATAGACCCTTATGGTGTGGATTTACGTAAGATTTCCGCAATGGATTGTTGGTCTGTCATCGCCACTCTCACCCACATTTGGACGTCGGCATCCTTCGTGTCTGTCAATGCTGCCGCCATTGTTGCCAGTGAGACGTGAGGTTCTGGAGCGCGTGGATCAACGAGCAGAGCGAGAGGGCGAGGATCGCCTCAGGGTTGGTGGCGTTGGGGGAGGGGGAGGGGGCGATGGTGGCCAGGCGCGTGTCGGAGGCTTTCCTCTTCTCCTTTTTTACCAGATCTATTTTTATTTTTTCTTTTTCTTCTTTCAATTTGGATCTGTTTTTTTTTTTGGAGGGGGGGAGGGGGGGGGAAAGGGGTTGGGCTCTTCCTAGACATTAACCATTTGTATTGTCAACGTTGCTGTCGAAGTGCTACGATGGCGATGTACGATTTGGGTTGGGTTTTGATGAGTGGATGATTTAATGTTCTAGCTTGATTTTTTTTTAATGTTTTGGAACAACAATTTCTGAATTGATTCATGTCTCTCCCTTTATTAGTTATTTTCCTGGTTTATTCAATAATACACGCTGTAAACCCATCATATTGAAAGCTTGCGTCTGTAAAACGGATTTGACGAGGGGGAGATGGAGAGGGGTTGCACGGAGGGGTGACAAGCTTGGTGAAGATGAGGGTGATTACATAAAGGACAAATGTGTAATTACATAAAGGACAAATTTGTAAATAGGTTAATGACTTTAAAAAAAATTAAAAATAAAATTAACTTATAAAATAGGTAACCTATACGACATTTGGACCCCTCAATATTCAAATATATTTTTAGTTGTCCACTGTAGCCGTGGTCATAAACAAATGCTTAAATATATTTTTGGTTCCTTAAATTTGGAATAAATTTATTTTTGGTCTCTTAAATTTAAAATTAATATATTTAGTCTTGTAATTTGAGAAAAGCATGTTTAAGTCCTTCTGTCCAAATGTTGTTAGTGAATTTGTCATACAAAACCCACCTACTATAATGTCCTTGTTAGTGAAAACATCATATCAAACTTAACTGATGCTGCACAACTGACTTAATCTGTCCTTGTCAGTGAAGCTGCAGGTGGTCCTAAGGGACTAAAACAAGTTTTTTTTTTTTTTTTTAAATTACAAAGACTAAAAAGATTAATTTTAAATTTGGAAGACCAAAAACAAACTTATACCAAATTTAAAGGACTAAAAACATATTTAATCCAAGGGATTTGCTAATGTAAACCTACTTAATTTTTAATTAGAGTATGTTAACAAGTTATAACTATGGATTATCTTAAATAATACCCACAGTATAGTTTGCTAATGTGCTCAAACTAAAAAACAAGTGGGTATACGTTAACAAATACTTGTGCGGTTTGCTAACATATATCTACTTGTTTTTTAGTTAGAGTACATTAGCAAGTTATAATTAGAATTTTGTTAAAATATGCTAATGGTATAGCTAGCTAACGTACTCTAACCAAAAAACAAGTAAGTGTACATTAGCAAATTCTCCAATCCAATAAACAAATGATGATTTTTGTTAACTTTTCTCTCTATTTAGATGATTTGTCTTTTAATGGTGCAAAGAGGTCATAAAGAAAAACTAACATAAAATAAACACTTTTTAAATAATTTTGCACGTTACTTTGATCATTTATTTTAGGAGAAATAATTATTTTTAAAGTTATTTTAAGAAATTATAAAAAATAATTATATTTTTAAAATAAGATGTAACCAATCGGTATGTGTTAGGTTTTATACTCTTTAAATATTATTATCGAATTTATTTTAATAGTTTATAAGTCAAGCTATTCACTCGTAACTTAATCTAAAAGAATATATAATTTATAACAAGCTAAAATTTCAGAATAAATATATTATTTCTTCTATTTTAAAAATAACATAATTTTTTCACTACTTTTTCTAATGCAAGTAAAGGTGTCAATTAACGCGTAAATTAAACAAGGGGGATCGGATGTTTGATTGTTTATTTAAGCATGACCATTGTTAATATCATGTCTATTATATTCTTGGTGCAGAATTACAAGTATTTCCTACAAAAGGTAATTTTATTTAAGGATTTTGAGCTAGATAAAACTATTATAAGTGGCAAAACTCTTCTTTTAAATATTTAGTACAATTGTATATATACAAGACTCAAACTTGGGATAGTGACTAAACTAGAAGAATTTCATACTAATTGATCTACGTACTCGGTGATAAATATCATGTCTATTATTTAAAAAAAAATTAACATCATATGTGATACATATATAATTATTTCTATCTACCATTTATTTATTATCTTTTTCATATACACATTTCAAAAATACACTTAGAAATCAAAAGATATAATATTTTATTATCCTATTTTAATATTCAAGAAGCATTTGCTTCAATTTTCATTACTATGAAAATCCTCATATATCAAACATAACAAATCATTTTTACATAAAAAGTTGTTACTAGAATTTCTCCTTTTTCGTGTGGTTTTTTCTGTGAATTTTGCATAAAAATCCGTCAGAAACACATTTCCTGCAAATTTTCATAGAACATCATATGATTTGGTAGTAGGCCTTAAAGGCATTTACAATTTGCATTCAAGGGGAAAATGATATATTAATAAGTTGAGAAATGCTAGCAACACACTATTTAATACACTTTCTTTAACACACTCTACTATTGGCTGATGTTTGTTAGAAATTACAAAATTGTAGGTCTCACTCCTTATTTAATGCACCCCACTTATGATTTTGTAGTTTCAAGAAATTTTGACCAATATAAAAGAGTGTGTTGCTAGCACTCTTCTAATAAGCTTATGCACAGTTACCTTTGTTCTAGATCAAACACTTTATCATGTCTAGTAAAATAATCCCTGTAGACACGATGAAAGATTAATTTATTAGAGTTGGAGGCACCACAATTTAAAACACGACATCTAAAAGGCTTTAGGTTCATCTAGCCTACTAGGATAACATACATGACGATGCCTGTTATATGCAGACCCAGGCTTTATACACACACACTAGTGTGATGATCCTTGCGATACATGGGCTTGTTATTATGTTTTAAAACTTTGAAGTTGTTATTTTAATTTATGTTTATTACATTATTTAGAATGAAGAAGTCTTTCCTTTAGGAAGTAAACTTCCCTTGTCACCTGTCCCCTGTTTGATCCGTTCCTTCTTGATTTGTTTTGAGTAACAAAACCCTTTAGAGTCAACTTTTAGGTAGTGGTACCTCTCAAGGTAAGTGCCAACTAGTTTTGTCCATGTCATTCTAATAGGAATAATGGCCTTGGATTCTAGCAAACCTGAATATTGAACCAGTAATATGGTATTGAAACGTAGCCTTCTAGTATAAGGAATCAAAAAAAATAAAAATAAAAATATAGAGATAGCATAACAGGAAAGTTAAAACACCAAACCTGTCTTATGATTTATCTAGACAAGCGTAATTTAGATTAGAAATCCAATCCTTGAGGCATGTAAGTCGAGTTTGCTTTTGAGTCAGATCAAATCTTCCCAAGTCATGTCACGTACGTCTAGAAATCTATTTTGAAGTTACTCCATGAAGGGAATTGTGTTTGACAATCCAGCTTCTTGGTCCCAATTCCTAAAAGAGTACTGAGCCAAAAAGGAAAATCGTGTATATGTCAAAGTATCTCTTTGAGATCAAGGCTATTGGAATCCTGTAGACAAGAAGCTGAGAAACAAAGTCAATAAAAGGTGAATTGAAACGAAGTTGGAAAGTAAAAGATCACGTGGAAGCGCAAGAGATAGATGTGGAAGTAGTAACCCATGTCCTTTACCCCAGTTAAGAAATTTCGGGGACGGAGTTTTCTAAAGTTGGGGAGGATTGTAAATTTTAGGCCTTATGTGTAAGACTCGGTGATATGTGTTTTGAAGTATGTTGGTATGTATGTGTATAGCTATATGTGAGCATATGGCTATAGATTTATCTGATTGACTGCTTTAGTATCCTATGCGTTAAACGAGTTAAACTACTTTATTTATTTGATTTTTATGTGAACATTAAAGGAATAGCTTTATGATCTTTTTACTAAAATCAAGAAGTTGTTAGTACTTGTATTAGTATCGAGATTAGTTAATAGTAATACTATTAGTTTGATACAATTTATTAAAAAATGTTTGAACTACCATGTTTGTCAATAAAGTTTTATTCTTACCAAATCCTTTTGATTTAATTAATCAAATTAAAGTGCTTGCCTATTTAGTTTGCTACACTAGTTTTAAAGAAAATAGTATGGAGCTACTAGTTTCAATAACTATTCTTAAGTTATGTTTACCACGATACTAATATCATAATTATTATCTAATTTGAGATGATTTACAAATGTATTGATTTGTTTTGAAACCGGAAGAAAAGTATATGATATAAATGTATGTTTTTCTTCAAACACAATGAACATTTTCTAATATGTATAAAAGGCGATTAATGAAACTATAGCTATATTTTCTTATATTACTAAAGCTTGTTAAGATGGCTGATTAAAGGGAAAGGTAGTAATCTTAAATATGTTTACTAATTAAAATATATTGTTTTTATTATTAATTGTGGTAATTAATAAAAATAATTAAGTGCTAATAACCATTGGTAAGAGTTTTAATTTAAAATAAAGTTGCTTAATTAAAAGAGTTTATAAAAGATTAATTGAAGTGTTTGAGTTATAGTTTATTTATTAAGTTTTTTTGGTTTATAATTAATGGTTTAGATCACTAATTAATTGCGAGAGTAAGCGAACGCTTTTAAGGATTACGTCTGGCCAAACCAGTCAATTTTAGAAGACATTTTTGTTCCCTTCGGGTATCCCAACCTATCCTTCATGATTAATGAAATTAGTTGTCCAATTTCATTAAATCCTGAGCATCCAAAGGCAACCCGATACACTAAATTAAGCTCCTTAACATACACACCCTAAACCAATCTACCTTTTATGTTGTCAACTTACTACCGAAGCTAAAAGAAATCTCCCACCAACCTAAGAGGACCAAATCCACGACCTCCCCTCCATTTTTTTTCTCCGCATGGCTTTCCCTCTCCCTTTCTTTAATTTCCCTCGCCACACCCACACAAACCCTCCCATTTACATTTTCTCTCTTTTCTCTCGGTCTCCCTCACCTCTCAACACCAACACACACACTTGTTTCCCTCTTCTCCATCACAAAACTGAGAACACAAGGCTATGCACGGAGGAGATCCATTCTATCGTTGAAGCTTGAATCGCATCCATCTACTCCTCCTTCATCCTTCCTTCATAGGTGAGTTTGATTTTGCGATCTTTTCTCTCTTTTCCTTATTTGGCCGAGAATTCTTTAGGAGCATCCATGGATTGCATGTTGGCTTTTGGGATGCCAAAAGCCACACGCAATTGGTCCATTGTGTTCCTCTCATTGCCCTCTTCATTTTGACAAATCCCAATCATAAAATCAATGCCCTGTGAGAAAGTTACCTTGATCAAAGTTTAGGACTTCAACGAGTTAGGGATGACAAATGAAGCTTGGACGAACCTCGATGACTCAACCACATACTCTAGGTAAGGGGGTGAGAGGTCCTATGAGCAGTAGGCATAGGGAGAGAGTATGGAGCTCCTCACTTCTAATGACCTTTAGCATGGTTCTAAATTGCGGTCCGCAACTGCAATTGCGGCTGCATCAGTCACATTTTTCCGCAATTTGCTATAATGTCAAGGATCGCGATAAAACCTGCGACCGCAATTTAGAACCATGACCTTTAGCTTCGAGAGTCGTATTTACACTTTGTTTGATGAATATGTGTACTTGCATGTTTGGGTTGATTTATTTTGCTTGTTGTCCTACTTGATATTGTAATGATCTAGGGGGGTTTCGAATCGACCCTTAGAGCACTATGGAGTTATAGGTGAGGGTAACCAAGTGGGTTTCCTTATAGGCCACTTTGTGTTGTGATTGAATGTTGTTTCGGTACTCTTTATGAAAGTTGGTAAATTGAAGGTGTAAGTGTACAATTTCAAATTTTGTCACAGACGTATACATATTTATTATACAGAGGCATGAATGATTAGTGTATGGTGTATGTGAATTGAATTTATTATATAGGTCAAGTGATGTCACAATTGTTTGGATCAATGTTGGCAAATCCAACTTTGGATGATGCATCAAGAGTGAAATTGATGAGTGAACTATGTATTGCTTTCAAACTTGTTTTGTGTAAATTGAATTCAGGAGTGTGCTCTTAGTTTTCCTTGTGCTCAGACTTGCAATGTGCCAATGTGAGTGTTGCATGTATGTGTTTCCAACCATTAGCTAAAAGGTGACAAGTTGTGCCATTGAATCATGTGAAAGAACCTTGATTGAACTTGCTGAAATTTTTTGCTGCAAATGCCCTGTCATGTGAAATTTCATGGGCAGACTATGTTTTGAATTTTAGAGAGTCCTTTGGTGAGATTGTAGCTCTATAAGTCTAGTAGGGATTTGGTTTCACATTATTTAGATTTCTTAACAATTTTTGGTGAATTTTACATCCAGATGGTTATGTGTAGTAATGTGGCATGACCTTGTGAAACTGGATGTGTGCATTTGGTTTGAGGACATAGTGTATGAATTGAGTAATTGCAACATCCTCAAAATTTCATACAAATAATTATTTAATGATTAGTAATTACTTAATTGTCTTCCGTTGGTAATTAAAAATCTAGACAAGAGTGTATAAGTCTTGAAAGAATTAGTTTATATCAAGATAACAAATAATGCCTAAATTTAATAATAATAAAAGTAATAATTGGAATTATATAGAATTATACACTCTTATTTGAATGAGGAGAACTCAAACTAAAACTTTTATAGCAATTTTCTAAAAATAAATTCATAAATAACTCTTAAAATGACTTATAAAGCAAGCTGGTCATTTTTAGCTCTGTTTGCAAAGAAACCTCAAATGTATGACTAGAGAGGGACTAGATTAAGTTTAGTGTCATTAATCCTAACACCCTATAAGCTCGTTGAGTCGAAATTAAAACTGAACGCACTCCAAATTTTAGTAACTAAACACTTAGTGTGGTCCAAGTCTCCCAATTCCTTTTTGACCAAGCTAAGGTGAGTCAGAGCTCCTCTTCTTCCTCTTTCTCCATCATGAACTCGCCACCTCTCGCCATCCACCATTATCCATCAATCTCTCTTTGTCTCCTTTTGAAATTTCTTCAAATTCTTAAGGGACTTTTGTTATAAAATACTAATTAAAGCTTATTTTGTCTTGATTATGCAATTAGAAGCTTAATTAGAGCATGGATGAGCAAAGCCCTTTTCTCCCCTCTTGTGGATAACCGTGGTTCACTATGGGTAAGGGGTGGAGACTATATTAATTTGATTTCTATGAATGAAAATAGTCTAGATCATGGTTTTGATGATTTATGTATTATTTCAATTAAGTGGCTCTTGAAGATTTTAATTGTGACGTGCTTGCATGATTGGCCACATAGAGCTTAGTTATGCCTTGTGTGATGTTCTTGGCGATGGAATTGCTTGAAATACATGTCAATTACTTGATTACAATGTTTAAAAATTGAATTGTAAGTTGCTAAATTTTATTGCAATAGAACAACCTTTGTTTTTGGGTATTGCTCCTTATGTGGTGCGAATATTTGCATGATTTTTGGTAATAATTGCCTCTATATATTTAGAATATCCTTGTAAAATTTCGCAATTTAATTTCAAGTGATGAATATTTGGTAAATTTTTAACCGACTATTGTCCTATCAAAATCCTGACAAAAACCAGCCAATAAAAAGTGCTTAATTGAACCCTTAGATGATTTTATAAAGATTGAGAAAAATTATATACTTAGAAACTAGACATATTGAAGGTTAAGACTTAAAAGATAGTTGGACCAAAAATTCATTTGCTATGTAAAAATGGTTAACAAAAATAGGGTATCGTAATATGGTAGAAAACAAAATATTTGCTTGTGAAGTAATTGGTATTCTTAAAGCTTAGCTTTGTGTTTTATGTAACGACCCAACTGTCGCTACTAAACAACCCTACTAAACAACACCACATACACCTTATTAGGTGAATAAAAATCATATAATATCTGTATATGAGTCATACACATCAACTGAAAGATTCACTCATCTTTCCTGGCACCATACATATAAATATGTGCATTTGTCATCATCATATATAACACACTATGGGATAACACCAGCCCATATCAAACATATCAAAATATACATCATCGGGGAAGTGGAACACAAAACTCACTCCCTATAGCTGGTCAATCTACACAATCCCATCAAAAGAATATAATGAAACTGAACCATAACTAAAGCAACAAAACTTGGCCTTCCCAAGCCAAACATCTCTAGCTTTTAGCTCCCTCCTTAGCTTTGAGTCGTCGGACCCATGGCTCGCCATCTGCTCCCACGCTATACGACGTGATCATCACAGGCACATCAGCACAACAACAACAATAGGACAACCAACAACAACAAAACAATGACAAGGGTAAGCTTACTAAAACAATGGCATAGCATACAATTTTGGAAATCATCAACAATTCACAACATTCAATCGCGAGTATATAGCACATCATCATACATCTAGAGTTCTCAACGTCTACATACATATATATATATATATATATATATATATGATACATTCATACAGAAAAGGATTCTCAACTCAGGACTCCATGTTACATCACAATCACCACAACTATGTCAATGCATGATGACACGACTCTCGAGAGATTTACAACATATCAGGCGACTAGCTAGGTCTTACCCCTTACAATGGCCTATCTAAGCACCATTCAAGGATTGCCAAACTCTGATTTGGGGATAAGCATAGTGGTTTGTCAAGATAAGTGTATGTGGGTGGTGGCTTACCGTGACATAAGGCCTGCATCACCTTGGTCTCCTACCGAGTCACCCATCCACTCATCCCCGAAGGCCCATTGTCAGCTGCCCCACATCTCATCCAGCACTAGGTTGGAGGCCCATCTGAATTCCGACTCTGGTCACCATCCAACTTACGTTTCTACCCGCACCATGGCATGAGGTCCATCGCCAGCTACCTCAGTCGCCAACTATGCATGAATGCATGTACTACACACCTCAACCACAACTAATAAACATACAACATATATATATGTATATCAATACAACTAGTGGCAAAGAGATCGTCAGCTACCCCCCATGACTACTCACATTCATTAACACCATACCGGCCTCAATCTGGCCTCAATCAAAATCAACAGGTAAAGCCCTATCTAAGCAGCCCACCTTGTGAGGAACAATATCATACATAACAAGCGGGGGTCCTATCTAAGCAGCCTTCCACCTCAATGACATATTTAACAATCAATTCATAATTTAAAACCAAGACCCTCTTTGAAAACCATTTAGAAGATAGGTAAATCTGGAGATTTGCAAAAACCTTCAAATCAATTCGCTTCTTTAATTTAAAGAAAATAGTATCCCAACTTGACCACTTTCCATCATTCTCAAATAGAGCTTTTGAAAATGTATAATGCTCTTTTTATATGTGTATGTACATAATACTTCGCATTTTGGAATGAAAACTTTAAAATCTTAAATAGTACATTCAGTTCTAAAATATCAGATTATGTATTGTAGTAACAGATTATATCTGTTTAGTAAAAGTACACTAGATTTCATTTTTCAGCAGGGATAATCGATTATGGGTTTCCATAATCGATTATTTCTGAACCAAAACCAGAATAAATTTTTTCTGAAACCCAGATAATCGATTATCAGAGTCCATAATCGATTATTGCCGAGCCAAATTCATGAAAACTGATCCTGGAGCTCTAGATAATCGATTATGAAAATCCAATAATCAATTATCTGCGACAGGATTGCGGAAAAAAAGCGATTTTTTGCAGCAAAACCCAAATTTTCACCACCCAAACTTAGATTTTTGAATCAATGGGGTTCCAATATCATCAATCCACCTCAACCAAGCTCATTCACAATAGATTAGACAATCAATTCAACATCTCATCACATAAATCATGGTTTCTCATCCAAAATTCAGATCCCCCCACCCCAAAACCCATTTTCATGCAAAATCTCACCACAACCAACATACAATTCGGATTTGGACCAACCTAAAGTGATATTCACACACAATCATGTTCATACATCACCAATCTAGCAAGAGTAAGCTTCCCTTACCTCTTGGAGCTTCCAAATCCAAGCTTAAGGAAGGGAAAACGTGAGAAAGGCAAAGCCTTGAGCCAAACTCCGTGAAAGGAAGGCAATAACAACTCTCCGACGCCTAGAAATGGGATTCCTCATTGGATTTAGGTCTTACTACTTCAAGAATCTCAGCAAGGGTTAGAGAGAAATTGAGAGAATGGAAGAAGAGAGTGAGAGATAGACAGGAGAGTGAGAGAAAGAGAACGTGAGTCTGAGAGAGTAAGATGAGAAAATGAGATAAATGAGAAACAAAAGGGGTTTTTATATTTTGAAACCCTTCTGGGGCCTTACAAGGCTTTAGGCTTACTAAAGTTCATGGTCCGTCTATTTACTCTCCAAAACTCATAACGGGTCTAGCTTAATTGTTTTTCTCTTAACAACCCAAACCAATATCAACAACACTCTCAATTTGGCTCAAGCACATTTGTCTTAGTTCCCTAAACTCAGATAGGAATTCCAAGTCAATAACATAAAACTAACACCACACAACAACAATCAACAACAATCTATTTATTTATTTATTTTAAACACCATAATCATATATTAATTTTTCACTTTTAGTTATTAAACCGCTAAATCATACATTAAGAAAATCACGGCGTTACAATCCTCCCCGATAAGAAAAATTTTCATCCTTGAAAATTCTCTTACCTGGGAAAAGATTCGGATACTGTTCCTTCATCTTCTTTTCCAACTCCCACGTGGACTCTCCAGTCATTTTATTCCACACCACTTTGACCAACTAAATGTCCTTGCCTTTAAGCTGCTTCACCCTTCGATCTAAAATCCTCACTGGTAGTGTCATATACGTCAAATCCTCTCAAACTTGCACCGTATCAGGCTCTATCATGTGCGTAGGATCATGGACATACTTTCTCAACTAAGATACGTGGAAGACATCATGAATGTTAGACAAGAAAGGAGGTAATGCAATCTGGTAAGCAACAGGTCCAACTCTACGAAGGATTTGGTAAGGACCAAGAAACTTAGGGATGACCTTTCTGGACTTGATTGCCCTTCCTACTCCAATCATAAGCGTGACTCTCAAAAAGACATGATCACTTTCTTCAAACTCAAGCGACCTCCTACGCTTCTCAGCATATGACTTTTGGTGACTCTAGGCAATCCTCATATTCTCCTGTATCTTCTTCACCTTCTCTGTCGTTTGTTGTATCAATTCTGGTCCTACAAGCATACTCTCTTCGCCTTGATACCAACACAACGGTGTTCTACACCTCCGACCATACAAAGCTTCAAACGGTGCCATTCCTATGCTCGCATGGAAACTGTTATTATACGTAAATTCCACCAAAGGTAGAATCTCATCCCAGCTTCCTAGGTGATCCAACACACATGCTCACAAAAGGTCCTCTAAGGACTGAATCTTCCTCTCAGATTGGCCATTCATTTGCGGGTGATATGTAGAACTAAGCCTCAACTTTGTACCCAAAGTCTAATGCAAACTTTGCCAAAATCTCGACGTAAACCTCGGATCCCTATCAGAGATAATACTAGAAGGCATTCCATGCAACCTCACTATCTCCCTGATATACAACTGTGTCAACCTTTCTAAGGAATACTTGATATTAATAGGCAAGAAGTGAGCACACTTCGTCAACCTATCAACAATAACCCAAATAGCATCAACACCTCTGGTAAAGTATGAATGTCTGTATTATTCTTGTGGATGTTCATACATTATACGTACAATTATGAAAAGTGAGATTGAGGGAAGGCGATGGTTTGATACACCAAGGATTGTCGGTAGCGGCTCATGAAAGTCTTGGGGGTTTGGACTTGAGTTTGGATATCCTAATGGTCGATGTAGCACACCGAGTTGGGAGAAGCCTGTAATCGACTTAAGTAACCCCAACACCTGTTGAATAGAGGTCATATATTCAAGAGCAATATCCATCCTTGGTAGCCAAGGGTTGAATAGCTAGCTATCTTTATGATTATTAATAATGTGCTATATAGTTATTGATGTGCTTGATCTTGTATTAGGATAGTATATAGCGGGCTCCCGATAAGATCTTCTCAATGATACATAATGGTGATATATATTGATTACCTCTATTGATGATGAGTATCAGGAGATAAGGCCCTTATGTATTGCATTACTTTAGTGTCTCAACACAGTCTCAGACTTGGTGTGATATAGGACAAACTATTGTAGTACTCGTATCATTACCATGTGGATTTGTTTAGTAACTTGGTGGAAATGAATGGTGATTAAAGAAAAACATTGATAGAACATGCATCATATACCCGATTACGTGCAACATGGGAATGAGATGCACTTTGCATGTGTAATGTTTATGATAGTTACTTACACTATGATGATGTGTTATGTGTCCTTTATTAGGTATTATGATGTATGATCTGTGATTTATTTTTCTATTGCATGGTATGACTCTATTAATGTATGTTGTTTGAGTTGTATGATATGTAATATGGTTTGGGCGGGTCTCTGGGTTTATTTAATTTCTTTAGTTTCAAATTGTCTGGTTCTTACCCCTAATCAATCTGTTTCTTCCTTCATCTATGGATGTTTGGAACAAAAATAAGGAGTGGGTTACTTTTGGTTTATATATGAGTAGGTACATGACTTAAGAATACATGATATAAAAAAAAAGACACATTGGTTAGAGGCACTACATAGATCAAAAGGCTTACAACCCCTAACCATGATGATGTCAGAGTGGCGCAGCGAAAGCGTGGTTGAAGATGTAGAAGATCCCTTCTTGTGGAACGACGATTTTATGGTTTGATTCTATAACACTAGATGTCGAAAAAATTTGGTGCGATGTCAGAACTGGTATTACCTTGAGATTAGAATAGTGGTACTCTAATTTGGAAGAGTATCTAGTTGTCTACTAGACCATGCTATAATGTCATTAGAATATAATATAAACCCTTTTTGGGACAAGAGTATGTAGCTGCATGTTTGTATTACATCAGAACTTTGATTTTATTTCGTTTTTAGTGGTATTTCATTATCAAGGCATTTTACTAATGGTTTAGTAGTAAAACTCTTATTTCGTTTTATATGGAAAAAGATTTTACTTTTTATATTATGCTACAATTTCGATTTTAAAGGCTTTACGAAAAAAAAAATCTACCACCATTTTCTCTCCTGAGCTATTAGAGCTTAAATTTGAGTTACAGAAAGGTTAATAGTTAAGAGTGTTACAGTAATCCCTCTTTTTCCTTGTTATTATATGTTAAAAATGTGGTTATTTTTAGCTGGATTAGATGCCAAGTAGTGGCACTACTTGTGGATTGAAAATGGTTAAGTAAAGTTTATGCATGAGTTGTTAAATGTGTGTTCCTTGTAGGTACACTGAGTTGCATAAAATGCTAGGAATTGTGAGTATTGAATTTTGATGTGTGATTTGGTAGGATTGTAGCCTAGTATGTCTATTTTCTAATGTCACTAAAATCATGCAATTTCATTGAGTATGTGATTTATGGTGATTTTTACACGCCGACAGGATCTGGAAGATGTTGAGTTGTGCTGATGTTATTAAATTGAATATTATGTCTCTGTCTGTGTACTGACTGTATTGTTCTATATTTTTATGTTGAGCTAAACTTCCTAAATGTTCTATCTAATAATAATATTATTAATAATCTATAATCACAAACACACACACACATATTTTAAATATCTAATATATTTTAATATCTAATATATCTAATTGTAATTGTAATTTGTTAATAAATTGGTCTTTTGGTATTTTTGAATAATTTTCCCACCCGAATTAACCAAGTGCACATGACTAATGACTAATACATAATCTTTATTATGTCTTCTCATTGTTCCATAATACACTAAATGTGTTATAATATCAAAGTAATATCTAATTGTAATTCGTTAATAAATCAGTCTTTTAGTATTTCTAAATAACATTCCCACCATAATTAACGAAGCGCACATGGCTAATGACTAATACATAATTTTTATCATGCCTTTTAATTGTTCCACAATATAATAAATGCGAATATTAGTTCCAAAAATATTACTTCATGTTTCTTAGCATCAAATCAGCAAATTTGATGCCCAATTTAGTAAGGAATACTCTTCCACAATAATAAAGGATTGAAAAAAGAAATTTTAATTAATTAGAACATATATTTAAGAGATTAGTCTTTGAAAATTTATCTAAATATATCTACAAATATATACAATATGTAATATTTTTTTAATGTATATAAATGTTTCATATCCAATCTTATTATATATAATTTTGCAATTAGAATTTATACTTGAATTTCAATAAAATAATTGAAATTGTAATTTGTATTTATTAATTAAGTAATAAATCAATATTTTTATATATTCGAAAAACATTGCAACACTAATTAACCAAGTGCACATTACTAATACAAATTATTAATGCCTTCTCATTGTTCTAGAATACAATAAATGTGTTATACGGTTCCAAAAAATATTACTTTTTTTTTGTTTTGTTTGGTGAAGAGTCATAACAAGACAAAAGGCAACAATCAAAATTAACGAAGAAAAGACACTAAATCTTGGAGAAGGACTTGACGAATACCATCCGGAGGACTGCTCTAAAATTACTAGAACTGATGAGAATGGGACGCCCATCTAGCTAGAGTGTCTGCGACCATATTTTCTTGGTAGAGAACATGCATATATTTAACCTCCCAATCTTTCCTTACAAGATAGCGAATTGAACATAATTGATCTGCATAAGCATGAAGTTGGGCGAGCTCTAAACTAAGAACTTGAACCATTGTTGCACAGTTCAATTTACAAATTATATTCCTATGCCTAAGTTGCCAACAATGTTTAAGACCAACTTCAATTGCTAGGATTTTCGCCAGCACAGGATTTCCCAGCCCCCGACTGATCCAAAAACCAATTATGCATCTATTAGGTGAATCACATAAAACACCTTTAACACCTATCCTATCTTCAAAGGGCAGCTAACTGCAATCCACGTTAGGTTTAAGAGTAGGATTTGTGGGAGGAAACTAGCAGTGCTGTGCCTGAGGGGAAGTCTCATATGAGAGAAATACTTTAAATTCAAAATGAGTAAGATGGATCATCCAACAAACATAACCAATATGGCACTTCTTGTCAGAGAAAATATCATTATTTTTCCATCTCCAGGCCCACCGAATAATAGCTACATGCAAAGAAAAGCTGATGCTAGTTATCAATGAGTGCATCCAACTAAACAAATTAGAACAAGTGAGGATCTGGAGTGGGTGTATCCTTATTCTATGCCAAATTTCTCTAGAATAGGAGCAGTCACGGAAGACATGAAAAGTGTTCTCTGACCGTGAAGAACAGCGGGAGCAAGTAGGGTGCGTTGCTAGCTTACACCAAAAGCGCTCGAGGTTGGTACGAAGCGCATTTTGCAGGATTTGCCAAAGAAAAAAAAAATTTGTGGCACATTCAATTGCCAAATCTTCTTCCATATAGGGTGATGTTGGGGCATACGTAAGTTAATTAACCAAGGTTCTAAATTGCGGACCGCAACACGTGTTGCGGCCGCAATATTGCGGTTGCGGAGCTACCCGCAACCGCATCGGACCGCAATTGCGGTGTGATCTCAAATCACACGTTTTGCTGCAACACAACACTGTTTCGTTCGCAACGGAACCGTTACATCCGCAGCGCAACGCAATGACACAGTACCTCTGTTCTGTTCCATTTTTGGGTCAAAAAAAAATAAAATCAAAGAATCAAATCAAACTCAGAGCTTCAGTTCATTCAAATCTTCAATCATCTACTTTTGAATACAAAACACAAGTCAAGACACAAATTCATCACTCACCTCCTCTTTGCAGCTTTTCCCCCAAATCTCTTGTGATGCTCTGCATTTATCACTTTTTTTTGCCTCTGTTTCTTTTCGATCTCAGATTCACATTGATGATTGATCTGAATTTTTTGATGGAAGAGGAAAGGTGAGTGAACTAAAGGGAAAGGGCTTTGATGGGTGGAGTGGATTTTTTTTTTATTTGCTTTAACGCTAGGGGGTAGGGCGCTTCGATTGGGGGGGCGTGGCATATTGTTTTGGCTTTAAGTTTAACAAGTGGGGGTAGGAGGGAACTTTGTTTGGGGGGGCGGGGGGGTTCGATGGGTGGGGTGGGATTTATTTTTTGTTAACATGGGGGGCGCGGGGTGTGAAACTTCATTTGGGGGTGGGAAATATTTTTTGTTGCTTTAACATGGGGGGTAGGGGGGGAACTTCGTAGGTTGGTGGGATTTTTTTGGGCTTTCACGGGTGGGGGAAAACTTTGATGAGTTTGGTGGGTTTTTTTTTTTTAATGCTTGGTGTTTTTATATAAAAAAAAAGTAAATTTTTAATCTAAAAAATTTAGAGGAGAAGGAGAAATAATTTTATGGAAGAAATGGAGAAAAAAAATAGCAATTTTTTAGAAGAAAGATTATTTGATAAAAGAAAATTAAATATTCCTCTGACAAACTATTTCTTTTTTATTATATCTATTTGAGATTTGTTTAGTTTATGTACATTTAAATTTTTTACTTTTGTGTTAATGAGATAATTTATTCTAAATTTATGTCAAACTAATTACTTTTGTGTTCTTGTTGCTTTTTAGATTTGTTTCGATTTATATATCTCAATTTTTATTATAAATCTATTCTAAATTATTCATTAAAATGATACAAAATTTTAAAAATAAATGAAAATCTATATAACCTTATAAATAAAAGATATACTAATAATTATAGAACTTTCTCTATGTTTAGTGCAAACATATTTTAATATCACGCCGCAATGGCTGCAATCCGCATCGCAGTAGCCGCAATACCCGCAATCGCAATGGCCGCAACCGCAACCGCAACCGCAATTTAGAACCATGTGATTAACCAACTATAAGCAGATGATGTGGAATACAGACTCGTCGTGTCACCAAGTCAAACTAAAGAATCATTTCCTTGAGAAAAAGCTGGAATGTGTAGTTCGGTCATACCTAAATTTTTTGGCAAAGAAGTGCTTAAGCAGGTTAGGTTCCAAGCACCATTCTTCCATAAATTAGCTATATTCAAATGCAAACATTTACATGAATGTCGGGAACAAAGTCATAAAGTTTGCCAGTACCCATCCAATCAGTAAACCAAAAAGAAGAGTTCCCATCTCCCAAACGTGGTCCAAATCCTGAATGAAGAACATATCAGTGCACTTCTCCAAACATAGGATCCTGCCAGTTTTAGAGTAGCCATCAAAATAATTTATTCCTTCAAGTATTTATTGCACAACACTTGCACCTAAGGCTTATGAGGGGCATGGAAAATCTGCCAAATGATTTTCCCTTGTAAAGCACATTTGCTAGAAGGGTATCTCTAACCCCAAGACCCCCAACAATCTTGGGTTTGGTAGTATCATCCCATTTATAGCCAAATTCCAGCATCTAGAAGAGTAGTTTTTAGACCATATCATGGAAGGGATACTCTGGACAATAGACTTGTAAATTCTTTGTGCAAGCCAAAAAGCTTGCATAGAGTAAATTGGTAAAGAAGAAATAACTGATTTGGAGCTTGTGTTTCCAAGACACTAAGCGAGATTGAGTTTTATCCATAATGTGGTTAAAGTTAGAATTCTTAATACATCCATTTGGAATATGATAACCTAGGTATTTACCAATATTTCTAGATTGCTTGATCCCCAATATCCTGCGAAGAGCATCCTTAGCCATAGATTTATCCATATTGATTTTGAGACTAGAGATAGCACAAAAGTTCTCCATGGTGGATGCAACAACATGCATTTCATTCTTTGTAGCCCTACAAAACAACAAAGCATCATTTGCAAACAACAAATGAGATAAATGTGGCCTAACCCTAGATATAGAGATTGAGTGCCAAATATTAGTCATATTGAACTCATGAATTTGTAAAGCCAACTTTTCCATGCAAAGAACAAATAAATATGGCAAAAGAGGGTCCTCTTGACGAAGGCCACTAGAAGGAGAGAAGTATGTCCAGTTTAGATCCATTCCGCAAAGCAAAAGGAACCACGCACACCCTACATAATTACTCTCACGCTTCTTTCCAAAAAGCCAAACTCTAAGAGAGTAGCCTGGAGAAAATCCTAATTGACTCTATCATACGGCTTTCCAAAATCCAACTTGATGGCGACAAATCTTTGCTTAGACTTGGACTTGCGGATGTGATGAAGAGCCTCCTAAGCTAAAATTGCATTGTCTATTGTGCCTCTGCCTGGAATGAAACTTTCTTGGAAAGGGCCTATCAGATCATCCAAATAAGGGCGAAGCCTGGCAATAAGAACCTTTGTAATGACTTTATAGGCCACATTACAAAGGCCAATTGGGCGAAACTTCTTCAGGCGGTGAGTGATCAACTTTGGGAATTAAGACTAATAGTGTTTCCAACAGGGAAGGGTTAGCCATGCCATTAGCAAAAGCATTTGCCCACATCTGCCAAAGAGCATCTCCAACAATTGGACAATATTATTTGTAGAAGAAAGGCTAAAATCCATCCAGCCCAGGAGCTTTGAATGATTTCATGTTCATTATTGCTCGTCTCGCCTCCTCTTTAGTGATAGGGGCAAGGAGATCAATACTTCCTGTTTTACTCAACTGAGGTGAATATCATCAAAAAAACAGATGTATAATACCTGCAAGCTTCAGCTTTCAAAGTATATGGATTTGTATGCCATGCCTTATCATCAAGAAATAGGCCATGAGTTTTATTTCTCTTTCGACAAATAAGGGTGGAAGAATTTGGTAATTCTGTCTCCAAAGTAGACCCATTTTTCCTGGGATTTTTGAAACCAATTATTCTTCTTGAAGAAGGACATCATTATATTGTCTCTGAAGATCCCTCTCTAAGTGCTCTAAGCTTTCAAATGGACTCAAATCAAGGGAAATCTGAACCGCTCTAAGTCTAGCTTGCAAAGAATGCTTACATCTGAAAATATTACCAAAAGTTTTCTTATGAAACACAAGAGCATCATCACGAACTTGCAGCTTCTTAGGAAAATAGTGGGTTTCTCTTGTCCGAACTTCTCAAACAACTAATTCAAACTCCTTGTGGGTGGCCCAAGCTTCTAGGAATCTAAAGGGTCTATTGTGCTTATCAATGTAACATCCTAAATTTATTATAAATTATTTAGTTATTATATAAAAAAATTACTTAGTTATATAATCAATAGAAAGATTAAGTGATTAATATAAGAATTGCTGGAAGTTTTTAGCAAGGTACAAAAGAATGCAAAAGATAAAATAATAAATAATGAAATAAGCTTAGATAATGGTATAGTTGGGGGATCCACATTAAAAAAAAGAAAAAGGAAAAGAGAGATTTGGCTTTAGCCAAATTTGTTGCAACATATTCCACATGAATCAATATTGAGTTTGGGTCCCACAATTTTTTTTATGAGTAGAAGTGAGAAAATAAACTAAATCTAAAACCGTGTTCACTATTATTATAGGGTTAGAAGTTTCTTGAGAAGGGGAAGAAAAAGAAAGGGGCCGCACAAGTCTTAGGAAAAAGGGCCCTGATAGATGGAATAAAATTTCCTCGATCAGTACCATTGCATTGCTTGGGAAAGAAAAAGAAGAGTCAAACAAAGCTGATTCAAGAGGTGAGTAAAACACTTTTCTTTTAAAACCACCATGGTATGTTTCTTGAAGGATGTAATTTCTTGGGGTTCTTGATAAGAAGAATTTGAACATTCATGCATACTGGATGTAACACCTCTTTTCTGCTTATCATTTTTCTATTTATTCAATAATTGTTTTAAGCATTTGGGTAGGAATTCAAAAAATTTTGAGTGTGCAGTTGCGTTCGGCGTGGGGCACGGACGATATAGGACTATTGTTCTAATGACTTTATATATTGAATGCATAAGTAAGTCAATAGACAATATACTTTAATTTAGATTTTAATAATTGTTCTGGATCAAAGTTTGGGAAGTTATAAAATGTCTGTTACATCCCTAAAAACTAATAAAACGCTAACAAGGTAGAAAATTAATAAAAAATAAAAAGGTTTAAAATTTATTTTTAATTTAGAAATATGTTTAGAATAATAAAGTATAATTTTAAAATTTTTTTGGGAATTAATTGAATTTGTTTGTGCGAAATGACAAAAATGCCATTGGTTAACAACGAAAGGTTAATCAGAAACTTTTTGACTTAGAAAATTTTTGAAAGATTATAATATGTCTATTCTAATTAGAAAAATTTTATTTAAAGTCAAAGTTTTAAAATTTATAAAAAATGGCATTTATTTGGCATAAAATTGATTTATTAGGCAATTATTTAACATTTTTGCGTAAAATAATTATTAAAAATTATATAATAAATAACAATTATGAAATTTTTTATTAAATTGCTATTCTGCTAAAATTTTGATGATTAAAACAAATTACTTAGTAGTTACTGCTGCTAAAATTTTAATGATTACTAATATGTGATTTTTGGATTGTTTAAATTATTATTGTGCAATTTCCGCAATATATGGCAAAAATGTTGATTGTACTGGTGCTCAAATTAAATGAGACTAAGAAAACCTTTGTTCGAGAAGTTAGAAATTGATAAGTTAGTGAGTAATGTAAAGCAAGTGACACGTAGTGGCATGACACCCTATTGAGGAAGCTACAGTTTGGTACGTTGAGAAATGAAAGGCAAGGACCTACTTGTAGAGGTTTTAGGGGTAGGTATCAAGTGGTAAGGATCCCAAATGGCTAGGGTAGCGCCTATGAAGTGGGATATTCGCCTAACCAAGCTTGATAACCCTGATAACAACTCAGCATTCCAAGATTAGTGTGAGAGTATACCTCTATAAATGGATGTCTTGAACTATTATTTTGTTCCTCAATGATGATGACAATTGTACCAACAAATGATGTTGTTAGAGGTATATATATTCCCAGTCACTTTTGATTCTGTTGAGAACTATTACTCACTAATGAGAAGTATGAATCCATACCTAGTCAAGGATAAGTTAATACAACTTAGAATAAACCCTAGGTTCCCCTCTATTGTCAGCTGTTTTTATCTTTGTTTCATGGTAGATTTCCTACCATACATGTGAAAGGGATTTTAGAATAAATTACCTCACTTCATTGTTTTCTTCCTTGTATGTTTGATTGTGATTATTGAAGATGAAAGTAACGCCCAGTGATGCCGAGGACAAGTAAGAGGAAACTCGTATGGACGAGGATCTGTAGACTTAGTTTATAGTATTTTCTTTTCGTGAAGGATAGGGTAGACACTGCTCTATATAAGATTTTTTTGATGTACATATTGGGTTAAATTGTGTTTGACTTTTGATGTACTTTTAATTTCCCTATATTCCAATTGTTTTTCTGACATGTATTATGAAATCATGATGTATAGTTCTATAATACATCTCTCTCTCTCTCTCTATATATATATATATATGTATATATATATATATATATATACATATATATATATATAGATAGATAGATAGATAGATAGACTTTATCTTTTATCTTTTACTATCATTTTCAGATTTTGATAAATTTAGAAATTTTCTATTTTAAAAAAAAAAAAATTACTCGCATTTTCATCAACTCAAACTTAACAACTAATATAATTACTAAATTAGCATGGAGTATTATTAATGTGAATAGGTGTTACAATAACAATTATTGATATCGCACAAATCGGAACGCATATTATTGATACTAGTTAAAAATCAAGTAGGCATGTCTTGTCTATCTATATTTTTTATTTTTTAGAGTTACATTTAGTTGTACACATGATTAATTTGTTTTAATTAAGAAAAAAAATGATTAAGGGATGTAAAACAAAGGTGGAGCAAAGCTTTTTGTCTCAGCTAGGCGGTGGTTAACTGGTAGTTTTAATCTCATTAGTCATCTAACTTTGTGGTTGGACAAGGATGCAATAATTCTCGGATAAACGATAAGCCACCTTTTGTAAACAAAGTAGGACAAAACAAGAAGTTTAGTATGGTTACTTCATTGGCTTGTCATGAAAACAAGGATTGTGTCTTGATTTCTAAATTTGGTTAGCTTGGCTTTATAATTTATCAGTGTTTTGAAAATTGGACTGAATCGGCCAGTCGGACCGAAAAACTAATGAACCGATTAGGTAACTGGTTCAAATAAATCACAAAATTGGCCTAGAGAAAAATCAGTCAAAGAATTGAAAGATCGATCAAAAATTGGTCAAACCGGTCAAAAATGGGCAAAAAACTGATTCACAGCAAGTCAATAAAAAACATTTAATACAACATCATTTTGATTTTTTTTCTTAAAAAAATAAAAATCAACATAAAGTATTTGTTATTTTCTCTTTTATTCTAAATGTAAAATTGTTATAATTAATAAATATTGATGTGTATTGTTGAAACTTAGTAAGTATTATGACATATTTAATTTGAACTTTTATATGTACCTTAAATGTTAAGAATTTATAAAATTATGTTTTAATTTTAGTTTTTAGTATTTTAAAGTTATGATATTATGTTTTGTTCATATTATTTTATATTGTTTAATTATTATTATTATTATTATTATTATTATTTTATTAATTTGGTTTAACCACGGTTTAATTACAATTGAACCATTGAACCAGTGCCTTGGCCAGTTTAATGGTCAATTTGATTTTAAAAACATTATATTTTGTGCACCGGGCTTAATTCCTACAAATTTGATAGAATAATGTGTTTAGACATTACATTTTCAATTATGATATGTATATCTTGCTTGTTATAGACACTAGTGCAAAAATGTGAATCTATAATAGGCATTTAGATCAGTTCACAAATAACCAGTGTAAACAAAGACGTGGTGAAATTTTTGTAAAAAATGACAACAAATTTACATTGGTTAAATTTTAATCGATGTAAAAAGACATTTTACAACAGTTAAATTTGAACCAATTCAAAAAATATTCTTTTCATATTGCTTCAAAATTTAATCGATGTAGAATATGTTTTAAAACACCACACATCGATTTGGAGTTGTAACTTGGGCAAAATTTGATATGGGGCCTTTGGGTGGGTTCTTTCCTTCAGTAGTTCCAATGCTAAACTCATAATTAAGTTTGACGATGCCAATCTTGTCAAGACTGCCACCAACCTTGACACCACCACTAGTTGTGACTGCAACCACCAACCACCACTAAAATGTCGCTGAAATGTGAGTAAGTTCAACACCATCGACGAAGTAGAACCCCAACCATAACCATGCAACCCCAACAAAGCGAAACCCTAACCTCGATGCCACCACCAGCTGTGACTACCGTCACCAACCATCATTGTGACCCCGACGAAACGCAAGTAAGTTTGATGCCATCGATGAAGCAGAATCCTAACCGCGACCGCACAACCTCGACAAAGTGGAACCCTAACCTCTACAAGTGCAACCCCAACCTCGATGCCACCACCAAACATCGCAACATCAAGGCTTGTGAAAAGTTAACCAAATATTTATTATTTAATTTTTTCACATTCGCTTGGCTTGAAGAGATTTTAAGGTGGCATTCTGCAAGATTACACCTCAGATTGTAGCAGTGACAAGATTTGTAGGGAGCATTTTGGTGGTATGTTGGTGGCACTTTTTACACTGGTTCTACTAGTAATTGATGTAAATAGTCTTCTTTCACACTGATTCAATGTTCGATGTAAAAAAGATGTAGAAAGTTCGTTTTAACCAATGTTTAATGTCCCCCGTCCATTAGTGTGAACTCCAAAGATTGGCTAGTTGTTGATCATCTATTGTCTTATGGGAGATGAAAAGAGTTGTTAGGTGGAAGGTGTTGGGAAAGTTAATCAAATTTCCAAATAATAATTCAAGTAAGGGGAAAATTAATATGTGTATTCCAAGAGGTAGTGGTGACTCTTGGAAAACCCCACTACCATAATGAGAGGATAGGTGGAGAGGTGAGACAATTAAAGTCTACTAAATTGCATTCATGAATTAAGTCATGAACCACCACTATAAAAGGGGTACTTGTGATTAGAGAGAAGACCACCTAACTAAAGAAAGGGGTCACCACCCAAGTGAGAGGGGGGTTGTGTAATAGAGAAGATTTATCAAGTTTGTCCAAAAAACTTGTAATGAAAGGGTTTCTCAAGTTTGTCCATAAAACTTGTAATTGGAGGTTTCTTAAGTTTGTCTAGAAAACTTGTAATCTTATTTAAGATAATGAAAACTTGTTGAGATGTTCTGTGGATGTAGGCAAGGGGCATCGAACCACATTAAATCCATGTCTTTTGTTATTTCTATTTGTGGCGTTGTGTTTGTGTGTGTTCTATTTTTTGGTCCTCATTGTGTACATGTGAAGGGAATTTTTTCCCCTAACAATGGTATCAGAGCTAATGGTGAGATTTAGTGACTGTTTAACCGAGTATTGAAACTTAATGAAATTGATGGTTGATTTGCGGGAGATCTTGTGTTGAAAGTCTTCTTGGTAATGAAAGTCAAGCGGCATATCCCAATAGCTAACAAAGGTGCAAATTCTTGTGTTGAAAGTCTTCTTGGCAATGTGGAAGTGAAGCGACATGTCCTAGTAGCTAATAACGGTGCAAGTACATGAAGTGTGATCATCCAATACTCGTGGAGCAAAAGCGAATAGCACATCAAAGTTTGCACAATCGAAGCATGATGAGATATTTTTATGAGGTGGTTATTTAGAAATTTTTATTGAAAAAAGGGATTGTTGGGAAAGTCAATCCAATTTCCAAATAATAATTCAAGTGAAAAACTAATGTGTCTTCCAAGAGGTATTGGTGACTCTTGGAAAACCCCACTACCATAATGAGAGGGTGAGTGAAGAGGTGGTACAATTAAAGTCTACTAAATTGCATTCATGAATTGGGTCATGAGCCACCACTATAAAAGGGGTCCTTGTGATGAAAGAAAAGGACCACCCAACTAAGGAGAGGAGGTCACCACCCAAATAGAGGGGGTCATGTAATAGAGAAGGTTTATCAAGTTTGTCCAAAAAATTTGTAATGAGAAAGTTTCTCAAGTTTGTCCATAAAACTTGTAATTGGGAGGTTTCTCAAGTTTGTCCATAAAACATCTAATCTTATTTGAGATAATAAAAATTTGTTGAGATGTTTTGTAGATGTATGCAAGAGGTGCCGAACCACATTGAATTTGTGTCTTTTGCTATTTCTATATGTAGTGTTGTGTTTGTGTATGTTTTATCCTTTAATCCTCATTGTGTGTGAAGGAAATTTTTTTCCCAACAGAAGGCACAACAGCCTTATTTACGACGCAATTTGACTGACGTAATCAAAACAAGTTAGTATGATTCGAAAAATTTATTATTTTCTGAATACATATTGGTATATTGATGTTATCAATGTCTCAAGATGAAAGTAACCCAATTTTTCTAGTTGAAATGGTGACTTTCTTTTTTGAAGATGTGGAGAGGCTTCTTAATGAGCTCATCAAAGCACTATAAGGGCACTGCAATTTCCTGTTTTATTATCCATCTTTAGAGCAAGTAATCATGTATCTTTGGGAAACCTATTTCAAAACCACATTTCAATGTTGATTCATTAAGCTCTAACAGAGGTTAACCAAACATTGATTTTAAAAGGTTGGATGCTCACTTTTTTTTTTTTGCTAAGCAAAATTATTATTAAAAATGAAGGTAGAACTAGTACAAGATGTACCAAGTTCTGGATATAGCATAGTTCTTTACAAAAATCTGATACCCAATCCACCCTTTATCAAAAGACAGCATGCTAAAATTGAAGGTCCCTCATATACTAATGACAATTCACAAATTACATGTAGGATGCTCATGTTCACTACTAGTTGAAGGCTACAACTCCACATAATTCTTCATAACTAGTTTCTCCCTACCTAAAACTTAATATAGAATCCACCCTAAAATAAATTATAGGTTAAAAGTAGTCTCATGGTTGGGAGTGTTTGAATAGGAGCTTGAATGGTATTGTATTAATTTACAACTACAAAAGTCCAAATGCCTTTGTAAATTGAAATGTTAAGAATTTTTGTTTGATCTATGCTACACATTATTGGAGGTCCTCTAAGGTTTTGATCATATGTAATGTTATATATTTTTTTAATTAGACAATAGGACTAACTGTTATCGCCTTTTAAGAAAGTCGAAGAACCAAAACTCTTTTTGGTCTTAAGACTTAAAATTGCTACTATAAACGATTTGCACTTTTTTAAAGTTTTTGGTTGGAAAGAAAAAATTACTCCTTATACTTCCATTTCTAAATGGTTGATGACTAAGTTTGTTTTACAATGTTGAACTAAGTACCTCTTTGATTGTACCAAAAATTAAATAGAGTATGATATGTGACTGTTACTATGTTTCAGGGCAATCTAAGCATAAGATGACCCAAGCTTTTATTTTAGGCTCCCTAAAAAAATTATATATATATTAGTATTTATACAATTTTTATTATTACCTGGTCTAGTGTAATGATAATAAAGTGTGTTTTTCCTTGGTGAATGGGGTTTGAACCTGCCAAAGGAAAAATCACTTTTATTTTTTGTAAGGTCCCTAGTTTTTTTGTTAATCTCTTTCTTAAAAATTAATTAATCATTAATTTCAATTAAATAAGTTTTCTCTTAATATATTAATTCTCACCAAATTTAGTCCATAAAATATTGTTATTCGGTTTTTTGGATAAAAAAATATTATTAGTTTTAAAAAGGAATCATCTCAAAGTTCATTTGAAGCCTAAAAATATGTTAGGTAGACCAAGCTATGTTTTAGTGGTTTGCTGGAATAAAACCCAAACATAAGGTTTATGATTTTTGAGTGTAGATGACTTAATTTCTATATGTAGTTTTCACATGCATTTGGTAACAAATTTATTGTAGATGCTTGGTGGGCAAACCTATTTTCTTCTCTCTCTCTCTCTCTCTTTTGTTTTTCACTAGGCAAATAGATAGAAAATTTACACGGTGTTTGAAGTGGTTAATAACTACGCCATTTGTTCAAAAGAAAGATGGGGAGAATGGGAAATGAGTTTGAACAAGAAAAAATTGACTTACATGTTGTAGTACATTATAATCATAAAGTTTTTTAGGAAAGCACTCATAAAATTTGGTTATTTTATGCAATTCATACAATGAATTTCCTTTCAAAATGTGTTAACTTTGTATTAGGCAATCCATAAGGTGTTGTAGTTGTTATCTTAATGCTCCTACCAAAAAACTTTGTCCCTGTTGTTGGCATGGTTGGCTATACATATGTCATGGGTGTAGTTGCATATGGAAAAACAAGAAAAAGGTATCTGACTAGTGAACCTCGAGTTAATAGGCAAGGAACCAATGATAAGGTCACCTTTCTATCACAGAAGACATAATCATACATATGGTTAATTGCCTAATGACATCTTATTTATCAAATAAATTATAAAATGACATCGCCTTCTAGTTCATTATTGATATTTAGCCATGACATATTTATTGAGGTGGTGAGAAAAAGAACTTTTCCATTGAATATTGTGAAGAATTACAATATTTATAGTACAGGGAATTAAGAAATTGCTAGTAACTAAGTTGGCCAGCTGTATCAGCTGTGTAACAAAAAAGTAACTGCCTAATAACAGTAGTTATTACAATCCTAACACCACCCTTCAACCTGGAGAGTGTATGAAGAGCACTCTTAGCTTGTAAAGGAATTGATGAAAAGCTGGAGATTCGAGAGGCTTAGTAAAAAAGTCAGTCAGTTGATGAGATGAGGAAATTGGCAGTAAGTGGAAGAGGTGAGCCTATAGCTTTTCACAAACAATGTGGCAATCAATATCAATATGCTTCGTGCATTCATGAAAGCTAGGGTTAGCGGCAATGTGTCAGACAGACTAACTGTCACAATAAAGCAGTGCTGGTATAATGATGGGAACCTAAAGATCATGTAGTAGTGAAGTCAGCCATTGGATCTCACATGTGATAGAGGCTAAGGCACGATATTTTGCTTTGGATGATGAACGAGACATAGTAGTTTGTTTCTTGGATTTCCATGAAATGAGGCAGGAGCCAAGAAGAACACAATAGCCTGTTATAGATTTGCGAGTAGTGGGACAAGTAGCCTAGTTAGAGTCACTAAATGCCTTGAGTTAAAGGGAAGAATTAGTGGAAAGGAAAAGATCTTGAGCTGGACAAGCTTTGATATATTTCAGGATACATGTAGCAGCTTCATAATGATGAATTGTTGGAGACTGCATGAAATGGTTAAGATGCTGTATAGCAAAATTTATATCAGGCTTGGTGGTGGTTAAGTATAAGAGGCACCCTATGAGTGTGCGATATTCTTTAGGATCATGAGAAGGAGCATCAGTGACATAAAGCATTTTGTTGTTTTTAATCATTGGAGTAGAACATGGCTTAGCAGCTAAAAAACCAGCATCAGAAAGTATATCAAGTGCATATTTTTGCTGACATATATGAATGCCTTCGTGAGAACGACAGACTTCAAGGCCCAGAAAATATTTTAAATCACTTAGATCCTTGATTTGAAAAGAAGAATATAGAAAATTCTTGACTGAATCAATCTTAGAGGGAGAATTTCCAGTAAGTATCACATCATCTACATACACCAAGAGAGTAGTGAATGTGGATTCTTGTTTCTTAATGAATAGGGAGTGATCAAATTGTGAAGGGACAAAACCAACAAAAATTAAAGATGTAGACAATTTGTTGAACCATTGGCGACTGGTCCATTTAAGGCCATAAAGTGATTTGGTGAGTTTGCAAACTTGATTGGGTTTGCTAGCAATGACACCAGGTGGAAGTTGCATATACACTTCTTCATGAAGATCACTGTGAAGAAATGCATTATCCATGTCTAATTGTTGTTAAGTCCAGCCTTGAATGGCTATAAGAGCTAGTAATAAACGCACAATGGTACGTTTAGCAACTGAGGGAAAATGTATCAAGAAAATCCACTCCCTCTTGTTAGGTATTGTCCTTGACTACGAGGCGTGCTTTATAACGCTCAACTATCCCATCTGCTTTGTGTTTAATATGGTACACCCACCTATAACCAATAGGGACTTTGCCAGGGGGTAAGTCAGTTAGATATCAAGTGTTGTTGGCCTCAAGGGCTTGCAATTTGACCTTCATAGCTTGAATCCATTCCTCACATTTAAGCTGCTTGTTGATAATTTTTGGGTTCAAGATTATTTGATATAGCAAGTGTGTATTTGAGTTGAGAAGGAGAAAGAGATTGATAGGAAAGTACAAAGGATAAAGGGTATACTGGATTACTTGATGAAGATGAAAAGGGTGCTGTTGAGTTCGTGAGGTGATAGTTAAAATCCTTTAGATGTGTGATTTAAAGATAAATATAAAAATGGCAGTTGAAAGAGATAGGTTATTAAGAAAATCAAGTGTATTGCTAAGGATAAAAATAAGATAGTTTGAGATGGTTAGAAGATAATTTTTTTTTTTTTGGCTAATTGTGGAGATAGTGTGTGAAAATACACCTCTAAAGTAGAGAAGAGAGAGAATATTGACAATATCTAATTGATTGAATGGGGAGTTAGAGTAGCAAAGGCAAAAAGTAAGGTTTGGGTAGGGTATTATACTACTCATCCTCATATTTGCGTTTGAAAAATATACTCGTACTCGACCCTATACTCGTATGAGTAGTAACTTTAATCCTCGTATTGTACTTGTTGGATACCTATATACTCATCCCCATACCCACTACTTGCACTTTATTTAAGTGTAAAATCAATAAATTAATGAAAAAATATTAGAGAAAAAAGTATATATACTGACAATGTATAGTTTTTTTACATTATCATTCAATTACAAACCAACGTGTATGATAAGTTTATTGATTTCAATAATAACCCCCCTAAAAATCATACCAAAGTTGTTTTCTAATTGGTTAATAATGTAAAATGTTTTACATTGATAGTGCATATCTTAAACTCAAAATATTAATTAAAAAAATTACTATAACTAAAATGAAAATTTTTTTAAATCATTCAATCATAATCATATAAGTAATATTAGGAACATAATCATTTAACATAATCATTCTTAAATGTAAGTTATAATTCTTAAAGTTAATTATGAAAAGAAATGAATAATGGACTTGATGTTAAAAGTATATTTGCACTAGTAATAAAGAGAATACTCAAATTTGGTGTGCACATTTTATTAGACAATATTATCTTTTAAATGCTTCCTAAACAATCCATTACCCTCTTTTGAACTGCACTAACCACCCCACTACTCTATGCAATGCACACTCTCATTCTCTATTTAACCTCTTTCCTTTCTCTTCCTCTTTTATTTTTTTGTATTTTTTATAAAATGTATTTCCCCTAATTTTAATAATTAATTTCAAAAATTAATAATATATAATTATATGTGTGTGTGTGTACACCACTACAGAAAAGGCTTCTTAAATCGGTTAAAAATGACTTTTTAAATCGATTTTACAACCGATTTAGATACAGTCAATATAAAAGAAATTAATATTTTAAACCGTAAAACGAACCGATATAGAAAAAACTTTTTAAATTAGTTCTACTAGAACCGATTTAAAAAGTTTTGTTTTTTTAAATACCTTAAATCTTTTCACGTATACAACCAAAACCAAATAAATACTCATAAATATACAAATTATATTATAATTAAAATTTATAATAAATAAATATTTTAGAACATATAGCTTGTTAAACCATATTTGGTGACAATTAATTAATTGCTAACATATAATTAAATGAACTTCTTACTTTTATTCTTTTTCATTACTTATTACTAACTTACCTAAAATAATCAACTTCACTTAATTCTATCTTATGTAATATAATCCTCAACACTTAAAATTCTTATCACATATTTATATAAGTTAATAATTAACTTAAACAATTTATCATGTTCTTTAAAGATTTATAAATTTATAAACATATAAAGAATTACACTTTTCTTATATATATTAATAAACATTTTCAACCATATATAACCTTTATTAATTAATTTCATGTAACAATATAATTAACATAAAAGATTAATTTCAAATTAATATTAAAAATGGAACAATCATATTCACATAATTAATGAACCAAATGAACCAATGTAAACTAATGTAAATCATAATGAACCAATATAAGCATTATGAACCAAATGAAATTAAAATGACTAACCCAGTGCGCGGACCTCCAAACTTAGCAATGAAGCACGTTCAACAACAGTGGACCTCCACCAACAGCAATGGCACGAGCTAGCTCCAACCAAAGCAAGCTTGGCACCAAGCTCACTCTCCAATGACGGTGATGACGGCAATAGCGACAACTCCTATGGCAACAATGATGACGCGCTACGTCTCCTACTCCCTCTAAAATGCAACGGTGAAATAAAGGGTGGATGGGGAAGAGAAAGCTTGCATGGAGGAAATGAGGGGCGGATGGGGAAGAAGAAAGCTTCAATGGAGAAAATGAGGGGTGGATGGAGGAGAAGAAAGCTGGAAGGGAGGAAATGGGGAAAAAGAAGGCTACTAGAAATGAGAGGGAGAGGCGCACGAAGGTTAAAAAACCCACTTTTTAAACCGGTTCTGCTGGAACTGGTTTAAAAAGTTGGCGCATATATTATTTTATTTTAAAAATTGACTTTTTAAATTGGTTATATTTGAACCGATTTAAAAAAGTTTGTTATAATTTCAAAAATGCCACTGTGTTTCTTTTTTAAACCGGTTTGATATTAACCGATTTAAATTCCTGCTTTAAAATTTGTTTCATGTAACAGTGGTATATATATATAGGGAGTGACTCATGTGAGAACACTTGCTTATATGACAACATGAGAAAAACTAATAACAACCCTTAGATCAAGATTAAAAATAATAGACAATTGAGATTAAAACCTTATTAAAAACACTTCTTATGAGATCATCCATGTCATTGCTATCCCTACCACGATCGCCCCTCCCTCACCACTACTAACACTGTCGTCGCCACCATTATTATTGCTGCCACCACCACCATTGTCACCACCCCCACCCCCATTACCATCACCGCCGTCGCACACTCACCACCTCCTCCACCGTTGCCACCACCACTCCTACCACCACCGCCACCCCACCACCAACAACATCATCATCGCCACCGTCACTAGGGATGGTGGGGCGGCAACAATGGTAGTGGTGGTGAGGGAGGGGCGATGGTGGTAAGGGTAGTAACGATAGTAGCAATGACATTGATGATCTTATAAGAGGTATTTTTAATAGGGTTTTATTTCAATTGTCTATTATTTTTAATCTTGATCTAAGGGTTGTTATTAGTTGTTCTCATGTAGTGAGACTCACTTTATCCACTTTCTCAATTAGACACTTTTTTCTTCTCTGTTTAGGAGGTGTATTTTATACACTAGTATTGCAAATTAAAAAATTTCTCTCAACCATCTCAAATTACCATCCTTTTGTCTTTATCTACATACATAATCTTTGTAACAAATTATCTCATTCAACTCACCTTGTTTTATCTTTATATCTAAATTGAATTTAACTTTTTTAAAAGAAATTATCAATAGTTAAAAATAACCATATATTGCAATTTAAATTATTTATTGTAAATGTAAAATATAATTTCTATATTAAAAAATATCTGTTTATTAGATTTTTTAATCCTCTCTCTCTATATATAAATTAGAAAAGTTACCTTGAATGAGAGTGTTTTAGGAGCTATTCTTCAACAATAGCTTTTATAGGAGTTTTTCTTCAACTAGAACATTTTTAATTTTTTTTTAACTTCTTATTTCTTTCAATCTACATTTTCATTTTTTATTTTTAAATTGAATTTCAATTTTTTTAAAATAAATCATCAGTAGTTAAACTTAAAAATAACCTTGTATCACAATATAAATTATTTATCATAAATCTAAAATATAATTTATATGTTAAAAATATTTATTTATTACAAATTTTAATTATATATAATTTATATTTTCAAAATACTTATTTATTATAAATTTTAGCTATATAAAATAAACATTTGATTTGTGCATCAAGATAAAATACTAGTTATAATATAATTTACACATTAAAAAATATTATTTATTATAAATTTATTTATATAAAAATAAATATTTATCTTGTGCAATACACAAGCTAAATTGCTAGCTATTATCGAAGTCAATATTTTTACTATACATTATCATCTATTATTTAATGATAATTACACTGTCAATATAAATTTTAATTAAATTAAAAAAATGTAAAATATTTTTTAAAAAAATATATGAAGAAAGAAAAATATCAATTTGTAAAAAAGAAAATGAGGAGAAAAAATAAAAAGGGAATAGGAAAGTTTTTTTAATTATTTTTTTTAAAACTATTTTTTCATAAAATTTAAAATTTAAAATAAAAAAATATAAATACAATAATAATATAAAAAAGAAAATTGAAAATATTCTTTTAGAAAAAAGGAAAATGAAATTGTTTTCTAAAAATGATAATAAAGCTAGTATTTTAACTTGTGTAATGGATAGAATAAATGTTTATTTGTATGTAATTAAAATGGGTTTACTTAACATGTGCATGCATGCACATGTTAAGAGTGTTATTACACTCATTAAAATGTTTATTTTATTATTTTGTCTTAATTTTGAAAACTAATTTGATCTTTGTTAGTTTTAAAAAAATTATTTCTTTCATTATCTCTTCTTTGCCAAATATCTCTCTTTATTATTTTCTAATTTTTTTTTAAAATTCACATCCTCTATCTCTCTCATTACATTTTCTATTCTAATTATCTCTCTCCACTTATCTCCTATTTTTTGAAATTTTTTTTAAAATATTTTTGTTTCCAAGTTATTCTAATTTCACTCCTTACCTTTTGAAAACCTCCAAATATTCGCAAGAAAGAGAAAAAACTGTGGCTCCTTGCGGTTTCAAGTCATCTCTCTTTTTCTTTTATGAACAATAACTAGTATTTTAACATGTACATTACATAGAGTAAATATTTATTTTATATAACTTAAATTTATAATAAATAAATATATCTGAATATATAAATTATATTATTATTAAAATTTGATGATAAATAAATGTTTTTGAACATATAGATTATAATACAATGCTAATTTTTAATTATTGATAATTTATTTTAAAAAATATTGAAATTCAATTTAAAACTAAATATAGATTGAAAGAGATAAGAGGTTAAAAAATTCTTAAAATTGCTCTCATTGAAGAATGACAGCTAAAAACACTCTTGTTGAAGAATAACAGTTAAAAAAGCTCTCGTTCAAGATAACTGTTCTCATTTAATGTATAGGGTGAATTATGGAAGCTCCATTCATTAACTTTCAAGGTATCATTATTCAATTAATATTTTAATTGTGTTGAACAACTATATTAAATGTGAATGTTTTTAGCTGTTATTCTTTAATGAGAGCATTTTTAGCTGTCATTCTTCAATGAGAACGTTTTAAAGAATTTTTTAACCTCTTATCTTTTTCAATCTATTGTTTTCAACATCCTTAGTTTTAAATTAAATTTCAATATCTTTTAAAAGAAATTATCAATAATTAAAAATTAACATTGTATTACAATAGTTGTTTATTGTAAATTTAAAATATAATCTATATGTTCAAAAACATTTATTTATTACAAATTTTAATTATAATATAATTTATATATGTAAAAGTGTTTATTTATTATAAATCAAAGTTATATAAAATAAATATTTATTCTGCACATTGCACATGTTAAAATACTAATTTATAATATGAACATAAAATTTTTGAAAAAAGTATTTGAAACTATTTTTTTAGAAAACCAGTATTTGAAACAAATATCTACTTCTATATTATATATATTTGAATACGAATCCTTGATCATGAGTGTTTTTAAGAGTTATTCTTGAATAAGAGCATTTTTAAAAGTTTTTCTCACTCTTATTAAGTCATATGTCTTATCCTAATCCTATATATTAAACATTACGTTTTACTTTTTTATTCCTGTAACACCCTAAAGAGTATTACCTTTTGCTTGCTTATATTACTAAAACACAGGAGTTTAGAATATAAGAAGATCAGAAGAACAATGTGGAAACTAAAACTTAAACATTGATTACATAATCATACTTAAAACAACTATCACAAATCTATTGGCACTTATGTGCCATACAACATATGAACAAAAGAAACATAAACATAAACTAGCTCACAGATATCGGGAGGTCCCAAGCTATAAACTCTTCCTCTTGCAGCGGCTTCAAGCTCTATGCTCCAAGCTACTCCCAAGAAGACTTCACCTGCTCAACCTGTAAAAACATGAAATATAAAAGAGATGAGACGTATTGTCTCAATGAGTGCTCTAAGGACTCTAGGCTGACCCTCTATTCTAGGGATCCTTTTCTTATATTCTCATGTTTTTACCTCTTACTAAAACGCTCAGTCCCTTACTTCTTTAATTCTTATTCTTATAGCTATGTCCAACTTAGGACTTATTATTCTTTAGTGGGCTTAAGCCTTGGGTCTTATAACCCATACTATTTCTTACACTAAACAATTATCTTCCCATTGCTTTGATGGGGACTTCACACTCTAGATTACTTTCTCTAGACCTTTTACATTCCATGATACTAACTGAGGACTGACATTTTCTTATCTTTCTCTTTTCTTGCCTTTTTTGAGACTTATACATAAACTTTCCTTGGGGTAAACCCCTTGTATACCTACTGGGTAGCATCTATCATAAACTGTGTCTTCACTAAGCACATAGGTTCCCTAGTTTAGACTTAACTAGACTCACTTATGATTAAGCATACACATCATCATATACCCCACAAGGCAACATACATGCCTCACAAAGGCATTCACATCATTCATATCCTAGTTCTGTTTCTATTATGTGCAGTACTCTTTATCTTTATTATTAAGTTTCACTTGCATACCGTCTTTTCTTTTGGCTGAGCTCTAGCCATCAAGAGGCATCCTTCTTGCTTGACCTTTTACTACCACCGGTCCAAGTGGCTGAACCACTTCCGTTATCGAAGCAGTTCCCTCAACATTCTTCCCTTACCAAAGAATGACAATGTCCTTCTTTTACCAAAGGACCCATCTTTCCCTTATTGAAAGATGTTGTTTTCCCCCTAGCATTTGAATGATAAACGGTCCCTTCCGTTAACGTAAGGGTCTTCGTAGCCCTTTTTCCTTGTATAATTCATCTTAGAGTTGCATAAAACCTCATCTCTCCTTGGTAACTTCGGAATCCTCACTGCGGTTTGCACACCGCAGTATGTCGAGGGTGCGAGTTGGACATGACCGATATTGGGGAGGTTCTAATGTTACTAAGGAGGTACTTTTCTTTGAAAGCATAGCGTTCCTTTTAAAATATCTTTCTATGATAACGTAGGCCTTTCTCAAAAACATGTTCCTTTCTTAAAACCTTTCCTTTCATAAAAACCTTTCATAAACTTAGGGGAAAATCCCCACCTTTTGCTAAGGAGGCATCTGATGGTGTCTTAAGTATCTTAAATGTCTTGTTACATAGGGTTTATCGTTACATACAAACTATCTCAGGTAGATGCAACAGTCATATGAATGCAATATATTACAACTATTCAAGCAATCATCATCAAACATACAACACAACATAACAACCAATGGCAAACATATAAGAACAAGCATAGAAAACAAGGGTGCAATCATACTCTTTCTAGACTTAAGTCTTGCTCAACGAGACCCATTCTTGCTTAGCGAGCCTGTATAAGACTCCCAGACCTGTATCTGGGTATTTTTGCGCATAGCTAGGAGTTCTCTCGCTCAGCTAAAATCCTGATTTTTGCTTAGCTAGCTTTTTACTCGCTCAGCTAAAATCCTAATTTTTGCTCAACTAAAGCTCTCTCAACTAGAGCCTGCTCAGCTAGAGCTCGCTCAGCTAGTATTCTTCTCGCTCAGCTAGAGCAGTAAATTTGTAGATTGCAATTTTTGCAAAATCTACAACACTTAGGGCCATTAATGGCCACCCAAAAGTTCCAAATCACCATAAACAATCCCAAAACACTTCTATTACATTTCTAACTGATTAATCTACCAAATAAACCTCTCAATCATGCTTAATCATCAAAAACCCATAAAAACCTAAACTTGGAGTTCAAAGGAAAGAAGGGGGAAAAAAAGGATACAATCAACAATCAAAGGGGTAGGAGAGGACAAGGAGGAAGTAGTCATCTTGGGGATGCACGAAGATGAGCTCCGGGACTTGGAGATCTTTGTTCCTTTTCTCTTCTTCCTCTTCTCTTTCTCCTTTCTCCTCCTCCTTCTCTCTTCTTTTCTCTTTCTCTCTATAACTCTCCCTTCCTTCTCTTATATAAACTTTGTGTATGTGGGTGGGCTTGGTGGGCTTTGGCCCACTTTGGGTCTCAAAGTCCCGTTCAGGGTCCTTTTATCTTATTCCTGTAACATTCTAATATAAGGGTAACTATTATTATTAACACTTAAGGCATCTATGACCATTTATCATAAAAGCTATTACCATAAAAGTAATATCTACATGACTTTATTTCTAATGTCCATATTTAGGGATGTTACAATTCCTTTCACATATATTTCTTAATTTTTAAATTTAAATTTAATTTGATTTAACAACTAATCTAAAAAAATTCTTTCTCAACCATCTCAAATCACTTTTTTTTTTGTCCATATACATGATTTTCTTAATTGATTATCTCTTTTAATCTACTCTTTTCACCTTTATTTCCAAATTAAATTTCAATAATTAAGAAATCTTCAATAATTAAAAATAATCTTATATCATAATATAAATTATTTATCATAAATCTAAGATATAATTTATATGTCTAAAAATATTTATTTATTATGAAATTTAATTATAATATAATTTATATTAAAAATATTTATTTATTATAAATTTTAATTATATAAAATACGCTAAAATACTAGTAATAAATAAACTGATTAAAAAAGGGAATGACCCCTTATAACCAATGCCGCAAGCCCCCTCCCTCTTCTGTTTTCTATCTCTAATTCCTTGTTTTGTTTTCCTCTTTTTTCTTAAACATAAATAAAAGAATCACTAATGTTAATCTTTTAGAACCAACAAGTTGTTAGTACAAATGGAACTGGACTCAGTTTGAGTCTTGTAGATGAAAAAAATATAGTTCGGAGGAAAAACTTCACTAAAGGTGACTAACAAAGTTCTTCAGTAGAAATTAGTTATTGGCAAAATGGGTAAACATTTTGCACTTATAACATGGTAAAAAAAAAAAAAACTTTAAGAATGCATGGCCTTCAAGGAATGTTAATCAACTTTTAACTTTTGAGCGATTTCTATTGATCTTGATTTTCAATTTGAAAAAAGCCGATTGATCTTCATTTTCATTTGAATGAAGTCCTAATATTACTTATGTGGGGACTATTTACCGGGATAAGATGATCCGCTTAGTCTGCCGAAATCAAGTTTTGGGATCGATCATGGATGGGCAGTGTACAGCTTTGGTGCGTTTTATTATGCACGACCTTGCTGAAAAGGATGACCTTGACCAGTGATCCAAGGAAGTCTTTTTCTCATTTTTAACAAATAATTAATATTTTATGGTTGAATTTTGTTGTATATTTAAATTTATCACATTCTTAATAAATAATTAACAAATAATGATATTTTATAGTTTGATTTTTTTAATATTTTTTCTTTTTTATATTTCAAAATCTCATTTTTATAAATAAGTTTCTTTGGGTAACATGATATAGGTGCGAAATATCTATTGGTTTTGCCGATGACTAATCTTTGCTGAAAACCAGGTTGGGCACCTATAGTGTGGTCTCCCATTCCAATCACATTTTTTTTTATTTTCAAGGTCTGAACCCGAGACTTTACTTAAAGGATTCGAGTCTAGTACCACCTGAACCAACGACATATTGATTTTTTTATAAATAAGTTACATAAAATAGTTTAATAATGAAAGATTCTTTTATATATTTTAACTTCATTTTAATTTAAAAGTTAAATGATTTTCACCTTCATAAATTATCTAATGAATAATTAATTTGTGTCGCATTTTATTTTTCATATTTTTTAAATTTATTTATTTTAATTTAAAAATTAAACTAATAATATTGATTAAATTGTGTTACCTGTACATTACGTGGAGTTAGCCTTACTCTAGATTTAAGAGTGAATCACCAATTTAGTCCCTAAAATTATAAAATACATTATTAGTCAATTAGTCCCTAAAATTATAATGGACAGTCAAAGTAGTCCTTGAAATAAATAAAATGGAAAAATGGTTCCTGAAATTGTAAATTATCAATCAATTTAGTTCCTAAAGTTTTAATGATTGGTTAAATTAAAAAAACTTAATTATACTTTTTGTCTCTTAACTTTTAAAATTTCGCAAATTTTGCCCCTAACATTTTTTCGTGTATTTTGATCCTAAATTTAGATAATTTTTCTAATTTTGTCCTAACATACAAAATGTTGATCTTAAATGGATGTAGGATATTAAATTTTGTGGGTTGAATTGCTAATGTTGGTGCAATGTCCATGCATTCTTGCATGAATTCGCAATTGTAGTTACGTTTTGAGCAGGCACATAAGTTGAGATTTTTTGATGTAGAGGCCTCAACCTAGAGTTGGACAAGTCATGGGGCAGTGACGATGGGCCTTGGGGATAGATGGACGAGCGATTCCAAAAGGGGACAAGGTCATTGCTAGCCTTGAGCCATGGTGTGTTACTACCCACGTTTATCTATCTTGACAAACCTTTAAAGCTTGTCCATAGATTAGAGTTTTGGCAATTCTCGAATGGTCCTTAGCACATGCCATGTTGTTGTTGAATTGGTAGTCATGTATGCCATGTTAAGGGATATGTCTAGGTTGATCACTTGACTGTTGAAAAAAAAAAAAACCCCATGAAGTTGTGTTTGCATACATTTCATGACATTATTCATGTTGTCTTAAAGCATGTGAATTGCTTGGTGTGATATAGACTTGAAATATTGTATATTCTTATCGTCTGCTTGTATGAATCTTGTTGAGTTTAATATAAATAGGTTGTTATTGGAGATTGCATGAGAAATTTTAATCATGTGTATATTCATCGATTGAACGCAACTATACATACAACTGATGCATGATATTAGAGTTAAACTTCAATTTTCAACTTACAATGTAAGAAATATCCTTATGCTTAAATATCTTTTAAAAATATATATAAATCCAGTATTGTCCATGTTTATTCTGTAAGTTTACCCTTGCATGTGTGCCTGTGTGTATGTGACTGTGATGGTCAATGATGTTCACATTCACTAGAGCAGATGGTTAGGGATGTTTATGCTTCTAGATGAAGATTCCTTGTGCGAGAGACCTCCCTTAATGAAGACAAATCTCATTGAAGATTTTTGAAGACCTTGTTTGATTATGTGTGTTGTTCTAGTTAAGGTATTGCCATGGCCAACATATGGAAAATTTTAGGTCATGAAAAAAGTTATCTTTATACTTGTTGGATGTTTATGTATATTTATGCATATGAGGTGATGCTTTCAGATAGTATTGTATACTTGTTACATATTGGATTTTCACATTGAGAAATCTATACACAAATCAATTATTGTTTATTGCTCAATGAAGCTATATACTACATGATGGTTATTCTTTGAATGAGAAAAGTTTACACTAAATTTCATCATAAAGAACTAAAAGTATTTAATTGAAATAAGATCTTTCAATGAATATGATGTTAAGTTGTCACTACATGATAGCAAGTCATTACATCTCACCTTCAAATTGATCAATCTTAACACCATTGACAATTGCTCGAAATTAGTGCACCCTGGATATAAAGGTTTCTTCGCATCATTGCACAAAGTATCATGCATATGTGCTTGCTGAAAAGACTCTTGTCCAACATCACAGATCATGTCCTCTAGTTAATATCCATATCTACATCAACTTCTTCTCTCTAAGACACAATTAGCATGTCTAACAATTCACCATGCCACGTCCATCTTGTATAACTCTGGCAAAACCCATCACAAAGAATATACTTCCGCATTTCCTCAACTTCTAGTCGTCTATCATTCAAACAATTAACACAAGGACAATAAAACTTTCAATTACTATCTGAAACATTTCTTTTAGCAAAATTATAGACATTCTTCCATTTCATTCTCATACTTGTCACTTATGTGTCTAGTATTGATCCAACTACGATCCATAACTACATTTTGTAAATATACACACAAACATATATCATGCATGTCTTTTGTAAATCTCACTTTTTTATATAAGGTGTGGCCTTGTCCCATTTATGAAGACATTTTTTTTAAACTTGACTAATACATAAGGGTTAAGTCTCATATCTTTAATTTGATAAAATTTTGGCAGCATTTTGTATTGGTCTCCAAGTGCACAACATGAAAGTGGTGACATTAAATCCAACACAATCAAGATTTTATCAAATTTAAGATGAGACTTAACCTCTACGGATTAATTAAATATAAACAAATGAATCTTTCCAAATTATCCAACTTGGACAATTCAAGATTCAATACAACAATTAGTACTTTAATCATTATATTGAATCTCAAATAGGAAATCAAGGTTCACTCATAATGCATACATAACTTGAATAATGCATAACCTGAATGAAAAACAACATAATTAAACACACAAGTTATACGGCATATAATTATAAATTAATCCAAACTTATGAGTTCTAGTGTGGGTGCAAACACTTACAAAATTTCAATCACATTCTGAATTGATCATATTAAACAATAAAAAATCAATCTAATTATAGGAAAATTTCATGCTCTCTTTCCTTTTCTTATTCTTGCTCACCCCTAAAGATAAAAAAATTATAGTTTTATTTTGAATGTTTATTAAGTTTTATGAACAAGTCTCATCCTAACTAAATAGTTCCAATCTTTTTTTTAAAAAAAATTATAGAGAAACTCAAATTACACTTCATTTTTTTAATTAAATTAATTAGCAATATTTTTATCATTGCATGGTGGGAATGTCTAAAATTAATAACCCAAAACTTAGTTTCTTTTGGTTATTAAATGATTTACTTATTATTATTATTATTATGTTTTTATATTTTATTACTTATTAGTTATTCTTGTTATTGCCAATTAAATTTATTATTACTTTAATTGTTATATCTTCTGGGTTATTATTCTATGATACATATGTATACATGCTATATTTATTTATATTACCACATGTTTAAATTTTAGTGATAGCAACCTAAGCTCAAACTCGTGGGTCCTTATTGTTCGCTTCCAATGTTAGTATTACATCAAGTCACTACTGCAGAAAATACTTTTTAAAGCATGAATTTAACTTAGTTCAAAATGAATCTATTTAGAATAAGAATGCGGTGACATTTTTGAAATTTGATTAAACTTTTTTTAACTCGGTTCAGGTTCAACTAGTTTAAAAACAATATTTTGAATTTAAAATAGACAATATGGGTCACTTTTTAAATCAATTCCAGTTGAACGAATTTAAAAATAGACCTTTTAAAAAGAGACCTTTTAAAAGTGGCTTCTTATACATATTACACTGCATGCGCACCTTCATTTTTGCCTGTGCAAACATCTTTTACTTGAAATCCTCCCCCCTCACTCATATCCCTTGGCCATTTTCGAAGCACCTCCATTGTTTTCTACCCCATTAGAAGCTCCTTGTGCGAAGAACCTCCACTATTCAAAGCTCATCCTTCCTCATCCATATCCCTTGCCTTGTTTGTAGCTCTTAAACTCTCTCCAAGCTTGTAACTCGCGCAAGAAGGCTACCATTGCTGTTGTTGGAGCTAGCACACTCATGGAAGCGGAAGCTAACTTCGTATACTCTGTGAGCAGCTTGAAGCACACTCGTGGGTTAGTGATTTTTGATTTGGTTCATTATTGGTTGTTCGAAGCTTGTCCTTCCTCATCCATATCCCTTGCCTTGTTTGTAGCTCTCAAACTCTCTTCAAGCTCGTAACTCGCTCAAGAAGGCTATCATTGCCTTTGTTGGAGCTCACGCACTCGTGGAAGGGGAAGCTAACTTTGTACTCTGTGAGTAGCTTGAAGCACACTCGTGGGTTAGTAATTTTTGATTTGGCTCATTATGGTTTGTTTTGGATTGTATCTATTGTATTTTTTTTGAGATAATAATATGATTCTGCTCTTGGACCAAGTGTATGGATGTGATTATTAATTTTTATGTTAATTTAAAATTACACTCTTTAAATTGGTTGTAGCTACAACCGATTTAAAAAGTAACACTTTTTAAATCGGTTCTTCACTGAATGGAGTTAAAAAGTATTTTTTAAATCGGTTCAACTAACGATTTAAAATGATAATACTTTCTTGTATCTAAATCGATTGTAAAACCAATTTAAAAAGTGTTTTCTACAGTAGTGAATCTTATGAAATAGCTTAGAAGCCCAAGCTTATAGGCTATCACTAAAGGGTATTAAATTTAACATCTAAGAAGACTAATGATATGCAGTCCATCTTAGGCCCGAAACGCATGCACTAGAGAAGAAAAAGAACATACGCAGCCCCTGCGTCATGCTCATATTCGGTGAGAGAAATTTACAATCAATTTACAACAATCAATTGATTCACACATCAAGTACAAGGGAGGGAAAAATTCATCTCTAACTTGCTTAACCCAACAATTAATTTACAATAGTAAACATTCTACCACATCACCAATAATTTTAGCCATTATCACTCAAATAAGGAGTAGATACACACAAAAAACCAAGAACCTGGAAACGAATCAAGGAGAACTTGCAGTGTTTGTCATCATTTGCACTCACATAAGTTAGGGGGCTTCATTGTTAGAGTTCGCACTTGCTATGGTTGCAAACTTTGTCTACAGTGGACATCATTAGCATCAGTGACATTTGCAATTTGATTTGTCGTCTACATGGGCTATGTCGTCATGGTGGTTTCGATGGTTTCAAGGGCATCATCGTTGCAGATAACTAAGGGCAAAAGTAGGGGTGGTGCTTTTGACACACTTTTTAGACTTGTTGTTAAGATATCCGATCTAAAAACCACTTTCTACATTGGTTAAAATTTAAACTGATGTAAGATTAGATCGGTAACTATTCTAAAAAGTTTTTACTTATTTACAAAAATGCCATTGTTTTTTTTTTTTTTCTTTAAATTGGTTGTTGAATAAGCGATGTAAAACTTGTTGTAAAATCTTTTTTTTTGTGGCAGTAAAAAAAAAGATAAGTGATTGATAAAATCAGTGATTTGATATGAAAAGAAAAAAAAATGTAGAGAAATAAAAAATGTCAAGCGGGGTGTCTGTACTATTTGGATTGTCAAAGAACCAGCACTCAAAAAATTGCACCATGTCATGTTTCTTCGACCGTTGAATATACCAAAGAGGGACTTTTAACATGTGCGGGTGGGGGCTACATAGAAGAAGATAGACATCACCATGTCATGCTTTTCCATTGGCGCATATCAGCAAGGGACTCCACATGCTGTGTGATCAATGTGAAAAGGGACACCTCCAAAATTCTAAAATGATTTCGAATAACAGTAAAACGTGGCAACTAACGCTGCATTGGACCGCAACTGAGCACATTGGACTGCATCGAGATCGTCTCTGTTTCTCTTCCATCTACTCTTTGCTTTTGTCATTTGATCTAAAGTCAACTAATCTCTCCATATTTCATTTATTAGTGTCCTCTTCTATCCTTGTGGCTGATGTAGATTTGAGAAGGACCGCGTCAATTTTGTTTTTTGGTAAATATGCTCTAGTAAAATTGTAAATATTAATAACTTTAGTTACTAAATTAAAAAAATCACATCTAATTTTATAAAATGTCAATTTTTAGTTCTATTTTTTTGTTATAAAACGATAGTAAAAAATATTGTGAAAGAAAAGATTAATTAAAATGAATTACTTTTAGTGAGAGACTAAATTCATCCATACTTATAATCTAGAGAATTAAAGTGGAGTTTACTCAATTCTTTTTTGGATGAGATCGAGGGAGGAAATATTCAATAAGGAGTGTATTTCCTTAAATATTTATTGTGTTGTTTTTCAATTAGAATTGAAATTTTATTTTGATAAAACAAACAATAAAAATTTGCATTAAAGATCATTATAAATTATCAACATATAATTTCAATTTTAATTAAAAAACAATATTGAAAACAAATTAGAAATGGCATCTAAGTTTGTACATTCAGATGTACATAAAACTTATAATGATTATAGAATTTTCTTTGTTTACATCTAACACAAACAAAATAATTTAAGACCATGACGACCGAAGAGGTGGAACTATGGCAGCAGCTTATATCTCTTTATATATATATATATATATATATATATATATATATATCACAAGAAAGGTGCCGGTCAATCATATGAGTCTTTCACCAGTTAATCAATCCTAGCTAATCATAAAATAAACAAATTCAACTCTATCATTACCCTTCTCTTCTTGCAAACTTAAATAAATTAACATTGCTATCACGCACGTCTGCTGGAAGGAGTGAAGGACTATTTCCGATGATTGCCTAAGCAAACAACAGACTTAAAATGGCTCACACTAAACCAATTGAAACAATTAAAAAAACAAAACGGGGACAACTCTTGTTTACCTATCAAGTTAATTTTTTTTATAACGGGTAAAGTTTACAGAATGCCTGCCATACATGACTTGGAATGAGCAACCAGGTGTGTTTCTCTGTCTCTGCACATGGATGACACATTCTGCTCCATCCATATAAGCTTTAGAAAACATAGAACCACAAGGTGCGCGCTTTCAACAAACAGGCGATGATTATCATCAAAAGACCTTTCTTAAATTTTATCACTCTGCGATTATCCTGACTTCTATAGAAAGCACAACTATCATGTGCTTTCTAACGTATGTCCCCTTTGATATGAACTATATTATGACAGCTTTCTTAATAGGTTATCATATGGTGTGCATGTACATGTCCACATTTTGCGAAAGTAGCATGAACGAAATGTGTACCTTATGTACCTAACAAACTAGAGTGTCGAATATAAGGCCTCTTTAATTTATCATTGTGGGAAATTAACATTATGTCTATTATATAGGACTTAGGAGGCAGATAAAATCAAATGAGAGTATAAGAAGTGAAATAAGTTAATTAATATTTTCATGGATCTAAGATTGAGTGTTTATTAGTCAAAATTAGCTCTTCTCATTCTTTCATATATTTATATAACCATAATGAAGTTAAGATTAAATTTTGAGTAAAATAATATTGCTTATTCACATAAGATTATGTGACTAATATTAACTTCTAACACTCGTTAGAAATGCTTCATACACATGCACTCACATCCGAGTAAGTGGCTAAATATTGGTTAGGTAAGCGTTGTTATAATTGAAACGTTGGAAACATAGTTTTCTTTTAGATAATAACTTTACGTACTATCCACATTATATTGAAGCATATCAACCAATGTGCAAATATTACCATACAAATAAATATTTTAACAATACTATCATATTGATTTAAAATTATATTATATTTTGTTCAACACTAAATTTATATTAATTAATTTAGTATATTATTAAATGGAATAATTATTGCTAGTGTATATTATCTTACTTAAGTGAACTAATTGTTATTTGATATTAAAAAAATGTACAGATGAATTGAAAATGTTAATGTGCAAATAATAAAATTCTTAAGAATGGTAAGAGAGGGAAATACAAAATAAGAGGTGATAGGAATCTAGTAGTTCACTTGTCTCACAAAAGGGCGGGCCTTTATCGACTCGTAAATAAAATGGCTTTTTCAGAACGGCAAAATGATCTGCATGTAAGCTAACCGCACATCATGGATTGCAAAAGGGGGTGATTATATTATGGTTCCCAGTGCTAATTGCAGCAACTTTATTCAAGGAAAGGTCCCCTTAAAAGAACTGTAAGGGAAAATAAGTCATGAAGTAGATCAAAAATCTAATTGGGTGGATTTTGCTTGTTTTCAATGGATTCAATAATCTAATTGTTTCCAATGAACACTAAAATCCAGAAGGATGCAAAGGAAATTATTGTATTTTGTCAAAATAACCTAAACAAACACCCTATACTACTTCTTTACAATGTGGTCGTGTAGTATCGAAAAGTGTTACCCACTTTTGGAAAAATTGTAATAATAAGCTAAAATGAAATATGTTTGGTTCAAGCCAAACCAAATTAACCTTGTGCCTTGAAAGAAACTTCTTGGACCTAGAATTTTTATGGTGAGTTAACTAAAGAGCAATGGTATAAGATTGAAATTGTCAAGGGTTAATAAGCGAAATGAGATTTGGTTGATAAAGCCTAGGTACTAAGGTTGACTTTTCCCATTAGTGCTTTTTGAGTGATTCTAATCCCTAACATTATAAAGACTTGAGCTCAAACATACTTTCCACTTGAGCTATATCCCTTGTAAGCAAGGGTCATCATTTGGTGAATAAGGGTGAAATTCCTTATTCTAGAATTTAAAATGAAATTCAGGGAAGAGGTCAAAATGGAAAAGCATAAATTAACATTTAAAAAATGCTAAAATTTATCTAAATATTTGTTTTATCATTGAGTTAACAATGTTCCACCTTTTCACAATGGTATTCTATAGGGTACTTTGACAAAGCTTTATGAGAAATCGTACCTAATAATTTTTTGTCCTAACAGTTTCATATTCCTCCCAGTATAACACACATTTATAGGTGTTGATAGAAATATAATACAAAAATGGAACATATAAAGTGAGAAACTATAATTAAAATAAGAAAAACTACATGAATCTAAAGTAACCTGCATTTCAAATGAGGTAATCCTTCTTCTAAAAACCAACCTGTCAAGAGTGGAGACGTTCTACAACAACCTGGCAAAAAGGTGCAAGTTGAGCCAAAAGACAAAACGAAAAGCAACTACAGTACTTGGCATTGGTACATAACTACACCACCCACTTGCACTTGAATGGCGTTGGTACACAACCTTTCATCAAACAAGCAATGTGTAGATTCCAGGTTCCCATGTTTGGTGTATTTCACCAAATACACGGTGAGCATTAGAGAAGGATCCCTAATTTTGGTGTAGAAATTTTGGTAAACACATCTTTTAGCTATTGTGGAAGAGGCTATACATGATACCTTTTTATCACATTAACTAAACCAATAACTATAACACATTTAAATAAATAAGTTGGTTAGTTAATAGAAAGATCAATTAAATTGTTATTAAATTTAGTGAGAATTTTTTTTATACATGTAATTCCTTCAATTCATTTAATCAAATTAAATCTGCTTAATCATTGAAGTACATCTCCACAATATAACACGCGTCAACATCCAATCATACATATGACCATAATAAGATAAACATAATGCAGAACAGCGTTCTGAAAATTGGACCAGAAAACCGATGAACCGGTCATTTGACCAGTTCAAATAAATCACAAAATTGGCTTGAAGAAAAACCGGTTGAAGAACTAGAAATTGGTCAAAAACCGTTTGCAGCGGGTCAATAAAAAATGTTTAATACAACATTATTTTAATTTTTTTAAAAAAATAAAAACTAACCTTAAATATTTATCATTTTCTTTTTATTATAAATATAAAGTTGTTTTTATTAATAAATGTTGATGTGTATAGTTAAAACTTATACTTAAGTATCATCACGTATTTGATTTGCACTTTTGTAGATATTGTACATATAAAGAACCTATAAAATTATGTTTTATTTTTAATTTTTGGTATTATAAAGTTATGATATTATGTTTTTTTAATTTTATTTTATGTATTATTCAATTATTATTATTATTATTTTATTAATACCGGTTCGACTATAGTTCAACCATTGGACCTTAAACTAGTGCCTCGACGGGTACAATGACCAGTCCGATTTTAAAAACATTGATGTAGAATATATCAAACATATAGTTTGGCAACAAAATAAATTTTTTAAAAAGATTTTCCCACTAGCCTAGCATTAGGGATTTATACATATATATAAACCAAAAGTATCCTGAACTACCTTGCTATTGAGGACTTAGCGGTGCTTAAAATACACATACAAATGCTTAGTTTCAATACCTTTTTCAGCAAGCACATTAGTTGACAAGTAGTAAAACCTGATAAGTAGGATATTGTTCTTCACAAGGATTGGAGTAATATAGTTCAATTTAATTATTTAACTATTGCAAAGGCAAGCAAATTGTGTTGTCACGTACACAAATGCTAAATAATAAGTTTGTAAAACACAGAAATAATACAAGAAGGGAGGTTGAATTGTGTTATATCAAATTTTCACAAAAACCTTATAAGAACGTTTCATTTGAAGGTTAAGCAAAAAATTTTAAAATGATGTTTAAGAAAAGACGAATGAAGAAAGCAAACCAGAGAAACACAAAGAGTTTATACTGGTTCGTCTTACCCCAAAGACTACGTCTAGTTTTTAGCAACAACTAAGTCCCACTAACTTAAACAAGTTACAACTATTCTTTTAACCAAGCCTCTTCAGGCTCAACTCAAGTAGTCTTTAACTTGCCTCTCCAAGCAAAAACCCAAATGTTCTTTGAATCAAAGCCTCTTTAGGCTTCTACCAATTTCTTAGAAAAATGGTTGATTGTGAGTTAACTCACTAGAGCTAATCGTCTTATTAGAAGAAATATACAATGAAGCATAGGAAGCGTTTACAAATAATGTATTTAGAGATTACAAATTGAGAGAGAATTTTTCAACTAGTTTCACGCACTATCAGAATTATCAGCATCTAAAACTAAGGTCTCTTTTTCTATTTATAAGATTCTCCAAAAAGTGTCTGTTGTGAGTATTGTAGGAGACATCCTTCGTCTAGTGTTGTAAAGGAAGAAAAGAGTAGTTGGAGCATTAAATGCAGCATTTAATGCCTTTCACCAACCAATCACCCAGATAAGATAAAGCAGTCTACTTATCTTATCCTTTCTCGTACTCAACCTTGTAGTAGTGGGTATATTTGCTTTTCGTACTGATAATTGCACACAAAATCCTTCTTTGATGCATAAAGTAGACTTTTCTCGAGGATAGGTATGTAGACTTCCATTCTTTCGAGGTTGTTTATGCTTTTACAAACTTGTATTGCATAGAAAGTTTAAAACATCGTCTGAATGAAGTTAGTTGTTGAATCTTTAATGATAAAGAAAGACCATATGTAAACTCGTGGACAAATGATAGCGAATATGCAATATAAACGAGTAATCAGATGTTTGATTAAAAGGACTGTTTGTTATTATCAAAATAAATGAGGGTCATAAATTCGTCCTTTGTCTTAACAATCTCCCCCCTTTTGATGATGACAAACATCTTTAATTTTTACAAAACATCTTTATATATTAAAAACAATTTTACAATATAAGCTTTATCAGGCAATATATTTCATGCCAAAACTTATTAACAACTTTAATCAAGCAGATGCAGTATCAAAAAGCATAGTTGAGTAAATACTAGATATTGAATACTGATTGTAATGTAATTGTAGTTTGAATAGAACATAGGCAATAAAAGTTAAGAAATACTCCCTTACGATTTTGCTCTGGTCTCTTTTTGTTTTGTTCTCCCCTTTTTGGTCTTTCTTCTATTCTCCCCCTTTTGGCATCATCAAAAGATTCAAAATCTGAAGGTGTGGATGATTAACCTAGGTCCCCTTTGAAGCGTTTTGCCAATTTTGTAAGCAAAGCTTCTGCTTGCTTGCGCTTCTTGCTTTCCTTCACTAGTGCAACTTCAAGACATTGAATAGTCTACTTCAATTCTTTGACTTCTTGTCTAACATTTGAAGGTTCTAGAGAAAGAGCAGAGCTTGTGGCTTCATCTTCATTAGGTTCTTCTACAAAACACAAATTAAACACATAGAGGACCAGAGGGCTACAGAACCAGAAATGGCCTATAAATAGAAAGATTTCAAAGGTATTGCCATCGTTGTTGAAGAATATGTAGGTTCTGGGGCAATTTAGTGTGAGCTGGTTATGGGGGTTGGAGGTAGAAGATAACGGTGATGGAAAGACTTGCACCTACTAACCAGTTAGGCGTATAGCAGCTTGGTGGCTCAAGATATTCTTCTCCTTAGTAGTCAAACCTGAAAAGTGCTTGAGGGTTTCAATATGTTCTTACAGCCTCTTTCGGTCTAAGCTCTATAAGGTTTCCTTGCCTTTTAGAGCAGCCAGCTGTGCAGGAGAAAGTGCTCGCTTTTTTATCATAATATGTCTCTTAGGGTTGCGTCTGAACTTAGGCTCTTTGCCTTTACCTATAGACAGATTTTGACAATTAAACTTCTTTTGGTAGTAGATACGGAAGGTTGTCCATGGCTTCAGTAAGAGCGGCATTCGTCTTGCCATGAGTCTAGGCAAACCTAGCTTAAGATCAGACACCTTTTCTTGCAGATTGCATACTGCAGGGAAATCTACATCTTCTCCCTAAGAAAATTATACATGACTCTACCCATCTCCCAGTCGTCATCACCAATCCACCATTCTTCAAAATCTAGACTGTCTTCTGGACGGATGGCAAGAGGATAAGTCTTGATCTTCCTATGCAGAATAGATAAATTATCTTAGGCTTGTAGACCTAGGTTTTGCACATGATCAGATATTCCGAGTAATTGCACTTGATCATAAATGGGGAGGTGTGGCAGAGGATTCCTCTCTGTCTCCATACGTTATAGCCATATGGGAATCTGGTTCTGGTTAAGGGAGGGTAGAAGAAAATGGTTGCATTCAACAAAGTACGGTTGGATGTTCGGCTCATAGGAAAGAGTAGGGGTAGTTTCTTCTTCTTCTTTAGGCATTTTTTCAGCATACCCATGGCGCACTAATAGTGGCCCTTCTTCTTAAACAATTGTTGTCCACATCCTTGGGCTGTTGACTTCGCCCAATTCATAATTGATGAGAGCTTGAAGAATCTCTGGATCGAAGGGCTTTAAAGGCTAGTACTCTTTGGTCTTACCGATATTGCGAGTTTCATGTTGTTCAAAGGATGTGGCATTCCTGTGAAGACATTCAAAAAGAGAAGTCTTTAATCTGTAGAGATCTGGTGAAGCTTCGTCTATTAGTAGTTCAGCCAATCTTCTAGATGAAGGGCCCTCAGCTTTTGGCAGACGGAAAGTAACAGCTCTTGCAAGCTAAACATTGCTTGCTTGGTCTGGCCAGTAAGATGTTGGAAGACTTATGAAGGAGATATAGATTGAGGTCTTTGCCATGAGAATGATCTTGACAAATTTTGGCTGGAGGTAACCATGATATCTTCTTGAATAAACACATCTTCTTTATTAGGTTCCTCAGGGAAAGTTTGTAACGAGTGCTCAATGACTGATTGAAGCATTGCCTCCTTAATTTGTTCTTCTTCTTGAACAACAGGTTTCTCTTCTTCTTCCTAAACAACAAGCTTCTCCTCTTCTTCCTTCCTTTTGTAACACCCTAAGGGGCATTACCGTAACTAGGTCTAGATTTAAAAAAAAAAAAACTTAAAAAGGTAGAAACAACATGCAAATGCTACTCATAAATATAATTAAATATTATATACGAACAATACAATAAAAAAACATACATGCCAAATATAACTCATCTATCACCTGAAGGTATCGTACAAAATATAAAGAAGAATACAAAACATAATATAAACTAGACTACATTTTCTTGCACGTGACTCCAAGCTCTATCTACACATGTCTTCACCTGTATCCTGAAAAAGGGAAAACTTAAAGGAATGAGACATAATGTCTCAGTGAGTGCTCTAAGGACTCTACGACTGGGTTACACTCTTCTATTCGGACAACCCTCACCATTTATCTTTTATGGCTTTAAACTCACTAGGTCTCTCATAATTTGCCACACCTACGGTCTAATCTACACCTTTTAATCTTCAATACTTTCTGTGTTAACTACTCTTTCATTCTCCTGACTGTTATATTAATTTACTATCTCATTCTCAACCTAAGAACTCTTTTTTACCCAAAATGCTCTATAGTATTCAAACCCTTCATGTTTAGATTTTACTTTTCTTTCTTTTAACATTTAAGGTTGTTCTCTATGGGTTAAGTCTAAGGTCACAGACATTCTAAAATACTTTTGACCCTCTCTTAACACTCACCTTAATATCGTCATTTTGTTCTCTCTTATTTGTCTTATACCTTTCTATTACACTGTGTGGGGATTCACTCTTTCTCTACCTCATTCACAACTATTATTATCCAACTAGGACCCTCACAACACTATCCTAGGGCCGAGCCTCTCACTTATCCTTGAGGTAGCAAACACAATTTTAATTACAAGCATACATTTATTTCACATCTTTTGCCTAGTAACTAGACATACACATCGTTTTGTTTCGTCCAGCAAGCATGACATACATGCATAACATGAGCACATATACATAATCTTGACAATTTATCACAATACACAATCACATTTTCACACGTGTACACATTACATCATTTGCTTATGAACAAGGTCACATAGAATTCACATAATTACAACGTAGCACACTTCAACATATCACACTACAACAAGATACATATGCGTGCTATGTTCCTAAACCACTACTCATGCACATGTAGTACCAACCTAAACTTTTCAGAAAGTACACTAGGAGTAAATGCAGGCCATAAGAAGCGTCATCGGTACTGATGCCTTCGGCTTTCACACCCTCAACTAGCATGATATCCCTCGGAGACTAGTCAGGGTTACCCAGTTTTGCCAGTACGCCCCGGCTCCATGGGATTAGCATGGACCATTAGAGTTTCCCCAACCAGATAACCCCCAAGGTTAAGGTTAAACAATCCATCATGGCCTCCACTAGCCAGATTCCTACATACTTTCCTCATCACATAACTCAAATGTTATGATGCATGGTCACATATAATGCTTATAGCTTTCATAGACTTTTATCATGAATCATAGGCACAATTTCATATCACACTCATTTTTTTCAAAGTAAATAACAACCATACAATATAAACTTAACAAGACATAAAAAAACAAATAACAATGAATTAAACACTATCAAAAGGAGTTCACAAACACAAGGAATGTAATAGCAAAAGTCGTATTCGCCCAGCGGTGCAGCGAACTCGCCCAGCGAATTTGCGTCGGAACCCAACCCGCCCAGCGAGTCCGCGTGAAGACCCAAGCCGCCCAGTGGGTTTGTACACCCAGCGCCAACGCAAAATCCAGTTTTTCAAGAAAAGTTGCCAAAATACTATCTAATCTATGAACTCCTTACTTCCTCACAATTCCTTCAAAACCCATCAAATCCCTAATCTTAGGCATAAGGAGGGAGAAAAGGTAAATAGATGAAAAATAACAACATAAAAGACAAGGAAGAATACGGGGGAGAGCACTCACCTTTGTGGACATGCAAGGTTGAGTTCTAGGGTTTGGATTCTCCGGTTTCTATTCTTCCTCCTTCTCTTCCTCTTCTTCTTCCCTTCTTTTCCTCATTCTCTTTAACTTTTTCTTCTTCTATTTTGTGATGGCTAAGCCTAACCCTCATTCTCTATTCCCTTCTTATAACATGTGGGTAAGTATGTAGTTTAGTGGGCTTTAGTCCTCTATTGGGCCCTAGATGCTCTTTTGAGTTCTATGATAATATTTCTACTAATTTATAATACTAAGGTATTAATAACAATAATAATAATAACATTAACACAACACAATAATAGTAATAATAATAATAATAACAACAACAACAACAACAACTTATACAACAACAATAATAAATATAATATTAATAAGAATAGAAACAGTAATAATAAGAAATATAATAAGAATAACTTTTAAGACATCTTTTGTTTAATAACACAAGGGAAGGGTCCTACTAAGAGTTACCTCGTGGTTTATTTTTAGTACCTAAAATTTGGGGTGTTACACCTTTTCTTTTCAGCCTTTTTTGACTCAGCTTTGGCTCTTCTCAATTGTTTGGCCTCTTGAGTTCTTATTTTACATTCAGGGATGTTCTTGGGCTTGGAGGACCGCTTGGTTTATTTTTTGGGGGCAGATGATTTAGGGGCAATAGGTGGTGGTGGTGGCTGTTGTGATGGGGGTTTAGGGATGGTTATTTGGGTGGTTGTAAGCAATTAGTTGATGGGAAGGTCATCGTCTGAGTCAGGTTAGGGGGTTGGTTTAGATCTTAGAGGAATAGTGAGGGGCTTTTGTTTTTTAAGTGGGGAAAACGGTTGGTCATGTGTTTGCGGTTGTGGATCTTTTTGAGATGGTCTTTTGATGAGAAGTTTAGGTTTGTGGAGTTTGGTCTGTTTGGGTTGTGTCTGCGTTTGTGGTTTAGTTTGTGGTGGAGGAGGTTGAGATTGTTGAGCAAAAGTTGCGCCACCAGAAGGATCAGCAGACGATCCTACTTGGAAAGCAATTCCGACAACTTCATCAATGGGTTCTTCCTTGATCACAGCCAACTCAAGATGCTTGGCTACGTATCCAGGAAACAAATGGGCTATCCTCATCTTCCTTATAATGGACATGTCGATCTCAGAATCTTGTTTCTTTTTCTCCCAACCAGATTCATTGACGCTAGCCAGTTTAAGGATTTCAGTAAATAACATGGCATAGGGAATAGGATACCCTATTTGCCTTTGGAGCTCTCCTTTGACTTAGTGAGGCATGACCTCCAGTTATCCAAGATGAGAGTAGGCAAATTCACCTTCTAGCTGGTGAGCATCTTGTACAAGCAGAATCTATCTTTGGACGATGCATTATCCTTTAAGCCTTTGTGAGGCAGGATAATGTGCAAAAGGATGTTGTGGATGAGTCTATAGTCCCTCTTCATGTTTGAAAAGTATAGAAACCTCTTCAAAACATCTTTGTTGTCAATTTGGGGTCTGGGACGCCCATACAACGCTAGGTCGACTATTTCTGGGGTGATGGCTTTTTCCCAATCTTCAGTAAACAAGTCGCCTTCTTCCTTGCAGCCAGATGTTGCTGCAATGGTGTCAGTTAAGATGATGATGGTGTGGTTGTCTACAGTTCCAATAATGGTTCCATTAACCTCAGATGTAGATGCCCAGAAATAGGCATAGGGGGTGTAGTACCAGTGGGTTCGCTTCTGAACAAATAACTCCCATCCAGCATTTTTTATGAAGAGATGTAGGGGAAAACCTTTTTTCTTCTAGCTTCTTCAGGTCTACCCATTTTCTAGGTATGAAATCGCTTTTTGAGCATCTCTCCATAGGGACAAGTTGTCTCAGAGCGGCCATGAGTGCAAGTTTTCGAAGAGTTGAGGTGTTTGAGAGTGAAAGCAAGAGAGATTGAGTGCAGAGAATACAAGAGAGTGTTTCTGAGGGTGTAAAGGAAAAAAGAGTGGTTATTTTTGAATATATGAAGGGTTTGATAGTACTAAAAGGACATGCATTTAATGTGACTTGATGTAGCAGGGAAAGGCGACGCATGTTTCTTGGGAGGTTATCGATGAGTAATGATGAAGGGGAAGTCAGAAGAATAAACAAAAATTTTTCATATTCAAAGGTACACGTGTTAGTAAGACAAAGTATAATAATAAAGTGTAAGATGAAGAAGCATAAAATGATAATCGGAACAATTAATAAGATGATGATGCAAGATGATTTATTCATGCATAACTTTCATATGCAAATTTTCTAAGATAAAATCAAAATGTTCTTCAGGTAAAGCCTTTGTAAAGATATCAGCCCATTGATGGTCTGTATCAAAAAATTTAATATCAAACACACCTTTTTAAACATAATCATGTATAAAATGATGTCTTATTTCTATATGCTTTGCCTTAGAATGATTAATAGGGTTTTTACATAAATTGATTGCACTAGTATTGTCACATACACTAGAATGTTAAGCTCAAAGCTAGAGTAATGTTCAAGTTGATATTTTACCCATAAAAGTTGTGAGCAGCAACTTGTAGCTGAAACATATTCTGCTTTGGCAATAGAAAGTGCAATTGAGTTCTGTTTCTTGTTGGTCTAGGATATAAGACATGGTTAGATAAAGTGACGTCCATCACTTGTACTTTTTCGTTCAATTCGGTCTTCAGCATAGTCTGCATCACAGTATCCTATTAACCTAAAATCTTTATTTTTCTTATAAAACAAGCTTAGGTTAGAGGTACCAACGAGATATCTAAATATCCTTTTAACAGCTTTCAAGTGAGACTTTCTAGGATCAAACTGAAATCTAGCACATAGACAGATGCTATGCATAATATCTGATCTACTAGCTGTTAAATAGAGAAGCGAGCCAATCATACCTCTGTAGACAATTTGGTCTATAGGTATACCTGATTCGTCCTTTGTCATGGCAACAAACGGATGCATAGGTGTGCTCATAAGCTTTGATTCAATCATCTTATACTTTTTGAGTAGTTCATTGGTGTATTTTTGTTGATGAATGTACATGCCTTCTTTCTCTTGTTTAACTTGTAGACCAAGAAAGAACTTTAATTTACCCATCATGCTCATTTTGAATTCGCTTTGCATCAAGTTTGAGAAATCCTTACATAAAATTTCATTAGTAGCTTCGAAAATTATGTTATCTACATAAATTTGAACTATTATGAAATCTTTATTAAATTCCTTTTTAAAAGAGTTATGTCAACTTTGCCTCATAAAACTATTTGTAATAAGAAAATTGCTCAATCTATCATACCAACTGTAACACGCCAAATTTCAAATACTAGAAATAAACCACAAAGTAGCTCTTAGTAGAACCCTTCCCATATGTTATTAGACAAAAGATGTCGTAAGAGTTATTGTTATTATATTTATTATTATTATTATTATTCCTATTATTATTAATATTATATTTATTGTTATTGTTCCAACAGTTATTGTCATTATTATTATTATTATTATTGTTGTTGTTATTGTTGTTGTTATTGTTAGTATTATTATTATTATTCTTATTATTATTATTGTTATTAATACCTTAGTATTATAAATTAGTAGGAATATTATAATACAACCCAAAAGAGCATCTAGGGCTCAATAAGGGACTAAAGCCCACTAAGCCACATACCCAACCGCATGTTATAATAAGGAAATAGAGAAGGAGAATTAGGTTTAGCCATCACAAATAGAAGAAGAAAGAAAGAAGAGAGAATGAGGAGAAAAGAAAGAAGAAGAAGAGGAAAAGAAAGAGGAGGAATAGAAACCAAAGAATTCATGCCCTAGAACTCAGCTTTGCATGTCCTTAAAGGTGAGTGCTTTCCCCCGTGTCCTTCCTTATACTTTATGTTGTGTTGTTTATCTATTTACCTTTTCTCCTTTCTTATGTCTAAGTTTAGGGATTTGATCTATTTTGAGGGGATTGTGAGTGAATGAGGAATTTATAGATTAGAGTGACCAATTATCAAGGTAGAAGAAGTGATGAAGAATTTAATTATTTATTTTGGAGTATTTAGGACCCAAAGACAATAGGATAAATAAATTAAAATTTGTACTTCGCGTCTGCCCACGGGGTAGATAGTCGCTAGGTGATTTTTGGGAAAAACTGGATTCCACGCTTACACTGGGTGCGTGGACCTGCTGAGTGGGATACACAACCCGCTGGGTGGGGTAGGTCCTGAGGGGACCGCCGGGCGGGGCTTTTGTCCTGCTGGGCGGATACGACTTTTACTATTCTGTTCTTTGTGTTTTTGAACTCCTTTTTACAGTTTTTAACTCATTGTTGTTTGTTTTCTTATGCCTTGTTAAGTTAATATTGTATGATTATTATTTGCCTTGAAAAAAACTGAGTATGATATAAAATTGTGTCAATGTTTCATGATAAAAGTCTGTAAAAAGTTGTAAGCATTATTTGTGACCATGCATGATAGCATTTGAGTTATGTGATGAGGAAAGTATGTAGGAATCTGGCTGGTGGAGACCGTGATGGGTTGTCTAACCTTAGCCTTGGGGGTTATCCGGTTGGAAAAACTCCAATGGCCCTTGCTGATCCCATGGAGCTGAGGCGTATTGGCAAAACTGGGTAACCCTGACTAGTCACCAGGGGATATCATGCTAGTTGAAGGTGCGAAAGCCGAAGGCATCGATACTGATGACCCTTCTTATGGCCTGCATTTACTCCTAGTTTACTTTCTGAAAAGTTTAGGTTGGTACCACATGTGCATGAGTAGTGGTTTAGGAACATAGCACGCATATGTATCTTGTTATAGTGTGATATGTTTGAGTATGCTACGTTGTAATTATGTGAATTCTATGTGACCCTATTTATGTGAATTCTATGTAAGAATATAATTGTGGCTTGTGATGAAATGTTAAAGTTGTGGACATGTGATCATATCCTGCACATGTGTCGTTCTTGTTTGATAAAACAAAATGAGGTATATGTCTAGTTACTAGACAAAGAATGTGAAATAATTATATGCTTGTAATTGGAATTGTGTTTGCTACCTTAAGAATAGGTGAGAGGCTAGACCTTAGGATAGTGTTATGAGGGTTATAGTTGGATAATAATAGTTGTGAATAAGATAGAGAAAGGGTGAATCCCCTCATAGCGTAATAGAAAAGTATAAGACAAGTAAGAGAGAATAAAATAAAAGTATTTTAGGATCTCTATAACCTTAGACTTGACCCTAGAGGACAGCTTTGAATATTAAAAGGAAGAAGAGTAAATTCTAAAGAGGGTTTTGGGTAAGAAAGTATAAGTAATGAGGATGAGTTCTTAGGTTAAGAATGAGATAGTAAAGTAATATAATAGTTGTGAGAATGAGAGAGCAATTAACAGGGAGTATTGACTGTTGAAAGGTGTAGACTCGACCATAGGTATGGAGAATTATGAGAGACCTAGTGAGGCTAAAGCCATGAGAGATAAGTGGTGAAGGTTGTCTGAGTAGAAGAGTCTGACCCAGCCGTAGAACCCTTAGAGCACTCACTGAGACATTATGTCTCACTCTTTTAAGTTTCCCCTTTTTCAGGATACAGGTGAAGACATGTGCAGATAGAGCTTGGAGTCACATACAAGAAGACGTAGCCTAGTTTATGTAATTGTGTTTTTTTTTTTTTTTTGTATTCTTTATATGTTGTATGACACCTTTGGGTGATAGATGAGTTGTATTAGGCAAGTATGGTATTTTATTGTATTATTCTTATACGAATATAATTATATTTAAGAGTTGCTTCAACATGTTTCTATGTTTTTAAGTCTTTCCTTTTTGTTCTTAGAAATCTAGACCTAGTTACGGTAATACCCTTTAGGGTGTTACACCAAGCACGAGGTGCTTGTTTAAGACCATACAAAGCCTTTTTAAGTTTGAACACACGGTTTGAATGGATTGGATCCTCAAAACTAGGAGGTTGTCTAACATAGACTTCTTCCTCAATGAAACCATTTAAAAAGGCACTTTTAACATCCATTTGAAAAAGCCTAATGTTTTTATGAGTAGCAAAAGCAAGCATATCCTAATAGCTTCTAATCTAGCTATAGGAGCAAAGGTTTCAGTGAAGTCAATACCTTCTTGTTGATTGTACCATTGAGCTACTAACCTTGCTTTATTTGTTATTACCTTTCCATTTTCATCAAGCTTGTTGCGAAACACTCATCTTGTGCCAACGATGCTTTTATGTTCTGGTCTAGGAACAAGAGTTCATACATCATTTCTTGCAAATTGATGTAGTTCTTTTTCCATGGCTATAATCCAATCATCGTCTGTGGGTGCTTCTTCAATAGGCTTGGGCTCGATTTCTGAGACTAGGGCACATGAAGCTTGGTTTCTCAATGATGACCTTGTCTTCACTCCTTCAGTTCGTTCTCTAATGATCATAGGTAACAATCTTTGTGAGATTGTTTCGTCTAATCATTAGTCTGCTGTTGTTGAGGATTATGCTCTGATTCCCTCACGTCGTCTGTTCTTATTAGATCAGACGATCCGATCTTAAATTTGGCAGATCAGCTTCCAATCTAATAGGCTCCTATTCGGGTTAGTGTATCATTAAATTAACATGAATGATTCTGGTACAATAGAAGGTCTATAGGTAAGTACTTTATACACTTTGATGTATCAAAAGTATCCTAGAAAAACACTTTACAACCTTAGAGTCCAATGTTCCCAATTGGTCTCTCTTGTTTGAGAATGTATCACTCACATCCAAAGGATGAAAGTATGAGTCTTCTACATCTCCACATTCAATAAGGAGTCTTATTTATCAATGGTCTAATCAAGAGTCTGTTTGAACATAACAAGCTATATTTACGCTTCTCCCAGAGTCTTATGAATTGATTCTCAGAGAGCATGGTTCAGCCATCTCTTGGTAGAGTTCTTATTTCCTTGCAACAGCCCAGTTTTTAGGTGTTGTAACATCTTGTTTTTCCTAATGCATGATTAAGTGTTTTAATAACTAAAAAGTGGAAATTTGATATGTAATCTAGGAGATTAAAAGGAATAAATGAATTGTTGTTATGTATGGTATGTCATATGTAGTGATGGTTTGGTGTTGTTTGTTTGAAAATTCTAGTTTGAATTTAGGAAACTTGAGATATGTGCTTAAGCCAATGAGATGTGTTATGAGTGTGATTTTGGGCTTGTGAGGGAAAACAGTTAAGTTAGACTAGTTTTGAGATAAAGGGAGTGGCTTGGTGAGATTTGGGCCTCAGTTGGCCAAAAGTCTGCGTGAGAACTCCGAGAGGCCAAAGTATATAAGGGAAGGGGGGAGGTTTCCCTCATTCTCTCATTCTCTTCCTCTCTCTTTACTTCTTCCCTCAATTTCTCTCTAAAAATTTGAAGTTGATAAGTGTGTTAAAGGATTTTGAAGCCCGACTTAGTGATTGTGGTGAGAGAAGGAACAAATTTGTGGAAGGTTTTGGCTCAAGACACAAGTTTCTTAAAGAACCAAAATTCAAATTTAGAGACTTTTAGAGGTAAGGGAAGCTTATAAATTCATTGTTCTGTGTTAGTGACTGTTAATATGTTGATTTCTTGTCTTGGAAATGGTTGAATCTCTGTGGATGTGCATATATTTGGTAGTTTTGATATTTTGGGGAAAAATGGGTTTTTGGGGAAGATTTGTGATTTTTGGTGATGAAATGTTGAATTTGTTGTAAAATCATATGTATATGAGCTTGATTGAAGTGGATTGATGATGTTAGAACTCTTACTAATTCGAAAACTGACTTTATGTGGTTGAGGAGTTGAATTCTCTACAAAAAATCGCGTTTTTTTGAGATTTTGTCATAGATAATTGATTATGGGGATCTCATAATCGATTATCTGGAGTTCTAGAAGCTATTTTCATAAATTCGGTTCTAGAAGCATTGTATGGAATATTGAGAATGGCCACCTCAATACTTCGTGCAATGTAAGTGGGACAAATGGCGAGTAAAAATCGAGTCTAAGGGTAGTTACCCTAGAATCCCCTAGTAGAAGCTTCATTTAGCCAACCTAACTCTAAGTAAAGAACGTTAGAAGGGGTAGAGAGTAGCCAAAGAAAACTAATTATAGAGACCTTAGAATTCAAGATTTATTGAAACTTGAATGAGTCAACTACCATTCCTTAGGGGCTATAACCCCACTAAGGGGAAAGCTAGCGGAGAGGTGCGATAGATAAGATTACCTTTTCGGGGATACCTTTAAAGTAAGAGAATTTAAGATAGTATTTTCAAAGAGACACCTCTTAGGAAGAGCGAAATCATAAAAGGAAGTTAGGAGTGCACAGCAAAAGCGTGACAATAGGAAGAGGAAATGTTTAGGACCTCACCAACCTGAGGAACATAAGAGAAATGAGAGACATCAGATGTAAGAGAGTCCTAGAACAAAAGAATGTCCCAAGTGTCATAAAGCCATGAGTGTGTGTGTTTGCTTAACCTAAGTGTCCTGCTAGTGTTAGGGAATATCTTAGCTCTAAGAAGGAAGAAATGATCAACCCTATACCCCTAGTTTTAGTGGGCCTTCATTTCAAGTATTAAAGAAACCAACAAGGATGACGAGCTTACCCTAGGTATATGTTCCCAAGTGATAGACCTTTTTGGTTGTTTGCATGTCCTAAGGACATTATATTCCTTTTTCTTGTTGTGCGAAGGATGAGGAGTTATTTCCAAACTCCTTGTCCTTACTTAAATGCTTGTGTGTATAGATATAGATTGTTTCAGTGCATGCTTTCACTGATTGATATGATGATCCTTAAGTGGGAATGTTGTTGCACTTGGTGTGATTTGTGCTAGACTAGCCAAGTTATGTTGCGTCATCAAGAATTTTCTTTGATTGTTATGTGTGCCTTTTCTGTGGGTTAGAACATAAGATGTGTGTTTGTTCACTAAATGGTATCAAAGTTGATTGTCGATGTCTTGGAAAGGGCTACCTACGGCGGGTTCTGACTAGTGGAGGGTTCTAACCAACAAGAAAGTTGAGTGAAGTGTCCCCGAGTGAAGTGTCGTAGAGTGTGAGCCGCCAAGATGTCGAAGAAAGTGTTATGATATGAACTTTAGAATTATGAGGTGTTACATAAATGGTAGATGTAAAATGAATTTATCCTTTTGCATGCATCCCTAATGCCCATATATGTTTCACCTTGGTATTGTATTATATTTTGGTTAACTATAATAATAACATAATCGTCTTAATTACTTTCTTTTCTCTTGATGTCTTGTATGAATATTATTGGTCTAATTTAACTAAGGAGTTGAGTAATTCACATGATTTAGGGTGAGAGGTAGGGGTGCTAATATTGTATGTTGAGTTTGAGTTTAACATCTTGGGTTTGATGCACGACTGTTCTTTATGAAACACATTCGTGCTGATAGCCCTAAGAGTAAAATATGAACACATGTTTACACGTGTCATTACATAACTTGTAGGGATAAATGTTAATGATGTATATGTCCAATGTATGCAAACTATGTGATGTTGTGATGTCCTCCTTAGTTGCTTCTACTTGCTTTTTATTTTTTATTTTATTTATTTCTATTTTTTTTTTTTTGTATTGTTAAGGGCTTAGTAAGGGGTAGTTGAGTGTCTTTTGTGCCTTGGGATCGTGAGTTAGAGGGTAGTTGTCTTAGGATGAACAAATGACAACCTAGGTTTCAAGTAGCTTATATCCTACAAGAAAAGCGTTATCAAAGGTAAACCAATGTAGGACCAAATCCTGTGAATAGGAAACCCTTGAGTACCTCTAGAGTTGGATTGATAACGACATTTATGAATCCTAGCCCATAAGTGACCTGAGTGATGATGGATTAGAGTCACCATGTAGAGGAGCCTTGTGAGCTACACCTAGTGGAGACACATAAGAACATATTTCTAAATATCACACCTACTAGATAGAAACCTAGAAAGAGTTACATCTAAAAGAGGCTTGACGCACTAAGAAGGAATGCCCAACCACCTTTAACATTTTTAGATAGATGCCCCAAGTTAAAACTACTTGACCCTAGAGTTGCATTTAAGGATTAAGCCTAGACGAAGATGAATGGATGATGGTAGTTGCCTATCTAGTAGAACCCATTTATTCATATGATTTCTTAAACTAGTTTAAGTACAAGATGAAGTCTTGTAGAAAATCTTTTATCAAGAGAAGAGGAATTTTTTTGGAAAAAGTTAAGGAAGAATCATAGATTATTTAGAATTAAAATTGTTCAAGAGGCAATAGGAGGGATGAATCTTAAATGATCGAAAAGAATGAGTTGGTGAGTAATCATAAACATGTTCTTAGGCTTTGATTTTTGAGGACAAAAATATTTTAAGGGAGGTGGAGTTGTAACACCCCAAATTTCAAGTACTAGAAATAAACCATGAGCTAGCTTTTAGTAGAACCCTTCCTATATGTTATTAGACAAAAGATATTTTAAGAGTTATTGTTATTATTATTATTATTATTATTATTATTATTGTGTTGTGTTGTTGTTATTATATTTATTATTGTTATTATTATTATTATTTTATTATTATTGTTGTTGTTGTTGTTGTTGTTGTTTTTAATACCTTACTATTATAAATTAGTAAGAATATTATCATAGAACTCAAAAAAGCATTTAGGGCCCAATAGGGGACTAAAGCCTACTAAGTCACATACCCACCCACATGTTATAAGAAGGGAATAGAGAAGGAGAGTTAGGTTTAGCCGTCACAAAATAGAAGAAGAAAGAAGTTAGAGAGAATGAGGAGAAAAGGGAAGAAGAAAAAGAAGAGAAGAAGGAGGAATAGAAACCGGCGAACCCAAACCCTAGAACTCAGTTTTGCGTGCTCCTAAAGGTGAGTACTCTCCCCCATGTCCTTCCTTGTTCTTGTTCCTCTATTTATATTTTCCTTCCTTATACCTAAATTTAAGGATTTGATGGGTTTTGAGGAGATTGTGAGGGAGTAAGGAATTTATAGATTAGATTAAACAATTATCAATATAGAAGAGTGATTAAGAATCTAGTTATTTATTTGAGAGCATTTAGAAACCAAAGGAAATAGGAAAAACAAATTGAAATTAGTACCTTGGATCTGCCCGGCGGGATTAGATAGTCGTTGGGTGACTTTTCTTCAAAAACTGAATTCTGTGTTTGCACTAAGCGCCCGAACCCGCCGGGCGGGATGAAACATCCGCTGGGCAGGTTGGATACTGACGCAAACACGCTGGGCAGGTGCAATACCCGCTAGGCGGGTTGGGTTCCGGCACAGGCCCGCTAGGCGGGTTTGCTAGACCGCTAGGCGGATATGACTTGCTATTACGTTCCTTGTGTTTGTGAATTCCTTTTGGCAGTGTTTAACTCATTGTTATTTGTTTTTTTTATGTCTTGTTGAGTTTATGTTGTATGGTTGTTATTTACTTTGAAAAAATGAGTGTGATATGAAATTGTGCCTATGATTCATGATAAAAGTCTATGAAAGCTGTAAGCATTGTATGTGACTATGCATCATAACATTTAAGTTATGTGATGAGGAAAGTATGTAGGAATCTGGCTGGTGGAGGCCGTGATGGGTTGTTTAACCTTAGCCTTGGGGGTTATCCGGTTGGGAAAACTCCAATGGTCCATGCTGTCCTATGGAGCCAAGGTGTACTAGCAAAACTGGGTAACCCTGACTAATCACTGGGGGATATCATGCTAGTTGAGGGTGCGAAAGCGGAAGGCATCGTTACTGATGACGCTTCTTATAGCCTGCATTTACTCCTAGTCTACTTTCCGAAAAGTTTAGGATGGTACCACATGTGCATGAGTAGTGGATTAGGAACATCACACACATATGTATCTTGTTGTAGTGTGATATGTTGAAGTGTGCTACGTTGTAATTGTGCAAATTCTATGTGACCTTGTTCATAAGCGAATGATGTAATGTGTACACGTGTGAAAATGTGATTGTGTATTGTGATGAATTGTCAAGATTATGTATATGTGCTCATGTTATACATGTATGTCATGCTTACTTGATGAAACAAAACAATGTGTATGTCTAGTTATTAGGCAAAAGATGTGAAATAAATATATGCTTGTAATTAAAATTGTATTTGCTACCTCAAGGATAAGTGAGAGGCTAGGCCCTAGGATAGTGTTGTGAGGGTCCTAGTTGGATAATAATAGTTGTGAATGAGATAGAGAAAGAGTGAATCCCCACACAACGTAATAAAAAGGTATAAGACAAATAAGAGAGAACAAAATGACGGTATTAAGGTGATTGTTAAGGGATGGTCAAAAGTATTTTAGAATGTCTGTGACCTTAGACTTGACCCATAGAGACCAACCTTAAATATTAAAAGAAAGAAAAGTAAAATCTAAACATGAAGGATTTAAATACTAGAGAGCATTTTGGGTAAGAAAGAGTTCTTAGGTTGAGAATGAGATAGTAAATTAATATAACAGTCAGGAGAATGAGAGAGTAGTTAACACAGAAAGTATTGAAGATTAAAAGATGTAGATTAGACCGTAGGTATGGCAAATTATGAGAGACCTAGTGAATTTAAAGCCATAAAAGATAAATGATGAGGGTTCTCCGGATAGAAGAGTGTAACCCAGCAGTAGAGTCTTTAGAGCACTCACTGAGACATTATGTCTCATTCCTTTAAGTTTCTCCTTTTTCAGGATACAGGTGAAGACATGTGTAGATGGAGCTTGGAGTCACGTGCAAGAAAACGTAGTCTAGTTTATATTATGTTTTTGTATTTTTCTTTATATTTTGTACGATACCTTCGGGTGATAGATAAGTTATATTTGGCATGTATTTTTTTTTATATTGTTCGTATATAATATTTAATTATATTTATGAGTAGCATTTGTATGTTGTTTCTACCTTTTTAAGTTTGTTTTTTTTGAAATATAGACCTAGTTACGGTAATGCCCCTTAAGGTGTTACACTTTCACCAACTGGATATCCTTGCCTCTTAATTGCTTCACCCTTTGATCTATAATCCTTACAGGTAGCGTCGCATACGTCAAATCCTCTCGAACTTGCACCATATTAGGCTCTATCACGTGCATAGGATCGTAGACATACTTCCTCAACTAAGACACATGGAAGACATTATGGATGTTCAACAAAGAAGGAGGTAAAGCTATTTGGTATGCAACTGGACCAACTCATCGAAGAATCTGGTAAGGTCCAAGAAATTTAAGAGTAAGCTTCTTAGACTTAATTGCTCTACCAATTCCAGTCACTGACATGACTCTCAAAAAGATATGATCACCATCTTCAAACTCAAGTGGCCTTCGACGCTTATTAGCATACGACTTTTGGCGACTTTGAGTAATCCTCATATTCTCCTGTATCTTCTTCACCTTCTCTATTGTCTGTTGTATCAACTTTGGTCCCATAAGCATACTCTCTATGCCTTGATACCAACATAACGGTGTTCTACACCTCTGGCTATACAAAGCTTCAAACGGTGCCATTCTTATGCTAGTATGGAAACTATTATTATACGTAAATTCTACCAAAGGTAGAATCTTATCCCAGCTTCGCAGGTGATCCAACACACATGCTCGCAAAAGGTCCTCCAAGGACTGAATCGTCCTCTCAGATTGGCCATCCATTTGTGGGTGATATGTAGAACTAAGCCTCAACTTTGTACCCAACGCCTAATGTAAACTTTGCCAAAACCTCGACGTAAACCTCGAATCCCTATCAGAGATAATGCTGGAAGGCACTCCATGCAACCTTACTATCTTTTTGATATACAATTGCATCAACCTTTCCAAAGAATACTTGACATTACTAGGTAGGAAGTGAGCACACTTCCTCAACCTATCAACAATGACTTAAATAGCATCAACACCTCTTGCTATTCTAGGCAAGCTCACCACAAAGTCCATAGTGATGCTATCCTACTTCCACTCAGGTATCTCTATCCTCTGCAACAAACCACTAGGTCTTTAGTGTTCTATCTTAGCCTTTTGACAAGTTAGACAAGTTGTAACATATTCCGCCACATCTCTTTTCATACCAGGCCACCAAAACATCTTTAAATCCTAATACATCTTGGTTGTACCTAGATGTAAGCTCAACTTACTTTTGTGACCTTCTTCCAAGATGAGTTTTCTTAACTTAGGATCTTGTGGTACACATACTCTATCCTTGAACCTCAAAATACCATCTACACCCAAACTAAAATCCATTGCCTTCTCAGTACCCAACAACTCCTTAGTTTTACAAAGACTAGGATCCAGCAGTTGTTTCTCTCTAACCATCTCCATAAAACCACTAGCCACTGTGATCATACCACAACGAATATGATCAGGCAACATCTCCACATACAAGTTCAGATCCCTGAACTTCTCCACCAGCTCCAACTCCTTCACCATTAAAGCCAATATATGCACAGTCTTCCGACTCAAAGCATCAGCCACAACATTCGCCTTACCGAGATGGTACATCAACTGAAAATCATAATCTTTCAGAAACTCCATCCATCGCCTTTGCCTCATGTTTAGCTCCTTCTGATCAAACAAATACTTCAAACTTTTGTGATCGCTAAACACATCAAACCGTGCCTCGTACAGGTAGTGTCTCCATATCTTCAAGGCAGACACAACTGCGGCTATCTCTAAATCATAGGTAGGATAATTTCTTTCATGATTTTTCAACTACCTCGACGCATAAGCCACAACTTTCTTGTGTTGTATCAACACACAGCCCAATCCTTGATGGGAAGCATCGTAATAAACCTCGAAAGGCTCACTAGGATCAGGCAACACTAGGATAGGAGAAGTAGTCAACCTCCGTTTCAACTCTTGGAAACTCTCTTCACAGTCTTTGGTCCAAGCAAAAGATTGATCTTTATGGGTAAGTCGGGTCAACGGCATAACTATCTTTGAAAAACCCTCTATAAACCTCTGATAATAACCAGCTAACCCAACAAAACTCCTGATCTCTGTAGCAATTTTCGGACGTTCCCATTGCAACATAGTCTCCACTTTCTCAAGGTCTACTGCGATCCCACTGGCTGAGATCACATGCCCTAAGAATCTCACTTCATCCAACCAGAACTCACATTTTGAAAATTTAGCATTAAGCTACTTTTCCTTTAAAATTCTCAACACTGTCCTCAATTGCTCTTCATGCGAACGGGAATAGACTAAAATGTCATCAATAAACACAACGACAAACTTGCCCAAGAAGGGACGGAAGATCTTGTTCATATAATCCATAAATAAGGCAAGGGCGTTAGTCACTCCGAACGGCATCACCACATACTCATAATGCCCATACCGAGTCCTGAAAGCAGTCTTCGGTATGTCTTCGTCCTTTACCCATATCTGATGGTATCCTGACCTCAAGTCTATCTTTGAAAACACCATTGCTCCTCTCAACTAGTCCATCAAATCATCTATCCTTGGCAACAAATATTTGTTCTTGATGGTAATCTTGTTCAATTGCCGATAGTCCACACACAGTCTTGAACTACCATCCTTTTTCTTCACCAACAACATTGGTGCTCCCCAAGGTGAAACACTTGGTCTTATCATCTTCTTCTCTAACAACTCTTCCACTTGCTTCTTCAACTCAACCAACTCTATTAGCGCCATTCTATATGGAGCCATCGACACTGGTCCTGTTCCCGGAACCAAGTCTATAGCAAACTCCACTTCTTGCTACGGAGGTATACTAGGCACGTCCTCAGGGAAAACCTCAGGAAATTCCTTAACTACTGCAACTGAGTCCAAGTCCAAGCTACTCTTGACTTCCAAGAAAGATAGAATCACATACCCTTAAGCTCCTTCTTGCAAAGAAATCTGAGCTTGGGTAGCAGAAATGAATCTAGAATTCTCCACACTAGAAAAGATCAAGGTCTTTCTAGCACAATCAAGCAGGATATGGTTGGAAGATAACCAATCCATCCCCAAGATTACATCCAACTCAAACAAGGGAAGACAAATCAAATTAACTTTGTAACTGTGTCCACTAACAACAACTGAACAATTAGTATAAACAATCGATGTTGCCACAGGAGTAGCAGTCGGTGTGGAAACGAACAAATCAAACAACAAAGGACAGGTAGGCAACTGCAACCTCTCCACACCCTCATAGGAGATAAAAGAATGCGTGGCACTAGAATCAAACAATACAGATAAGGAATTACCGGCTATATCACACTGACCCTATATCAGATCATCAGAACGAGTAGCTTCAGCTCCACTCATAGCAAAAACACGACCAGTTGCTATAGGTCTCGTAGCTCTCGCTGCATTCATAGTAAATTTCGCCTTCATCATGGCTACACAATCTCTAGCTAGGTGTTCGGGTTGCTGACACTTAAAGCATACATTGCTCTTCAAGGAGCACTGGCTAGCATAATAGGGTCCTCCACACTTGAAGCATCTGGCCTCTATCAACTTAGTTTGAGGTGTAACCGATGAACGGCTTTGAGAAGTTGAAACCCTAGACTACTGAGACCTAAGGGGTTGCTGATATCTATGTGGTCTACTACAGGGCTTTCTTTGCTGTCCTCCTCTCTTGGATCCAGATGATTTGCTGCCATGAGTCCTCACCACTCGGGTGCCAAACTCCAACCTCTCAACTATCTTCGCCTTTTCCACTAACGTGGGGAACTCCCTGATGGTCATAAGAACTATCATCTTCTTTAGCTCATGCCTCAAGCCTTCCTTAAACTTGTAGCATCTCCACTCCTTGGTGGTAGCTTGTGAGTATAATCGAGCCAAGTACTCAAACTCACCCACGTAGTCACTTACTGTCATGTTCCCTTGATATAATGTCAAGAACTCCATCTTTTTCGCATGTCTTACAGTCGCCAGGAAGTACTTTTCCAAAAAGCTACCCCAGGTGATAGCTTCACCTCAGGCTTCCATCAACTGTTGGGCTCCTTGCCACCGGTTCTCTGCCTCACCAACAAGCATATATATGGCATAAGTGACTTTTCGATCATCCGAACAAGCCAAAACCCGAAAGATCTTATCCATCTCCCTCATCTATATATCAGCCACATCCGGATCTGACTCACCCTTGAACTAGGGAAGGTCACTCTTCCAGAACTCAGCTAACCCTTGGAATTTAGGCGGCACGGCAACACGAGCAGCCTTAGCAGCGGCTCGAGACAATTCCAGTTGCTCCATTGTAGCTTGATGCTGCTAAGCCATAGTAATTTGTTGCTGGGCCACAGTATTTTGCTGTTGGGCCATAGTAGCAACCATCGCCTCCACAGCTTTGGCGATTTGGGAGAAATCAACTAAAGGTGGTGGTGGTGGCTGCTTAGACCTCCTTGTTGGAATTCTACAAAATCGACCACAACAACATTCATCAATTATCTAAACATGATCACTTCACTCATGGAAGGATCCACACCATAACAAAACAACTAAACATCAAAACAATTCACACCAAACGACATGTGATATACACACAACACAGGCATACTAGACCTATTTCCCATAGGCTAACCTAAAGACACGACCAGCTCTCATACCAAAAATTGTAACGACCCAACTGTCGCTACTAAACATACACCACATACTCCTTATCAGGTGAATAAAATCAATCATAACATATCTGTATATATATCAACTGAGATCCATCTATCTCTCCTAGTACCATACATGCACATCGGCATATTTATCATCCTCATATCATATCAACAATGGGATAACACCAGCCCATATCAAAGATATCAAAATATACAAGTGTCGGGGACACGAGATACAAAACTCACTCCCTATCGCTGGTCAATCTATACAATCCCAAAAAAAAAAAAACTATACAAAACAACACTTCCAAAACAAAAAGGGTTGCCTCGCAAACAATTCCACCATCATCTCTAAGCAGTTGAGTCCACTAAAGCCTCGCCGTCTGCTCCCACGCCATAGGACGTGATCATCACAGGCACATCAGCACAAGCAGCAACAACAGGACAACCAACAACAACAAAACACAGCAAGGGTAAGCTTACTACAACAATGGCATAGCATATAATCATGGAGATCATCAATAATTTAAAACATTCAATCACGAGTAATCATCAACAATTCACAACATTTAATTACGAGTATATAGCACCTTATCATACCTCTAGAGTCCTCAACTTCTACACACAAAAATATTCATACAGAAGGGTTCTCAACTCAGGACTCCACATTTCAGTCACAATCACCTCAACTATGTCAATGCATGATGACATGACTCTCGAGAGATTTACAACATATCGGGCGATCAACTAGGTCTCACCTTTCAGGGATTGCCAAACTCTGATCTGTGGATAAGCTTAGTGGTTCGTCAAGATCAGTGTATGTGGGTGGTGGCTTATCGCGACACAAGGCCTGCATCGCCTTGGCCTCCTGCGGAGTCACCCATCCACTCATCCCCAAAGGCCCATCGTCAGCTACCCGACATCTTATCCAGCACTAGGTTGGAGGTCTATTTGAGTACCAACTCTAGTCACCATCCAACTTACGTGCCTACCTGCATCACGACATGAGGTCCATCGTCAGTTACCTTAACCGCCAACTATGCATGGATGCATGTACTACACACCATCAACTCCTCAACCACAACCAATAAACATACTACATATATATATATATCAATACAACTAGTGGCAAAGAGGTCCATCGTCAGCTACCTCACATTACGACTCAACATCCATCAACACCATATTGGCCCCAAACCAGCCTCAATCATAATCAACAGGTAAAGCCCTATCTAAGCAGCCTACCTCGAGAGGACAAAATCATACATCATAAGCAAAAGTCCTATCTAAGCAACCTTCCACTCAACTACCGCTTTCCAACAATTTATCACACAACTCCACAACGATAATAAAGAAAACCAAGAATCCAGTTTAGAATTATAACAACATGTGGAGGTCCTATCTAAGCAACCTTCCACTTCAACAACATATCCAACAATCTAAAAGTGGTTGAAATAATCAACCTCACAAACCATCAACAAACTCACTCATGGCCATTCATTATATAATGACACAAACATCCTCAACAATCAAGTACATAATATGAATTGGCCTTTCATGTGGAGTTTTAACATTTTTCCAAAGTTCCCAATTATCATATTAAACATTAAACCAATAGCATTCAACCCCATCTTTATGTTTCTTAAAATTTCAACTTTAATGGTTCATGCATGACACCACAAATTGAAACCAAGCATATCAAAAACATGGAAGAATTAGGGATTTTGTCGCCTAGCGCCATTGGACTGTCGCTTGGCGCCAATATCACCTGAGAAGGTTTGCGATTTGTCGCCCGACGCTGTACTCTTGTCGCCTGGCGTCAACATCACAGAGAGCATCAGTAAAAATGGGCAAAAATGCCGCCCAACGCCACTTTTTATCACCTGGTGACAAAATCCGTCGCTATAGGCAAAATTTCGTCACTAAACTAAAATTTCGTCGCTAATTGACAGCATTTCAAACAACATTCTATCAGTTGTCGTCCGGCGACATAAACTGACTCCCAGCGCTGAATCGCGATTTTCTCTGTTTGCAGGAAAGATGACCCACTGCTGTTCTTGACAAAATCAATCCATCCTAAGCACCACAAAACAATTCTAGACACTTTAAATACATTCTTAACCTGATTACATTTTGATTTCTCCCACCAATCATCCACAAATTTTGAAAACCCCTTTTCAAAACCCATTTCGTCGAAAACGCACCCCAACTCAGGAACAACTAGATTTGGAACGAACCCAAGGTAAGATTCACACAAAATCATGCTCATACATCACAAATATACAAGTGTAAGCTTCCCTTACCTCTTGGAGCTTCCGAATCCGAGCTTGGGGAAAAGAAAACGTGATATATGAAGAACCCTTGAGCCAAACTCTGTGAAAGCAAAGCTATAATAGCCCTCCCACACTTAGAAACGTGATTCCTCACTGGATTTGGGTCTCACACTTCAAGAATCTTGGTAAGGATTAGAGAAAAATTGAGAGAATGAGAGAGAAAGACGGGAAAATGAGAGAAGGAAGGGGATGGGAAAATGAGAGAAATGAGAAGGGGAGGGGGTTTTATATTTTGAAACCCTCCCTAGGCCTTACAAGGCTTCAGGCCCACTAAAGCTCAGGGTCTGTCTATTTACACTTCAAAACTCACAACGGTTCTCACTTCAAAACTCACAACGGTTCTCACTTAACTATTTTTCTCTCAACAACCCAAACCAATATCAACAACACTCTCAATTTGGCTCAAGCACATTTGTCTCAATTCCTTGAACTCAAATAGGAATTCCAAGTTAACAACATACAACTAACACCACACAACAACAATTGTATTTATTTACTTGTTTTAAACACCATAATCACATATTAATTTTCACTTTTAGTTATTAAATCACTAAATCATGCATTAAGAAAAACATGGTGTTACACTAACTCTTGGTTTTAGCTAGTGGGTTACTTAGATTGATGGGATGAAAGACCATGAGCTGAAAGTCATGATTCTGGACATGGCAAGGCACTGTACTAGTAGACAATGGTTGGGACAAAGGAAGAGGAAATAGTGCTAAGGAAAATATGGCACAAGTTGTTGACATTACAAGAGTAACATTGAATGACATCGAGGACGATGATGAGTGGGTAGCACTACCATGATTGAGTTCAAAATAGTGGAATGCTCTCTTGAATGTTATCAATATACATAAAACTTGAACAAATGCAAGATTAACAAGTAAGAATCCATGGATCATTGACACAGTTGATTCACACCACGTGACTGGCACTTTGACGTGCATAACAAATGTTCAAGATATAGAACCTGCCATATTGGTATTCCTAATGGCATAGAGACATATAAAGAAAGAAGAAAAAATCATTATTTGGGACTAACTCATACTTAAGCATGTCCTTTTAGTCCCGAAATTAAATTGCAACCAGGTCTTAGTTTCCCAAATTTGAATATTTAAATGTTTGTGATGTGTTCTTAATGAAAATAAAGGAGACGATAAATTTGTTAACTAAAATCGAAGGTGCTTTTTTGTAGGATACCCCTATAGAAAAAAAAAAGACATGGGAAGTGTAGGGCATTAAAAGTGAAGAATATTTGTTTCTCGAAATGTAAAATATGTGGAGAATTTTCCCCTTTTCTGACATTGGTGTGATGAGTGAAAAATAAGTAGATGGAAAGGGGTGGTCTCTTGATTCAAGTGATAATGATGATGGGAATCAAACACAAATTGTGGTGAGTGGTCATGACTTGAGTGCTTCAAATATGCCATTGGAAAATGATATTAGAGAAATTAGAGGTCTTAAAAAAGCACGTACTATGCAACAGTATATTGGTAGTACGTGTAACACCCTAAATTTCAAGTACTTGAAATAAATCATGAGCTAACTCTTAGTAGAACCCTTCCCATATGTTATTAGACAAAAGATGTCTTAAGAGTTGTTGTTGTTGTTATTATTATTATTATTATTATTGTGTTGTGTTGTTGTTATTATATTTATTATTGTTGTTATTATTATTATTGTTTTTAATACCTTAGTATTATAAATTAGTAGGAATATTATCATAGAATTCAAAAGAGCATCTAGGGCCCAATAGGGGGACTAAAGCCCACTAAGCTACATACTCACCTACATGTTATAAGAAGGGAATAGAGAAGGACGGTTAGGTTTAACCGTCACAAAATAGAAGAAGAAAAAAAGTTAGAGAGAATGAGGAAAAGAAGGGAAGAAGAAGAGGAAGAGAAGGAGGAAGAATAGAAACCGGAGAATCCAAATCCTAGAACTCAACTTTGCATGTCCACAAAGGTGAGTGCTCTCCCCCATATTCTTCCTTGTCTTTTATGTTGTTATTTTTTCATCTATTTACCTTTTCCCCCTCCTTATACGTAAGATTAGGGATTTGATGGGTTTTGAAGGAATTGTGAGAAAGTAAGGAATTCATAGATTAGATAGTCTTTTGGCGACTTTTTTTCAAAAACTGGATTTTGCCTTAGCGTTGGGCGGGGTGAAACACCCACTGGGCGGGTTGGGTCTTGACGCAAACCTGCTGGGCGGGGTGCGATACCCGCTGGGCGGGTTGGGTTTCGGCGCGAACTCGCTGGGCGGGTTTGCTGGACCGCTGGGCGGATATGACTTTTGCTATTACGTTCCTTGTGTTTGTGAACTCCTTTTGGCAGTGTTTAACTCATTGTTATTTGTTTTTTTTATGTCTTGTTGAGTGTATATTGTGTGGTTGTTATTTACTTTGAAAAAATGAGTGTGATATGAAATTGTGCCTATGGTTCATGATAAAAGTCTATGAAAGCTGTAAGCATTGTATGTGACCATGCATCATAACATTTGAGTTATGTGACGAGAAAAGTATGTAGGAATCTGGCTGGTGGAGGCCGTGATTGGTTGTTTAACCTTAGCCTTGGGGGTTATCCGATTGGAAAAACTCTAATGGTCCATGCTGATCCCATGGAGCCGGGGTGTACTAGCAAAACTGGGTAATTCTGACTAGTCACCGGGGGATATCATGCTAGTTGAGGGTGCAAAAGCGAAAGGCATCGGTACCGATGACGCTTCTTATGGCCTGCATTTACTCCTAGTCTACTTTTCGAAAAGTTTAGGTTGGTACCACATGTGCATGAGTAGTGGTTTAAGAACATCGCACGCATATGTATCTTGTTGTAGTGTGATATGTTGAAGTGTGCTACGTTGTAATTGTGTGAATTCTATGTGACCTTGTTCATAAGCGAATGATGTAATGTGTACACGTGTGAAAATGTGATTGTGTATTGTGATGGATTGTCAAGATTCTGTATATGTGCTCATGTTATGCATGTATGTCATGCTTACTTGATGAAACAAAACAATGTGTATGTCTAGTTACTAGGCAAAAGATGTGAAATAAATGTATGCTTGTAATTAAAATTGTGTTTGCTACCTCAAGGATAAGTGTGAGGCTAGGCCCTAGGATAGTGTTGTAAGGGTCCTAGTTGGATGATAATAGTTGTGAGTGAGGTAGAGAAAGAGTGAATCCCCACACAGCGTAATAGAAAGGTATAAGACAAATAAGAGAGAACAAAATGACGGTATTAAGGTGAGTGTTAAGGGATGGTCAAAAGTATTTTAGAATGTTTGTGACCTTAGACTTGACCCATAGAGACCAACCTTAAATATTAAAAGAAAGAAAAGTAAAATCTAAACATGAAGGGTTTACATACTAAAGAGCATTTTGGGTAAGAAAGAGTTCTTAGGTTGAGAATACGATAGTAAACTAATATAACAGTCAAGAGAATGAGAGAGTAGTTAACACAAAAAGTATTGAAGATTAAAATGTGTAGATTAGACCGTAGGTATGGCGAATTATGAGAGACCTAGTGAGTTTAAAGCCATAAAAGATAAATGATGAGGGTTGTCCGAATAAAATAGTGTAACCCAGCCGTAGAGTCTTTAGAGCACTCACTGAGACATTATGTCTCATTCCTTTAAGTTTCTCCTTTTTCAGGATACAGGTGAAGACATGCGTAGATGGAGCTTGGACTCATGTGCAAGAAAACGTAGTCTAGTTTATATTATGTTTTTGTATTCTTCTTTATATTTTATATGATACCTTCGGGTGATAGACAAGTTATATTTGACATGTATGTTTTTTTTTTATTATATTGTTCGTATATAATATTTAATTATATTTATGAATAGCATTTGTATGTTGTTTCTACTTTTTTAAGTTTGTTTTTTCTTAAATCCAGACCTAGTTACGGTAATGCCCCTTAGGGTGTTACAGTACGAAAGACATAGACCAAGCTATGAATGTTGACCTTGAATAGGGCATTCACATTGATGAACTTCTTGGTCGAGGACAGAGAGTCAAGAAGCCTTCTTAATGCCTCCATGATTATGTTTGTCACACTGCCTGGGTAAGCCCTCGATTATTTCATCTCTCCATTGAAAATTCTCTGGTACACGTTAATTATTCTATTGCACATTTTACTAGCTGTGTCAAATTTTCTATGAAGCAACATGGGATTTTGGCAATTATCATTGCAGGATATGAGTCAAGCTCGTTTGCGAAAGTTGTCAAAGATATGAAATGGAGGGATGCCATGAAGGAAGATATTCGAGCTTTGAAGGATAACGCTACGTGGATAATAGAAGATTTGTCATCGAGTAATAAAGCTATAGGATGCAAATGGATCTAAAAGATCAAATATAATTTAGATAGGTCTATTGAATGACACAAGGCAAGGTTGGTGACTCATGAGAATACACAAGTCGAAGTCATTGACTATAACAAGACATTTGCTCCCTCAACAAAGATGGTGACAATTTGGACATTTTTAGCTGTTGCAGCTGCCAAGAATTTTGAATTACATCAATTTGATATTCACAATGCTTTATTGCATCGGGACTTTGAGGAAGAAGTATATATAAAACTACCACTTGAGTTTAAGCCTATGTCGCCTGTAACGTGTTTGACTCCGCAAATCTTTATATGGTTTGAAATAAGGCCTAGGTACTAGTTTGCTAAATTATTTGAAGCTTCAAAAACTTATGGTTTTCAACATTCATACTCTAATTATTCCCTCTTCACACTTCATATTCATGGCGTGGAACTAAATGTCATGGGTTATGTTGATGACATAGTTATCTCTAGCAATCAAGGAGATGTTATACAAGCATTCAAGGATTATCTTGGTTACTACTTTCACAAGAAAGATCTTAGAAAATTGAAGTATTTTCTTAGCATCGGGATGGCGCAAAATGGCATTGGTATTTTCCTCTCACAGCAAAAGTATGCCTTGGATCTAATATTAGATTGTGGGTTGCTTGGAACAAAGCCTGCAACTATACTTATTCAACAAAAACATCACTTGGCTCGTTGCCGAAGAAGCAGATTTGAAAGATCTAACAGAACATAGACATCTTGTTAGGAGTCTCATTTATTTGACTATTACTCATCCTATGTTGTCTTATTGTATTCACATTCTAGCTTAATTCATGTAGAATCCAAAACTTGAGCATTGAGATATACCTTTACATTTTGTTTGGTACTTGAAAGGGAATCCATGTCAAGGGATTTTTCTAAGATTTGATTGTGACTTACAACTATATGCCTATTATGAAGCAGATTAGGATAATTGTCCTCTTACTAGACGGTCTTTGACAACTTACTTTGTGATGTTAGGTAATTCTCCAATTTTTTGAAGTGTTAGTTTTAGAAAAATATGAATAAAGCTGAATGATATAGAAGTAGTTGATAGTGAATGATAGTAAGGCTTTATTTGATATCTGGAAGTGCTTACAATAATACAAAGACCATTTGCCTATTTATAGGCTTGGATGGATAGTTCTAGAGATATTTAGACTTTATTGTTCTAGAGTTATCTCACTTTTCTCTTAGCTTTTCTACTTTTTTCTAAGCTATATTTCTATAAGTTTCTAGAATTTTCTAAATACATTGTGAATATTTTACAAGAGTATTATAGAATAATCTTTACTTTTTCATATACATATGTTACTACTACAATCTTCTAGAAATTTGTAGTAATTTCATTGCTCCTCCTTGATACAAATTTTGGAAACTCCAAGCATAGTTCGTAATTGCTCAAACTTGACTTTTGGCATTGCCTTTGTAAAAATGTTTGCAACTTGATCTACTTTCTTGCAATACTCAAGTTGAATTTGCTTAGTTGCCTCTACTTCTCTGATGAAGTGATATTTAATAGCTATATGTTTTGTTCAGTGATGATGGACTGGATTCTTCGCTATTGCTATAGCTGATTTGTTGTCACAATAGATTATGGTAGGGCCATTTTGTTGTTCACCCATTTCTCCAAGTATTCTTTGAAGCCATATAGCTTGACTTGTAGATTCTACAGCTGCCACATACTTTGCTTATGTTGTTGATTAGGCAACTGTGGCTTGCTTTTTAGATACCCAGGAGAATACTCCTGATCCTAGTGAAAAGGCATATCCTGAAGTACTCTTCATGTTGTCTATCGATCTTGCCCAATCACTATCGGTGTAGCTGGTCAGCCTTGAGTTGGCCATGGTTTTGTACCATATCCCAAACACCTTTGTGCCTTGTAAATATCTTAAAAAAAAATTTACTGCTCCATAGTGAATTTGACTTGACTTTTGCATGAATCTTGATAGAAGACTTATAGCATACATGATGTCTGGTCGTATGGCTGTGAGATATAGTATGCTTCTGATCAAACTTTTGTAGCGTGATGCATATCCTTTTGGTGCTCCATCATTTTTTTGCAGCTTCTCATTTGTCACAAGTGGAGTAACAATAGACTTACAACCATACATCTTGAATTTCTTCAATAGTGTTTTCGTGTATTTCTTTTGAGATATAAATATTCCTTCCTTTTGTTGTCTTACCTCTATACCAAGGAAGTAATCCATTAAGCCGAGATTTGTCATCTCGAATGTCTTCATCATGTCTTCTTTGAAATCATTCAGCATCTTCATATTGTTTCCTGTGTAAATAAGATCATCTAAATACAAGGAGATAATAAGAATATCATGTTGACCCTGAGTCTTGACGCATAGTGTTGGCTCACTCTTGCTCCTCCTAAATCCTTAATCAGTGAAGTACTAATCAATCCTGTTGTACCATGCTCGAGGAGCTTGCATGAGACCATATAAAGCTTTTCTTAGTCTTAGAACTTTGCCTTCATTGCTTTGTTGATGAAGCCTTGTGGTTACTCAACATAAATCTCTTCTTCAAGCACTCCATTTAGAAAAGTGAATTTAACATCCAATTGGTAGATGCTTCACCCTTTTTGTGCTGCAAAAGCTATTAAAGCTCTAATTATATCTAGGCATGCAACTGGCGCAAATGTCTCACTATAGTCAACTCCAAGTTGTTGTGAGTAGCCTTTAACAACTAGTCTAGCCTTGTGTTTTTGTATGGTACCATTTGGGTTGAGCTTTGTTTTATACCCCCATTTAACTCCAATCATATCTTTTCCGTGTGGACAATCTACGAGCTCCCAAGTATTATTCTTTTCAATAATTTTAATTTCTTCTTCCATTGCCTTGACCCATACTTCTTGCTTTGATGCTTCTTCATAGCATTTAGGCTCAAGCATGGCCATGTTGCATGTAACGACCCAACTGTTGCTACTAAACAACCCTACTAAACATACACCACACACACCTTATTAGGTGAATAAAAGCATAGCATATCAATATATAAGTCATACACATCGATTGAGAGATCCATCTATCCTTGTTGTCATCATCATACACCACTATATAACATATCATATATATACCATATCATGCATACACAACTATGGGATAACACCAACCCATGTCAAAGATATCAAAATATACAACATCGGGGAAACGGGATACAAAACTCACTCCCTATAGCTGGTCAATCTATACAATCCAATCAAAAGAATAACTATACAAAACAACACTTCCAAAACAAAAAGGTTGCCTCGCAAGCAACTCCACCATCATCTCTGAGCAGTCGGGTCCACTAAAGCCTCCCCGTCTGCTCCCACGCTATAGGACGTGATCATCACAGGCACATCAATGCAAGCAGCAACAACAAGACAACCAACAACAACAAAACACGACAAAGGTAAGCTTACTACAACAATGGCATAACATATAATCATGGAGATCATCAATAATTCACAACATTTAGTCACGAGTATATGACACACTATCATACATCTAGAGCTCTCAACATCTCCGTACAAAATATTCATACAGAAAAGTTCTCAACTCAGGACTCCACATTTCATCACAATCACCACAACTAGGTCAATGCATGATGACTCGACTCTCGAGAGATTTACAACATATCGAGCGATCAGCAAGGTCTCACCCCCTACTGTGGCCTATCTAAGCACCATTCAGGGATTGCCAAACTCTGATATGTGGATAAGCTTAGTGGTTTGTCAAGATGAGTGGATGTGGGTGGTGGCTTACCGCAACACAAGGCCTGCATTGTAACACTCCTCTAATTTTAAATATAATTCATATCAATTTAATTATTACTTTAAGTTGATAAAAATGTGAGTAAATTTTTTTTTTCGATACTAGCAAAACAGAATTTAGAAATAGAAGTGAAATGATAAAAACTGCTTATGTATATATATATATCCAACTGTACATCATGGTTTGAGTAGTACATAATAGTCGAAGAGAAAACAAAAATACATCAAAAGACATATACTACCTAACCCAATATATACATAAAAAAAAGATCCTATACAGAGCAGTATTTATCTACCCTATCCCTTAAGAAAATATTATAAACTAGGTCTTCAAATCTGGAGAAGTATCCTCTGGCTCTTCCTCAGCATCATCAGGCATTGTTATCATCTTCAATAATCACGATTCAACATGCATAACAAAAATAATGGAGTGAGGTGATTTGTTCTAAATCACTTTCACACGTATGGTAGGAATTTAAATACAATTAATGAAGGGAACCTAGGGTTTATTCTAAGTTATACTACACTACCCTTGACTTGGTATGGACCCATACTTCCCATCAGTGAGTAATAGTTCTTAACAAAACCTGGGAAGTGACTGGGAGTACATATACCTCTCTCAACACCATCACATGGTACAGTCCTCGTCATCATTGAGGAACAAAATAACAATTTAGGATATCCATTTATAGAAGTATACTCTCAAACCAATCTTGGAATGCTGAGCAGTTGTCGGGGTTATCGAGTTTGGTCAGGCGAATATCCCGACTCAAGGGCGCTACCCTGGCCATTGGGACCTTCACCACTCGATGCATACCCCCAAGACCTCCGTAAGTGGGTCCCTGCCTTTCATTCCTCAGCGTACCGAACTGTGGCTTCCCTAGCAGGGTGCCATGTCACTACATGTCACTTGCTTTACATTACTCACTAAACTATCAATTCCTAACTTCTCAAGCAGAGGTTTCCCTGGTCTCATTTAATTTGAGCACCAGTACAATCAACATTTCTGCCTTATTTTGCAGGAATTGCACAATACCAGAATTTTAACAGAATAACGACATAACAATTATAGTATAATTACTAAAATTTTGGCAGAATAACAACTAAATAAATACATTTTAATTTCTAAAATTGAGCAGAGTAACAGCTTAGCAAGCGCATTTTAATTTTTAAAATTGAACAGAGTAACAGCTTAGCAAGTATAATTTAATAATTAAAATTTGAGCAGAGTAACAATTTAGTAATTATGATTTAATAATATAAATTTGGGCAGAGTAACAACTTAGTAAAAATTAAAGTTTAACTTTAAACAATAATAACAATACTAAAATTTAAACCTAAACGGGTTTAGGGGAAAACCCTTCCTACCAACATGCAAAGTGACAGTAATTTAGAACCAACCCCACTCCCCCCATTACCTCAAAGAGTTGGTGAAATTGTTGGTGCAGAGCTCCTAGGAAGAGGATTTTTACTAGTTATTGAAAAACTAGTAAAATTTTAGCATAAAAACAAAGTAAAAGAAATTTTTCTAAAGAGAGAGAATTTATCTATGGAAACTCACGGCTGAGAAGAGGGATGAAAAACTCAATTCAAGGTCATAGCTATTTATAGGAAAAAAATTGGCTTAGGTGTCCGTGGAGTTATGTCACCCATGATGTCAAAATTTCAATTTTTATTTTTTTTATTAGGGACACATATTCATATAGGGGATGAATCACCCCTTGGTAGATCAGAAACGTGGGATAGCAGCTGTCCCAACATTTTCCAGTGTAAATTTTACCTGTAATTAGATTAGCCGGTATCGATAAAATCGCCTAAACTTGAAAAAATTAACTTTTAATACCAAAATAATTAATTTATATATAAATCTTAACAAATGTAATATTTTTCATCAAAAATAATTTCTAAAAATAAATTTTAATTTTTTTCGAATTATAAATATATATATTATATGTTTTAAACTTAGAAAATTCATATTAAATTCATTTTAATTCAATAAATGCTCAAATTTTTATGAAAATTCTAAAATTACATATTTTACCTAGAAATGTATTAAAAATATCATTTTCATCATTTTTGGATGTCAAACCAATACTGAGTTGGTTATTTGACAACTAGGGGTATTTTGGTCATGTTGTACAGGAATTTCAGAAAATTCCCAAAAAAATTTCCAAAATTATATTTTAATACATATGACATGATTTTAAACTCAATTTGACATTTTAATATCAATTGAATATTTTTCTCATGTCAGCCCTTAATATTGACAAATAAGGACAAAATCGTCATTTTCGAATTTCTCCGGGCTTCAACTTGGAAAAATTATTGAAAATCACGATTAGATAGTTTTCAATATTCTGAGTTTAACTGTGGGGATCAGAATTTTTAGATTCCTTCTTGATTTTTCAGAATTAAATATAGAATAAATAAATAAATAAAACAATTAATTAAATAAAAGTGAGGGTGTTACATGCATCACCTTGGCCTTCTGTGAAGTCACCCATCCACTCATCCCCAAAGGCCCATCGTCAGTTGCCCCACGTCTTATCCAACACTAGGTTGGAGGCCTATCTGAATACCAACTCTAGTCACCATCCAATTTACATGCCTACCTATACCACGACATGAGATCCATCGTCAGCTACCTTAACCGTCAACTATGCATGAATGCATGTACTGCACACCATCAACTACTCAACCACAACCAATAAACATACGACATATATATATACATACATATATATATATATATATGTATATCAATACAACTAGTGGCAAAGAGTTCCATCGTCAGCTACCTCACATTACCACTCATCATCCATCAACACCATATTGGCCCCAAACCAGCCTCAATCATAATCAACAGGTAAGGCCCTATCTAAGCAGTCCACGTCGTGAGAAACAATATCATACATCACAAGCGAAGGTCCTATCTAAGCAACTTTCCACTCAACTACCACTTTCCAACAATTTATCAAACAAATCCACATCAATAATAAAGAAAACTAAGAACCAAGTTTAGAATTATAACAATAACATGTGAAGGTCCTATCTAAGCAACCTTCCACTACAACAACATATCCAACATTTTAAAAGTGGTTGAAACAATCAACCTCACACACCATCAACAACCTCACTTATGACCATTCATTATATAGACATAAATATCCTCAACAATCAAGTATACAATATGAATTGGCCTTCCTTGTGGAGTTTTAACATTTTTCCAAAGTTCCCAATTATCACACCAAACATTAAACCAATAGCATTCAACCCCATCTTTATGTTTCTTAAAATTTCAACTTTAATGGTACATACATAGCACCACAAAATTGACACCAAGCATCTCAAAAACAGGAGAGAATCAGGGATTTTGTCGCCCAGTGCCATTGGATTGTCGCCCAGTGCTAATATCACAATGAAGGTTTGCAATTTTGTCGCCCAGTGTCGCACACTTGTCGTCCAGCGTCAACATCACAGAGAGCATCAATAAAAATGGCCAAAAATGTTGCTCGGCGCCACTTTTTGTCGCCTAGCGACAAAATCCATCGTTATAGGCAAAGTTTTCGTCACTAATTAAAATTTCGTTGCTAATTAATAGCATTTCAAACAACATACTATCAGTTGTCGCCCAGCGACATAAACTGACGCCCGGCATCGAATCGCGATTTCTGCAGTTGCAAGGAAAACGACCCACTGCTATTCTTGACAAAATCAATTCATCCCAAGCACCACAAAACAATTCTAGACACTTTTAATACATTTATAACCGATTACATACTGATTTCTTCTACAAATCATCCACAAATTTGGAAACCCCTTTTCAAAACCCATTTTATCCACAATCCATAAACACACAAATAGTCACCAAACCAATTGATTTCAAAGGCTTAAATCGACATATCAACAACCATAAACATGGAGTCAAGCAATAGTAAGCTTCTTTTACCTTTTGGGCTTCCGAATTCGAGCTTGGGGAAAGGAAAACGTGAGAAAAACCAACTATTGAGCCAAACCTTCAGAGCAACCACTACTCCTCACCAAAAGGATGGAAAGGGCCACGAATCTTGCCTCTACGCAGTGGGCTTGAGAGAATTTTGAGAGAGTGAAAGAAGAGGGACGTGAGAGACGAGAGATGTGAGAGTGAGAGGGGAATGGGAGAATAAGAGAAATGAGAAACAAAAGGGGTTTTTATGTTTTGAAACCTTCCTTGGACCTTACAAGGCTTTAGGCCCACTAAAGCTCAAGGTCTGTTTATTCACTCTCCAAAACTCACAATGGATCTAACCTAACTGTTTTTCTCTCAACAACCCAAACCAATATCAACAACACTCGCAATTTGGCTCAAGCACATTTGTCTCAATTCCCTAAACTCAGATAGGAATTCCAAGTTAACAACATACAACTAACACCACACAACAACAATTAACAACAATCCATTCATTTATTTGTTTTAAACACTATAATCACATATTAATTTTCACTTTTAGTTATAAAACCACTAAATCATGCATTAAGAAAAACACGGCGTTACATTGCAAGTTTCATATATATTCACCAAAGATCTTACTCATCTTAGAGTAGACTCTAGTGAGGAATCTTGTTGTTATAGAGGTGGAGGAAGTATACCTAGATCCCTTGCTACTTCTTCAACTTCTTCTTGAGGTTGTTGCTCTAGAACGAGAATGTTGCTTCTCACAACCTTTTCTTCTTCCCAATTCCAAGCAGCATTTTCATCTACCTTAACATCTCGATTAATGGTGAGCTTCTTTGTTTGCAAGTTGTAGACTCGATAGCCTGTTGATTGTGTACTATATCCCAAAGAAGTACCTTGTATAGTCTTGTCTTCTAACTTATGTCTCTTATCATTAAGAATGTGTATGCAGCAAATAGATCCAAATACTCGTAGGTGTTTAGCTAATGGCTTTTGCCCACTCCATGCTTCAATAAAAGTCTTGTCTTGATTCCCTTAGTTGGACATTTGTTGAGTATGTATATTGCAGTGTAAACTGCTTCTGTCCAAAAAGTGTCAGGCAAACCCTTCTCCTTTAGCATCGATCTTGCCATCTCCATGACTATGCGGAGAATATGTGACAGTAAGTTGGTGTTCAATGCCTTCATCTTCACAAAACTTACCAAACTTGTGTGAGTTGTACTCTTTGCCTCAATCACTTCTAAGTACTTTTATATGTTTCCCACTTTGCTTTTCAACGAGAGCTTTAAACTTCTTGAATATTCCAAAGACTTATGATTTTTCTTTAATAAAGTATACTTAGGTCATTCTAGAAAAGTCATTAATGAAGAGGATGAAGTGCCTGTTGTTGTTGAGTGATGGTGTCCTCATCAGTCCACAAATGTCAGTGTGGATCAACTCTAACACATCTTTAACCCTCCAAGATTTGTCAATTGAAAATGGTAGTCAATGTTGCTTTCCAAGAAGACATCCTTCACAAGCTTCATTATTATTTTCTTTTAAGAATGGCAAGCCTCATCATATTCTTTTGGTATAACAGCTTCAAGGCATGGGTATTGAAGTGGCCAAATCTTCGATGCCATAGACATGAATCATCAACTTAGACTTTCATGGCAATGTTGGTAGTATATTTGAAACTTATCGGGAAACTTCTATTTCTTTTTTCCATTTTAACTTGGGCTATCTCTTGCCTTTTGTTATAGTTATCATAGATTGTGCATGTATCTCCTTCAAAGTGTAGAACATAGCCTTTCTCCATTATTTGGCCAATGCTCAAAGATTTTCTCTAAGATTGGGAACAAGTAAGACGTCTTTGATGAGTCTCATACCTTTTCTTGGCTCCACCATAATAGTGCCTTTACCCTTGGACTCCACCATGGTGCCATTTCCTAATCAAACTTTTACTTTGACGGAATTGTCAATTTCCTTGAAGATGCTCCTATCTTTGGCCATGTGATTGCTGCAACTGTTATCCAAGTACCAACTTCCACTTGTTTCATCACTGGAATCTCAGGTAGTATAGAAAAGATGCTGCTCACTATCGTGCTCTTCAACAAATTTTGCTTGATACTTGTTTGTGTTGCAACAGTTCTTCTCTACATGTCTAAATTGCTTGCAGTACTGACACTATGGCTTTCCACGATGCCAACAGTCTTTCTCCAAGTGACTTGTCTTCTTACATATGCCACATGGAGGATATTTATTTTGATTGATCTTAAAGAAACTTCTAGAATTTCCTTTATTTCTAGAAATTTCTCCACTATTTTTCTTTCCTCCATATTCTTTGTTTTGAGACTATAATTTGAGCTTTGATTGAAAGGCATTTTCGACAAAGTCTTCATCATGCCTACTTAATCTTTGCTCATATGCTTCAAGAGAGTCCATTAGTTTTGTCACCAACATGATAGATAGATCTTTGGTTTGTTCAATTGTAGTCATGATCACATCATACTTTTGGGGAATAGAAATTAGAATTTTCTCAACAATTCTCTTATCAAGAATATTTTCCCCATATGCTTTCATTTGACTAACTATTTATTTAATCCTAGAATAGTAATCTTTTACGATCTCAAACTCATTCATTTTTATTAATTCAAACTCACGTCTTAGAGTTTGAAGTTTAACGGCATATACCTTGGCACTTCCTTGAAACTCTTCCTACAATGTATTCCATGCTTCTTTAGCACTTGTGGCACCCATTATTCTTGGAAAAATTGTGTCAGCTACTACTTATTGCAAGATAAATAGTGTCCTTGAATCTTTTTGCTTATTTTCCTTTAGCTCCTTCTTCTAAGCTACAATCAATGTAGAAATGTCTACAGGAACAATGAATCCATTTTTAATAATATCCCATAAATCTTAAGAGCAAAAAAATATCTTCATTTTAATGCTTCAAAAATCATAATTTTCTCCAATAAAAATAGGGATAGGAATAGATGAGGGTTGAATAGTATTGGCCATTGGTTAAGGAAAAATTATGGTAGGATGTTTTGAAAGTAGTTGGATAATAACTCTACACCCAGTAGATGATCGAATGTAGCTCTGGTACCATTTTGGACTTTTTACATAGGCCCAATATGAGAAGTGTAGGTTTAGTGGGTTGTATAAAGTGTGGAAGTTGGTCCAAAAAAAGTCTAGACATTTTTTGGACATAACTACCTCACTTACATACACTTTACTTTTCTTTATCCCATCTGATGTGGGACTTCATTCTCCAACACTCCTCCTTAAGTCCAATTAGGTTAGTTATTTATTTTTTTGTTGGGCCAATTGTGACTTGTTTCTTTTCTTTTTTTTCTTCTTGGGCTTATACTCAAGAGAGCCTCAGAGACCTTTTGTCTGGGCTTGTACTAAAAAAAAAAGTAACCCAATTGGACTTGAGGGGGAGTGTTGGAGAATGAAGTCCTACATCAGATGGGATAAAAGAAAAGTAAAATGTATATAAATGAAGTGGTTGTGTCCAAAAAATGTCTACACTTTTTTTGGACCAACTCCCATACTTTATACAACCCATTAAATCTACACTCCTCATATTGGACCTGTGTAAAAAATCCAAAAAAAAAGCAGCAAGCAATGGTTTCTTGATCCTCAACTGAAATCGAGAATTGCTTTATGGCTGCTACTACTTGTGAGCTGAAGTGGTTGTTGAGTTCCCTCGGCATTGAGCATTATTGTTCAATTTGTCTTTATTATGGTAGTCAAGCCGTCCTCTACATTGCCAATAACCCCATGTTGCATGAGTGTACCAAACATTTCGAGGTTGGTTGTCATTTTAGAGAGATGAAATTGTCAAGGCTAATGTTCAACCTATGTATCTCCACACTTCCACGCAACTTGTTGATGTCCTTGTGAGGCTTTGGGCGAACGACAACTTGGCAATCTTCTTTCAAAGTTGGGCATTCTTGATCCTCACAATCTAACTTGAGGGGGATATTTGAATATTGGGATATTAAATCAGGTAATGTTGACATTTTTTTTCCTACCTTTTAGCAGTAAATAATTTTTGTATATATATTTTTAAGATGGTTTCCTATTTCAAGATTTTTTTTTTTGAGATTTGTTTCCTTGTATTTCGTATACAACCAGCTGTGAAGCTTGTATATATTAATGCTCTCAAAGCCAATAGAAAACAACTTTTGCCACGTCTCGTTTCTTTAGTATGTTGATTTTATTTATACAAAAACAATTTACCTATGTTATTATTTATTGAAAATGAAAATATTTTTACACATCTATTTTATATACATAGTTAGAGTTGATTGAGTCAATGTAATGCCGCGAGGCATTATAGACGTAGTCTTGGGTTGTGAGACAAACCAAGATAAAAACTAATATTTTTTCTTCACTAATTATCTCCTTTGATGTACATTTAAGGGAGTTGAACTTGTGAGAAAACATTTTATTTTTTGTTTTTGAACTACAAGTTATATTAAACCACTAGTGTAAAATTTGTTTTTTGACGTCGAAGCTTTTACATTGGTTATGGGAGAACTGATTTAAACAAAAAAGTCACTGGCAATTTTGTAAATATTTGTAACTTTTTTACGTCAATTGCTTTTTAATCAATCTAAAAAAGTCTTTTTAAATCAGTTGAAAAGACTTTTAAAATAGGTCTTCCCTTTCCATGTGAACTCAAAATCCTGTTCCCTACTTCCCCATCACAAAGAGAACGAAACCCTACGCTCTGTCGCCGTTGCTCTACCTTGCTCACTCTGATGACGCCACTGCCACCAACGAGACATCATTGCTTCTAAAGAGGAGACACCATTATAAACCTTCGAAGTGAACCTATGCCATAACAAGTGCTCTAGTTTGAATCCATTATCAACGAGACGCCATTCCTGAGGCCATTGATGCTGCCACCAATGAACCCTAACCAAGTATTTCTTCAACAACCCTTCTCACTCTTCCCCAACTTGAATGTGTTTGCTTTGGAGGTTGAGGACTCGCTTCTTTTGTTGTCCTATGTGCTTGATCTCTTTAATGCTAGTGGTGCTTACTGCTTAGGTTCATTTTTAGCATATGCTTGTTCATTAAGTTGTGCTGAAATTTGTTTAATTAAATGCCAATAATCTATCACATGGTTTCTTTTCTCGTTCTCACCCATTTCAATTCAAATATACAATATAGATTTACACCTCAATTTCATCCAGTTATGATATCATTTAGACGTGTTTGCTAAACATATGTCTATCTGGTTTAGACATGCTTTTGAAAGAGTTTGCAAAAAATATTTTTGAAAACACAATTCAATCCCTTGTGTCTTCCCTCTGTCCTTAGAATTAATTTATTAATAAATGTTTGTCCTATTAATAATTTTTCTTTATTTACATACTTAATAATTTCACTATTGTAAATGGTATCTTAGCTGAATATAATCAATTGTTTAAATTTTATTTTAATTATTTATTTATTTGTTAGCAGTTTTTATAATAAGACGCTAATGTGATTAACTTCTTTAGCTGTTATTATACATATAATTTTTAATTTTATTTTTGTGTATACATACATATAAAATTGTTAACAATTTTTTTTTTAATTTTTATTTAGTCATATGTTAATAATCGTTATGTTATTTAAAACACTTCGTAAGTATACAATATATCCTATCAATAAAAATATTAAAAAATATTTGAAATAATGTGAACATAAATTTTTGTTTAACGTAAATTTAATAATTGTTATATTAGTTATTATATGTGAATAATTTCATATATATATATATATATATATATATATATATAAAAATTTTGTATATTTTTAATAATAATGAAATTAATTTTTTGTATTTTTAACATTATTTTAACTTAATGAAGCTATATTGCTATGTATTATCAAATCACTTAAATATAATATTTTATATTAATAAATTAATGCTTTAAATTTTATCCTTTGAAGTTAACTAATTAATTTGTTTATATTATTTGCAGTTTAAGTTAGAGCTGTTAACAAAAAAGTATTTTATATTTGATTATTTTTAAGTTATTTATTAGAGCTTTTGTATAGATCTGCGAATAAATATTTGGATCTTTTATTCAGCGGCTGTTTATTAAACCGCGAATAAATTTCTCCCATATTGCGTACTTAGGCATTTTATTATGACAAAGTCTGTGTAGTATTGACTTTAATGGCATGCTTTGACCATGACCCCATTTTCTCTCATCGTTACCATCATGCTTTAATAAAATTCTTTTTTTTTTTATTCATTATGTTTGAAATAAAGTCCTGTTTACACAAAAAAAAATGGGGTACCAAAGCACACGTCAAAGACGACCCACCTCAGTCCATATAATCAATATCCAAATAACGGAGCACCACAAAAAGTTGACCCAATGGGCATTCTTTCTTTCATGATTATAGTTGCTTGCATACTTGTTCAGTCTTTCATGATTAGCGGTTATTAGGCAAAACTCCTATCGAAATTCTAACTTTTTTGTTTAATGTAAACATAGATTTAATAATTATGTAAATAATTTCATATATATATATATATATATATATATATATATATATTAAGAATTATAGCATTCTTATAAACTAAATATAACTTTTATTTAAATTAATTATATTTAATTAATTTTAATGCATTAAATTATTTTCTTATACAACTTTTGTATATTTTTAATAATTCTTACATTACTCAATCTAAATATATTTATAGAATTAGTTTATTTTATTTTTAGCATTATTTTAACTTAATGAAGCTATATTGCTATCTACTATTAAATCATGACTTACTTATAATATTTTATGTTAATAAACTAATGCTATAAATTTTATCTTTTGAAGTTAAGTAATTAATTAATTTATATTATTTTTTAAAATTAATTAATTTATATTATTAATTAGCATTTAGCAGTTTATGTTAGAACTGTTAAGTAAATAATTATTTACAATGAGCTTTTGTATAAACTGCTAATAAAAATTTGGATCTTTACTTAGCAGTTTTTTTTTTTTTTTTGGTTGCCCAAGGTATTTCCAGCCAAAAGTTAGGGACTAATCTCTCAAGATACAAAGATCTATTTAAGAGGTTAATCTTTTCCAACATATTCTCTTTTATACACAAGGACTTGGGGATTAAACCCCTAACCACATGTTTAAAAAGCAGGTTATCTGTCAACCATACTACACCATTTTAGTTTTAGAGGTTGTTTTTTAAACGACAAATAAATTTCTGCCATATTCCATACATTAGCATTTTACTATCGTTAATAAATAGGCACTGAGAAAGTCCGTTTGTGTAGTTTAATGGCATGCTTTGCTAATGTCCACATTTTCTCTCATTGTTACCATCATGCTTTAATCAAATTTCCTTTTTTTATTCATTATGTTTGAAATAAAGTCCCGTTACCCAAAAAAATGGGGCAAGTGCTTGACTTGGATGTTTAAGTTAGAATGAAGAATCAAAGCATACGACAAAGACTCAGCTTATCCTGAAATTTCCATTCTGTATATTTTGTTTAGTAAAATGTGTTTAAGGTCACTTTATTTTCAGTCAAATTTACTCTTAGTTCCTATACTTTTAAATAAATAATTTTAGTCTTCTAAAAATTAGTGTAATTGGCCTCTCATCTTAACTCCATTAACAATGTTAGCTTAGCCACGTTAGCAAACAGGGTTAATGTAACAACCCAACTATCACTACTAAACAACCCTACTAAACATACACCACATACACCTTATCAAGTGAATAAAATCATATAATATCTATATATGAGTCATACACATCAACTGAGAGATCTACTTATCTCTCCTGGTACCATACATTCATATCTATATATCTACCATCATCATATCATACACAACAATGGGATAATACGAGCCCATATCAAACATATCAAAATATACATCACCAGGGAAGCGGAATACAAAACACACTCCCTATAGCTGGTCAATCTATACAATCCCATCAAAAGAATATAATGAAACTAAACCATAACTAAAGCAACGAAACTTGGCTTTCCTAAGCCAAACATCTCCAGCTCTTGGCTCCATCCTTAGCTCTGAGTCGCAGGACCCACGGAAGCCTCGCCATCTGCTCTCACAGCCATAAGACGTGATCATCACAAGCACATCAACACAACAGCAACAATAGGACAACCAACAACAACAAAACATGGAAAAGGTAAGCTTACTAAAACAACGGCATAGTATACGATTTTGGAAATCATCAACAATTCACACATTCAATCGTGAATATATAGCACATCATCATACATCTAGAGTTCTTAACATCTACATACATATATACATACATATATATATATATATATATATGATACATTCATACAGAAAAGAATTCTCAACTCACGACTCCACGTTACATCACAACTACCACAACTATGTCAATGCATGATGACACGACTCTCAAGAGATTTACAACATATTGGGCGATCAGCCAAGTCTCACCCCCTACTATAGCCTATCTAAGCACCATTCAAGGATTGATAAACTCTGATCTGCTGATAAGCTTAGTGGTTTGTCAAGATAAGTGTATGTGGGTGGTGGCTTACCGTGACACAAGGCCTGCATCACCTTGGCCTACTACGAAGTCGCCCATCCACTAATTCCCGAAAGCCCATCGTCAGCTGCCCCATGTCTTATCCAGCACTATGTTGGAGGTCTATCTGAGTTCCAACTCTAGTCACCATTCAACTTAAGTGTCTACCCGCACCACGGCATGAGGTCCATTGTCAGCTACCTCAGCCGCCAACTATGCATGAATGCATGTACTACACACCATCAACCATTCAACCACAACCAATAAACATACGACATATATATATATGTATATCAATACAACTAGTGGCAAAGAGGTCCATCGTCTACCTCACATGACCACTTGACATCCATCAACACCATATCGGCCCTAAACTGGCCTCAATCATAATCAACAGGTAAGGCCCTATCTAAGCAGCCCACCTTGTGAGGAACAATATCATACATAACAAGCGGAGGTCCTATCTAAGCAACCTTCCACCTCAATGACATATCCAACAATCAATTCATAATTTAAAACCAAGACCCTCTTTGAAAACCATGTGGAAGATAGGTGAATCTGGAAATTTACAAAAAAAACCTTTGAAACAATTCGCTTCATTAAATTAAAGAAAACCATATTCCAACTGGACAACTCTCTATTTTTCCTAAATAAAGCTTTTGAAAATGTATAATACTCTTTTTATATGTGTATATACATAATAATTCACATTTTGGAATGAAAACTTTAAAATCTTAAATAGTACATTCAGTTCTGAAATAATAGATTACGTACTGTAGTAACAGATTATATCTATTTAGTAAAAATGCATCAGGTTTTATTTTTCATCAAGGATAATTGATTATGGGTTTCCATAATCGATTATTTTCAAACCAAAACCAAAAGAAATTTTTTTGAAACCCAGATAATCGATTATCAGGGTCCATAATCAATTATTGCCAAGCCAAATTCACGAAAACTGATCCTGGAGCTCCAGATAATCGATTATGAAGCTTCCATAATCGATTATCTGTGACAAGATTGCCGAAAAAACACGATTTTCTACAACAAAGGCTCAAATTTTCAACACCCAAACTCAAATTTTCGAATCAATGGGGTTCTAATATCATCAATCTACCCCAACCAAGCTTATATACAATAGATTACACCACAAATTCAACATTTCATTACACAACTCATGTATTTCTCATCAAAATTCAGATTTTTCCCCTAAAACCCATTTTTATTCAAAATCTCACCATAACCAACATATAATCCGAATTTGGACCAACCTAAAGTGATATTCACATGCAATCATGTTTATACATCACAAATCCAGCAAGAGTAAGCTTCCCTTACCTCTTAGAGCTTCCAAAAATCCGAATTTGGGGAAGAAAAAATGTGAGGGATGCAGAACCTTGAGCCAAACTCCGTGAAAGCAAGGCAATAACAGCTCTCCAACGCCTAGAAACAGGATTCCTCACTGGATTTGGGTCTCACACTTCAAGATCTCAGTAAGGATTAGAGAAAAATGAGAGAATGAGAGAAGAGAGTGAGAGAAAGATGGGAGAATGAAGGGTTTATAAAAGGAAAAGGGGGTTTTAGTCATTTTAAAACTTTCCCTAGGCCTCAAAAGGCTTCAGGCTTGCTAAAGCTCATGGTCCGTCGATTCACTCTCCAAACTCATGACTGGCTCTACTCTACTGCTTTCCCTTCAAACTCAAACAACATCAACAACACTCTTAATTTGGCTCAAGCACATTTGTCTCAGTTCCTTAAACTCAAATAGGAATTCCAAGTCAACAACATAAAACTAACACCACACAACAACAATCAACAACAATCTATTTATTTATTTCAAACACCATAATCATATATTAATTTTTTTCACTTTTAGTTATTAAACCACTAAATCGTACATTAAGAAAATCATAGTGTTACAATTAATAGAGTGAGAAACCATTTCCACTTATTTTTATAAATATGAAGAACAAAATCATCGATTCGAAGGCATAGGAGCTAAGATCAAATTTGACCAAAAGTATAGGGATTTAAAACATATTTTACCCATTTTTGTTCTTTTTTGATCAACTTATCATTCTCATGTTAATGATACACACAACTTAACCTATATAATCAATGTTCAAGAGTGTTTTGGTACCTCGAATGGGGTGGACGCTTCAGGCGGCTCCTGCAAGTGGTAGCACCTGGTTGTCACCTGCAAAGACACTCCGATGCCTAAGTCAGTGTCTGTAAGAGGTGAATAATGAGGCTTAGATCCGTACTTGAAGGCATATAATGCCTTATATAGTGGCAAAGTGGAGGAAAAGGTGGTAAGTCAGTTACTATGGGCCTCAACATGTGGCTAAGCCCAAAGGAGGTCTAGAACAGTAGCCTTCGAAGTCAGTGGCTCGTATTGACACGAGCACCGGCTTATTCTTTGAGTGAGTCACATGGCTTAGGCTTTTACTGCCACATTTGCTCTCTTCCTAGTTGAGTTGTCGTTTTTCGCTTTGCTTTTATACCTAAAATGGATTTCAATATATATTTTTATTATATATACTTTTTTCCCTTTTTTGTACCTAGTGAGCTTTGTACATATCAGAGCTTTCTTTGCTTTTGCGTATTGCCTTTGTCATCTTGGTGCGCTTTGTTTTACTACTTTCGTTGTCTCAATGAACTTTTGCTTGCTCATCTTAGACCTCGGCTAGAGCGAATCCACATACACGAGGTGATAACCTTCCTACCCCGGCTGGAGCAAATCCATGTACACGAGCGATGGCGACCCTTCTACCTTGGCTGGAGCGAATCCACGTACATGAGATTGAAGGTTTTCTATCTGGGTTGGAGCGAATCCACGTACACGGGGTAGTAATCTTCTCCACCCCGGCTGGAGTGAATCCACGTACATGAGGTGGTTACCTTTCTACCTTGGCTGGAGCAAATCCACGTACTTGAGGTGAAAGTTTTTCTATCCTGGCCGGAGTGAATCCACGTACGCGGGATAGCAATTTTCCTACCCCGACTAGAGCGAATCCACGTACAAGGGGTAGCAATCTTCTCCACCTTGGCTGGAGTGAATCTACGTACACGGGGTGGAATTCTTTCTTGCATTTGGTCGCAATTTCTTTATTTTGCCTTTTGCCTTTTTGTTTTTGACCTACAAAACAATTGTAAATGGTTTTGTCCATGTTGCCTCTAATGTTGGTCATACGTTGGGCTTAGAAGGCAATATGTTGGTCTTGCAATTTCTTTCAAACAAGAGCGAGATAAAGCAAGCTTTATGTAACAATAAAATATTTATAAGAGAGCTTCTCATGATTAAGCCGTGTTTACAACACCATTTTGTAGTCTCTACCACCACTGAACTCTTCTTCAAAAGAAACGACATGTGTGGATATGGCAATTGCATAATGGCATGGCCTAACTTCCAACATGTTTAGGCATCATGTTCTATGGCATACCATAATAGCATAAAGATTATCACACTTTAAAATTAAATATGACATATCATGTGCCATAAGTTTTTGTCATGGGTCACCCTTCATTTTGGTTTTTTTGAATTAATGCATTATGACATCATATGATGCAACTTTTAATATAAACCATGATGATGATCATGTAATGATGCGATGTATATACCAAGGTGATAATCATGTGATGATGTCATGGTCTAATATTTCAAGCGCTAGGCATTACTATTTTTCGGGAAAGAATTCGAATATTACCTTATCATATTTTCCAAAGCTTATTTTAGTCTTTAACGCATGCAAACCCCGCAACGGAATGCATGTTCGAATAATGTTCGAGAGTGTTTTGGTACCTCGAACGGGATAGACGCTTTGGGCGGCTCTTGCGAGTAGTAGCACCTAGTTGTCACCTGCAAAGATACTCTGATGCCTAAGTCAGTGTTTGTAAGAAGTGAATAATGAGGCTTAGATCCGTAACTGAAGGCATATAATGCCTTATATAGTGGCAAAATGGAGGGAAAGATGGTAAGTCAGTTAGTATGGGCCTCGGGTCACATGGCTAGGTCCAAAGGAGGTCCAGAACAATCAATATACAAATAAGAGAGCACCACAAAAGTTGACTCAATGGACATTCTTTCTTTCATGATTATGGTTGCTTGTATACTTCTTGTTCCCTCTCTCAATTTCCATAGCAAATGATTCAATCAATCAACGTGCCCCCGTCTATGAGAGATGGGGAGACCTTGATGTCAAAAGGTGGAAAGTTTGAACTTGGTTTTTTCAGCCCAGGTAATGCCCAAAATTGTTACCGGGGAATTTGGTATAATATCCCAATTCAAACTGTTGTTTGGGTTGCTAATGGGGCCAATCCCATCAATGGTTCCTCAGGCCTCTTAACATTCAACAGCACAGGCAATCTTGTTCTCAGCCAAAATGGGTCTCTTGTTTGGGACACCAACTCTGAGAAACAAGCACAGAATCCGGTGGCAGTTCTCTTAGACAGTGGTAATCTTGTGACAAGAAATGAGGGAGACACGGAGCCAGAAGCGTACTTGTGGCAAAGCTTTGACTATCCATCTAATACATTCTTGCCAGGGATGAAGTTGGGATGGGACCTCCGAACTGGTCTGGAATGGAGAGTAACATCTCGGAAGAGTCCAGATGATTCATCACCAGGACACGTTTATTGGGTTTTAAAACTCTTAATTATCCTGAGTTATATCTGATGCAGGGAACAAAAAAGTTATTACGACATGGACCTTGGAATGGCCTATATTTTAAGGGAATACCAGGTCTACAGAATAACACCATTTTTAGCTTCAATTTTGCCAGCAATAAGGATGAGATATACTGCCATCTCCAGTATTGTAGTAAACCAAATATGTATGGGCGGAGGGTGATCAAAATCGGAGGATATACATGTCACAACCAGGAGACTTTTGTGACTCTTATGGTCTCTGTGGAGCCTATGGGAATTGCCTGACTACACAGACACAAGTGTGCCAATGTTTGAAAGGGTTTACACCAAAGTCACCACAAGCAGGGGCTTCATCTGACTGGAGTCAAGTATGTGTCCGCAATAAACCGTTAAGTTGCAACGATACAGACAAAGATGGGTTTGTCAAATTTGAAGGCCTCAAATTTCCAAATACTACACATACTTGGTTGGATGAGACTATTGCTAAAGGAATTCAGAGTCAAGTGCTTAAATAATTGTTTTTGTATGGCTTATACTAATTCAGACATAAGAGGGGCGGGTAGTTGCTGTGTCATGTGGTTTGGAGATCTCACTGACTTGAAACAGTTTCAAACTGGTGAGCAAGATCTATACATCAGGATGCTTGCTTCAGATTTAGGTATGCACCATCAACTTAGATCTTCTCATTTCAGCTGTAACTTTTATAAAGTCTAAGATCGCTCTAACTCTAGCATTTTTATTTTTATTTTATCGATTACAACCCTCAAGAACCTGTACACAAGAAGAACACGCAAACGATAGTTGCTTCCACCATTGCTGCAATTTGTGGGGTTCTGTAACTAAAGTTCTTATTTTATCTGCCGAATTCGAGGGAAAAATGCTGGTAACTGTTTACTAAAGCATTATTGCACTTTATTGTAACCTTTTTTATGTATATAATGATGATCATGAGATAATTAGTCCATTATTTCTTTTATTAGGACTGATTCTGTTTCCTTTTTTATCTAACTGTATCATTAATTATAAATATTTTATGAACTAGCATCTGGAATCAACTAAGAACAAATCTAGTTTTCATCATTCCAGTTTTCTCATATGGTATTCTTTATGTCTCTAGTTCCTCCTCCTATCTTGCACAACCGTCATTACCATTTTTCGGATTGATATATTTAGCAATAGGACGAAGGAACTCAAGCAATTAAGTGAATTCATGATCGATAATTAAATATTGACACTTTATGCTACATTAAATATAAACCCGCTGCCTGCATGTTGTGTGGGTATCAATTTTCTTAAAAAAAATTAAAAATCATATTATAAAATAATTTTATTGTGTATCTTTTAAATTAGGTAATCAACACATAATCACAAACATGTGAGTGCTCTAGTATTCATTAGTTTGAAGCCAATAACAAAGAGAAAGAATTTAACTGACAAATTTAATTGCCCAAAAAAATAGCATAAAAAATAATTCAAAATCACAAGATTATTGATGTCTTACCCTCGAAGAGTAGTTTTGTCTTTTTCCCTTCAATTTTAATTCCCTGCTATTTACATGACATCTACTTAATTTAGTAGTATTTTTTTCTTGTCAAACTCCATTTCATACATATTTGCTTCAAGAACTAACTATACATATTAAAGAATTATTTTCTCCTTCAATCCTGATACTTCTTATAGATATGCAATAGTATAGAAAGACAAATTATAAACCTAAAAGAGAAAACATTTGATAGCATAATATTCCAGATAGTTCAAGTAAGTACGCATGTGGGTTCTTTTAGTTAACTTTTAATAATTTGTGCTCATTATTAAGTATAAAAAATTTTCTTATATGATGAAAGGAAAAAAAAAAACACTCTTCTTAATTAGAAAGAAAACACAAATATTGTATAGTATGAGAGAGATATACATAAGTTCAATCTTTGTAGGCCATTTATCTTTTTTGGTCACTCTTACCATTAAGCTCCAAAAGAAAGACATGATAGAGCATTACATGTGATTAGTTAAATTGTTATATTTAAATAAGAAAATTGACTAAAAAAATGCTAACTTGGAACTCAATTTAATTGGTTGTGTTACGTAAGATTGTAATAAGAATGTTGGATTTTGATCCTCTAATATGTCATCCACTATCTTTCATTCAATACTTTCTAACATACCAAGTATTTTTTTTTTAAAAAGAAAACTAAATTGTAATGAAATTTTTGTAACCTATCAATGGTTTAAATATGTTTTTAGTCCTATAATATACTGTTTTTTTTTCCTTTTTGTTTTGGTTTAAAATGGTCGTTGTAAAAATTATTTTTTATATTTTGGTCCTTGTTATTTTGTATAGTCTTTGTAACATTTTTTTTTTTCATTTTATTCTCTATAATATTTTGTTCATTTTGAGCTAATCCCTTAAAAAAAAAGGTAGGGACCAAAAGCAAATTATTCACATATTACAACGACAAAAACAAAAAAATAAATATTTTATAAGGACCAAAACCAAAACTATGATATATTACAGTGACCAAAAATATATTTAAGACTAATGCAATAATAGGATGTGATTTTCATGATATAGCTTATAATAAGGTTTGAATGGTTTCCTCAAAGAAAAGGTTTCAAAATTAGTCTTACAAGCTTTTCTTTCACATGTGTTCTAAATTTGTTGTTAAGTCATCCAAGTAATAAGTAGGAATTTAAAACTCATAGGTTCAACAAAGCTCAATTTCTTGATATTCCTCCAAATTCATATGCTCCTTAGGGATTGGTTTATTGACAGCAGTGTTGGAGTCTTGGGTTTAAGAGATAAGTTGGGAAGATTATAAAGTAATTGTATTAATGTTTCAAAGCCAACAAAAGGATCATTTATTTTAAGAAGAAAAGTTTAAAGAATAATGAATATGGTAACAGTCGAAGTTGAATTATGAATTACAAGAAAAGACAATGATGAATATTGAAATTGAATTGATGAATCACACATTGATGAATATGGAAGGGGAACAATGAAAAATTGAACCTAGAGGTGACACCTTCGCCCAAATGCACATGTGGCAAATAAGAGAATAATAAAAGAGGGGAGAAGTTTTGTAATAATCAATGCTTTTGACTAAGAAAGAGAGATAATTTCAAATTACATCGATCTATTATTTTATAAACTTAAATTGATTTTCAGATATTATTTTCAAATTCTCCTATTATTGACCTGGTTTTAGTCAATCCATAATTTCATATTATATTATTTTTGAAAATAAATTTTGGTACAAATTTCATATTAATTTATTTTAGTAAAGATTTGGAGATATTTTATGTTAGAAAGAATCAAATTTCGAAAGATTCAATTTGAATGAATTTGAATCAATTTCAATAAATAAATAAATAATGAATAAATTGACTAAGAGAGAGAGTTAATTTCAATACAAAATTGAATGATATAATACAAATTTTTAGTACAAAATTGAATGATGTAATAAATAAACAAAAGCATTATTAGCCAAGTAGAATTGAATATATAAATTTGAATGAATTTGAATCAAATTTGAATAAATAAATAAATTATCAATAAATTGACTGTGTGTGTGTGAGAGAGAGAGAGATAATTTCGATACAAAATTTTTATTTAAGAATAGTTTATTAGTATTTTTAAAACTAAAATATATAAAGATTTTATGACCCGCATTAAAAACTAATTATATTGATTATCTCCAAAATTGATTATAAAAACTGATTATATATATTAAATAGTACTTTTATATTATATTACTTACTTTTATATAAAGATGAAAAATGGATTAAATAGTCTCGTAAGCATTAAATTGTAAATCAAACGTAAAATATGGATTACCCATAATTACATCATTAACAAACGTGAAAACAATTTATTGCATGAAAAAATACATCAATAATTATTAAATTATAAATCTAACATAGAATATTAATTACTTATTTTTCTTACCTAATTTTCGTAAGCATAAAAACAACCTCTTATACTTATATTTAAAATATATAATATAATGCTCATATATATAAAAGTATATTTATTGCAAATATATTAATAAGCTTTTTTCATTATTTTTTATAATCAATTTCAAATGGTAATCAATATAATCAATTTTTATTATGGGTCATCAAAGTCAATTTGAATTTCTATGTATAATATAAACTTTAAATATAGGCTTAATTACTAATTTGGTCCCTTAATTAATTTATTTTATTTAATTGGGTCCCTCTATTATTTTTTGCTTCAATCAGGTCTTATTATTTTCAAAAAAATTCAAATAGGCCCAATAATTTTTAAAAATGCTCCAATGTTATATTTTTTCATCTAAAACGACGTCGTTTTTTGTCCAATTTTACACTAAATGACAAGGAAAACGTAATGAAAAACGACATCGTTTTGGATGAAAAGAGTAACATTGGAGTATTTTTAAAAATTTGGGGACCTAATTAAACTTTTTTGAAAGTAATAGAACCTGATTGGAGTAAAAAATAATAGAGGGACCTAATTGAAAGAGGAAGAAGATTGTAGGGTGTTCTGGAAATACAAATCCTACTTTACCTTCTCCTTTATTCACAAAAGAATCCAATAGATTAAAATAAAGTATCAATATCTTCAAAACCTCAACAAACATCATGATAATTGATTTCTCAAAATTCGAATAATTAGATTGTGGAAAGTTTTTACAAAACAACATGATCAAGGTCCAATCTTATTGGAAATGATACTAATGGATGAAAATACAAACATTTCCTTTTAAATTTTATACATCATTTACATAATTATTTCACATATCATGTTTATTATTCTCTATTTTTTTAATATATTTTCTGCTTAATTTATAAATATAAAAATATCACACCAACAAAGTTATGTTGTTGAAAATTTATTTTCTACATTAATCCTTTAAAAAATATTTTTTTCCAAAAAAAGTTATAATCAAATTTTCTAATAAAATTTGATACTAATGTTTACTTTTATCCTAATGTTCAACAACCATATTAATTGCACTTACTATCACATTATCCACAATATTCTAACAATTTTAGTCTCCTAAATTTTGACAAATATATGTTTTCTATGTATAATTTACAAATATTTTAATTTTTAAATTAAAATTTTGACAAACATGAATTTACAAATAATTTGTATCACCAATATAAACTTGACAAGCATACATTTTTTTACGTATAATTTCATTAAATATTTTAAAATTATTTATTTCTACAATTTAATGTAATATTTATTTTTTCAAATATTTCTCATATCTCTAAATTATGTCATATACAAATATTAATTTTAAAATAATTTTGTATAATTAATATAATTTTGACAAATGTTTGTTTCTTATGTATAAATTCAACAACTGTTTTAGAGTTATTTAATTTTAACATTTAATGTAAAAAAAAATTTAAAGTATTTCTAATGCCTTCAAATTATATATATATATATATATATATATATAAACCCACGCAACGTGTGGGTCATTGTCTAGTATGCATAATAATAAAGTCTAACAAGGAAGAAAACATCATTGGCCAAGTCACATATTAAAGTCTCACCCAAAAAAAAAAAAAAAGGATAACATCATCGATCTACTATATTTGTCATTTTGCATAAAATTTTGAATAAACATAGTTAATTCATTCTCTCAAAATTTGACCTAATTTAATTATTAAAAATTATACATTAAATAGTCTCTTAAAATTATAAACGGATATTTGGATCTTAATTTTCATCTTTTAAATGCATGGACTAAAATTAATATTTCATATTTATAATCTTAAGAGACTAAATAATTGTTTTATTAATTAATGTGTCCTTGTATTACAAACTAATTTAAGTATTTATTTAAAAAATTTCAACTTGAATAAAATATTGAAGTTGTAGGGTTGGCCGAAAGGTAAGGCTACTAAAGCTCAAGTTTTAGGCCTACTAACAAAAAAATATTTGTTATCAATTTTTATAATGCAAAAGGCCACATATGTTAACAAAAAAACCCTAACATATAGCTCTTTTTTTAAACTAAAAAAGCCTTTCTCAAAAATTTACTTTAGACCTCACCTACTGTTGGACAAATCCTGTAAAGTTTTCACATCAATTTCTTCTAACATCTGACTCTAAACAAAATAAGCAAAAACTAAACAATATTATCTCATCTTTTTTTCTAACTCACATCTATTATAAATAACTTTTCCTTCAAAGTAATTTATTCTTAAATGAGAACATCAAAATGATTGTGTTCTCTCAATATTTCAAGAAAATTAATCATGAAATAAAAGCTTAAATGGACTTTTCTAGCATTGGGAGCATATTTATTATCAAATTAAGAATAAAACGAAAACTTGAAGATTGTTATTTAATTTTTTATTTTTCAAATAAAAAATATTTTATTAATTTATTTGAATACTAATAAACTCCTCAATTGTGATTAATTTGTATTTTATATACATGTATACAAATATATGTTTTATGAAACCATTATTTATTTTTATTACTCCTCGGCCCTTTCACATATCTTTAATTATGAATTATCTCTAATATAACAATTATCAGACAAAATCAGATAAGAATAACATCTATATGTCGTGATGAAAATTGGAAATGTACAAAGAGAAATGATACCTATTGTACAACAAATTTTACAATAAATAGAGAGAAAGAGAGAAAAGAGAGAACTTTGAAATGCAATAAATGATATGATGAAAAGATAAAGATACAAAAAATAATGTTATACAAATTGTTGTAATAATTGTTATTTGTGTATCATATCTCATGTACAAATTACTATATAGTTAAATGCTTACGAAATAGCTCTAAAAGACTTAAAGTAAATATAAAAAGTATATATCATTAAAAAGGCAATAAAAATACGTAAGTTAACAAAAAAGGCATACATCTCTTTACTTGCAATACCACACTATAAGTTTATAATAATGCCAATACAAATTTTCTTTTCAAATAGATATAAAGTTTTATTCAATTTATTATAACAATAGTAGCAATATCATTATTACATTGATATATATTATATCATATTTATTTCTATTCTTTAAATAAAATAAAACAAAAAAAAGTTTAATAAATGGAATCAACAACAAGAATTAATTGGCAACATTAATGCAAATTGACTCTCAAATAAAAGAAAAATAATGCATGGAAACCTAACATTTAAATGACACTAAGGAGGAAAAGAAAGAAAAAAGAATGTATGATAGTTGATATGATATAATAAAAAGAAAGATAAAAAGAAATAATGTGTTAATGAAATGTTTAATATATTTAATATATAAGAGTGTTTAAGAGTGTTTATATATCATTAAGAAATCGGAGTATGTGGTTGACTTGGAAGTCAAGTTAAAATGAAGAACCAAAGTATACGCCAGGCCCTCTCAGCTTAATTATACTGAATTTCCCATTTTCGTGTTTATGAAACAATTAGCTTAAACCATATCATCATTGTCCAATTAACGGAGTAACACAAAAGCCGTGACTCAATGGACGTTCTTTCTTTCATGATTTTGTTTGCATGCATACTTGTTCCCTCTCTCAAAATTTCCGTAGCAAATGATTCTATTAACGTGCTCCAGTCTATAAGTGATGGGGAGGCCTTGGTGTCAAAAGGTGGAAAGTTTAAACTTAGTTTTTTCAGCCCAGGTAGTTCCCGGAAACGTTACCTGGGCATTTGGTACAATAATATCCCAATTCAGACAGTTGTTTGGGTTGCTAATAGGGCGAACCACATCAATGATTCCTCAGGCATCTTAACACTGAACAGCACTGGCAATCTTGTTCTCAGCCAAAATGGGTCTCTTGTTTGGTACACCAACTCTCAGAAACAGGCTCAGAATCCGGTGGCAGTGCTCTTGGACACTGGCAATCTTGTGATAAGAAATGAAGGAGAAACAAACCCAGAAGGCTACTTGTGGCAAAGCTTTGACTATCCATCTGATACACTCTTGCCAGGGATGAAGTTGGGATGGGACCTCCGAACTGGTCTGGACCGGAGACTAACATCTTGGAAAAGTCCAGATGATCCATCCCCTGGAGACGTTTATCGCGATCTAGAACTCTATAACTACCCTGAGTTTTATATAATGAAGGGAACAAAAAAGGTATTCCGGTTTGGACCTTGGAATGGCCTATATTTTAGTGGAGTTCCAGAGCTACTGAATAACACCATTTTTCGCTTTAATTTTGACAGCAATAAGGACGAGAGTTACTACGTCTATAGCCCTACAAATGATTTTGTCATGTCCAGAATTGTAATAAACGAAACAAGTACAATTTATCGCTATGTATGGGTGGAGGATGACCGAAATTGGAGGACATACATGTCACTACCAAATGACTTTTGTGACACTTACGGTCTCTGTGGAGCCTATGGGAATTGCATGACTACACAGACACAGGTGTGCCAATGTTTGAAAGGGTTTAGACCAAAGTCACCAGAAGCATGGGTTTCATCTGGGTGGAGTCAAGGATGTGTCCGCAATAAACCCTTAAATTGCAACGATAAAGATAAAGATGGGTTTGTAAAATTTGAAGGCCTCAAAGTTCCAGATACTACACATACTTGGTTGGATGAGACTATTGGTCTAGAGGAATGCAGAGTCAAGTGCTTGAATAATTGTTCTTGTATGGCCTATACTAATTCAGACATAAGAGTAACAGGTAACGGTTGTGTCATGTGGTTTGGAGATCTCATTGACTTGAAACATATTCAAACCGGTGGGCAAGATCTGTATATCAGGATGTCTGCTTCAGAGTTAGGTAAACACGATAAACGTTGATCTTCTCATTTCAATTGCAAATTTGAAAAATCAAAAATCGCTCTTAACTGTAGTCTTTTTTATCCGTTCCAACCCTCCAGAACCTGTATACAGGCACAAGAACACGCCCAAGATAGTTGCTTCCACCGTTGCTGCAATTTGTGTTCTGTTACTAAGTTCTTATTTTATCTACAGAATCCGGAGAAACAATGCTGGTACCAAACTCATGATTGCATTTTTCTATATATTACTTCGTTAATTTGTAAATAAGCAAATATTTATTGCAAAGGTAACAATTAGTGTAGTCAACCTACAATCCCTTATATCAAGAGATTTATTTAGAGAGAAAATTAAGCAATTATTTCCTTCATTACGACTTATTCTGTTTCTTTGTTTATCTCTCTGCATCATATTATAAATTTTCAATGTACTAGCATCTGGAATCAACTGAAAACAAATTTAGTTTTTATCATTCCACTTTCTTCATTCCTATCTTGCACAACCTTCCATGTTGCCATTGTTCGGATAGATAGCATTAGAAGGAAGAAACTCAAGCAGGCAGGCTAATTAATCATAATTAAATATTGACATTTAAAGCTATATTTTTCTTTAAATAGGTCATTGCTGGAATGTGAAAGTAAGTAATCTTCTTTTCTAAATTCTGATGATTGTTACAAATTACAGAAAATTCTATTCTATTTATAATTTTGCTTGCATAAGATCTGCTAATAATTCTGTTCATTGTAGAGAAAGACAAGAGTGAGAAGGATGACATTAATTTACCAATATTTGATTTTTCATCCATCTCCATTGCCACAAATCACTTTTCACAAAATAACAAATTGGGACAAGGTGGCTTTGGACCAGTGTATAAGGTATGAAAATTAAATTTAACCTAGGCACTCATCTTCATCAAAATAATTTCACTGTTTCCAAAATTATTGTCAGGGCATACTATCAGATGGGCAAGAGATTGCAGTTAAGAGGCTTTCTAAAACTTCCAGACAAGGTTTGGACGAGTTCAAAAATGAAGTCATGCTGATTACAAAACTTCAACACCGCAATCTTGTAAAGCTTCTTGGTTGTTCTATTCAGCAAGATGAGAAGTTGTTGATTTATGAATTCATGGCCAATAGAAGCTTGGACTACTTTATTTTTGGTTGGAGCCTTGTTAGAATGCAATCCTTCCAATTTTTTTATTTCTATGAAATAGTTGTCAAGCTAACTTATAAGTGAACTTTACCAGATTCAACAAGGCATACATTATTAGGTTGGGCTAAGCGATTTGAAATTATTGGTGGAATTGCTCGAGGACTTCTCTATCTTCATCAAGACTCTAGACTAAAGATTATTCACAGGGATCTTAAAACCAGCAATGTTCTTCTTGATAGTAATATGAACCCAAAAATATCAGATTTTGGCATGGCTAGGACATTTGGGCTAGATCAAGATGAAGCAAATACAAATAGAGTAATGGGAACATAGTATGTTTTTCTGTACTTGTTTTTTCATTCTCCTTCCATAGTTGCTTGTAGTGTTTGATTGTGGACTCTTGTTTTGTTGGTGCAGTGGCTATATGCCTCCTGAATATGCTGTACATGGATCTTTCTCGGTCAAATCTGATGTCTTCAGCTTTGGTGTGATGGTGCTGGAAATAATCAGTGGGAGGAAGAACAGGGGATTTTGTGACCCACACCATCACCTAAATCTTCTCGGACATGTAAGTCTAAACAATAACAATCTATATGTGAATAATAATACTTTGGTCTATGAAACAATGAACGTCGTTTTTAATATGGAAAATGAACTCATTGATTTGTGGCTTCCACGTCATTATCAGGCATGGAGACTATGGATAGAAAAAAGGCCAATGGAATTTATAGAAGACTTGGTGGACAATTCAGCCGGTCTATCTGAAATAATAAGATATATTCATATTGGCTTGTTATGTGTACAACAAAGACCAGAGGATAGGCCAAACATGTCATCAGTAATTCTAATGTTGAGTGGGGAGAAGTTATTGCCCGAACCAAGTCAACCTGGGTTCTACACAGGAAAAGATCATTCAACCATGACATATTCTTCTCTAAGAAATATTAATGAATATTCCCGCAATGAAATGTCTAACTCATTACTAGAGGGAAGATAAAAATAATAATATAGAAAATAGAAAAGTCTCCTACTTTCAATGTCAAAAGTACAACTAAATGCGTGGCAGAAATAACAATGTCTCTAGAGTTTGATTTCTTTTATTGAATCTCTCTTCGAAAATACTTATCAATTTCTGAAAAAATTATCAAACAAGATTTAAACGTGCATGTTGTGCAAATCCTTAACCAAGATTAATTATTTTTATTATCTTTCGAAATACAATATTAATAAAATATATGTCTTTATATCTTCCAATGTACCATTTCATTAAACATCTTTGAAGCTTTCCTATGACAGATCAAAACATTTCCAAGAGTCTTGTTCCCAAATTTTATAATCATTTCAAGCCAATTCAATGCCTTGCATGCTACTTGGATTTTGGCAACTTCTCTACCTTCGATCAATTATTTTTCATAAAAGTAACAAAACTAATATTTAGCAGTAAATTTTTAGTCTTTCGCGTGTTAAAACATAAATTAAATTGCAAAAATATGTATATATTCTTTAAAATTCAATTTAGAAGTTCATTTTTTTCTTTTCAGACTAACGATAAATATCTAATCATATTTTTTTATAGTTCTATATGAATATCATATTTTTAATGTCATTTATTCCATAATGTTCAATTGCACGACAATAATGTACAAAACATAGTTAAGAAGACTAAAAGCATCGGAACTATCTAATTTACATATATAAATAATAGTAAGATCCTGTTCGGATAAATTTTTCTATAAGCACCTAGAGGACAAGAAAATAAGAAGGTAAAATAAATTGAACTTCTCTCATAAACTAAAATTAACTTATGCACCTTAACTTTTAAAGAAGTTAAAGTTGTTTTTGTTGTCCATAATCACGGTCAATTACAAATTACAATCATCTCAAATTGATCAATCACAAACCACATCCTATCTTGAAATGATGAACTTATTTGATCATGAACCAAAGTAGCCTTAGATGTGTAGTTAACACTAGCTATCCTTATGGATTTATTCGCATGATGCGCAAGTCCCCAGGATATAACAAGATCATCGCTACAAAAATTATGGCAATAGAACTAGCAAGTTTTTCCTAATGCAAACCTAGGAACTTAGAAGAAAAGGAAGAAGAGAGAGAAGTGGGAGAGAATGAATCTTTTTAAACTTCTGAAATATAGATATTTATAAAGGAAAAATAAGATTCCAAAAACTACTTGTTACACATTGACTATACATGCTACTTTACTACTATTGAATACTTACCAGTTGTAGACTAATTGGACACACTACTTTACTATTATCAAACACTTTCCAACATACAATGGTTGGACATGATGGCAGGGAACACTTTCGAACAATATTTTCTACAAGGACAAAATTAAACGTGTAGGAAATACGTTTGTGCCAAGTTCTGAACCCATAATTCAGCTATTTTTAGAAGAAACTGTGCTATATATTCAGCTTAAACATCTTTTTATATTATATTAAATAATATATTATATATGTATATTTTTAATATAAAATTTAGTAATTTAATATATACTAATTCATGTGATTCAACTAATAACTTACTGGCTTTATTAGCGATCTATTAATCTAGTACCTCAATTGAGTCGATAACTAGTATGAGTTGGACAATATTGATCGTAATGAGACACTTCTCAAGGGGCTCATTCACGTCGCCCCCATATAACTATGGGTTGGAGGGTGTTTGAATTGATTTCAAAAGTTAGTGTCCTCTACTTTTGTATCTTAGTTTTGTGGTTTGTACATGCCAGGATGTTTAGGCAAAAGGTATGTAAGTAACTTTAAACTATAAAAGTTAACAAAAGAATAATAAGAATAATAATAATAATAATAATAAATGTTAACTTTAGTGAAGAAAGAAAAACTTAAATTCATATTTAACAGGAAAAAAGAGAGAAAATCAGATGTTTTATTAAATATTTATTTGGACAATTCAAAAGGAGGAGGCCAACCTCTACAAATGCCTATGCATCTTGGGCTTGGGGCTTGAGAGGTTATGGATCATTCGAATGGAGGAGGCTGACCTCCATAGATGACACCTATGCAAGATCACATATCGCATTGGTCGGCCTCACCTATCTCCGCTACAAAGGAAACCACGGGATAATCGAGGCGATGGCAACCAATTATCCCTTGCATGAAATCCTTTTGCATGACACATAAGGAAAGTTCTAGAAACTTCTAATGACCCCTAACATCTTTGACATCCTTGACATTCGACAGATGTAATGCCTGGCCGCTTTCAAGATCGAAGACTATCCCCACAAACCAACACAAGACTTTTCAGTGTGCTTTGTCCTCATTCACATGCTTCTTGAGAAACTTCCCAAGAGGTCACCCATCCCAGAATTGCTCCAAGTTAAGCATGCTTAACTGTGGAGTTCTTAAGTGATAGGCTACCAAAAAGTAGATGTATCTTGTTGGTATAGGTAGAACTTATTAATTCCTTTAAGCTATCCTCAACTGTACAGTCTCGTACCTGCACAGCCTCTGAATCCCTCTTATTTCGGTGTGTATCTGATTCATTCATGTACCTTTCTTGTTGAAAGCCTGTTAGGAGTCGCTCCTTGTTCGTGTATTATCTCTTTTGCATTGGCAATCAGTCCCCGCCCTCGTCAATGCTCGGGATGTTACATGCCTACCAACTTCTGCTTGGTTCGTCCTCGAACCACATCGCACTGGGAGAGAGGCATTGCTCTGATACCACTTTGTAACGCCTGATCGCTTTCAAGATCGAAGACTGTCCCCACAAACCAGCATAAGACTTTTCAGCGTGCTTTGTCCTCACTCACACGCTTCCTTAGAAACTTTCCAGGAGGTCACCCATCACAGAATTGCTCCAAGCTAAGCACACTTAACTGTGGAGTTCTTAAGTGATAGACTAGCGAAAAGTAAATGCATCTTATTGGTATGGGTAACATTTATTAATTCTTTTAAGCTATCCTCAACTATACAGTCCCATCCCTGCACAGCCTCTGGATCCCTCTCATTTCGGTATGTATTCGATTCATTCATGTACCCCTCTCACTGGAAGCCTGCTAGGAGCTGCTCCTTGTCTGTGCACTATCTCTTTTGCACTGGCGATCACTCCCCACCCTCGTCAGCACTCGGGATGTTACAACAGGGACAAGGGAAAACATATGCCACAGCTATGTTAGACAACATATCGTACCCTAACATGTCAAGGTGGGTGGCGCCGAGGTGGCAGAAGACACATTGCACCCTGACATATCAAGGACATTCACCAACATTTCCACACATAAAAACGTGAATGTAATGCGTAAATGGTGATTTGACACGCAATACCCATCCAAAAAGAACCATTAGAGAACACAAAGTATAAATAGGGGTGGAGTAACACCTTCATCTATAATGTTCACTACAACATAGGGGCTTGCTGGAGGGAAAACTCTCAGCTTTGGGAATACTCCAGCAGGTCAAGTTCTATGGCATGAACAATACAATTTAATCTTTAATTATCAAATTATATATTAAAATGTGTTAAAAGGTTTAATACACGAATTTATTAAAATCAAAGCAAAAAATAGCAGGATCTAAAATAACAAAAATGGAATTTAAAATGAAAAATTGAGCATTACATAATAATTAGTTTTAATTTCTAATAAAAGATAACATCAAGACTAACAAAATAATTTATAAAATGCAAACTAATTTATTTGTATGATAAAAATTTGTTCATCTCGCTTGCATTAAATTCTTCAAGGGGAACAAAAACTAGGAGCACAAAGCTCACACTTGCAGCACTATTTCTTAACAACAAAATTTGGAAAGACATATACATAAAGGTGTAAATGAGTTGAGCTATTTGTAAACTATTCGAACTTGACTCGTTAAATACTCAATTAAGCTTGTTTGTTTAATTAAATAAACAAACTCAAGCTTGAGATTCTCAATTGTTTAAATGAGTCACGATCAAGTTTTACAAGTTCGACACTAACAGTTTGTGAATAACTCATTTATTTAAATTGATGATGAGGATTTTGCTTACTTTTGTTGTTTATATATTCATTATGGTAATATATAGAATTTTATTGAAAGCGTTAACATTAATTTTGAAGATTTTATTTTTGTAGTAGTCAAGAATATAGTTATGGATTTTTTATTTACTAGATTAAGAAAATGTAATAGTCTAGAATATTTGAATTTCACATACTGCATGTTAAGAACATATTTTTATATATAGATTATCATAATTAAAATATTTCTTAAATACTAAAATGATAGAGTTAAAAAATAATTTAAGAAAATATTCTGTAAAGGTAAAAATAATTAAGTTATAAATAAGCTAAACAAGCCAAGCTTGAGCTTAATTTTTTTTTTAAGCAAGACAAGTTCAAGTTTTTAATTAGGCTGATTTAAATAAATGAACCAAGCTTGAGTCACCCATTTTTTTTTGGCAAATCAAGCTTAAACTTTAAATACTCGATTTGACTTGACTCATTTACACCCTTACATATACATATCTAAAATACAAATCTCTATCCATTACGCTTGTTGCTCTTTCTTTTCCTAGAGGTATTTATTTGCGTCAGGTTGACCCATTTGCGCTAAGCTATTATGGGGTAACATATTTTTAGTTTAGGATACGTTGATCCATTTAGGTTACAAATTAACTATTTATTAGTTCAATCCAATAAAATAAGTTGATCAAATATATGAGGGTGAAATAATTATAAAGATTTTTAAAAAAATCCAATCAATTGAGTGGCTCAATTCATTTTATAATGGACTAATTGGACTAAATTATAATAATACTTAAATTTTTAAAACTCATTTCGGGAATCTTTAAATCAATGCATCAAACTCCATTCATTTTACCACAACATTATGTTGTTCGAGTGAAATTAGGCTCAAACCTCTTACATAAGGTCTCAGATTCGAGTTTTGTGAATAGAAAAACGTCATTAGAAAAAGAGATCTTATTAAAGGTGATTAGTCAAGATCTTCGGTAGAAAACTAGTTAGGGCAGGCACGAGTAGTAACCTCCTGCTACTCGCCCCGCCAAATAATATTTGCCTTGTGCTCACCCCGATACCCATGTAGGTATCCATTAAGTGGATACTTGTAGATTTTTTGAATATCCGCAGGTATCCGTAGACATTTACTAAAAAAAAAATAAAAAATAGCTTAAAAATATTTTCTAACTACTTTAACTATAATTTTTATTTATTCTAACAGTTTCTTTAAAAAATAATTTAAAGGTCAAAATTAAAATTATTCAAATATTCTATACAATTACTCTACACAATGGTATTAATCAAGATACTTCAATTCAAAAACCAAATTTAAATGTTAAAATACTTCAATCCTATAATTCCAAACAAAAGTCAAGAAACTAAAATAATTCAAACTCATAAGTCTAAATAAAAGTTACTCCTTCTGTCCCAAATATAAACCAAAAAAAAAAAAACTCCATATGTGTTGACGTTAAATATAAGCAAATCTCAATTAATTTTCACTCTATTTAATGAGCCCATCCCCCAAATATCCTTTTCTTTAATTGAGATTATAATTTTAATAATCCTTTTTTTATTCCTAATACCTCCTGGGCCTACGTTTTGGATTTTCGACCATCAACTCCTGTTACCATCCTACTGCACATTCTTTTTTTTTTTTTAATGGGGGAAAGTGTTTAATTATATAATAAGAAAATTATAAACATAATTCAATAAAAATAATAGATGTTGGAATAGTGGATTGCACTTTATGTAGTTCCTTCCAAAACTCTAGAGAACCCCAAATCTTTAACATTACCTTTCTCGTTCACTAGTTTTGTTCTTGTCGTTGGGATATTGATTTGTGTCTTGAAGGTTGCTTTGGGGTTTCGATTTGCTTCTCACAATGGTTAATAATTTTAAAACATAAATGTTTTCCAATTTTAGCTTGTTATTATGGATTTTAACTATTTAACAATTATTAATTTTAAAATTTGAAAAGCATATAACGTTTTAAAAATACAAAATGACACAAAGTAAAATATGTTAGTGCTTTGTTGTTAGAAAATAGATAATAAAGGTGCTACTTTATTTTTTTAAGGAATTTCAAAATTATATTTAACTTAAAAGACACGACCTATATTTAATAAGTGATATGAGTTGAGAGTTTACGTCAATCTTCGTAGTGATATTGATCCAATAAAGTCAATAATCTCTCCCATTCCTCTAACACTCATTCATATTAAATACAATTCATATTAATTTAGTTATTAAGTTTAAGTAAATAAAAAAAATACGTGTAAAATTTTTCCATTTTTAAAAGAAATTCCACACTTAACAAAATTTGGAAATGGTAGTAAAAGATTAAAGATAAGACTGTACATACATATATATCATAAAACTATACATCATGGTTTGATAATGCTGAAAACTAAAAAAATACATCAAAAAGATTCTATACAGAGCAGTATTTATCTACCCTATCCCTCATACAAAAAGAAAATATTATAGGTCTTCAGGTCCTCCCTTGTTAAGATGTTCTCTATCTCGTACTTAGCATCACAAAGTGTTAATGTCGTCTTCAATAATCATGATCAATCATATACAGAAGAAAATAATGGAGTGAGGTGTTTTGTTCTAAAATCACTTTTATATGTACGGTAGGAAATCTACCATAAAACAAAGATAAAACCCAGCTGACAACAAAAGGGATCCTAAGGTTCATTCTAAGTTATATCAGACTACCCTTGACTAGGTATAGATCCATACTTCCCATTAGTGGATAATAGTTATCAACAAAACCTGGGAACTAACTGAGAATACATATACCTCTCTCAACATCATCACGTGGTACAGTCCTCATTATCATTGAGGAAAATAATAGTCAGGATATCCATTTATAGAGGTATACTCTCAAACCAATCCTGGAATGCTAAGCAGTTGTCGAGGTTATCGAGTTTGGTCAGGCGAATATCCTGGCTCAAGGGTGCTACCCTGGCCATTGGGACCTTCACCACTCAATGCCTACCCCCAAGACCTCCGCAAGTGGGTCCCTGCTTTTCATTCCTCAGCGTACCAAACTATAGCTTCCTTAGTAGGGTGCCATGCCACTACATGTCACTCGCTTTTCATTACTCACTAAACTATCAATTTCTAACTTCTCAAGCAGAGGTTTCCCTGGTCTCATTTAATTTGAGCACCAGTACAATCAACATTTCTGCCTTATTTTGTAGAAATTGTACAATACCAAAATTTTAACGGAATAACAATTTAGTACTTATATAAAATTTTAGTAGAATAACAATATAGTAATTATAATTTAATTAATAAAATTTTGGCAAAATAATAACTAAATAAATGCATTTTGATTTTCTAAATTTGAGCAGAGTAATAGCTATGCAAATGCGTTTTAATTTTCTAAAATTGAATAGAGTAACAGTTTAGTAAGTAAAATTTAATAATTTAAATTTGAGCAGAGTAACAATTTAGTAATTATGATTTAATGATCTAAATTTGGGCAGAGTAACAACTTTGCAAAAATTAAAGTTTAACATTAAACCATAATAAAACTTAATCCTAAACGGGTTTAGGAGAAAACCCTTCCTACCAACATGCAAAGTGACAATAATTTAGAACCAACCCCACTCCCCCCATTACCTCTAAGATAGTTGATGAAGAGGGTGGAATTGTTGGTGCAAAGCTTCTAGGAGGAGAAATTCTACTAGTTGAAAACTAGCAAAATTTTAACATAAAAACTAGATAAAAATATTTTAGAGAGAGAAAAATTTAGAAAGAGAAGCTCTCTAGCTTGGGAGAGGAAGAGGAGATGCTGAAAATTTGAAGGAGGAAGGGGCTATTTATAGAAGAAGAAGGGGTCTTAGGTGTCCACCAATGACATAAGCAATTATGCAATAAATCAAGTTTTAAATTTGTTTTTAATTTTAATTTAGGGACAAATATGCACACTTAGGGACACATACACCATTTAGGATGTTGAATCACCTCTCCTAGGCTTGGGGACGTGCTCCACCAGCTGTCCCAAGCTCCCATGTGCCAATTTTGATCTGTAGGTGAATTAACTAGTACCGATAAAAACGCCTAAACTTGAAAAATTAGCTTTTAATATAAAAAAATGAAATTAAATGTAAAACTGGAAAAATAAATTATTTTTCATCAAAAATAAAATTCTAATAATTAATTTTAATTTTTATTAATTTATTTCAAATTATATGTATTTATTTTGTATTTTTAAGTTAGAAAATTCATAGAAAATCCATTTTAATTCAATAAATACCAAAATTTTTATGAAAATTATAAAATTAAATATTTTACCCACAAATAAACTAAAATTACCATTTTCACCCTTTTTGGATGTCAAACCAATATTGACTGACTTATTAGACACCTAGGGGCATTTTGGTCATTTTACACAAGAATTCCAAAAAATTCCCAAAAAAATTCCAAAATTACATTTTAATATATATGGCATAATTCCAAGCTCAAATTGACATTTTAATGTCAATTGAATCTTGTCATCATGTTAGTCCTTAATGTTGAGAAATAGAGATAAAGTTGTCATTTTCTAATTTCTCTAGGCTTCGGCTTGGAAAAATTATTAAAAATCATGATTAAATAGCTCTTGATATTTTGAGCAAAATGGTGGGAGTCAGAATTTTAAAATTCCTTTCTGATTTTTCAAAATTGCATTGTCAAATATTAAAAAAAACTAATGGAAGAATTGAAATAGGATTGTTATATTTTTCACTATTTTTCTTTCAAAATAAAGTTTTTATAATGAGAGATACTTAACATAAAATTTTCAAAATATTTTGAGGTTGAAAAGTCTGTGGTTGGTTCCTATAGTCAACCATGGGTATTTTTGTCATTTTACAAAAATTATCTCAATAAATTCTAGAAAAATTTTTAAGATTATTATTAATTGTTCTAAATACATTGATGACTTAAAAACAATTTTTAAACATATAGAATAATTTAATATATAAAAGTAGGGGTGTTACAACTCCCTTGTTCTTTTTCAAACAAGCAAGTTGACAATTTTAGTAAAACTTATTTTCATGAAGATTTTGAGAAACATAGTTCAAGGATTTTAGTAATTATACGCGTCATGAGAGCTAAACCATTAAATTATAAAAGTGCACTAGCTAGATAAAGCTAATATTGTGTTAATAGTTATTATTAAATGCATGGAAAACATTTAAAAAATTTTGAATTTGGAGGTTCTTAATCAGGAAAATTAATATAAGAAAGATCAAATTAGAAAAGGAAACATCTCATGGATGACCAAAATAGGTGTTTTCTCTATTTTTCTTAATTTAGAGAAATTCATAATTTCTTTTAGCAATTTTTTTTGGGTGATTCTTCACTTAAAATAATTAAAGTGTGAACTGTATAAAACGTTCATATCCTATCTATAATATGTCTCTCCTTCAACAAACTAGGATCTTCTCCTGCAAGACTTTCTACAACTCCTCTCCAATAGCATTGTAGGTTGTTAGATGCATTTGATGATTCAGATTAAAACTTAAAAAGTCATAGCAAAAAATAAATGTTGGTCATTAGATGAATCTGATGGATGGAGAGACAAAAAAAAATAAAAAAGGTCACAATAACATCAATCCCCCTTCTCTCTTTGCAACCGTAACACATCCCCAACAAAAATGGGCAACCACCTCCATTGATCCTTTGTGACTTTGTCGCCACCGGTGGAACACAAACAGACACCACCAAATTAAAAAATAGAAAAGTTGCACAAAGATCAATTTTGGCGCCACATTCAAGGAATTGGAGAAGCTCTGTTTATGAAGCCAAGTCTTCATTGCACACTAACACGGCCAAAATCTCACATCTACCAAATACTTAAGTCTCCTTCAATAAAGTTCCAGTAATTAGGGCCGTGCAAAAACCAATTTTTTCAAAAATCTGAGCTGAACTGAACCACTTAGTGCATGCTTGAATTTCAGTTGGGAGAGTTCAAAAGTATTTTTGCTTTTAAAGCAATAATTTTTTCCTTCTTCATTTTGTGCATTGGAATTCGATTTTGTGCATTAAAATTCATAAAAGTACTTTTTAATGGTTATCCAGACATAGCCTTAATAATTAAAAATGGCTCGGTTCGAACTGAATTGTTTTTATTAATTGGTTTGATTCAATTTTTTTTCTCAAAATAATTTGGTTTTTGCAATTTGGATCAATTCGGTGCAGTTTAGTTATCCTTTTCCCACCTATATATGGTTCATTTTTTCAAAGAACCAAACCAAACTACTTTACAAAAACGGTTTGGTTCGAACCAAACTATTTTCATAAAGTGGTTCAATTTGTTTTTTTTTTCCTAAACAATGATTCAATTTTTTTGGTCGGTTTGAATTGGTTTTAAAACGGTTTGGTTTTTTTTTTTTTTTTCACACCCCTACTAGCAAAAACCTTTAGGGGTATAATTAATAAAATTTTGAAAGTTAAAGAACAAAAAATGCAATTAAGCCTTTTTAATTTTAGGGACTAATTTGACTGACCATTATAATTCAAGGGTCCATTTTCCCATTTAATTAATTTCAATGACTGATTTGATTGTCTATTACAATTTTCAAGGACTAAATTGATTGATAATATACAATTTCAGGGACTATTTTACCTTTTTATTAATTTCAGGGACTAATTTGACCAACCATTATAATTTCAAGACCTAAATTGGTTATTCACTCGCAAAATTAACGACACTTTTAGATGGTGGTGGTAGTGGTAATGGGGTTGGTGGTGGTAGTTGTAGTTTTAAGTGAGTCTTTTAATCTCAGCCTTCTATTTTAATCTAAGGTTCAGATTTATCATTCTTATTCTCACCCAAAAAAGACATTTTCATATGGCACGTCCCTTTAGGGTGTGATTGTATATGTGTTGAATCTCCGTTAAACATGAATCCTTCAAATTTCTTTAGTCACATTTCATTTCTAGGAAAGTGTGAATCAAGTTGTGAAATGGTAAAACAAACATACACTTAATCACATAAAATTTGCAAAAGTAACAATTATCAAAGAACAATCAATATTTGATTACATAAATCTGCGTATTTATGATAGAAAAAAAATTATAGATGTAATAACCTTTAAGTTATAAATTAAAATTTTTGTTTTTAATAGTCATATCTCACAATCTACACTTTTACTCCTTGTCACAAATGGTTTCATTATTAGCACTCATTTTTGTGTTTTTTCTTCACTATTACTTATTTTTAGATTTTCATTTTATGTTGAAAAGTCATTTTGTGTATTTATATATTCTTTTCTTTGTGCCCAGTTATTGAGACATCTTGTATTAATTCTGATTACACATTATTAATAATATTTATTTTACCTATCAAAAAAATATTACTTAAAGCTCAACTTTAATTGCTTTAAAATTTTTATATTCCAAATTTCTTTTAATTTCTTCTTAAACCTCAACTATTCATACTTGAGATTAATTCCTTTCAAACTATTATGTTTTTCTCTTTTCTCTTTGAATACTAGCTATTTATAATTTTTCCTAATTTATTTTAATTAATTAAGTATTTTTATAATTTTAAATATTTTTAATTTATGTTTTTAAATTTTATGTAAACCAAAATCTATTTATATAATGTACAAGGTACTAGTTGGTTACATTGAATTATGTGATGCTATTTTAGTTTTAGATTTTGACATTTTACGTTCTTGTAATTATAAAAAAGTAAAGCCTTAAGGATTAAATTATTATTCCAAAAAGATATCAAATTTTGTTATGAAAAGAGTACTGATACAATTCCACATAATTTTAAAACTATTTGGGGTAACGAAAATCACATAAAAATTGCAAAAAGAAAATATCAAAGAACAATTTCTTAGTCATAAAAGTCTATATGTTTGTGGTAAAAAATATATTATAGATAAATTTCATTAAATTATGTATTCTTAATTTTTTTAAAAAGATTTTACATTTTACATATTATTGGTATGACAAGAAGGTTTTAGTACGTATAAAAAGATTTTACATCTTTTGAAACTAAAAAGTAAGAAATTACGTAATATTTTGAGATATTATATACTTTAAAGAAACTTTAGTGGTATATGGTAAATATATAGAATATGAGGTAATAAAATTTCTTCTTTTTTTTTTCAAACGATTCTTGTGTCTTTGTATAAAATCATTAAAAAAATTAGAATAAAAAATTCTAATTAATTTGGGCATGAAAAATTATTAAAAAGAAATCTAGTTGACATCAATTTGTTATACCTATAAATAGCTCTAGACAGTTAAATGCTTGATGGCTTGAATAGATTAATACCATGTTTTCTTACCAAATTTTGTTCGAACACTAGCGACGCCTAACAAAACCCAATAATTTTTATCTGTGTTGAATTCGCATTTAGTTATGTCAGTTATATTATTGCAAAAACTTCTACTATAAAACTAGCAAACAAGAGCTCCATATACACACAAATTTATCTCCAAAGAATTTTAAATTCTCAACAATTTAGACTTTCGGCAAAGAATAAATCTCCAGCATGGGAAATCCTTTGTCTTTTTCTCATATGGTATACAATATTTATCATCCAAGTTTAACTCTTTATCTTTTTGAAATTTATAATTTATTTATTAACACTATTGGTTTATGTTCAGGTTCACATGAAGTTTATATCTAAAGCAATGATACTTTCATTATCAATACTGCTGTTATTGCCAAGAACAACATACTCCCTTAATCAAAAGCCTAAAAACTATATCAAAACAGCTACTTTTGTGTCTGAAAAATTTGAGATGGGACCTGGAATAGTTGTAGCCAAAGCATTAATGAACATTGAGTTTCCAAAAGGTCATATTGGGGTTAAGAGTTTCGATGCTGAACTAGTTGATGAAGAAGGAAATTCTATACCTTTGTACGAAACTTACCTTCATCATTGGTTTGCAATAAGATACTTTGAAAATATTACTATGTCACGCAATCCTCAGCTTCGTCGTCCTAATGATCTTTCTTACAAGAGAAACGAAGGCATATGCAATCAATACATTCTTCCACATTATTGGGGCCTTGGAGTTGAATCAAGAGGAACAACCTCAAACATTCCTGATCCTTTTGCAATAGAACTAGGTAATCCTGCAGAAATTCCAAATGGATATGAAGAGAAATGGTTGCTTGACATCATGGCCATAGATACACGTGGCACACAAGATAGGAAAGGTTGCACTGAATGTAGATGTGACCTTATGAATCTTCCAAAGGACTTTTATAATGTCACAAGGGACATTCATAATCAACCATTGACTACAGATTATAAAGGAGGAATCTTTTGTTGTCAAGACAATGTACAATGCAAACTAACAGAAGGTTTTCAAGGCCCAAAGAGAAAGGTTTCCTTAAGATACAAAATAAGTTGGGTTGATTGGGACAAATTCCAAGCACCAATTAAGGTTTATATACTCGATTCAACTGATCAAGTTAGATCAAATGGTTCCAAAACAATTCATGATTGCCAGGTAAATAAGTTGTTCAAGGCTGTACTTTATATATAAAAAAAAAAGTAGGCTTTTCAATTTCAGTTAAGTTGAAAAATATAATATATGTATTTATGAGTTTAATTTATATATATTATCAATGTAAAACTTTTTTACACAAGCACCTAATAGGAATTCATCTTGCTACTACATCATATTAATGAATAGGATGATGTGGTGATAAGGTGAATTTTTATAAGATGTGTGTGTAAAAATATTTTACAGTAAATTAAATTCTTAGTTTATTGGGAGTTAGTGAGCTACAAATATTTCTCAATTCTTGTAGGCAGAGTATACTATTCCAACAAATGATGGTGGTGACTCTATTCATGTCCAGAAAGCAAACATCCCAATGGACAAAGGTGGTTATCTTATTTATGGCACTGCTCACATGCATACAGGTGTTGTCAACGCAATTTTATACGGGCAGGTGATGTACAATATCTATCATTATTCGCATACATTTTCACAATTTGTTATAGATTTTTTATTTTGAACTTTATGTGCTTGATTCTAGTCATTTAAAAAAGTCAAATGCTATATTCATCTTCACTTCTAAAAATTACATTCTTTTTTACTAATTTAGGATGGAAAGGCTATATGTACTTCAACACCAAAATATGGAACAGGAAAGGAACCAGGAAACGAGGAAGGTTATCCTATTGGAATGTCTGTTTGTTACCCGCGACCAGGCTCTATAAAGATTAATGATGGTGAAACGTTGACTCTTGAATCTAGATATAAAAGTGGCTTTCGCACTGGAGCTATGGGACATTTTTACATCTATTTGGCAGAACAACTACCAAATGAGGAAATTTAAGATTCAATGTAAACTATTCATGTATCCTCACATAATAGCTAAATTATCTTTTGGCATAGTTGATTCATGATGATGTAAACATCATAATTCCACTCATCTTTATTTTGCATGATGTAGAGTTTAATTTTCATATATGCCATCATGTGGCATGTGAGAGAGCAAAGAACACAAGACAATATTGATGGCATAATTCTTTTCCTTTTTGTTTAAAATTCATGCGTCTGATCCTTCAAATATGTATTTGTTTTGCTTTAATTAAGGTTCCTTTATTTTTCTAAATAGATGGTGTACAAGCCAAAGGACTAGTTCCCTTAGGTCTTTATATATAAACCATGCATAGATTTTAATTAGCTTCTATTTATGATAAGAAATTATAATGTTTTCACTAGACATTTTTGGTCAACAACTTTCGACAACAATGTTCAAAGTGGGGTTGGCTAAGGTGTTGCCTATTCTTTCAACAATGATTTTATTAAGTAACGATGCATGACAACAATCTCAAAATATTGTAGTTAATTGTATGATATAGACAACAATTTTAAAAATAAGCCAAGACCATAGTTTTACATTATTGTTGACAATGGCAATAGAGAAAATTATTTCCCATGAATGTCAAAAAGAACACTTTTATAACTGTTGCAATTGAGTTTAGACAACAGTTTTTTTAACTTTCTACAACTTTTTTACCTATAAAACTATACAACAGTCTTTTTTTGTGTGTATAACGGTCACACTTAGATTAGAACCTATGACCTCATGCATACTACCCCAACACCCACCACTAGACTGATCCTAGTGGGTTTTTATGCACAACAGTCTTTTGTTATAAGACAACAGTTTATTTATAAGTATAGAAAATAAGAAAACATTCCCATTCTTTAAATTTTCTCTAGATTGTTTTCTCTCTCTATATATCTCTCTTCCTCACCCTCTAAATTCAACAGGAATTACTTAGAGAACTGAGAAGATTTCAAGATATTTCTTTTATCAGGTGTAAGAGATAAAAAGATGATCATTTGGTCAACTAGAAATTTGTTGTATGCCCAAAAAGGAAAGGAGATTCTTAAAAATTTAATGCCCAATAATATTGCTTCAATTAGTAGCAACAATGTCTCCCTCAAGAAACTTTCTCCTTATGGTAGCATATGGTTAATTGGTTATAAAGAGGAAGCATGATTTACATTAAAATGTTTCCAAATTGTCAATCCAAAAATCATCACCACATAAGCCCTTTGAAATTTATTTTGAACACTTCTCATTTTGTTTGGACTGTTGTCTCCCCTAAAAGTAGGTAATAGGAGCCACATTTATTTTTGGCACAACGAGTGAGTTGGCTGTTTCTTATTAGTCCTATTATATAACATCAAAGGCTTAAGGCCTTCAATTGGTCTATCAATTTAAATGGTTAAAAATTTACAAAAATGGGCAAACAAAAAATTTGGTCACTGAGATTATTAAGAAGGGAAAAATGTGATAATTTAAAGTGCAAAACTAAAATTGAAAAGGCAAAGGTAAGGTACCAAATTAGGTATTGTAGGAAAAAATGCTATGGAATATATCAATTACTTATTGATACTACAATTGCATCATGCACATATATTGCCTATGCTAGTTAAAAAGGTTAAACACATTTGATATCATTTTTCACTTTTGTCTTTATATAATTGATTTTTACATAAATTTTTTTTAACAAATTAGTTTCCATTATTTATCAATATTATAATAATATTTGAGTTTAAGGCAAAAAAATGAGGAAAACTAAAAGGTAAACAATGGTTGTAGCTTAACTAACGCACTAGGAGTAGAGAAAAAATAAGCAAAGCGCTTTGGAAACAAGAAGAAAAAACTACAAAAGAGATAAATAAAAAAAAATTAAATGAATGAAACAATAAAAAGGCTTTGAGACAAAATTTTAGGGTAAATCGTAGTATTAAAATTACTCAATCTTAAAATAATTAGAAAAATAAATTGTGATTTTCAATTTCAAAACAAAATCAAATGGCAGTGAATCCTTGGAAAGAAGATTTGTACCTTTGTTTTCGACTAGTTTCCATATTTTGTGGTGCAAAAAGTAACATGAGCTTTTGTTGAAGTTACAGACAAGCAATCACCTCTGTCTCTCTAATGTTCTATCTTTTCACTGAAGTTGAAGATGAGCGATGGCAAGCAAGAGATTTGAAGATGTATTCATTGCAAATAAGATATCTAGAAGATATAAGAGAGTTTTAGTTATGGGGAAGCTTTTGACAAAAATTTTGTGTTTGAGTGATGTCACAGTAAGGGTAAGGGTAACACGGTAAGGGCAATGTTTCAAAAATGAGAAATGCTAGCAACACTCTCAAATACCCTCTTTTTAACACTTTTTCTACTATTGGCCTATTGGAAATTACAAATTTTATGGCTCTCATTTCTAAATCAGGAAAGAGACTCATTAAATGAAAAGTGGGACCTACCAAAATTTGTGGTTTTCAGTAAATTTCAATCAATAGTAGAGAGAGTGATAGAAGGAAAGTGTTTAAAAGAGTGTTGCTAGCATTTCTCTTCAAAAATTTGGGAAATTTTTAGAGAGGGAAAAATAAATTTTGTTTTACTTTATTTGGTTAGGATTAGGAAACAAAGTATAAAGGTACGGATAAGTATATATTTTTATTAACTAATAGATATTATAAATATAAAAAATAGATATATATTGTAATATATTCAAGTATCTTTGAAAAAATAAATTTTAAATGTTCATTTAAACTTATTCAAATTATATTTAATTTTTATCTGAAATAAACATAAAGTAAAACATAAATTATTATTTTGAGAATATTTTTTGACTTATATACATTTATATGATTAATTAAAGAAATTAGAATTAAATATGATTAATTAAAGAAATTATAATTAACTTACAAATAAGATAACACACAATAAATTTTATTTAAATGAAATTTTTATTAAAACTAATTATAATAAATTGATTTTTTTTTAAAATGATTGGACTAATTCAACAAATTGTTTTATTTATTTATATTGTTGTTGTTGTTATGTACAATGTAAGATAATAACATAATATAATTTCATAATTATATTTTTATTAAATCACTTTTTTAATTAAATTTGTTTGATATACTTAATTTCTTAAATAAAATGTGTGTGTGTTTAAAAATTGCTTAATTTTTTTATTTTTATTATTAATATTTTATTAATGTAAGATAATAATATAACATAATATATATTTTATTATCTTACATTGATGAAATATTAATAATAAAAATAAAAAAATTAATATATATATATATATATATTTAACAACTTTTTTCAATTTAAAATATTTAATTTCATAACATATGTTATTAAATATTATTTTAAATTAATTAAATAATTTTTAGCATTAATACATATAAATAATCTATAATAATATTTATATACTTTTTTATTATTTTAAAAACTACATTTAATATAAAAACGACATATACATATATCTTAAATACATTAAAACCAAATTTGTGAGGAAATAGCGAGAGAATAATTTTTTTTGCGAAATAATTAGCTTATGTATAATAGTTTTGTCAAGGAATTGTGAGTGACAACATCTCTCGCTAAATGGTTAATTTAAGCATGTGACACCCATCACATGTCTATTCTTTAAGTCTTTCTTTTAGTTTAATAATATTTATTAAATAATAATAAATTGAATCAAAGTTAGGGATATTTTTTTTTATACTAAGATTCAATCATGTAATACTAATAGATAGGAAAAATAATGCTTAACTAATTTTCTATTATACTTTCGTGAAGTTAAAGCAACACAAAATATAAACACACACACACACACACATGCATAAGGTAGGTTGCCAACATACATTAAAAAGCATCATAAAGTTATATGTATATAATACTATACATCTCGTCATCATAAGTAAAGTTTTTCAAAATATAACCCTACCAAACTGACATCAAAAGTATATACAAACAGATGATCCTGACCTACCCCATATATATACATCCAAAATTAAAAGGGGTCCTACATTAGAGCAGTCAACTACCTACCCTTTACCCATCCACCTACAATCACCATCACTAAGGCTTTATAGAGATCCCACAGGTGGATCTTCTCTAGCGTCCTCTATAACACCCTAGGGGGTATCACCTATAGCTTTACCTTTATACCATTAGAGTACGGATACAGATAACACATACGTGATGTCATTAATCAAGAAATTCAATGTTCAACATCATACATCCTTTCTAAGTAATATAATCACATACATAACAAAAGGGGATTCCCATAGTTAAGGGATCACTATACAAAAGAATACATATAATGTTTTTCAAAAGCTAGCCTAAAGATACAGAATCATCAAAACATTAATATCTTCAAGGCTTTCACGTCTCCTCCTTTGTACCTATTCAATTTAGAACATGAAAACTAAACTAATGAGACAATGTCTCAGTAAGTGCAAAAACATTCAACAGTATGTATATTTATGTATAAGCCTCAGGAATGCTTCATGTTGTGAAACTTTGCATGAATATCTACATGATAATAACCATTAACTTAAACATATCATTCACTTTAACTTACTTAACTTTCATCTTGGGTCTTTTTGTCTTACGATAAAGTATTGAGCTCAAACCCTTAAGGAGCACCCCATTATCCTTATAACCACTTACTTATAGCCTGAGAGGTCTAGTCACTAGCCTTTGGGAAATGGGAAGTGACAAAACCCTGCCTAGATACACAAAGAGGGCACCTCAATCTTACACATGTCTTCCTTTTGTTGCCTTATATATATATATATATATATATATATATACACACACACACACACACACACACACACACGCACGCACGCACACATTGAATCATGTACATCATGTCATTAGACAAACAACTATTGCATAGAAATAATGATCATAGAATTGAAATAGGAAAGAAGACAACCTGTTGTTCCAAAGGTCCCTCGCTTAGCTAGTCAGACCCTATCGCTAAGCACACCCAAGGGCCGCTTAGTTGAAGCGTACCAACGAGGTTCTTGGGATACCATTGTATGCTAGGGAATGGGCACCTTACTGGTAGGTCCTTGAGTAGGGAGCCTACCATTCAAAGTGTCGGGTTTGTTTGTGGCAATTGTTCTGGTGTAGTCACAAGGGTCAAGGGAGGATGACCCATACTCTTTCAAGTGTTGGCTTTCATCCAACACCTATGGTGACAAGTTGCTTGATTCCATCCATTCCTATAATGTCGATGGAAAAGGTACAGATCCCTTAACAAGAGGATGCAACTTGTTTTCAAGGGTGCAACAATAGCTCCTGTGCATTATGGATATTGCCTTTCAATTAAGGTTGATGATGACCTTTTCAAAGTGTGTTTGTCACAATGAGCAATAATGGGAGTTCATTTACTGTTTTCCATATATGGTGCCCATGTTCACGAGCATTACTATAGACAAATGGCCTAATATGGAATGGGAATGCCTATGTACGACCCAATAATGAATTTGAGTTCATGGGCAATCTATTGTTATGGCAAGGTTAACTAGATTAATACTTTCAAAGCCTTTGGTTGTCTTAACCCATCAAAGGATTATGGAGAGTCATCTTGGTCAGTGGCAGGGCCACCTATAGGAACTCAGGCACTCAAGTCAACAAAGATATAAGCAAAGTTATAAAGCAATAGGGAGGAGAAAGCATACCTGGGGTAGAGAGTTCCCTTCACATTTATATGAGTGTAATGGTGGTTCCTTTTGTCAAGGTGGATAATTACTTAGACTAGCTAGTTGGCTATTTGTAGGCTAGGATTCGATGTGAAAGTTAGAGGGTCATTGGATGACTACAAGCCCCTATTGATCCATGGCTAGCAAGTGGTTAGGGATTTTTTATTTTTTTTTGCAATACAGTCTCTAGAGGGATGTGACAGATGAGAGATGGTGTTCTTAAGGGGAGTTGCTTTTTCACTCATGACCAAAGTTATCAAAACCAAATTGACTTGACTAATCAAACTGATTCGATCAAAAATCGAAGCCATGGTTAATCCAATTATGTATTTGGATCATTTTTGTAACTAAACTAGTAAAAATTGGCCACTCTAATTTTAAAGCAATAAGAACTTAGCAAGTCCTTCTGCGCTTGTTCTATACTAAAAAGTGACACCAGCTACCATAAAACAGAGATAAAACAAAGCTAACAATAAATAGGAACCTAGGGTTTATTCTAAGTTGTATCAGACTACCTTTGACTAGGTATGGATCCATACTCCACATTAGTGAATAATAGTTCTCAACAGAACTGGGAAGTGACTAGGAGTACATATACTTCTCTCAACATCATCACATGGTACAGTCCCCATCATTATTGAGAAACAAAATAACAGTCAGGACATCCATTTATAAAGGTATACTCTCATACCAATCCTAGAATGCTGGGCAATTGTTGAGGTTATCGAGCTTGGTCAAACAAATATCCCGGCTCGAGGGCGCTACCTTGGCCATTAAGACCTTCACCACTCAATGCCTATCCCCAAGACCTCCGCAAGTGGGTCCCTATCATTCATTCCATAGTGTACCAAATTGTAACTTCCCTAGCAAGGTGTCATGTCGCTGTATTTTACTTACTTTACATTACTCACTAATCTATCAAATTCCCACTTCTCAAACAGAGGTTTCCCTGCTCTCATTTAATTTGAGCACCAGTAACATTTTTGCCTTATATTACAGAAATTACATGATAATAATTTAGCAATCATCAAAATTTTAGCAATATAACTACTTACCAAAATTTAACAGAATAACAATGTGGTAATCACAATTTAATTACGAAAATTTTAGCAGAATAATAACTTAATGATCAAAATATTATTACTATAGTTTAAGCAAAATAACAATTTAATAACAAAATAATAACTGAATTTAAGCAGAACAACTACTTAATAAAAGCATTTTAATTACAAAATTGGGTAGAATAACAACTTAGTAAATATATTTAATAGTCTAAATTTGAGCAAAGTAACAACTTAGAAATTATAATTTAATAATCTAAACTTGAGTAGAGTAACAACTTAGCAAAAATTAAAGTTGAACATCAAACATTATAACAAGGTAATGATAATAGTAAAACTTATGCCTAAACGGGTTTAAGAAAAAACGCTTCCTACGAATATGCAAAGTGACAATAATTTAGAACTAACCCCACCACCCCCATTACCTCTAAGGTGGTTGATGAAGAGGATGGAATTGTGGTACAAAACTTCTAGGAAGAAAACTTTACTAGTTAATGAAAACTAATAAAATTTAAGCAAAATAAGATAGAGAAAGGAAAATTTTTAGAGAGAGAAACTCTCTAATATTTTGGCCAGCCAAGGATGGTGAGAAATCTAAATTGTTTAAGGCCTATTTATAGAAGAAGGAAGGGGGTTAGGTGTCCACCAAATTGCATTATCCATGATGGCATGAATCTAATTTTTATTTGTTTTTAAATTCAATTTAGGACACATATTCAAAAATAGGTGGTGAATCACCCCTCTTAGGCTTGGGAACATGCATAATGAGTTGTCCCAGCTTTATTAGTGTAAATTTTATTTGTTGTTAAATTAACCGGTATCGATAAAATCGCCTAAACTTAAAAAAATTGACTTTCAATATCAAAAAAATGAATTTCATGTGAAATTGATCATATACATTTTTTTTCATCAAAAATAAATTTCTAATAATTAATTTTAATTTTTAATAATTTATTTTGAATTATATGTATTTATTTTCAATAAATACCAAAATTTTTATAAAAATTCTAAATTTAAATATTTTACCTATAAATAAATTGAAATTACCATTTTAACCTTTTTTGGATGTCAAACCAAAACTGGTTAGGCTTAACAGACATCTAGGGGTATTTTGGTCATTTTGTACTAAAAGTTCAGAAAATTCCCAAAAAATTTTCAAAATTATATTTTATTATATATGACATGGTTCCAAAATTGAATTGACATTTTAATATCAATTGAATTTTTTTCTTATGCCAATCATTAATGTTGAAAAATAAAGGTAAAATTGTTATTTTCTAATTTCTCAGGCTACAACTCAAAAAAATTATTAAAAATAACGATTGGATAGCTCTCGACATTTTGAATCTAACCACAGGAAACATAATTTTAAGGTTTCTTCCAAATTTTTCAGAATTAAATTGTCAAATATTAGAAAAATAGTTGAAAATTAAAATAGGGATATTTTTGTCATTTCACAAAAACTATCTAAATAAATTTCCAAAAAAATTCTATAATTATTATTAATTATTATAAGTATATTGGTGAGTTAAAAATATTTTTTAAATACTTCTAACCATTTTTTATTAATTATGTTATCTGGCTTTTTAAGAACAAAACGGTTATTTTACCTATTTATGGGCTCCGTTCCCTAAATATTATTAAAAATCTAAGCTAAGTACTACTTACTATTATGAACATAAATACAGAGTAATTAGGAAAATAGTTCAATAGGCAAAAGTAGGGATGTTACATTACTCTCCTTCTTTTAGGAATTTTGTCCCTAAAATTTGCTTACCAATAAAGAGATGAGGATATTGTTTTTGCGTCATGCTTTCTACTTCTAAAGTAATGTCTCCATCATTAGTTTTACTCCACACAACCTTCATCAATGGTATTTCTTTACCTTGAAGCTGTTTTATCCTTCAATCCTCTATTCCAATTGGGGATATGTCATTAGTAAAATTTTCTTTTATTTGTACTACATCAGGCTCAATGATATATAAAGGATTAAAGATATATTTATGAAGTTGGGAAATATGAAAGACATCATGAAGATTAGAAAGATTGGGTGGTAAAGCTATTTGATATGCAACAAGACTAATCCTTCTAAGGATTTGGTAAGGACCAATAAATTTAGGGGAAAGTTTTCAAGATTTAAGGGCTCTGCCAACCCTAGTTACAAATGTAACTTTCAGAAGTCATGATCTCTTTCTTGATGCTTAAAAGGTTTTCGTCTTTTATCATAATAACTTTTCTACCTATCTTGCGACACTTTCATCTTTTCCTAAATCAATCTAACTTTCTCTATGGTTGCTTGTAATATTTTAGGTCCAACCATCAAGGATTCTCTAGCTTCGTACCAACAAAGTGGAGTTCTACACTTTCTCCCATACAGAGCCTCCTAGGGAGCCACTGCAATGCTGGAATGAAAACTATTGTTGTAGGTGAACTCGATCAGTAGTAAAAACTAATTCCAACTACCTTTCCACTCTAAGACACAAGCTCTAAGTAAACCTTCTAAGGATAGGATAGACCTTTTAGACTATCTGTTTGTTTGAGGATGATAAGCTGAACTAAGTCTTAACTTAGTCCCTAGTGCTTGTTGTAGGCTTCCTCAGAATCTAGAAGTGAAAGAGGATCCCTATCAAAGATTATACGAGAAGGCACCCCATGTAATCTAATAATTTCTTTGATGCACAAAGGAGTCAACTTCTCTAGAGAAAACTTGATGTTAATGGGTATGAAATAAGCAGACTTGGTTAATCTATCCACAATTACCCATATAGCATCATGACCAAAAGGTGTCCTAGGGAAACTAGTCACAAAATCCACATTGCTATACTGTCCCCATTTCATTTAAGAATGTATAAGGATCATAATTCTCCAAAGGATTTTTGGTGCTCTATTTTAGCCTTTTGACAGACTAAACAAGACGAAACAAATTCTACTATAGCCTTCATCATTCCAAACCACTAGAACTGTAATGTAACACCCTGTTTCTCCTAATACCTGATTAAGGGTTTTAATAACTAAAAGCAGGAACTTAGATATGTTGTAAGTGTGATTTTGGGTTTTTGAGGGAAAACAGTTGGATTAGACCAGTTATAAGATATAAGGAGTGGTTTGGTGAGACTTGAGCCTTAGTTGGTCAAAAGTCCGTGTGAGAGCTCCGGAGGATTCAGCTATATAAGGGAAGGGAAGGGGGATTTCCCCTCATTCTTTCATTTTCACACTCTCTCTTCGCTTTCTCTCTCTACTCTTCATCTCTCCCAATCTCTCTATATCTCTTTAGTGATCACAGGCTTAGCGAGATACCAAGCCTAGATTTTGTGTTCTTGAGTGGCGGATGAAAGATTTCTTGGAAGATTTTGGCTCAAGACACCAAACTCTCAAGGAACCCAAATTCAAATTTGGAAGCTTTTGAGGTAAGGGAAGCTTACACTTGTTAGATTTTTTTATGTATGAGCATGATTTTGTGTGAATCTTGCCTTGGGTTCATTCCAAATCTGGTTGTATATGAGTTGTGGTATGATTTTGATAAAATGGGTTTTGAAAAGGGATTTTGATATTTGTGGAATAAATCAGTATGTAATCAGTTAGAAATGTATCAAATGTGTCTATGATTGTTTTGTGGTGCTTGGGATGGATTGATTTTGTCAGGAACAGCAGTGGGTCATTTTCCCTGCAACTGCAGAAATCGCGATTCGACACCGGACGTCAATTTATGTCGCTGGGCGACAGTTCACAGCATGTTGTCTGAAATGCTGTCAATTAGCGACAGAATTTTAGTTTAGCGACGGAATTTTTGCCTATAGCGACGGATTTCGTCGCTGGGTGACAAAAAGTGGCGCTCAGTGAAATCTTTGTTGATTTTCGCTGATGCTCTTGGGATGTTGGCGCCAGGCGACAAGTTTGTGGCACTGGGTGACAAAATCTTTGATTCTCCTCTGTTTTTGAGATGTTTGGTGTCAATTTTATGGTGCTATGCATGGACCATTAAAGTTGAAATTTTAAGAAATATAAAGATGGGGTTGAATGCTATTGGTTTAATGTTTGGTGTGATAATTGGAAACTTTGGAAAAAATGTTTAAACTCCACAAGAAAGACAAATTTATATTGTATACTTGATTGTTGAGGATATTTGTGTCATTATATAATGAATGGTCATGAGTGAGGTTGTTGATGGTGTGTGAGGTTGATTATTTCAACCACTTTTAGAATGTTGGATATGTTGTTGTAGTGGAAGGTTGCTTAGATAGGACCTCCACATGTTGTTGTTATAATTCTAAACTTGGTTCTTGGTTTTCTTTATTATTGATGTGGATTGTTTGATAAATTGTTGGAAAGTGGTAGTTGAGTGGAAGGTTGCTTAGATAGGACCTTCACTTGTGATGTATGATATTGTTCCTCACGAGGTGGGCTGCTTAGATAGGCCCTTACCTATTGATTATGATTGAGGCTGGTTTGGGGCTAATATGGTGTTGATGGATGATGAGTGGTAATGTGAGGTAGCTGATGATGGACCTTTTTGCCACTAGCTGTATTGATATACATATATGTGTCGTATGTTTATTGGTTGTGGTTGAGTGGTTGATGGTGTGTAGTACTTGCATTCATGCATAGTTGGCGATTGAGGTAGCTGATAATGGACCTCATGTCGTGTTGTATGCATAGTTGGTAGCTGAGGTAGTTGACGATGGACCTCATGCCATAGTACGGGTAGGCACGTAAGTTGGATGGTGACTAGAGTTGGTACTCAGATAGGCCTCCAACCTAGTGCTGGATAAGACGTAGGGCAGCTGACGATGAGCCTTTAGGGATGAGTGGATGGGCGACTCTGTAGGAGGCTAAGGCGATGCAGGCCTTGTTTCGCGGTAACCCACCACCCATATACACTCATCTTGACAAACCACTAAGCTTATCCTCATATCAGAGTTTGGCAATCCCTGCATGGTGCTTAGATAGGCCATAGTAGGGGGTGAGACCTGGCTAATCGCCTGATATGTTGTAAATCTCTCGAGAGTTGTGTCATTATACATTGACATAATTGTGCTGATTATGATCTGACGTGGAGTCCTGAGTTGAGAATTCTTTTTGTATGAATGTATATTATATGATGTGCATAGACGTTGAGAACTCTAGATGTATTATGATGTGTTGTGTTGCATGTATGCAAACTCATTTTCTAATGAAATGGGAATCCAAACTTGTATGATAAATGAAATTGTTATTATGGTTATTCGATGCTATTGTTGCTATGAGTACTTGGCAATTGTTATTATGGTGGTGTTATGTGTTAGTAACGGAGGCAGTATTGTTGTTGTTACTTGGTTATTATGGCTATTTGTAATTGTTATAACTGGTAATGATAAGGATAAAGGTATTATTTATATAGTTGTTGTTGTTGTGTTGAAGGTTGTTGTTGTTATGGTTGTACTGTTGTTATAGTTATTAATTTAAGTAAGCTTACCTTTGCATTGTTTGCACGTGTGGTTCATGCCTGTGATGATCACGTCTTTGGCGTGGGAGCAGATTGTTGAGTTTTTGGCAAGTTTAGCTTCTCTTAATTAATGATGAAGCTTCGCTTCAGCTAGTTTGGAGATGGAACAAGTATGGAGGGATACTTAGTTCCTTTAGAGGAATCGATATTCCTTTTGTTGTTTATTTCTATTAAAAGAATGTATAGAGTGACCAGCTATAGAGACAGTGTTTTGTATCCTATATTTATTGATATAAAAATGTGTAATAATGTTGGTGTATGTATTTTCTTTTGATTTCTTGATGTATACATTGATGTAATTATTTTGGTTGGAATGAATAATTTTCTCTATTATTATCTCTAAAGATAAAGAAGGCGAAAAACAAAGACATATTTTTATAATACTTAATCTAATATCATTATTAAGAGAAGCCTTCCAAGAGATAAAGTAGAAAAGTTGATATGTAGCGACAGTGGGTCGTTACATGTAACACCCTCACTTTTACTTAATTAATTATTTTTTTATTTATTTTATATTTAATTCAGACAAATCGAGAAGGAATCTAATAATTCTAATCCCTATAGTTAAACTCAAAATATCAAAAACTATCTAATTGTGATTTTTAATAATTTTTTCGAGTCGGAACTCGGAGAAATTAGAAAATGATGATTTTGTCCTTATTTATCAATATTAAGGGCTGACATGAGAAAAATATTTATTTGATATTAAAGGTCAATTTGAGTTTAAAATTATTTCATATGTATTAAAATATAATTTAGGAAATTTTCTAGAAATTTTTTGAAATTTTGGTACAAAATGACCAAAATACCCTTATTTGTCAAATAAACAACCTAGTATTGGTTTGACATCCAGAAATAGTGAAAATAATATTTTTATTACATTTCTAGGTAAAATATATAATTTTATAATTTTCATAAAAATTTGAGCATTTATTGAATTAAAATGGATTTAATATGAATTTTCTAAGCTTAAAATATACAAAATTTACATATATAATTCGAAAAAATTAATAAAAAATTAAAATTTATTTTTAATGAAAAATAATACATTTGTATAGATTTATATTCAAATTAATTATTTTGATATTAAAAGTTAATTTAATTAAGTTTAGGCAATTTTATCGGCACCAACTAACCCAATTATAGGTAAAATTTATACTAGAAATCTTTGGGACAACTGGTATCCCACATTATAGCCCTAGCAAGAAGTGATTCACCACCTAAATGTAATATGCGTCTCTAATTAAGTAAAAAGAAAAAAAATATGATTTAGATGTTATGGATGATCTCACTCCCTTGGAGACATAAGCAACCGGTCTTTCTTCTATAAATACCCCGCCATAGAAGCTGAATTCTTCATCCTCTTTCTCCATTGAGATAGCCAAAATCTCCTCCATAGCCACCACTTTCCATAAAATTTCTTTCTTACACCAAAATTCTACTAGTTTCCATCAAATTTTCACTCTAGGAGTTGTGCACCAACAATTTTTTCCTCTTCAACAACTATCCTAGAGGTAATGAGGGGAGTGGGGTTGGTTCTATATTTTAATTACTTTGCATGTTGGTAGGAAAGGTTTTCCCCTAAACCTTTCACTAGTTAAGTTTATCAAGTTTTATAAATGTTATATTATTTATTATTGGATTTAAATTTTTACTAAGTTATTATGTTGTTCAATTTTTGAAAATTAAAATACACTTATTAAGTAGTTATGCTACTCAAATTTAGACAATTATAATATAATTATTAAGTTGTTATACTACTCAAATTCAAAAAACTATAGTAGAATTACTAAGTTGTTATATTGCCCAAATTTAGATAAAATATTTTTAGCTATTATAATAGATAATTAAATTGTTATATTGCCAAATTTTAGTAATACTCAATTAGTTTAGTAAAAATAGTAGAAAAAATAAACTATAAATCTCATAATATGAAACTAAGTACAAAAATTATTTTATGAGTTATTTATGAATTTATTTTAGAAAACTACTGTAGAAATTTTAGTTTAAGCTCTTATCGTTCAGGTAAGATCTAGACATACAAAATAGACCATCTATAAAAATTTCATAATTTTTAAAGCTTATTTAGTACTTCTAGTTATGCTCTATAAGTGTTTGTGGACACAATTTACTTAAAAACACTAAATTGCAAAAAAATTTGAAAATTTTCAAAAAAATTATAATAAAATTCTAATAATTTTTCTAAGCTTAAAAATATTTATGAAAAACTTTGACCATTATATGATTTATTTTTTAATTATTAGTCTTTATTTTATTTTTTATGTCTTTATTTTTATTGAATTATTGATTTGTGTTTTAATATGAATTATGTGAATGATATGTATAGATCAAATCTCTGTAATGAGGTTTTGGGGGTATGCATCGAGTAGTGAAAGTTCTAATGGCTAGGGTAGCGCCCGTTGAGTTGGAATATTCACCTGACCAAGCTCAATAATATCGACAACTGCTAAACATTTGGGGATTAGTTTGAGAGTACACCTCTATAAATGGACGTCTTGACTAATATTTCTTCCTCATTTATAATGAGGACTGTACCATGTGATGATGTTAAGAGAGGTATATGTACTCCTAGTCACTTCCCAAGTTTTGTTAAGAACTATTACTCACTAATGGGAAGTATGGATCCATACTAAGTCAAGGGTAGTGTAGTATAACTTAGAATAAATACTAGGCTCCCTTCGTTAATTGTGTTTTAATTCCTACTCTACATGTGAAAGTGATTTTAGAACAAATCACCTTACTACATCATTTTTCTTCCTTGTATGATTAATCGCAATTATTGAAGATGATGGTAGCGCCTGATGATGCCGGGGACAAGTCAGAGGATACTCCTCCAGATTTGTAGACCTAGTTTGTAATATTTTCTTTGAGATAGTGCAACGCCTAGTTGCTTTCAAGATTGAAAATTGTCCCCACAAACCAATACAAGACTTTTCAGCATCCTTTGTCTTCACTCACACACTTCCTAGGAAACTTTCCAAGAGGTCACCCAACCCAAAATTGCTCCAAGTTAAGCATGCTTAACTATGAAGTTCTTAAGTGATAGGCTACCGAAAAGTAAATGCATCTTGTTAGTATAGGTAGCACTTATTAATTCCTTTAAGCTATCCTCAACTGTACAGTCCCAGACCTGCACAGCCTCTAGATCCCTCTCATTCTAATGTGTATTCGATTCATTCATGTGTCCTTCTCGCTAGAGGCCTGCCACGAGCCGCTCCTTGTCCATGCCTCATCTCTTTTGCACCGATGATCACTCTCCACCTTTGTCAGCACCCTAGATGTTATATGCCCACCAACTTTTGCTTGGTTCACCCTTCAACCACACCGTACTAGGAGAGAGGCCCTGCTCTGATACCATTTTCTAACGCTTGGCCGCTTTCAGGATTGAAGACTGTCCCTATAAACCAACACAAGACTTTTTAACGTGTTTTGTCCTTACTCACATGTAACACCCTCTATAATGATATACAAGTACATGATTAATTAGTAAAAGGTTAATCATGCTTAACTTGTTACCGCACTATATATATATATATAGTTATTTTTTTTTTCAACTATGGAATATACAATAGAAACATCAGATAGAGAACTTGTGAAGTAAACATCATCGTATATATATGTGCATCAAGCCTTTGTACAAGGTCAGATATCAATACATACGTCAAAAGCACATAAAAGAAATACATCAAAAGAAGCCTAAATACCTGCCCATAGCTATACAACAAAAATCTATGTCAGAGCAGTGTGGACCTATGCTAGGCTACCCATCCATACAGAAGGTCGCAACAAGATCGTCGTCATAGCGAGTCCTCGGAATCCATCATGTCAATATCATTTGAGTCCATCATGTCGGCGTCCTCGTCGTCAGAAGGTATATGGCCATTGGGTAACTGCCCAGGGCCATCATAGCTACCACCGCTACTGATCGAGGAGGAGGAAGAAACCCATCCATAGTTTTCACCCGAATGATAAAAGGGACTGGATGAAGACTCGGTGGTGTCGGGATGTGGAGGAATCTCGACTGGCAGCTCATAGGACTGAAGATATGGGGTTGGGATCGCCATGATACCCATATCAGGAGTAGCATCCATCGGTGGAAAAGGAGCGTCGTCCACCTCCTCGTCCACCGATGAGGGTGGAGGAGCCTACGGTCCTCTGACATAGCCGTCGGGAGCAGTGGTAGAAAGAGTCATCGGTAGTGTCAGCTGCTGCATAGGCAGGAAGATGTCAGGGATGGGAGACATAAAGGTAAAAGTCACCCTCCCCTGGTACGTCACGTACTAAGTGACCGGATCATAGACCTAGTGACCCAGCGGGCAGTATGCTATGTGGATGTTCGCCATCCCGTGAAACAGATTTGTCTGCTCGTATCATGATCATATATGAAAGAAACAAAGAAAGGAATGAGGTTTTTATAAAAGCCTCATTCGTTTCTTAATAGGCTGCAAATAATAATTTAAACAAGCAATCAGGGGAAATCCTAAGGTCTGACCTACGTTATTATGACTCAATCTCAACCTTTACCAGACGTATGGATTCATACCCATCTCTGATGTTTTACTTTAACCATCAAGAATCATTGGGAAGCGATTGGGAGTTCGTATAATCCCTTACAGGGTACAGACATCCATGTCATAATCATCATCCTCGAGGAAAGGGCCACACGCCTATCAGGGATATGCACTACACCAATCATGGTGATGCTGAGCAGGCGTTAGGGTTGCCAAGTCAGTTTACGTGATTTACCCCGGCTCAGGGGACTAACCTGCCCATTGGGATGTTCACAACTCAGAACCTTTACCCTCAAGATGCGAACAATGGTCCCTGCCTTTCATCCCGCAGTGTACCAAACTGTGACTTCTCAGTCACAAGCACTCATGCTTCTCAACATGGTCCTAACTCAATCGGGGTTTTCCTATGACTTTGCTTTCTAAGTTTCAAGACATACTCTCTGGATAATCCAGCAGAGTTCCAGAGTTACTCATTACAGAGATGTCATTCATCCATCACATTTTCATAGAACTTAGAAACAATTCAATATGAACATCACAGGGAAGGAAATATCGATGACCAAAGCATCATGCATATTCATTCTCACACGTTTATACATTTATTGCGATTCTTATTTTAATTATTTTGATTTGTCCTTATCCTTTTCTATCTTTTCAAATCAAACTATTTCAAAGAGAAAAACTTTCATCTACAATTATGACTAGGACGTAAAATTTTAAGAGAAGTTCTTTTCTGATGTGGAAGGTCAGACTATGCTGCAACCACAGAGCATACTTAGAATTTCTCTTCAGTTATTTCCTTTTTACTAAAATTCGAATTATTCATCTTATAAGAACCAACACTTCTAATTTCAAGAAGACGCGCAATTTTATTAAAACCTTTGTTGATGTTATTTATTTATTTTCACACTAGCCATAATTTGTTCAAAATAGTAATTTAATGATAACAATTTAAAATTGTCTAATAGGGTTTTTATCCCAAATACTTTTCCAAATTTGGGCCTGAAGTCTAAATTCTATTTCTAAAAACTTAGTAGAACTTGCTTTTTCAATAAAACATTTTCTTTAACTTTCCTTAGGATATATTCTTGCCAATTTTTATCAATTCAAGTATTTATCAAAAATGCTAAATCTAAATGAAAGATTCATCTTCTTCATTGATTTATTTCTTTAATGGGCCAAATGCCCTTTGTAGAAAAAGCCTAAATTATTGTTTTTCTTTTTTAGAAATTGAGTTCATTTCCTATGTGGTCAAAAATTGATTTTTTTACTTATTTATTATTTTTCAACCATCTAACCCATTCTAATAAGTTAATTGACATAAAAAAAATTATTTCTTTCTCTTTTCTTTGAATATGGCCGAGAGCCTTGTGAAGAGAAAATAGACTCCAAAAAAGATTTTCTCTAAGTGATCTTGAAGCTTAAATTTGGGTTTTTTGGAAAATAGCTATTTTTGCATGAAAATAAGCCCATAATAGCTATTCATAATAGGATATTTAAGTTATAATGTAATGCCAAATAGTAATGAAAGTAACATCAAAATAAATGACAATAATTAAAATAACAATAAAGTGAAACTTAAGTAAATAACAATAGAATAGCAATAATAATTTTAACAATAAAATAAATGGCAATAATTTAAATGGGCAAAAATTTAAATGACAATAAGTAAAGCAAGAAATTTAAAGAGCAAGAATTTAAATAGCAAGAACTTAAACAATAAAGTAAATGACATAATGTAAATGGGCAAAAATATAAATAAAGCATAAAATAAAAATAAATTGCAACATAATGGAAATAATAATAAGACAAGAAAATAAATGACATTAAAGTAAATGACATAATAATAAAGCAATAATTTAAATGACAAGAATATAAATAATTATATAGTAGTAGTAGTAGGATTAATATACTAATTGGGTTTAAGGGAAAACCCACACACTCACACACTCACACACTCATTAAGAAACAATTTTTAGAGGCTAAAACCCCACTCCCCCTTACCTCTAAACAAGGCTTGTTGGTAGAAGATTAGGAGAGGAGGGTTGGTTTGGAGGTTTAGAGACTTAAACTTTGTGGAAGCCTTTTAATGGTGAGAAAAAAATGCAAGAGTTTGGGGAGAAGAGGGAGCCCTACGTATTCAGCAGCTGGGAGGGCAGAGAGAGTTTCTGAAAATCTGAAGGAAAGAGTGTGTAATAGTAGAGTGGGTGATGGGGTTATTTATAGGTCAAAAAGTAGGCATTTTGAATTTAATTTTTGACTCAAAAATCATATAATATCCATTTCCATTGTACTTTCCACATGTGGTCAAAAGGGAAACGTCCCAGACCAGTCAAGACTTCTGGAATTTGAAAAAAATTATTTTATATAATTATTAGATATTAAAAATAATAAAATATTAATTTAATGCAACAAAATTAGATAGAAATTTCGGATAGGTTTTTGAAAAATCCGACCACACCACATTTTCAAGTATATTTTAGTAAGCTTTACGAAAATTTTTCATATTTTTCTCATGTATATATTATTTATAATAAATTTTTTCATTAAAAAGACATTTCTTAAGCCAATAATCCAATTTTTGCCAAATAAATATATTTTTTGACTTTTCACTATTTTTAACTTAAAATAATATTGGTATAATTAAAATATACTCAATATAAATTTTTGCAAAATTTTTTGAGGTTAAAAAGTCTCTTGCTGGCTTTCACAGTCGGCTAAGGGTATACCGGTCATTTCCCAAATACTGTCTCAAAAAAATTTCGAAAAATTTATAAAATTATTATTAATTATTTTGAATATAAATATGATTTAAAATAATTTTTAAACCACTCTAGATAATTTTTTCTATTTTATCCTATTATGCAAGTTTTTAGGGATAAATCAGTTGTTTTATCACTCCCGGATCCTAATCCAATAAATTATTAAAATCTAAACTAGATAGAACTTGCTAACATGAATATATTCATGAAAATCATACCCTTGAGGTTCCTATTTTATTTTTCACAATTAATCATAGAATAATTAGAAAAACAAACAAGTGAGTTAAAGTGGGGGTGTTACATCACACGCTTCTTGGGAAACTTTCCAGGAGGCCACCCATCCCAAAATTGTTCCAAGTTAAGTACACTTAACTGTGGAGTTCTTAAGTGATAGGCTACCAAAAAATGTATGCATCTTGTTGGTATAGGTAGTACTTATTAATTTCTTTAAGCTACCCTCAACTGTACAGTCCCACACCTGTATAGCCTTTGAATCCCTTTCATTTTGGTATGTATTCAATTCATTCATGTGTCCCTTCCGCTGGAAGCCTGCCAAGAGCCGCTCCTTGTCCGTGCCTTATCTCTTTTACACCGGAAATCACTCCCTGTCCTCATCAGCGCCCAAGATGTTATAGATAGGGTACATAAATATTGCTCTATATTAGATCTTTTTTATGTATATATTGGGCTAGGTAGCATATGTCTTTTGATGTACTTTTGGTTTTTCTTAACTATTATGAATTATTCAAACCATGATGTATAGTTTGATATATATATATATATATATATATATAAATAGTTTTTATCATTTCACTTCTATGTCCGAATTCTGGTAAATTTAGAATTTTTCTATTAAAAAAAAATTCTCGCATTTTCATCAACTTGACCTAATAATTAAATTAATATGAGTTATATTTAAAATTAAAGGAATGTTACATTTTGGTGGCTAGGAATGAAGAAAGCTGTAATTGAGTATGTAGCATCCTGTTTAGTGTGTCAAAAAGCAAAAGTAGAACATTAGAAACCTTCTGGTGAGCTACAATCCCTGGATATCCCAGAATGGAAATGGGATAGCATCTCAATGGATTTTGTTACAAGTTTGCCTAGGACTTCATCTGGCAATGATGCTATATGGGTGATTATGGATAGACTAGCCAAATCTGTACATTTTCTACCTATTAACATCAAATTTTCTTTAGAAAAGTTGGCCCAATTGTATATCAAAGAGATTATTAGGCTACACGGTGTGTCTTCTAGTATAATCTCTATAGGATCCACGTTTCATGTAACACCCCTATTTTTGCATATCAAATTATTTTCCTAATTATTCTATATTTATTTTTGAAGAACCAGATGGGAATCTCAAAAGTTTGATCCCTATGGTTACGCTCATATTACTAGGTAGTACTTAGTTTATATTTTAATAATTTTTTGGAAACGGAGTCTAGAAAAGGGTAAAATGACTATTTTGCCCTTAGAAAAACTAAATAATTGAGAAAATAGATCAAAATAGTTGGAAGTGCCTAAATTTATTTTTAAGTCATTTATGTGCTTCAAATAATTAATAATAATTTTAGAAGTTTTTCAAAAATTTATTAAGACAATTTTTGTAAAATGACCAAAATACCCCTAGTTGATTAAAGGAGCAGACCAGAAACTTTTTGACTTCAAAGTATTTTGAAAAATTTATACTAGGCATATTTTAATTATAAAAATCTTATTTGAAATAAAAATAGCGAAAAAAATGTAACACTCTTATTTCAATTTTTCAACTATTTTTCTAATAATTGACTAGTTAATTCTGAATAATTGGGAGGGAATTTCAAAATTCTGATTTCCATCATTATGCTCAAAATTTCAAGAGCTATCTAATCATCATTTTTAATAATTTTTTCGAGTCGAAGCCCGGAGAAATTAGAAAATGACAATTTTGTCCCTATTTCTTAATATTAAGGGCTGACATGAGAAAAAGATTCAATTGACATTAAAATGTCAATTTGAGCTTGAAATCATGTTATATATATTAGAATATAATTTTAGAAAATTTCTAGAAAATTTCTGGAGTTCTTGTGTAAAATGACCAAAATGCCCCTAGGTGTCCGATAAGTTAGCCAGTATTGGTTTGACATCTAAAAAAGGCAAAAATTGTAATTTCAATTTATTTATAGGTGAAATATTTAATTTTAGAATTTTCATAAAAATTTTGGTATTTATTAAATTAATATGGATTTATTTTTTAGCTTACAAATATAAAATAAATAGATAAAATTTGAAACAAGTTAATAAAAATAAAAATTAATTATTAGAAATTTATTTTTGATGAAAAATAATGTATTTGTCCAGTTTTACATTAATTTCATTTTTTTTTATATTAAAGGTCAATTTTTTTAAGTTTAGGCGATTTTATCAGTACCGATTAATTTACCCACTGATAAAATTAACATCTAGAAGCTGGACAGCTAAGGGAGCATGTCCACAACCTAGGAATAACTTATTCATCACCCTATTTTTGGTATCTGTCCCTAAATTAATTAAAAATAAATCAAAAATAAGATTTATGACATAATGTCTTATGTCATCAAAGTGGACACCTAAGCCTTCTTTTCCTCTATAAATACCTCCTATCCTTGGTCATTTTTCACACACATCTCCCTCTCTCAAGCCACCAAATTCTTAGAGAGCTTCTCTCTCTAGAAGAATTTTTTTTTTACTTTGCTTTTATGCTAAAATTTGACTAGTTTTTCAACAACTAGTAAAGTTCTCTTCCTAGGAGCTTTGCCTCAACAATTCCATCCTCTTTATCAACCACCTTAGAGGCAATGGGGGAGTGGGGTTGGTTCTAAATTATTGTCGCTTTGCATGTTGGTAGGAAGGGTTTTCCCCAAAACCCGTTTAGGCTTAAGTTTTATTATTGTTATTATTGTTTAATGTTAAACTTTAATTTTTACTAAGTTGTTACTCTGCCCAAATTTAGATTATTAAATCATTATTACTAAATTGTTACTCTGCTCAAATTTAAATTATGAAATTATATTTGCTAAGCTGTTACTCTGTTCAATTTTAGAAAATTAAAATGTATTTGCTAAGCTGTTATTCTGCTCAAATTTAGAAAATTAAAATGTTTTATTTCGTCGTTATTCTACCAAAATTTTAGTAATTAAATTATAATTTCTATGTCGTTATTCTGCTAAAATTTTACATGATTACTAAATCGTTATTCTGTTAAAATTCTAATATTATGCAATTTCTGCAATATAAGGCAGAAATATTGATTGTACTGGTACTCCAATTAAATGAGACTAGGGAACCCTCTGTTTGAGAAATTAAGAAGTGATAAATTAGTAAGTAATGTAAAGCAAGTGACATGCAGTGCATGACACCCTACTAGGGAAGCTACGGTTTGGTACACTATGGGATGAAAGGCAGGACCCATGGTCAGGTCTAGAGGGTATGGTATCGAGTGGTGAGCGTCGTAATGGCCAAGGTAGTTCTTTTGAACCGAGACAAACACTTAACCAACTTGATAACCCTAACAACTGCTCAGCATCACTAGGATTGGTGAGAGTATACCTCTATAAATGGATATCCTAAATTGTTATTTTGTTCCTTAATGATGATGAGGTTTGTACCATGTGATGATGTTGAGAGAGGTATATGTACTCCTAGTCACTTCCTAGGTTTTGTTAAGAACTATTACCTACTAATGGAAAGTATGGATCCATATTGAGTCAAGGATTGTATAGCATATAATAAACTTTAGGTTCCCTTTTTATTGTCAACTATGTTTTATCTATATTATGTGGTAGAATTCTTACCATACATGTAAAAGTGATATTAGAACAAATCACCTCACTTCATTATTTTTCATTTTATGCATGATTGATCGCGGTTAATGAAGACCTGACTGTTGATGAAGACCTATAGGGTTAGTCTAATAGTTTGTTATTTTATGAGATAGGGTAGACGGACACTGCTCTGACTAGGATCTTTTTGATGTATTGGGAATAAGTAGGAACTATTTTAATGTATATTTCAATCTCTCTGTATTTCATTTATTTTTCTGATTATGAAATCATGATGTACTGTTCCACGATAAATACATATAGATTTTATTTTTTTTATTGTCATTTTCAAATTCTGTTAAATTTACAAATCTTCTATTATTAAAAGGGGAGAAAAATTTTACTTGCATTTTTAAATAAATAAATAAGTATGGGTTATATTTAATGTGAATGCGTGTCACATTTCACTTCTAGGTTTTGGGATAGCTTGTAACAAGCCTTAAGGACTAAGATTAGACTTAGTTCAACCTATCACCCTCAGACAGATGGATACTCTGAAGGGATTATCCAATCCCTAGAAGATCTATTAAGAGCCTGTGTATTGGAACAGACAGGTAATTAGGATCAGTTTTTACCACTAATTGAGTCTACGTACAACAATAATTTTCACTTTAGTATAGGAATGGCTCCATTTGAGGCTCTATATGGAAGGAAATGTAGAACTCCATTATGCTGGTATGAGACAAGAGAACCACTTATCTTGGGACCTGAGATAGTTCAACATTCTTCTGATAAGATAAAAATGATTAGGAAAAAGATGAAGATATCGTAGGACAAACAAAAAACTTACTATAACAAAAATAAGAAACCCCTTGAATTTCAAGAAGGGGAACATGTGTTCTTGAAAGTTACACCGATAACCGGGGTTGGCAGAGCCCTTAAATCTAAAAAGTTTTCTCCTAAATTCATTGGTCCTTATCAAATTCTTAAGCAAATTGGTCCCATCGCTTATCAAATTACTTTACCTCCAAATCTTTCTAACCTTCACAATTATTTCATGTCTCTCAACTTCAAAAATACATTTCTGATCCTTCTCATCTGATTGAACCTGACATAGCAAAATTAAAGCAAAACCTTACTTATGATGTATTTCCAGTAAGAATGAGGATCTTAGGATTAAACAATTTCGAGGAAAAAAGATACCCTTGGTGAAGATTATTTGGAGTCAACAAGACAACAGAGATTCTATATGGGAACCAGAAAGCAACATGCGAGAATCATATCCTCAACTTTTCTCAGGTTAGTGAATTACGGGGACGAAATTCCTAAAAAGAGGGGAGTAATCTAACACCCTTACTTTTACTTAATTAATTGTTTTTTTATTTATTCTATATTTAATTCTACCAAATTGAGAAGGAATCTAAAATTTTGATCCCCACGGTTAAACTTAGAATATCGAAAACTATCTAATCGTGACTTTTAATAATTTTTTCGAGTCAAAACCCGAAGAAATTAGAAAACGATTATTTTGTCCTTATTTCTCAATATTAAAGGCTGACATAAGAAAAATATTCAATTGACATTAAAATATCAATTTGAGTTTAAAATCATGTCATTTGTATTAAAATATAATTTAGGAAATTTTCTAGAAATTTTCTAAAATTTTGTTACAAAATGACCAAAATACCCCTAGTTGTCAAATAAACCAACCCAGTATTGGTTTGACATCTAGAAATCGTGAAAATAATATTTTTAGTACATATCTAGGAAACATAAATAATTTTAGAGTTTCCATTAAAACTTGAGCACTTATTGAATTAAAATAGATTTAATATGAATTTTCTAAGCTTAAAATATACAAAATATACATATATAATGTGAAAAAAATTAATAAAAATTAACATTTATTTTTAGAAATTTATTTTTGATGAAAAATAATATATTTATGCATATTTATATTCACATTAATTATTTTTTTATTAAAAGTTAATTTAATCAAGTTTAGGAGATTTTATTGATACCGGCTAACCCAATTGCTTGTAAAATTTATACTGGAAATCTTTGGGACAGCTAGTATCCCATGTTCCAGCCCTAGCAAGAAGTGATTTGCCACCTAAATGCAATGTGTCCCTAATTAAGTAAAAAGAAAGATAAAAAAAAAATAGGATTTGGATGTCGTGGATGATCTCACTCCCTTGGACACATAAGCCACCCTTTCCTCTATAAATACACCTCCGTGGAAGCTGAATTCTTCATCCTCTTCCTCCATTGAGAAAGCCAAAATCTCCTCCATAGCCACCACTCTCCATAAAATTGCTTTCTTACACCAAAATTCTATTAGTTTCCATCAAACTTTCATTTTAGGAGTTGTGCACCAACAATTTTTTCCTCTTCAACAACTACCCTAGACGTAATGGGGGGAGTGGGGTTGGTTCTATATTTTAATTACTTTTCATGTTGATAGGAAAGGTTTTCCCCTAAGCCTTTCAATAGTTAAGTTTATCAAGTTTTATAAATGTTATATTATTTATTATTGGATTTAAACTTTTACTAAGTTGTTATACTGCTCAAATTTAGACAATTATAGTATAATTATTAAGTTGTTATACTACTCAAATTCAAACAACTATAGTAGAATTACTAAGTTGTTATACTACCCAAATTTAGATAAAATATTTTTAGCCGTTATAATAGACAATTAAATTGTTATATTACCAAATTTTAGTAATACTCAATTAATTTAGTAAAAATAGTAGAAGAAAAAACTATAAATCTCATAATATGAAACTAAGTACAAAAATTATTTTATGAGCTATTTATGAATTTATTTTTAGAAAATTACTTGAAAAATTTCAGCTTAGGTTCTTATCGTTCAGGTAAGGTCTAGACACATTAATAGATCATCTATAAAAGCTTCATAATTTTTAAAGCTTATTTAGTACTTCTAATTGTGTTCTATAAGTGTCAGTGGACACATTTTACTAAAAAAATACCCAATTTCAAAAATTTGCAAAAAATATCTAAAAATTCCTAATAAAATTCTAATAATTTTTCTAAGCTTAAAAATTATTTTTATAAAAAGTTTTGACCATTGTATGATTTATTTCTTAATTATCAGTCTTTATTTTAATTTTTATGTCTTTATTTTTATTGAATTATTGACTATGTGTTTTAATATGAATTATGTGAATGATATATATGAATCAAATATTTGTAATATAAAGCAAAGATATTAGTAGAAATTGTGCTGGTGCTCCAATTTTTTAAGACCAGAGTGAATCTTTAGAAATTTGTAAATTAGTGAGTATTGTAAAGCAAGAGACATGCAATGGCATCGCACTCTGTTAAGGAAGCTATTTAACGCCTTTTGTTACAATAATAATCCCATATAAACATAATCTAAGATAATTATAAAACTGAAATTTAAGAGATGAAACTGTCCGAAGTAATACCTCAATAATATAAAAAAAACAATATTAATAATCTTTACATAAGGAAAAACATTGTTCTCAAATTCGGGCGTCTACAAAATAAAAAAAAATAGTAATAATAGGAACATCTAACTAGCCACACTAGTTTTTTATTCTAGAAAGGAACTAACCAAGCTAAAAGAAAACCAAAGGAAAAACTGTGTCTTCAAGCTTCTTTCGTCTCTGTAACTTCGCCCTCGTGCTCTGAAAACAACACTTTGAATATGATAATAATCCTAGGGAATGAAACAAGTTCTAAAATAGTTCACAAATAGTGATGTTCTCAGCCGATGCGGTAATCGGAAAAGCCAACCATGGTATCTACAAATAATTCATAAAAAAACAACTTTTTGAACTCAAGTATAGGACATCTAGTTCACACTTATAATTAAAAAGGAACCAATAAATTACATACCCAAATATTTATATTCCCAATCACTTGACTCTATACACTACTTAATGATTCCCAGAATCACTTTACTTGACTCCTTAGTTCTCATAATCGATGTGAATCCCAGATTCACTAATATTTAAATTTTTTTATAGTTGGTTCCCAAAACCAGTGTAAATCCCAAACCCACTGTGAATCCCATATTCACTAAGGTATATGAGCTTATATGCACACAGTGGCATCCCATTGCCTTCCCTATTCCAGATGGAGGTATCTCATATCATATCTCATCCCAAATGTAGGTATGTTTAATAAATAGATATCTCATCCTAGATGGTGATATCCCTCATCCTATTCCCAGAATAAGATGTATATCGTCATTCCTTCTCGGAAGGTAATGACCAACTCTCATAGTAACAAAAAACATCACCTTTAATGACTGTCAATTGGATTCTCAAATTTCATAAATCAACAACCATTCTCAAGTTTATACTATGGCAATACTATAATATCAATAACATCAATTAATATATATATATATATATATATATATATAATCAAGTAAATAATAACAATAATATCTAGACACGAGACACAAACATGAATTAAGTCTATTGAATCTTTAATTCATATGTGTATACATATGAAATGCCTTTGGCCTCTCTTTTTTCAACAATTATAGCCACGCACAGTTTTTTTTTCTCCCTTGAGGAATCATTATATATTTGCATCAAGAATCACAATGTGTAATCGAAATCGTGAGGTATATACTTAGGTAGAAGGAGTCTCATTCACCATCACGGAGATTCGTGTATTAGAATTCGAATATATATAAATAAACAAATATAACAGATTAAAATACTACAAACGCCACTAATTCCAAATTCTTAATATCAAGAACACAACAAGTAATCATATTCTTCAAGGGACATACCATGGTGGTTTTTAAAGAAAAGTGTTTTACTCGCCTCTTGGAACGAAGTTGTTTGGTGCTTTCTCTATTGATTGTGTTAACAAGGTTGGTTCTATCTCTTTCTTGTTCCCAATCCTTAAGCAGTCTACTATCTTCCCTATTTTCAAAGAAGAAGATTGACTTTATAACCTAAATAAGAAACTGCTTATCCCCTATATGTTTACCTTCCAACGTGATTTTGTTGAGGTTTGTTTCTCTCTCTCTCTCTTTTAACATGGATTTCCCTAACTACCATTATCTAATTTTATTTGATTATCTATTATTTTATCTTTTGCATTCTTTTGTACTTTGCTAAATAATTTTAGCAATTCTTATCGTAACCACTTAATCTCTTAATTGATTAGATAATTATATAACTAAGTAATATTTATTATTTTTTTCCATATAATAACTAAAGAATTATATAACAATTTTAGGATGTTACATTTTCTCCCCTCCTTAGAGAATTTTGTCCCTGAAATTAACACCAACTTATCCTCCAAATTTACATATAGCATGTTCACAACATTAAGAATTTACGTACCTTAGTTAATGAGGTCTAAGTATTCATGCTTAACATACTCCTCAAGCTCCCAAGTAGCTTCTTCTAGAGTCAATCCTTCCCAAATCACTTTCACTAACGAAATCAACTTGGTCCTTAGAGTCCAGGTGCTCTTGTCAATGATTTGAACAGGCTTGGGCCTAAATGTCAAATTACCTTTTAATTGTATTGACTTAGGAGCTATCACATGTGAAACATCCTGTATGTACTTTCAGAGTTAAGAAACATGGAGGACATCATGAAAACTTGACAATTGTGGTGGAAGAGCAAATTGGTATACAACAGGCCCGAATTTTTTTAGAATATGAAAAGGACCCATGAAACAAAGATTTAACTTTCTAACTTTCATTGACCTCCTAACCCTAGTCTTAAGAGTGACTCTCAAGAATACATGTTCTCCTTCTTCAAACTCTAAAGGCTTTCTCCTCCTATTAGCATAACTTTTTTGCCTACTCTGAGCAATGTGCATCCTCTCTCTATTCAACCTGATCTTTTCTGTGGTTTCTTGAATTAAATTCGGCCCTATCAAGGTCTTCTCTCCTACCTCACACTAACATAAAGGGGATCTACATTTCTTTCCATAAAGAGCTTCATAGGGTGCCATGCCTATGCTAGCGCTATAACTGTTGTTATACGTAAACTCTATAAGAGGTAAGAACCTATCCCAATTACCACCCTCATCTAAAACACACGCCCTAAGCATGTCTTCAAGGGTCTAAATGGTCCTCTCTGACTGATCATCCATTTAAGGATGATAAGCTGTGCTAAAACCCAACTTAGAACCAAAAACCTACTAGAACACCCTCCAAAATCTAGAGGTAAACTAGGGTCTCTATCTAATACTATAGAGGTGGGTAGGCAATGTAGCTTAATTATCTCTCTAATGTATAAGTCTGCCAACTTGCTCAAACCGTAGGTTTCCTTAATTGGCAAGAAATGGGCAGACTTAGTCAACCTATCCACAATTACCCAAATGGCATCTAAACCCAAACGAGTCCTAGGTAACCCCATTACAAAAATCCATAGAGATTCTCTCCCATTTCCACTCAGGAATTTTTAAAGGCTGCAACATACCTAAAGGCTTTTGGTGTTCTATCTTAACCTTTTGGCATACTAAACATCTAATCACAAAGCTACCCATATCCTTCTTCATCCCCAAACCTTGGAGAAAATACATCACGTTCTCTGACTCTCTGAACTGTTTAATTGACTTAACAAGGTTGTAACCATATTGAACTACACAAGTGCATCTTGGAACTGGTTTCAATGCTTCTAATTCATCCCACAGGGTCTTTAATTCAGTGAAGAACTCAGAAAATTGTTCTCTCTCCTTGGTTAATAGAATGGATCTCTTGCAACAAATTTGAGATCCTAAAGTGATCTCCCTTGAAAAATCGCTCTGTCAAGTCATCCTACAACACCTTTGCATTGTCAATGTACACAGTACTTTGTACAATTTGCGATATAAGCGTTCTAGAGATCCAAGAAATAACAATCACATTACAACATTCCCATGGATCATAGAGAGCAATATCTTCATGAGGCATTGGGATTGAACCATCAACAAACTTCAATTTATTCTTCAATAAGAGTGCTCTTTTCATGGCTCGACTCCATGAGTGATAATTGGTGCCATTCAATGGTGGTGTGACAAGCGCCATTCCTAGATTCTCTCAAGGATGAAGATAATAAGGACTCATTGGATTTTGCAATTCATTGGTAAGGTTTTGATTTACATCATGAACACCAGAATCTGAATCCTCCATGATCAAGAATCAATAGATCAAATGAACGAAGGAACAAGAATTAGATGAATTGAGAAAGGGAAGAACAATTGAGAAGAAAAATTTAGACATCGTGTTTTAGCGGAAGCGGAGCAAGTATTACCCACTATGATACCATATTGAGGTCATGAGAAAAAGAACTTTTCCATTGAATATTGTGAAGAATTACAATATTTATAGTATAGGGAATTAAGAAATTGCTAGTTACTAACTTGGCCAGCTATATCAGCTATGTAATAGAAAAATAACTACCCAATAACAATAGTTATTATAATCCTAACAATACTTCATCCTTTTATATTCACATTGTGCCTAAGATGTTGCAATTCAAGTGCATTTGTAGAACCAACCATCAACTAGACACTCCATTGTGCCTAATATGTTTATCATTTTTATTTTTTTTTGGATAAGCAGTGTTAGCTCTCCAAGATCTATATGAGGCCTTGAACTGCTCATTGGTGCTCAAAGAATGGAATGGTAGCAATCCTTTTGTGAGGAGTCTTGCACAAGAGTTGCTTGTTCTTGGTCATCAGTTATACAAGTGTAGTGCATTAACTCCACTGATTATATTTCCCATTTAGATCACAATTAATGTGCATTAACTCCATTGATTACCAAACACAATTTTTTTTTTATTAACATGGGAATAAAAAATGAGAATAACACTATGATAGCATCGGGGAGGCGCAACTTCATGAAATACATATGCTTGACCCAAAATTTTTATGAATAATTGAATATTGTAGGACACCTAAAGTCTGTAAAATGTCACTACATCTATACCTGTGATTCTCATTTCCTGTGTGCTTATCGAAATAGGTTCAATCTCTTTTCTCTAACATGGGGGAAAAAGGGATAAAACTACCAGACATTTTTCACTATTCCGTAAAATTATGAACTTAACAAAGAATTGTTCAGGTGATCATTCATCATTACGCTCAACCCAACTGTATCTGAATTCCGCTACTTCATCTTATAAGCCAAGATCTGTTAATAACAAAAAATGAAAAAGAAAAAGTGAGATAAAAGGAGAGTGAATATTTTCACTGTAGCAATAATACTAAGAGCTAAAAAATAGGTATCTAATTATGTATACACACCATACATAGTCAACTTTGACCCTATTTGAATTTTTTTTTTCAATAAACACTTATAAAACAAGAAAATAAGAAGGAAAAATGAATTAAACTCCCTTCATAAGTTAAAAATAACTTATATATAAGTTAAAATTAGCTTTTAAAAAGGTTAAATGAGATAACTTTTACAAATTAATTTATGTATAAGCTAATTTTAACATATGAGAAAAATCTATTTTATTTTACTCTTATTTTCTTTTCTTATGAGTATTTTATTGAGAAGATTTTCTAAACATAGCCTTTGAGAGTTTACCAGATGACCACAGCTGATGACATTCCTAGTGTATAGTTAAGCCAAAGTTTCTTCATCTCCTAGAACACTCAATTTATTGTAACACCCCCACTTTAGCTTACTTGTTTGTTTTTCTAATTATTCTATGATTAATTGTGAAAAATAAAATAGGAACCTCAAGGGTATGATTTTCATGAATATATTCATGTTAGCAAGTTCTATCTAGTTATATTTTAATAATTTATTTGGGTTAGGACTCGGGAGCGATAAAACAACTTATTTATCCTTGAAAACTTGCATAATAGGATAAAATAGCAGAAATTATCTAGAGTGGTTTAAAAATTATTTTTAAATCATATTTATATTTAAAATAATTAATAATAATTTTAAAAAAAAATTCGGAATTTTTTGAGATATTTTTTGGGAAATGATCGGTATACCCTTAGCCGACTGTGAAAGCCAACAAGAGACTTTTTAACCTCAAAAAATTTTGAAAAATTTATATTGAGTATATTTTAATTATACCAATATTATTTTAATGTAAAAATAGTGAAAATTCAAAAAATATATTTATTTGGCAAAAATTGGATTTATTGGCTTAAGAAATGTCTTTTTAATGAAAAAATTTATTATAAATAATATGTACATGAGAAAAATCTGAAAAATTTTCGTAAAGCTTACTAAAATATACTTGAAAATGTGGTGTGGTCTGATTTTTCAAAAACCTATCCAATATTTCTATCTAATTTTGTTGCATTAAATTAATATTTAATTATTTTTATATGTGTAATAATTATATAAAATAATTTTTTTCAAATTCCAGAAGTCTTGACTGGTCTGGGACGTTTTCCTTTTGACCACATGTGGAAAGTACAATGAAAATTGATATTATATGATTTTTAAGTCAAAAATTAAATCCAAAATGCCTACTTTTTGACCTATAAATAACCCCATCAACCACTCTACTATTACACACTCTTTCCTTCAGATTTTCAGAGCTCTCCCTGCCCCTCCCAGCTGCTTGAACATGCAGCACTCTCCCTTCTCCCCAAACTCTTGCAATTTTTTTTTTATTTCATCACCATTAAGAGCTTTCACCAAGTTCTAAAATCCTAAACCTCTAAAGCCACCTCTCCTCTCCTAATCTTCTACCAACAAGCCTTATTTAGAGGTAAGGGGGAGTGGGGTTTTAGCCTCTAAAGTTTGTTTCTTAATAGGTGTGTGAGCGTGTGGGTTTTTCCTTAAACCCAATTAGTATATTAATCTACTACTACTACTACTATATAATTATTTATATTCTTGTCATTTAAATTATTGCTTTATTATTATGTCATTTACTTTAATGTCATTTATTTTCTTGTCTTATTATTATTTCCATTATGTTGCAATTTATTTTTATTTTATGCTTTATTTATATTTTTGCCCATTTACATTATGTCATTTATTTTATTGTTTAAGTTCTTGCTATTTAAATTCTTGCTCTTTAAATTTCTTGCTTTACTTATTGTCATTTAAATTTTTGCCCATTTAAATTATTTCCATTTATTTTATTGTTAAAATTATTATTGCTATTCTATTGTTATTTACTTAAGTTGCACTTTATTGTTATTTTAATTATTGTCATTTATTTTGATGTTACTTTCATTACTATTTTGGCATTATATTATAACTTAAACAGCCTATTATGAATAACTATTATGGGCTTATTTTCATGCAAAAATAGCTATTTTCTAAAAAACCCAATTTTAAGCTTCAAGATCACTTAGAGAAATTTTTTTTGGAATCTGTTTTCTCCTCACAAGGCTCTCGGCCATATTCAAAGAAAAGGGAAAGACATAATTTTTTTTTATGTCAATTAACTTATTAGAATGGGTTAGATGGTTGAAAAATAATAATGACAAAAAAAAATCAATTTTTGACCACATAGAAAATGAACTCAATTTCTAAAAAGAAAAACAATAATTTAGGCTTTTTCTAAAAAGGGCATTCGGCCCATTAAAGGAATAAAATAATGAAAAAGATAAACCTTTCATTTAGATTTAGCATTTTTGATAATTACTTGAATTGATAAAAATTGGTAAGAATATATCCTAAGGAAAGTTAAAGAAAATGTTTTCTTGAAAAAGCAAGTTCTACTAAGTTTTTAGAAATAGAGTTTAGACTTTAGGCCCAAATTTGGAAAAGTTTTTGGGATAAAGACCTTATTAGACAATTTTAAATTGTTACCATTAAACTACTATTTTGAACAAATTATGGCTAGTGTGAAAATAAATAAATAACATCAACAAAGGTTTTAATAAAATTGCGCATCTTCTTGAAATTAGAAGTGTTGGTTCTTATAAGATGAATAATTTGAATTTTAGTAAAAAGGAAATAACTGAAGAGAAACTCTAAGTATGCTTTGTGGTTGTAGCATAGTCTGACCTTCCACATCAGAAAAGAACCTCTCTTAAAATTTTACATCCTAGTCATAATTGTAGACGAAAGTTTTTCTCTTTAAAATAGTTTGATTTGAAAAGTTAGAAAAGGCTGAGGACAAATCAAAATAATTAAAATAAGAATCGCAATAAATGCATAAATGTGTGAGAATGAATATGCATGACACTTTGGTTATTGATATTTCCTTCCCTGTGATGTTCATATTGAATTGTTTCTAAGTTCTATGAAAATGTGATGGGTGAATGACATCTCTGTAATGAGTAACTCTGGAACTCTGCTAGATTATCCAGAGAGTATGTCTTGAAACTTAGAAAGCAAAGTCATAGGAAAACCTCGATTGAGTTAGGACCATGTTGAGAAGCATAAGTGCCTGTGTCTGGGAAGTCATAGTTTGGTACACTGCAGGATGAAAGGCAGGAACCATTGTTCAAGTCTTGAGGGTAAAGGTGCTGAGTTGTGAACATCGTAATGGCCAGATTAGCACCTTGGGCCAGGGTAAATCACGTAAACCGACTCAGCAATCCTGACGCCTGCTCAGCATCACCATGATTGGTGTAGTGTATATCCTTGATGGGCGTGTGGCCCTTTCCTCGAGGATGATAATTACGACATGGATATCTATACCTTGTGAGGGATTATACGAACTCTCAATCGCTTCCCAATGATTCCTGATGGTTAAAGTAAATCATCAGAGATGGGTATGGATCCATACGTCTGGTAAAGGTTGAGATTGAGTTGTAATAACGTAGGTCAGACCTTAGGATTTCCCCTGGTTGCTTGTTTAAATTGTTTTTTGTAGCCTATTAAGGAACGAATGAGGCTTTTATAAAAACCTCACTCCTTTCTTGTTTTTTTTTTTTTTCATATATGATCGTGGCACAAGTAAATGGACTCTGAGGACTGGCAATTACGACTACTCTATGGATGACTTTTGTAGATTTTATAGGATGGGCTAGCCTAGTATAGACCTATACTGCTCTGACATAGGTCATTTTGTTGTACAGCTACGGGCAGGTATTTAGGACGTACTTTTGTTGTAATTGCTGATGTATTTCTTATATATGTACTTTGATTTTGTATGTAAGACTTGACTTCTATTTCATGATCATGGTTCTTTATATAATGTCTCTTGGAATTACTGAATGTTTGCAACAACAAAAAAAAGTACGTATTAGTTTTAAATTAAGCCGACGTTCTAACAAACGAATTAAGAAATAATAAAATAAAATGAATGTACGTCTTACTATAGCGGGTGTTACATTTATCGTTCTCTAGATCAACGGTTATTTCACCTCTTATAATGTTGGCTCGTGGCTTTTCTACCAAGCATAATTCAACTTCATCAGCTGGCAGCTCAACTTTAAGTGCAACATACTGTAGATGGAAAACCAATTAGAATCAATAAAAAAATGAAGAGTGATAGAAACACACTCTTTAATGCCCTATCTTTTAAGAGTACGTATATATGAACACGCGCATAGTAACTGACCACCGTTAGACACCTGAAAATGTGTCATTTTTTATTTAATTTAATTAATTAATAATTAAATCAATTAATGAGTCAGCAAAATATGTTTTAAAACAAAAAAAAAGTTTGGGAGGGAAAACGTTTGCCTTTCGTCTTTCTTCAATTGAACACAGAAACGAATCCTCTACTCCATCGAGTTCTCCGTGACGGTTAAAGGTAGAACAACAGTAGAGGAATTGCAACAATCAAATTTGTGAGATGTTCTCTCTCCCTTTGTAGGTCTTCACTGAGGAGGAATCCAGGTTCCTTTTAACCTACAGCGGGTGCTACATATGTGTTGTCTGGTCTTGTGCCCCTTTTCACTCACTATCCACAGGTTATCCTTCCTTTCTATATTTGTAAGCTTTACCATTTTGTGTGTGAAATTTCATGTGGGTATTTGTTTGTCCCAATTTTTTTTTTATCGCTCTATTAAATTTCTCGGACTGAGAAAGGGGTTTTAGGCTTGTGAAAATTTGTTCTTTTGTGCTTATTTTGTTCTTTCGATTTGTGGGTATGTGGGTTTATACATGCATATGATTAAAAGACTGTAGGACCCATGTTTATTCTGCTTCTTTGCTTTTGGGTATGCTACTCTGTATTTATGTTGAATATTGGGAAATAGATGAAGAAACACTCTTACCTTGCCACTTTTTTTGTCTGATTATTCTTATGTTGTTTCTTGACTTTAATTTTGTTGTGAGATTGTTTGTGTTTGAGGTTTAAGTAACACTATTTATGATTTTTCTTATCTTCCTCATAATGGTTTGGATGGTTGGTTTAGGAGTTTTGATGGTTATTGGTTAATTATAACTAAGATGATTGTTTTGTTTGTGAGTATGAGCTTTGGAATGTCAATGTTCCAAGATACCTCCTCCCTTGATCCTCAAACCAACATTACCAAAATTAAAGTTATATAACTTGGTTTAGCTTGTGAGTATGAGCTTTTGTTTGAATCATTAGCTTCCTAGTAATGGGATCCATACACTGTAGAAACATTGTGAGAAGGAACAACAAGTGTAGGCTTCTAGCAAAAAGAATTAGGAAGAAACAAAGTGCTTGTAGGTGTAAGAATAGAAGTGGCAACATTGAAAGGAAATTTAGACTTCATATCAAAAGGCCTTCCACTTTGGCTGAACTAATGAGTAGAGGTTGAATCATCTAGGAGACAGTTTGTGGCTACATAATTCATCTAAATGGGAAAATTCCCCATCAAATGTGGGGGTTGGCAACTAATAGTGTAGTTGTCCTGGCATCTACTCATAAACCTATCTAGGAACAGGTGTTTGTTGCTGTAACAATTGTTTGTTGCAAAATTGTTGTCACTTTTTCAATAAATCTTGGAGCTGTAAAAACCATCCATCTTGGGTGCATAGGCTTTTGGAGAAATTGATGTTCTGTAATCATAAGAAGATGAATCTAACTTGGAGCTCTCTAATTTCAAGTGGTTCAATTCATTAGATACTTTTGTGCTTTTTGTTGTCTCCTACCATTGTCCTCTCCATTCTCAAAGTTGAATAGTGGTTTGTGGGTGACAAGTAAGGATGGCAATTCTACCCAGACCCTATGGGTACCCGCAAAAAATATCCGCAATGGGTAGGGTAAATACCCGCTCAATGGGGATGGGGGCGGGGGCGGGGATTTACCCGCAAAATATAATGGGGATGGGTGCGGGTATGGGTACTATAGTACCCAACCCGCCCCATACCCGCACACACACACACACAAATATATATATATATATATATATATATATATATATATATATATATATATATATCATATAATATACTAAAAAAATAAGTTCTAGTGAGTATTAAAATATTAAAAATCTTGATTCATTAAAAAAAAAAAAGATATTGCAAGAAATATAAACAAAAATAAGAGTTTAATTTATATGCATTGTTATTGTAAATTTTTTTTACATATATGTAAGCTAGAAATTCATTATACTGTTGCATCATATTAATAAATAGGATAATATGATGAAATAATTAAATTTTATTAAACGTCTGTGTAAAAATGTTTTGCACTACAATTGTATATAAATTAAATATCAAAAATAATTTATACTCCTTTAAAAATAAATTATATGAAAAGATTATATTCTTTTCAAATGTACACATGCTTCTAAATATTATTGAAATACTTGTAATTATTCTTATCGTTAAATGTAGATTTTTTAAAAGTAAGATTATTCAAATTTTATTAGTTAATAACTATGTTAAAGGATGGATTAAATGAATTTTCCTTTATATATTGAAAGTGAAATATTAAAAAAACTTAATTATAAAAATTTGATCAATATTTTCATAATTGCTACAAAAATAAAATGAGATTTGTCAAACTGTATTAAATTAAATTTTGAATTTCGCCTAAGGCTACAAATTTTTTTTTCATGGCACTACACTTAAGTAAAGTGCGGGTAGCGGGTACGGGTATGGGTATATAGGTACCCAGCGGGTACGGGGATGGGGATTAAAGTTGCTACCCGCGCGGGTATGGGGGCGGGTACAGGGATTTTTTTCAAATGCGGGTATGGGGACGAGTACCATAGTACCCTACCTAGACCCTACCCATTGCCATCCCTAGTGACAAGGTCTATGCCCTTTTGCCTTAGTTTCCTCTTCAAGCAAGAGTTCCATATAATCTTTATTTCATTGTCAATCCTCCCCAAGAAGTGTACCGCAATTTGAGACCACCTAAGAAAGCATAGGATATGCATGTTAATAAAAAGAAAAGGCAAAAAAAGTTAACCACAGGAGAAAAGAAAAATGGCAGAATTTGATCATGAGAGAGCTAAATTATAATTCTTGTTTCCTAATACTGCACAAAGCTCAATGATAAGGTTTTCTCCTACGTGTGAGAATGTTCTTGTCTTTTTAAATCAAGCCTTAAGTAGTTGAACCACCTAAGCTTTCAACTTTTACTATACCTTTGCAACAAATTCATTTGTTTTTTTTTTCCTTTATTTTTTCTTCATTTATTCCTTTTATGATTATGTGGGCATGGATGGATTGGATGGATCAGAAACCACAATCATTGCAAATTTGCAATGTATTTTCATTTACCCGATCAATTTTTTTGGCTTAGACATCCTATTTTGATTAATTTGGATATTTAGCTCAAGGGTGATGTATTCATGAAAATGTACATATAATGCCTTTTGAAAGCATGGTTCCATTATGAATTTTTAATTCTCTAAAAATTGTGGGGATTGCTTACAAGTTCCTTTGGTATGTGTATTTGTCCTTTGGTATATGTATTTTTTAAGAGGTCAGCATTTGCATACCAACATGCTTACTAGTAGGCTACCATTCTTCTTATGCTTCAATTTACATCATATAAGTTTATTTAATCTTACAATGTTTGTAAATTTGTATTACTTATCATAAGATTTTAACTTCACCGCTATGATATGTAGGTCACTTAAACAAGACTCATGTCTGAATTTGGCTAGCATGGTGAAGACACTTTTTTTTGTGTAGTCATTATCAAAAAGGACCATATCAGATGTAATGCATGGCAGCACTAGCATTGACCTTTTTTGTTTTTTGGTGTATACTGGGTATGTATACTTTATAATGAATTTGTCCTTGAAACATTCGTGGACTCAATTTAAAACCTTTGTTGTTATTTGTTCATACTAGCATAGTTAATTGAATACACACATCGATCAATTTTCTTGTTCTGCTAGATTTGACTTGAATACATGTTAACCAGGTGTTCATTCCTATATAGGGTTAACTCCACATAAATAAATGATTAACCTTGTTCTGTATATGGTTAAATATTGATACTGTTTAATTTAATGAGATATGACATTATTAACAGTTGTATCTGTTGGAGCACCATTCATTGTTTATAATGCCAAGTCCTTAAATTAAATTAAGCAACAATTAGAAACAACATTTACAAAACTCAATCAGACCTTAATGGTTAATTGTTGATAGTATAATGGTTAATTAGTGTATATAAATTAGGTAAATTTTTTGGTTTGATTAATCTTATTTAAAGTGGTTATCCAAGTGTTTAATATGGTTAAGTTCATGCAAATAAGTAGTTAACCCTGTGCTCTGTATGGTTAAATAATTATACTTCGAATACAATATAGGATATTGCAATCGAAAGAGTTGTACCTCTTTGTTGCTGTTAATTAGGGTTTTTAAATTTAAGAACCAACAATTAGGATGAATGACTTCATATTCAACACTAAATTGAGACCTTAGTGGTTAATTGTTGATAGTATAATGATTAACTCTTGTATACACAATGGTTAATTTTTTCGCACTGATAGATTTGACTTCAAGTGGTTATCCAAATGGTCATATGGTTAACTGCATGTAAGTAAATGGTTAACCATGTGTTGTATATGGTCAAATAATTATATTGCCAATAAAATATCAGACAGAGCATTCGAATAAGTTGCACTTCTTTGTAGATCACCGTTCGTTGTTAATTACGCTCCTCAATTTTAACATTAAACAATCAATATATATGAATGACTCCATATTTAAAACTCAATTGAGACCTTAGTGGTTAAGTGTTGATAGTATAATGGTTAACTCTTGTATATAAATTGGTTAACTCAATTTTTTTGCACTAATAGATCTGACTTCAAATGGTTATATAAATGGTCATATGGTTAATTGCATGTAAATAAATGGTTAACTCTGTGCTGTATATGGTCAAATAATTATACTCCTAATAAAATATTAGACAAAGCATTTGAATAAGTTGCACCTCTTTGTAGATCACCATTGGTTGTTAATTACGCTCCTCAATTTTAACATTCAACAATCAGTATATATGAATGACTTCATATTCAAAACCTAATTAAGACCTTAGTGGTTAATTGTTAATAGTATAATGGTTAACTCTTGTATATAAATTGGTTAATTTTTTTGCACTTATAGATTTGACTTCAAGTGGTTATCTAAATAGTCATATGGTTAACTGCATGTAAATAAATGGTTAACCATGTGTTGTATATGGTCAAATAATTATACTCCCAATAAAATATGACAGAGCATTTGAATAAATTGTACCTCTTTGTAGATCACCATTGGTTGTTAATTACACTTCTCAATTTTAACATTCAACAATCAGTATATATGAATGACTTCATATTCAAAACCCAATTGAGACCTTAGTGGTTAATTGTTAATAGTATAATGGTTAACTCTTATATATAAATTGGTTAATTTTTTTGCACTGATAGATCTGACTTCAAATGGTTATCTAAATAGTCATATGATTAACTACAGATAAATAAATGGTTAACCTTGTGCTGTATATGGTCAAATAATTATACTCCCAATAAAATATCAGACAGAGCATTCGAATAAGTTGCACCTCTTTGTAGATCACCATTGGTTGTTAATTACGCTCCTCAATTTTAACATTCAACAATCAGTATATATGAATGACTTCATATTCAAAACCCAATTGAGACCTTAGTGGTTAATCATTAATAGTATAATGGTTAACTCTTGTATATAAATTGGTTAATTTTTCTCACTGATAGATCTGACTTCAAATGGTTATCTAAATGGTCATATGGTTAACTGCATATAAATAAATGATTAACCCTGTGCTGTATGTGGTCAAATAATTATACTCCCAATAAAATATCAAACAGAGCATTCGAATAAGTTACACCTCTTTGTAGATCACCATTGGTTGTTAATTACGCTCCTCAATTTTAACATTCAACAATCAGTATATATGAATGACTTCATATTCAAAACCCAATTGAGACCTTAGTGGTTAATCATTAATAGTATAATGGTTAACTCTTGTATATAAATTGGTTAATTTTTCTCATTGATAGATCTGACTTCAAATGGTTATCTAAATGGTCATATGGTTAACTGCATATAAATAAATGATTAACCCTGTGCTGTATGTGGTCAAATAATTATACTTCCAATACAATATCAGACATAGCACATAATAAAAACTCAATATTCGTTTCACTCATGAAACCAATCAAGTAGAAAGGTGCTCATACATAATAACCCAACAAAACCCCACATTGAATAAGAGAAACAGATCAATTTCTTACCTATGGTAATAAATATTAAAGAAGCAATCCTCAATAAATGAATTCCAACAGCAAAATCATGAGCCTTTCCTTGGGTTGCAAGTGAAGATTTTCTCTTTGGTGCCCCTTCTTCATTATTGTCCTTTCCATCAAGCAAGTGTACACTTTGCAATCCTCCTCTTTCTTCTTCCACGACCTTTCTTTCTCCTTGCCTCCCACTCTGTCTTTCTACTTCTTTCTCCTCTTCTTTCTCACCCTTTCATCTCAAACAAGCCTCCAAATTGCAATTTTTCCATTTCTCCTTCCAAGTTTCTTTATACTCACTCTCCCTCCAGCTAGCTTATAAACCCTTCCCTCTTAATTTGTGTTTCAAAAACACTCCAGCTCCCGCTTCCTCTATTTCTCTTTTTGAAATTTGGATTTTTTTTTCATTTCCCTCTATTTTTTTTGTACATAAGAGTCACTAATCACAATCAGCAAAAATAAAATATTTTAATGAGGTGTTCGAAGGGTGTTCCTAAAAGTGGGTGTCAAAGTATCGTTTTCCTTCTTTTAATACACACTCTATTTTGAAATTTATTTAAAATTACAAAATCATAAGATAGAATCATTAAATAAGATGTGAGGTTCACAAATTATTGTTTTCAAAAAAATTTAACCAATAAGATAAAATGCGTTCAAAAGAGTGTATCAGAAAGAAAAGAAAGTGTGTTGCTATCATTTTTCATAACCAATTTACTACATAGAAATGTCTTAAGATGGAGAGAGAGGAACCTTGCACAGTAGCTTCACTGACAAAGCAAGCCTGCAGAAAAGGTATGGCTCCTTCAAAATTGGTATCCTTTGCTCATCCAAAGAGACAAGCATGAGGCGGATCTCCACCTAAAATAGCGTTAGACCAAATCACTCCCATTGTATCCCAAGCAAAGAATGATGATCGCAAAAGAATACAAAATTATAAAAAGAGAACTTAGCAACCTTTTAGATGAATCTCTAGCCCTAGTCTAAACATTAACACAGGATAACAATTCTCAAACAGGTTGAGCGACCTTGAAAGCCAAAGGATTTGGTAGTTTATAGTCCTAGTAGCATGGCTCTAAATTGTGGACCGCAACATTTGTTACGGCCACAATATTATAGTTGTTGAGCTACCCACAACGGCAACAAGCCACAATTACAATATGAATTAAAATTACCGGAATTGTGGCAACATATCCGTAATAGAGCCACAATGGAACCACAACAGGGCTGCAATAAAGCTGCAATAGCAATCTATTTCATTTTTTTGTCAAAAAATAAGCAAAGATTCAAACTTAAATCTTTTATTCTAATGGGTGTGGTCATATGGGATGTTGGGAAAGGAAGAGAGGCATTGATGGTGGCTAGTTGGGTTGCTGGTAGGCTACATGATGCGTTCAAGGCAAGGGAAAAGGGTGAGGTGGTAGGAGTACGCCAGCAAGGAGAAAGGTTAGGTGGTGGAGGCAAGGAAAAAGGTGAGGTGCAAACATATAATAATTTCACGCTATAATGACCGCAATCTGCATTGCAGCAGCCGCAATGCCCACAATCGCAACCACAACCACGACTGCAACCGCAATTTAGAACTATGCCTAGTAGTATTTAAACAATCATTAGTAGAAAAAAGAAAATTACCTCATCATCATTTACTTCTGAATTACTAAGATGATCAATCAATCTTAAGAGGCGACTGCTCCTGGCATTCTCGCCATTGACTTAAGGGTTACTTGGTTGACCATTTTCTCCCCAGGCAATTGTACCAGATGGACTTATTTCTCTATTCACATCTGGAATATTTTCATAACCAGTTTCATCTGCATCGATAGTGGCAGATTCCTGTGGAAATGGCGTCTCTCGTTCTTCCCCTTTTTATGGCCTGGTTTCTCTCTTCTCATCACCAGAACACAAGTTCTTTCCCACATCATTATCATTCATTTCCTCATTGGCATTGGATACCTAAAGTTCACTTGCATTTCTGATGTTTCTGCGTCTCCGTATCGTAACCAATGCTTGTGTTTGACCTCGACGAGTCTGGGCAATGGAAGCTTGGATCTTAAAAAAGATAAACCTTTTAATAGGTAATATATATTACAAGCCAAAGTGAATCTTGCAGACAAAAAATAACAGTAAACAATAATCAGCAACTTTCTTGATTTAAACTGATAGTGTTAATTCCACCATAACAAAACTCTATCCACTATACGAAAGCATTTAATTCTTTTGAACATTGAACCTCTTGCAACTGGTGCCAACTAAGGCACAACTATAAATATAAGGAGAACTGGTGTCTGATTATTTTCTCGATGAATTATACTGCTCATTTTATAAAGCTGCTGAATTATCAAATCTGATAACTGAGGCAAAACCAGCACCTGCCCTATATAAACTTCAAATATGATGCAGCTCATCTATATAGTTCTAATCCTAAATAATATGTTGGACTGTTGGAGATCTAAGTTGCATAAAATACTTCATTATATTTATAGCATTTAGCAATAGAAGATTTCTAGGCACCTACCTAAATGAACACGAGGGAAAGTGTATCGATTAGAAGTGAAGGATTTTCTCATTGTATAAGCGGCAACTAGTGGACTTCCCATGCATTTCATGGGTATTTGAAATTTAGATAAATTTAAAATACAAATTAAAAATATAAAAGAATAATTGAATAAATATATATCATTATTAATGATGAAATCACATGTCTTTGGAAGGAATAAAGTATAATTAGGAGATGTCTTCATTGTTCAGGATGAAGATCTTATTTTATTATATAAGAATAAATTAAAGAGATGAGACATTTAAAATTGTTATAATGGAATAAATCAAAAAGATAATACTTTAGAATTGAGAAATAAATTGTGTTAATTAATTTGATGGTGTTAATCCAAATTTATTCATTTTGAATAGAAAGATTTTGTATTAACAACAAAATAAGTTGAGAATGATTACATTTAAGTAAAGATATTTCAGAAAAAAAATCTAATTTTAAAAAAATCTCTTCAATTTGATATGATGTGTTAAAATTTAAAATTCAATTTAAATATAAATTAGGATTAGCAAATTTAAGCAACAGTATTTCAGAGAAATTAAAAATTATATATAAAAAAATGATATAATTAAAAATTGCATATAAAAAACAAAATGATATACTTAATGCAGGAAAATTCATGTAATTCAATAAAAAAGAGAATAACTCCTAAAAATTCTTGTTCACGAGAGAGTATTCAAATTTATAAGGTGGACTAGTTTGGCAATCAAGGCATTAGCTTTCTCCGGTCATAACTTGTATTGTAATGCAATAGGAACAATCAAAAGAATTATTTTTAATAAACATCCATATTTGAATAATGTTTGAGCAAAGTCACACCTGCTTATTGTGAATCATCTCATCTTCATGCAAAGCCAATTCCTGAGTCAGAACCTTGTTAATGAGCTTTTCATTCACATAAATACATTTTTCAATCCAAGATGCAATATGTCCATCTTACCTCCTCCTCACCTCTCAGTGAGCGTCGGCTAGCACAATGTGTACGGCAAGCAGGGCATTCATTGTTACTGAATTAAACAAGTCCAGATTCGTTAGAACCTCCGATAATAAACCAAGACTATCCCAACTATAAATTTGTTAGATAATAAAGTAGGTGGCAGTTTGAGGACCAACCCAAGGCGCACGGCTTTGTCTATGCACTCTCTGCAAAAGAGATGCAGGCATTCCATAACAGTTCTTGTTTTTCGAATGATGCCCACACATATAATGAAATCAACCATTTTTTACTATATGATTTGATAATTAGGAAAGCAAATAAAAAATGCTGATGATGCTGCATTTGACATATCTTTACAATGTCAAAAAAAGTTCATCCATGCAGACACAATAGCAGCAAATAAAATCTATCTAGACGCTCTAAATGGGTAAATTTGTAAGACATCAGTCATCGGTTCATTGCTATACAGATTGTCTGTATGAGTCTGTATGAGAATTCAAATTAACCAGATTAATGTATCCATTTGACAAAATCTTTTAAAAGTTTTCAGTTGAGTTCACTACAATAGAACTCGCATTTAGAGTTGGCCAAAAGCCGACTCTAACACACAAAAGCCAACACTATATATGGTTAGTGTCGGACATGCGTCGGTGTAGATGCTGACACTAAAACGTTTGACACTAAATTGATTGCGTTGGTTTTTTATGGCCGACACTATGTAGAGTTGACTTTTCCAACACTTAAGCCGTCACTATAAGAAACCGTAGCCAAATATTTTATTTTTCTTTAAATTAAATTATTTTTCCTTAGTGTCAGCTTAGCCGACGTTATATATATTTTTTTTAATTTCATTTTACTTATTGTCAACTTGGGTGACGTTATATTTTTTTTTTTTCAATTTCGTTTAACTTATTGTCGGTTTGGCCAACTCTATCAATTTTTAATATTTTTCTTTTAGAGTCGGCCTAGAATGGATTTGGCTGACACTATTGTATTTTATTTTTTTTTGAATGCAGCTCATTTTTGTTCTTTCCCGTGAGACCCTGATGCATCTATTATTTAATAGTATAAATATGACTGATGCATATAACAATAAAAGAACCATAACTGAACTTGCATTAAAATTTTCGAACCATAATAGATTGCTAGTTTATTTTGCAGCAAACAGACTCACATATATACACATTCCAAATTATTCATATCATTCATAAAAAAGAAATCAATAAGAGGGGGAAAACAATATAAGAGACCTGGGAAAATATTTATGTCATTCCAAATTATTCATATCATTCATATTATCTAGCTTCTCTTCTTTTTCTTCTTGCTTTTGATCTTCGTTTGCAGATAAGCCAGCTTCGGATGCCCTTTGTTCCTCCTCTAAAAACAGTATGAGTTCCTTGTGCAAAGGTGTTCTTGGTCTGGGCCCAGGCAAATCAAGAGCAGGTTTAGTTTTCTCTTTGAAAGTGGCATCATCTATTCTTGACCTCTTCCTTCCTTGCTCCCGTTCAGGTCTAATTTGTTTCTATATGTCATCTCTTTCTTTGTATTTCTTGTGAAGATATTTCTCTGTAGCATCACAAATTGCCCTCTATGCTTCAAGTCTAGCCATTAGGGCATTAGTTGCAGCTTGGTTCAATCTTACCTGTTCCTTATAAATGACACTCCTGCACCAAAACCATTTTTTTAAAAACTGTTGTTAAAATCTGAAGAAAACATTTGTTATAGGTAAAATACAAGATATTTATACTAGCTTTTTTAAGTATTTGGGAGTGTTTAATAGGGCATAGTTAATGCTCTTTACTAAGAAAATTAAAGAGAAATGTTAGAAATACACTTTAACACTGTCAATTTTGGTTATTGGGACTTACTAGTGCATAGTGTCTTTAATCATCTTCTCTAACATAGTCCTATAAGAAGATTGAGCCTCAGCTAATCATCTGCACTTTTCTACCTTCCTCCTACGTTTTATGAGTGCCAATTCCAGGTCATTAATATGAGCTTTTCTTCCTCATTTTTGAGCTTTATTTCATTCATTATGTGTGCCAATTCCAGGTCTTGAGTAGGGGGCTTTCACAAACTGTAGATCTTCATTTTCTTTCAAGGGATTGCCATTTCTTTTTGTTGCAGCTACTGAAAAGAGTTTCAATCAGAGACCGATTAGATATAAAATCAATCTCTATCTTCAAATCAATTAATCAATTCAAACTTGGTAGGATAATCATGCACTGCCACCAACCTATTGCAGGAGACATGGGCCTTGCCTTCCTATTGTAATCAAGTTGTCTCAAAGCTAATGCATCACAAGGTTCCCTTCGAGATTCTACAATTGCAACTGGAGCAAGGCCTACCTCTTCTTTCAACCCAACAAGGTGTAGTGGAAAAGAATGAGAATCCACTATTAGTGAAGCATTGAATTATTGATTCTCTCCTTCATAGAACAAAAATGAGAAGGCTCTGTGCCTATGGTTTGCAAATACATATCATCACCCTCCCCACTTGATGTCCATGAAAATTTGAAGAACAACAAAAATAAACAAAATCAAGAAAACCTACCTGAAGTCTGAGTTTGAAGAAGCAAAAAAAGACAGGAACTGATTCATAGAGATTCCCAATTGGAAATCCCACCAAGGCACTAAGAATTCTAGCTTGTTTTTCTTCCTCTTACAAGCTTGCCGCTACAATATCCTTAGATTGTTAAGTTAGGATTAGCCCATTTAAATAAAAGGGTCAAGCTAGAATTTTTAGCCCATGGGCTAACCCTAACCCACTTGGCCTAAGGGTTTTTTAGCCCTATGGGGTAAGGGCCAAATGGGGTCTAGTGAGAGACATTGGCGTGAAGAATCATATGATGCTTTCTTAAAGATCTTTATCAAAGATCAAGAAATAGTCAACATGTCCATTTGAAACCCAATGCCTAACTAATAATTTTTAAAATATGACATATTTTCCACTAGACTAGTCTAAGACATCTCAGGTGTACCCTTCATCAAGCAAATTAACATATACAATAACATGTACCAGAATCATTTATAAATAATGCTGTCTTAAGTGTTGGGCATCTAGTTAATTAGTTAGCTGCAGTTATAATTTGGATGGTAAAGCTTGTTGAGTACAATTAATTAATTAGTGAAATTTAGTAAAAGAAGCATTCAAATGTTCGTTTGACAAAAGCAGAGAGATAATTTGTTAGTTGTCTATGAAGCAGGCTTAGTCTCCCTACTAATGATTCAAATTCACAGGGTCATTCTAAGGTGGGGGAAGTTTAAAACTTCCCTACCAACGGGGACTTTGACTTTCTAGGCTATTTGAGATTCAATCTAGTTATTGAGATTCACATATCCACCGAAGCTATGCATAGTCTCTGTGGGACAACATTATGGGGTGGTTTAATGGCCTTCTTACTGCTTCGGTATTGTGCAGACTGGGGTCTCAACAAGCAGGCAATGGTGGCTTGGAAGAGTAACACATAAATGGGTGGGTCTTTTTGAAATTGTTTGGTGCAGGGGTGGAGACGACTGGTACTAATCTTAAGCCTTAAGAACCTAAGGAAACGCTAGCAGCTTTTTGTGGTTTCAAGTTGTAGCAAAGGAAAATATCTGTTGCGGAGAACATAGGGTGGCTAACTTTAAGGATTAGTTCTTTTACATTTAAAGATCTTTTGGGAGGGCATCACACAACTTTTTGTTTGATTGTAAGGTACCTTTGTTGTTGCATTTTGATTATATATGAGGGGCTGGGTCTGATATGGTTTTTGTTTTGGAGTGCTTTCTCTCTAGGAGTCTTAGGAGATTTTGGGCAGCAAGTTCTCTTTTTGTATTTATGCGTGAGCCTATCCTTGGGCACATCTTGTGCTTTAAGTCCAGGCATTTTTAATGAATCTCATTTGCTTTGGAAAATAAAATAAAATATATCCACTCTAGAAAAATGGAAATTACAAACTGATATCAAATAGCAAGAATACACACAAGATATCAAACATTAACTTTGCCATTGGAGTAATAGAAACAAAAAACCATCCACAATTGAAGATAAAACAAAATCAGCATGCAAAACACAACAAAAGAGTTACGGCTATTTGTCAGCTGTGCAATGTCAGTACGCAAAATATAATCCAGCCACAAATCCATAACAACATTACTGAATAAACATAAAAGAACTCACCTTCAAGAACTAATCCCTAACTGAGAGAATCAATGGACAAGCTTGACACTAATGCAACTGAATAACCACCGTGCTATGCAACCACATCAATATTCATTCCATGCTTCCCAACTCCACTGGTAACCTAACCAACCAAATTAACAAATTTCAATTAAAATAAATAAATTAAAATAAATCACCGAAACAACATTATTAAAACCCGATCCCTTTCACTGGGAGATGAAACCAAGCATTCAAGCGAGTCTCATCGGGAAGTGCGCGAAAGGCGTTGCGTATAGAGACAAACATGAGCGACAATCAACGAGCGAAAGCTATCTTCCTCTGTGACTTCGAACAGTGAGCGAGGGTAAAGTCAGGGAGGTTTCGTGATATGGGTCTTAGAAATTTTGATAGGGAACAAGGGTTAAGTGAGGGATGTTTCGAGAGATGGGTCTTATAAATTTTAGAAATGGGATTATTAGGTTTCCCAAATATTAGATTTGGAGAAATTTTGATGCGAGTGGTTAAGCCGGTCAGTGTTGGGAAATTTTAATAAGTAAGCGTCGGATCGGCCGACGCTACACTTAAAAAAAATTATAAAATAAAAATATTCTAGACAGAGTTGACTACATCGATGCAAAAAATAAAATAAAAATAAAAATATTAAGAGCATAAAATAAAAAATAAAAAAAATAGTAAGAGTAAGCTTGGCCGACGCAACTGAAAATAATTCTAAAAAATAAATAAATAACATAAAACCAATTTTGTGTTTGTTTAGAGTCGATTTGACCAACTCTATTTGCGTCGGTTCAGTAGCCGACTCTAATATTTCGCGGTTAATTGCCGTGATTCTTGTAGTGGTTTGCAATGCAGGATTTTTTTTTCTTATGAGATAATATAAGAGAATAGGTATGGATGAGAAAGCTCTAAACCTATATATTATGTCTCAAACACATTAACATATGAAAAGTTCATGTTAAATCTGCATTAAAACTTATCATCTAATTGACCATTCGAATTTTAAATGAGTAGATTCATTTTCAAAAGAAAAAAAAATGGTTGCAGGTTCCTTCCAAGGGCCTATTTGTTTGTTATTTATAGGGAAAAAAAAGGTTTTAATTAAAAACCTGTCTAAAATAATAATTAGATAATTTTTTCAAGATAAAAGAAGTTTTCGTACTATTGCATATACTAGATAAAGTAGCTTCTGCCGGAAAAAAAAAAGATAAAAAAATTTATATTGAAGATCACATGATGAATATATACCCATCTCTCTTCCAATGCTACTTCCAAATCAACACTGCGCACCCGGACCATTCCTAATCTGTCTTCTACCTCAAATTCAAGCACAATCCATTTGTGTCAAGCACCAACCTTTAGAATTCTCATCAGGAAAGCCTGTCCTCTCCTTCAAGTGACTAATTTCCCTCCTTTCCTTCTGTTCTCTACAATAACGTTTTAATTCAGGCACTGCCAAGCCCTCCAACTCCCCCCCCAACCCCCCAGCACACTTTTTTCTGCCGCCTGGACCCCTGACAGAAGCCAGGGAATACAGGATGACAAGTGCATTGCCAAGCAATAACTATAGGTAATACAGAATCTGAAGTAGGAAATAGGTGATGGGTTTTTTCTATATTTAGCTCTTGTTTTTCTTTCATGTTCATCATGTCATTCAAGTCGTGAATTAATTCACAATAAGGCGGCAACACTGTTAAAAACACCTTGTTGGGAATTTTTTACATGTTACTATATGCACCATGCATGTCAAAAACCAATAACGAGACAATAAAGCATATATACATGTGAAGGCTTGCCAGAGATGAGAAAGATTCCTGTCACATTTCACAGTAAATCCGGAAAGAAATAAAATGGTTTGTTTAGCTATCTAAATCTTACCTTAGATTTATGCCAATGTGGAGCCTGTTCAACATTTTATTAATTTGAAATTATGCAGGCAGACGATTGTCTGGATTTAAATCGGTTATCATAGGACTCGAATAGGTTATCACAACTTCGAAGTATTTTATTTTTGCATTTTCTAGAATTAAGAACCTTTTTATTTTTGTAAAAGAATTAAAGAACCATTTAATCCAATAATACCACATGAATAAGACATTTTGAACACATACAATAAAATTATAAATAGACTAATGATCTGGTTCCTTTACATGATTACTTGCATAATATATCTTTTAAGTCCATTCATAAATATGTCATCTGTGTCAACGTGTTGGTCAATGATTGTCACAATTAATGAACCAATTCAATCTAAAACACTTTTTTAAGAAGTACCATCCAATGAAATAACTGCAACTATGATGGAAGTTAGATACATCATAACCTCATCAGATAATGTAATGAGTAAATGGTAAGTTTATATTTATGTCCGTTTACATTGCTACAAATTTCTATACGAATGTAACAATAAAGTATGTATATGAAAAAATAAAAATTATTCTAGAACTAGAAAGATAGAAAGTTATAGAAAAAAATATTACTAGAAAGTTACAGAATGTATGAAAATATTTTAATAGTTAACCAACATCAGTAAAGTCAGTGCAAGCATGCCTATAAATAGGCAATGTAAGTAGCTCATTTGTATCAGTGAAAAAACAATAACTTCTCCAAAATCTCTTACGCCTCAACTAGCCTGCCTTTTTAATTCAACTATTTTCAACCCACACTATTTTCTTATACCCTGTCTTATGGTCTACCCATCACATCTAAGCAAAAAAATATTGCATGACATAAATATATCATCCAACTATCTCTAAAAATTCCTATTACATTTTGTACTAATTTTATAATTTTTCCTTAACCCATGACCAATACTATTCAACCATCCATCTATTCTTGTTTCTATTTTCACAGGAGAAAATTATGATTTTTAGAACATTAAAATGAAAACATTTGTTTGCCCTCAAGATTTATGGGACGTTATAGCAGATGCGTTCGCGACTCCTACAAACATTTTTACTCTAACTACAACTCAGAGGAAAGAGTTGAAGGAGAATAAGTAAAAAGATTGAGGGTATTATTTATTCTGCAATAGGCAGTAGCTGAAATGATTTTCTAAGAATAATAGGTTCCACAAGTGCTAAAGAACATGGAGTACTCTACAAGAAGAGTTTCAAGGAAGTGTATGGCATAACAAAATCGATTAGTATTTCACTGATCAAGGATTCAGGGGGAGCAAAAGTGAGTCAATACTATATGTCAAGACTCAAGGTCAGCATGATACTCTTATTGTCTCCCTATATGTAGATAATTTTATCTACACAGGAAAAAATATGAAGATGATGAATGAATTTAAAAACATGATGAAGACATTTGAGATTATTGACCTTGGCTTGATGAATTACTTCCTCGGCATAAAAGTAAGACAACAAAAGAAGGAATATTCATCTCTCAAAAGAAATAGATTGAAGCACTATTGAAGAAATTCAAGATGTATGGTTGCAAATCTGTCACTACTCCTCTCGTGATAAATGAGAAGTTGCAAAAAGATGATGAAGCACAAGAAGCTAATGCATCACACTACAAGAATTTGATTAGGAGTCTAGTATATCTTACAGCCACAAGGTTGGATATCATGTATGCTACAAGTCTTCTATCAAGATTCATGTAGAAGTCAAGTTAAATTCACTATGAAGCAGCAAAATGAATTTTAAGAAATTTACAAGTTAAGGCACAAAGGAGTTTGGTATATGGTACCAAACCATGACCAACTCAAGGCTAACTGGATACACCGACATTGATTAGGCAAAATCAATAGACGACATGAAAAGTACATCAGGATATGGCTTCTCACTTGGATCAGGATTATTTTCTTAAGCATCAAAGAAGTAAGCAACTATTGCGCAATCAATAGCAGAAGCAGAGTATGTGGCAGTTGCTAAAACTATAAGTCAAGCTATATGGCTACGAAGAATACTAGAAGAAATAGGTGAACAACAAGATGGGACTTATTATAATTTACTGTGACAACAAGTCGGCAATAGTAATGGTGAAGGATCTAGTCCATCATCAAAGAACAAAACATATAGCTTTTAAATATCACTTCATTAGAGAAGCGGAGGCAACTAAACAAATTTAGCTCAAATACTACACAACAAATAAAGATCAAGTAGCAGACATTTTTACGAAAACACTATTAAGAGTCAAGTTTGAGCAATTACAAACTATACTTGGGAGTTTTTGAAATTTGTATCAAAGAGGAGTGTTGAAATTGATCCAAATTCCTAGAAAAATGTAGTAATAATGTGTGTATATGAAAAAAGTAAAGATTATTCTAGAATTAGAAAGATAAAAAGCTATAGAAGAAAATATTACTAATGTATGAAAATATTTTAATAGTTAACCGACAATAGTAAAGTCAGTGCAAGTACACCTATAAATAAGCAATGTAAGTAGCTATCAATGAAAAAATAATACACTTCTCCAAATCTCTTACGCCACAGCTAGCCTTCCTTTTTTATTCAACTCTATATTTTCAACCAACACTATTTTTTTTTTTAACAATAATATTTGGACATCCTTTAATTACAAACATCCTATCAACACTTATCATTACTTTTTATCTCTCTTTTCCTATCACATCATATACCTATCATACCTGTATTTTTTTTCTATATTTTTCTTATACACTATCCTATGTCATCCATCACATCTAAGCAAAAAAATATTGCTTCACATTTCGAGCCAGCTCAACTCATCTAATGAAGCCAAATAGCTCCCTTCTTTTATAAAAACTAACAATGTCAAACAAGTGTCATAAGCCTCTTGAAGCTTGTGGAATGACTTTAACTTAGAGTGAGGTAACCTCCCCTTTTTGTAAACTATATAGTACCAAAATGAAAAGGCAAATGTCACGGACTTTAAAGAATGAGATACAGTGTCAAATACTCTAACCTGAAAATTATGTTATTAAGCAGATTCTAGGGTAGGAAAGTTGGACATATCTCCCACCGTAAAAAATAATTTTTTTGTTTTTGATCAGCAAAAAGGCATATATATATATATATACTGAAAAGCTAATAATAGGCACAAGAAATACCTAAAATTAGCAAATACAAAGTTACACTGTAAACAAGCATATAACTTTCCCAAGAAAACAAAATACAGCACCTTTCAAACAAGACAAAACTGCTGCCACCCGAGGAAACAATTGACAGCACCCCCGACCAAAAATTCCAAGTAACTAGCAGATTTACGAACAAGGAAGTCATTCAAACACTACCCCTACCCCCAGCTGAACAGAGGAAATGAAAGGGAAGGAGCTCCACACTATGAGGGAAAGGGAAAAATACTCCAAGCTAAGAAAAGCACTTTGTAATTTGTATGAGCATTGACGTTGGTTTACAGATTCAGAAAACCCCAAAGGAGCTGTACCACACTCTGCTAAAGTATTACTGCAGCAGCTGAAATCCAAACCTTGAAAATGCATTCCATAAACCCCTAAGCTTGAATTCCATAAACCCCTAAGCTGAGGCAGCAGCTTGTACGAGCATCCAAACCAGCGTGAAAATAATTTGTGGATCGTTGGATGTCTTCATTAAAAATTGAACGGGTGGGATTTTAATAGGGAACCGGTTGTGTGTGTCATGAGATATTAATTTAATAAAAAATATATAATACAAGATACTCCACGATTGTGACTTTGCTTTTATTTTAAAATAAAAAATTGACGTCAATGTGAAATCAGAATTCGATTGTTTCCCATTGTTCTGTTTTCCCGGTGGTCCAATCTTCCATTCCCTATTTTCCGCCGTATGTAGTAGCAGACAAAGATTTTTAAGTGAGGTTCATGGTAAAAATGAAATAAGTCTGGTGTGTCTGGGTATGGAACCCTAACAATGGCAAAGGTAACAGTCGTGTGGGTCGGGTGCGCATCGAAACCTAAGAATGCCAAATCTAGCATTGATCTAAAATAAAGGTAGAGGCCCAACAATAGTTGGTATAAGCCGACACCTATGAGAAACTTGTTGACCACACCGGTGACGGTAAACGCCGTCGCGGAAACCGCCATTCTCGCCACAAACCCGAAGAAACTGAAACAGGGAAAGAGACATTGCAATCGAACCAAACTCAACCAGGGAAAGAAATAAAAAAATCTAGGTGGCAGATAAGAAACAACAACGAAGCAGGAGGGGCGCTATGTTGTGCCGTCGCGGCGCACGTTAGCCAAGTCGCACTAATCCCTACGGATAAAACACACCGTTTCGCAGCAGTGATTCGTTGCCTTCACTTCACTGCTACTTTTCTCGCTTATCAAATGTCGGCAACTGCTTCTTGATCAGCACTCTGCACCGCTTCCAGAAGCTTCTCAGTGAAGCCCGTTGCGAGAAGCTGCGTCGCCGTTCCAAATTTCGCATTCTCGAAGAAGCTCACTTTCAATTTCAAATCCGTTGTGGCTACACTCGGTGTTCAGAAGAACGGAGCCATCCTGAGGGACAAGAGGTCAGGGCCGGCTCAACAGTTTAAAACAAATTTTAAAAGAGATTTTTTTATTTTAAATAAAAAAACTACATGTTGGATTTCTTTTATTAATATATATAATCTTTTTTATTAATATATATGATTTTTTTCCTTTAAGAAATTAATAATAAATAATTTTTTATTAGTATACTTCAAACTTAAACTTTAATAATTTTATCTTTGAGTCAGCAAGAGATTGTTGTAAAACACAAAATCCCATGTGTTTAAGATGAGATTCATGACCATGTGTTTGATGTAGACCATCAAGGTGGTGATGGTGATGGCCAGTGAGGATGAAGGCGGAATCGGTGGCGACGTAAGCAACGGCAGCCCCGACAAGGAGGGAGAGGAAGGTGAGGTTGGAGGGTGTCTGAAGTGTCCCACAAGTGGAATATTTTTTTAAAAGAAAAACACACCCCATAGAACTTTCATAACCGGTTGTTTACTAAGCACCCCAACCCTTCATTTTTAAATCAATATATCCAATGGTCAGAATGGGAGACATTAGTGGGTCTCCCACTCCAGAATCCGCATATGTTATTGAGTAATATCCATAATACTAATCAAGATGCACTATTTCCATAATGTCCACAACCACAACATAATAGGCAGATTCAGATTAAAATGGAGGATTCCAAACGCAGAAATTCAGAGGAAAACGGCACGTACCAACTTCATCTTGGGGATGCTCTTGCTCGTTGTCGTTTCTCAGACCAAGCTCCGCTGAAAAACAATGATCACGAACATCACACACACAGTCATCGAAATTCAGATTAAAATGGAGGATTCCAAAGGCAGAAATTCAGAGGAAAACGGCACGTGCCAACTTCACCTTGGGGTTGCTCTTGCTCTTGCTCGCTGTCGTTTCTCAGACCAAGCTCCGCTGCAAAACAATGATCTCGAACATCACACACACAGTCATCAAAATTCGGATTAAAATGGAGGAAGCACGCAATTCCAAAGAAATTCAGAGGAAAACGACACGTACCAACTTCATCTTCCTGTTGCTCTTGCTCTTGCTCGTTGTTGTTTCTCAGACCAAGCTCCGCTGGAGCCTTGTCATCAGATGGCATTGTTTTCACTCTGACCAAAAAGCTATCAACGAAATGAAAGCTTAAAACGCTTCGCAATTCACAGTGCTACGAGAAGAAACAACGGTACGCTGGCCAAGTGAGAGTTCAACAACGCCTTGACCGATAGAGGGACAGAAGGTGAAGTTCCTGAATTTTTGGAGAGTGGCTAAGTGCTGTATAAATAGTGTGACTCGAACCGTAATGTTACTGTACCCAATGAGAACACGCCACGTGTAAGATGCCAGGGACAGTTTTGTATTTTGCATGATGAAATCTGTTGGATGATTTTGGCATTTGCCGTTGCTTAGGAGTGCACTTGATGATTGCTCTCTATTTTTTATCAATTTCTTTGGCTTGGCTGGCGGGATGAATTTCGTTATTCTAAGCTTCCTGGGACAATTAGGCTTATTGGCATTTTCCGTCAACGTGTGAAATATGGGTCTTACGTCACATTAATTTTGGGATAAGGTAATTATCACTTGTTTTACACAAATGTTAGGAATATATTCTTTAGCATATTTTTAAAAAATATTTTTTATTATTAGTTAAGATTATTAAAAAAACATAAAATTACATAAATCTACTTTATTTAATGAACTGTATTCATGATTACATAAATTTTAATAAATTTTAATTAATACAAGAATGTGTTAATAAGAAGAGTTTAATAGTTATACACTGTCAATATAAAAACTTTTATATTGTCAGCTAATCAAAAATCATCATCAGTATGACTTTTAAGATAGTTATTGTAAAAATCAACAAACATATCATAAGTGGTGATTTGTGATTGAATAAGGGTGTAAAATTGTTTTATACTGTTAATGCATAGTCTATTTTCTCTAATAAGAATATGTTAAAGAGTAGTTTACTAGCACGATTCATTAGTTTTATCTAATGAAATGTTATTTCTTTGCTAATAAAAGTTATTTTAATTACCACCCAGTGTGTACATCAATTGGTACGGAATTGTTCCATCTTAATCGGTAATCTCAAATTAAAGTTCTAGATATATAGTTGCATTAAATATTCAAACATAGAGTTTTATCACCTATAATAATTTTATTTGACTCAAACAAAATTATCTCCCATAAAAAATATATTTAATAACTTTATGAGAAATTTTTTAGTTTATAACGTTCTTATCTCCCTCAACTTTAATTAATTAAATATTTAATATATTATCTGAATATTGATTATATTAGATAAAAAATTGATAGTGTGTGTTAAATTGAAAAATTTAATGACTATGCATTATCAGTAGAAAAAGTTTTCTATTGTTAATTAATCAAAAATCATCGTTGATATGATTTTTAAGGTAAACCCCATTACCACCACCACCACTATCAACACATGTCGTTAATTTTGCGAGTGAATCACCAATTTAGTTCTTGAAATTATAATGATTGGTCAAATTGGTCCCTAAAATTAATAAAAAGGTGAAATAGTTCCTAAATTGTATATTATCAATCAATTTAGTCCTGGAAAATTGTAATAGACGATCATATTAGACATTGAAATTAATTAAATGGAAAAATGGACCCTTGAGTTATAATGGTCAGTCAAATTAGTCCCTAAAATTAAAAAAGGCTTAATTGCATTTTTTGTTTTTTAACTTTCAAAATTTTATAAATTATACCCTTAAAGTTTTTTTCTCGCAGATGCTAAACTTACATAATGTTGCAAATTTTATCCTAAAGTTAATTGGTCATTCATGATGTGGAAATAATAAAAATGTTAAAGGTAGAATTTGAACCCTTGATCTCCTCTTTCTCCATTACTAATAAAGCCATTAAGTCATTTAGCTTATTTAGTTTACATATAAAACATATTTTATATATACCATTAATGCATTTGTTAATTATACTTTGAATTTTCTAAGTGTATGTTTATATTTGTATAAAAAAATATTAAAAGTTTTATTTGTAGGGTAGTTATTCAAAAATAAAAATATTTAATAAATAAATTTAGAAGTTATTATTGTTTAATTTAACCAATAAATAATTTTATATAATTTAATAAATAAATTTGTATAATTTATAAATTAAAATAATTAAAATAAAAATCTTTTATTAGAAATTAAAGTTGATTATTATGTAATGCTCAATTTTTCATTTCAAATTCCATTTTTGTTATTTTAGATCCTATTGTTTTTTGCTTTGATTTTAATAAATTCGTGTATTAAACCTTTTAACACATTTTAATATATAATTTGATAATTAAAGATTAAATAGTATTGTTCACGCTAGAAACTTGACCTGTCGGAATATTCCCAAAGCTGAGAATTTTCCCTCTAGCAAGCCCCTATGTGTGTCGTGAACACTATAAATGAAGGTGTTACTCCACCCCTATTTATACTGGGTTTTCTTTAATGGTTCTTTTTGGATTGGTGCCAAGTGTCGAATCACCATTTGCGCACTACACTCCCGTGTTCATGTGTGGCAATGTTGGTGGACGTCCTTGACATGTCAGGGTGTAGTGTGTCTTTTGCCACCTCGGCGCCACCCACGCTGACATGTCAGGGTGCGATATGTTGTCTGACATTGCTATGGCATATGTTTTCGCTTGTCCCTGTCGGATGTCAAGGATGTCAAAGATGTCAGGGGTCATCAAAAGTTTCTAGAACTTTCCTTATGTGTCATGCAAAAGGATTTCATGCAAGGGATAATTGGTTGCCATCGCCTCGATCGTCCCATGGTTACCTTTGTAGCTGAGATAGGTGAGTCCGACCAATGTGATCTATGATCTTGCGTAGGTGTCATCTATAGAGGTCAACCTCTTCCATTTGGACGGTCCATAGCCTCTCAAGCCCCAAGCCCAAGATGCGTGGGTGTTTGTAGAGGTCAGCCTCTTACTCCCGAACTGTCCAAATATATATTTAATAAAACATATGATTTTCTCTCTTTTTTCCTGTTAAATATGAATTTAAGGTTTTCTTTCTTCATTAAAGTTAAAATTTATTATTATTATTCTTTTGTTCACTTTTACAGTTTAAAGTTACATACGTATCTTTTGCTTAAACATCCTGGCATGGACAAACCACAAAACTAAGATACAAAAGCAGAGGACACTAACTTTTGAAATCAATTCAATCACTCTCCAACCCATAGTTATATGGGGGCGATGAGAATGAGCCCCTCGAGAAGTGTCTCATTACGACCAATATTATCCAACTCATACCAATTATTGACTCAATTGGTAGATTAATAAGTTGCTAATAAAACCTAGTAAGTTATTAGTTGAATCACATGAATTAGTATTTATTAAATTACTAAATTTTATATTAAAAATATACATATATAATATATTATTTAATATAATATAAAAAGATGTTTAAGTTGAATGTATAGTCAATGTGTAACTGGTGTCACTTTTTAGTATACAACAAGCGTAGAAGGACTTGCTAAGTTCTTATTGGTTTAAAACTAAAGTGACCAATTTTTACTAGCTTAGTTACAAAAATGATCTAAATACATAATTGGATTAACCATGGCTTCGATTTTGGATCGAATCAGTCGTATTAGTTAAGTTCATTTAGTTTTGATAACTTTGGTCATGAGTGAAAAAGCAACTCCCTTAAGAACACCATCTCTCATCTCTCACATCCCTTTAGAGATTGTATTGCGAAAAAAAATAAATCCCTAACCACTTGCTGGCCATGGATCATATAAGGGCTTGTAGTCATCTAATGACCATCCAACTTTCACATAGAATGCTAGCCTACAAATAGGCAACTAGCTAGTCTAAGTAATTATCCACCTCGACACAAGGAACCATCATTACACTCATGTAAATGTGAAAGGAACTCTCTACCCCAGATATGCCTTCTCCTCCCTATTGCTTTATAAATTTGCTTATATCTTTGTTGACTTGTGTGCCTGAGTTCCTGTAGATGGCCTCGCCACTGACCAAGATGACTCTCCATAATCCTTTGATGGGTTAAGACAACCAAAGGCTTTGAAAGTATTGATCCAGTTAACCTCGCCACAACAATAGATTGCCCATGAACTCAAATTCATTATTGGGTCGTACATAGGCATTCCATTCCTTATTGGGCCATTTGTCTATAGTAACGCTTATGAACATTGGTGCCATCTATGGAAAGTAGTAAACGAACCCATTGCCGCTCATTAAGACAAACACACTTTGAAAGGGTCATCGTCAACCTTAATTGAAAGGCAACATCCATAATGCACAGGAGCTATTGTTGCACACTTGAAAACAAGTTGCATCCTCTTGCTAAGGGATTCGTACCTTTTCCACCAACACTATAGGAATGGATGGAATCAAGTAACTTGTTACCATAGGTGTTGGATGAAAGCCAACACTTGAAAGAGAGTATAGGTCATCCTCCCTTGACCCTTGTGACCGCACTGGAACAATTGCCACAAACAAAGCCAACATGTCGAATGGCAGGCTCCCTACTCAAGGACCCACTAGTAAGGTGCCCATTCCCTAGCATACAATGGTATCCCAAGAACCTCGTTGGTACGCTCCATGTTTCTTAACTGCAAACAACATGGACTATTTCAATAGCTTTTGTCCCCCTAACGCCCTTGGCCAACACAAGATCACCTCGATCCTGAAAAACCCTGAGGCTTTGATCCATCAAGTGCCTTTGGGGACTATTAATCCCGTAGGAGGGATAAGTCCCACTTAAAAGACGAGACCAACCTCATCCCTCAAAAGGTTTTCCCATAAAGGACCAATGAAACTATTACTATAGGCAAAAGTGACACACTTTGAAAAGATCATTAATGATGAAGGAAGGCTTAACGTTGTAGACTTAAAGAACCCCCTTAAACAATAAGGCCTTACTAGTTAATTCATGTTTGCAACATCCCAAACTCAAAGAACCATTTTAGCCTACACAACTTTGCACAAGTAGTTAATCTTGGTCACGAGACACAAGTACATTACAATGACAACCCAGGCCTCAAAATCCCCCTAAAAAGGGATCAATCTTAATCCTAGGGTACATAGAAGACTTATATGAAGCTAGCAAATATGAAAAAAAAAATAGTGTAATAACCCACATAAGTCAAGATGCCTAATAGGCTTGGTGAAATAAAAAACACATTTACAATAGTAATGAATAACGCACACATCTTCTAATATCAAAACCTACGAGCAAATTAAAAGAAAAAGTTACTCCAAGAACTTGACCTAATTAAACTATCACAAAATTAAAATTGGAAACCAAGCACATCGCATAATATAGCCTTAAATTAAATGCAAAATAAATTCCTCTCCCCCCCCCCCCCCCTCAACCAACAAAAGCTTCTTTGAAGGGCTTTAGCCCCAAATATGAAAACATCTAACCACCAAATGGGAAAAGAAGTTAAGTTCCTAGCATTAACTAAGAAAAGGACTAGATTAAGTCAAATTAATATTCTAATAAATTGATAAGGACTAGGTTCAATGGAACTTAGAATTACTAATATAAATTATGCTTTAGGTGATAAGCTTTACTTAGGCGAGTTCTTAAAATCTTATGATTAATGTGACACCTACATATAAGTATAATTGAGATTAACTTAAAAGTAACATAGCAAGTACCTTTATATTTTAAAACTCTAGGAATAAATTTAATAAACTTGTCAAGTAAGTGTAATATTTAGTTAATTAATAATGAATATAATATAACTTAGGAAAGAATAGAGACATCTAATCTATTATAAGACATGATTCCATGGATGAATAAAATTGAATGTGAACTTTCTCTTTTAATTGGAGGATTCAGCCATTGTGACCAAAGTGTGGGATAAATTATGATTTAATTCTTATTGATATGTAACATGGTATTGGAAACATATAAAGTGAAGATTAATGAAGTATATTTTTGTTATTGATGTTGATCTTGATGTCTAATTGCCACCTCTGAGTTAGGTATGTGGGAAAGTACTAATTTATAGAGGAAACTCTATCAAATTTTCTAGAAAAATTTGGTAAATTATGAAACTCTAGGTTAGATGCCATGATTATGGAAATTTGATTTACGCATTGTTGGCATAAGTTGTGATGAGACTCGAGAATTTACAATTTTGTACACTGCAAGATGAAGGTAGAGACTATTGGAAATGTCTAGAGGGTATGTTATCAAGTTGTGAAAATACCAATGGTCAAGCTAGCAACTTGGAGTCGAGATGATCACATATATCGATTTGATAACTCTAACACTTACTTAGCATCACTAGGATTAGTTGAGTGCATTCTTTATGGAAAAGCCTTGGTGTAGCTTAATTCTTGAGAACAAAAAATAATGGTATTATTGTGGCAAGAAATATGAGTTCCCAATCACTTCCCAAAGTTATTGATGCTTTGATGATGAGCATAAAGGGAAGCATGAGCACATATGTGACCCGCCCTAGCGGGTCCGTGTCAGAACCCAACCCGCCCAACAGGTCCGCGTGCCTAGCGTAAATGTGGAATCCAGTTTTTGAAGAAAAGTCGCCCAGCGGCTATCTAATCTCGTCGGGCGGATCTAAGTACTAATTTTAATTTTTTTTTCCTATTGTCTTTGGGTTCTAAATGCTTCAAGATAAATAATTAGATTCTTAATCACTCTTCTACATTGATAATTGGTCAATCTAATCTATAATTTCCTTACTCCCTCACAATCCCCTCAAAACCCATCAAATCCCTAAATTTAGGTATAAGGAGGGAAAAGATAAATAGATGAACAAGAACAAGGAAGGACACGGGGAAGAGCACTCACCTTTATGGACATACAAAGCTGAGTTCTAGGACTTGAATTCTCCGGTTTCTATTCCTCCTCTTTCTTTTCCTCTTCTTCTTCTTTCTTTTCTCCTCATTCTCTCTACCTTCTTTCTTCTTCTATTTGTGACGGCTAAACTTAATTCCCCTTCTCTATTCCCTTCTTATAACATGTGGGTGGGTATGTGGCTTAGTGGGCTTTAATCCTCTATTGGGCCCTAGATGCTCTTTTGGGTTGTATGATAATATTTCTACTAATTTATAATACTAAGGTATTAATAAGAATAATAAGAATAAGAATAATAATAACAACAACAATAATAATAATAACAATAAATATAATAACAACAACACAACACAACACAATAATAATAATAATAATAATAGGAAATATAATAACAATAGTTCTTAAGACATCTTTGTCTAATAACATATGAGAAGGGTTCTACTACCTCGTGGTTTATTTCTAGTACTTGAAATTTGGGGTGTTACAAAAGGTAACAATCTTCAGGATGTTACAAGTGCTTCTTATCCTTTTTCTTCAAGTTAAACCTTTTGATTTTGGATTATTGATGTCAGATTAGGGATTAGGGATTGTTGAACCCTACCCTTTGGAAATTTGGGAATTTAATTGCATTCAGTAAAATTCATGGGTTGTTTTGATAGATAAGCTGAGCATAAGCTTAGTGGAATCGTTTAAGGGTTATTTATGGTGCTTGGAGCTAGTGGGTGGCCATTAATGGCTTGGGGCATACTGGTTTCGGGAAAAATCGTGATTTGCAAAATCACCTTCCCTTAGTCAGCAAGCCATGCTCTCGTTGAGCGAAGTGAATCCTTTTATAAGGTCTACGGTTCTTACACAAAGTCGCTGAGTGAAAGCAAGTCTTGCTAAGTGAAAGTCCAAGTCCAAAAAATGAGTCTTCTTTTCACTTAGTGGGAATGGGTCTAGCTAGGCGAAAGGACCTCCAAGGGACAAATCTAGGAGTCCTATGTAAGGTTGCCAAACGAGGGTGGGCATCGCTAAGTGAAAGTTGACGTTTAGAGAAGGTATCTTTCTGTTGCTCAGTGAGATAAGTTCTAGCTGAGCTGAAGGGGAATTATAGAGAATAGATTTGATAGTTCCAAGCAAACTCACTGAGCGAAGGCTACCTTCACTAAGCGAGGAAGGAGTCCAGAGAATAGGATTGGACTCCCTGCATCCCATTCACTAAGCGACCCTTAGGTGTGCTTAGCGACAGGGTCCGACTAGCTAAGCGAGGGAGCCCTCAAACAACAAGTTGTCTTCTTTCCTATTTCAATCATATGATCATTATTTGTATGTAATATTTGTTTGTCTAATGACATTATGTACATGATTCGATGTGTGTGTGTGTGTATGTGTGTGTGTGTGTGTGTGTGTGTGTGTGTGTGTGTGTATATAAAGTAACAAAAGTAAGGCATGTGTAAGATTAAGGTGCCCTCTTTGTATATCTAGGCGGGGTTTTGTCACTTCCCATTTCCCTAAGGCTAGTGACTAGACCCCTCGGGCTAGAGGGGTATATAAGTAAAAGGTTATAAGGATAATGGGGTGCTCCTTAAAGGTTTGAACTCAATACTTTATTGCAGGACAAAAAAGACTCAAGATGAAAGTTAAGCTAGTTAAAGTGAATGATATGTTTAAGTTAATGGTTATTATCATGTAGATATTCATGCAAAGTTTCACAACATGAAGCATTCCATAGGCTTATACATAAATATACATACTGTTGTATGTTTTTGCACTTACTAAGACATTGTCTCATTAGTTTAGTTTTCATGTTCTAAATTGAACAGGTACAAAGGAGGAGATGTGAGAGCCTTGAAGATATTAATGTTTTGATGATTCTATATCTTTAGACTAGCTTTTGAAAAACATTATATGTATTCTTTTGTATAGTGATCCCTTAACCATGGGAATCCCCCTTTGTTATGTATGTGATTATATTACTTAGGAAGGATGTCTGATGTTGAACATTGAATTTCTTGATTTATGGCATCACATATGTGTTATCTGTATCCGTACTTTGATGGTATAAAGGTAAAGCTATGGGTGATACCCCCTAGGGTGTTATAGAGGACACTAGAGAAGATCCACCCGTGGGATCTCTGTAAAGCCTTAGTGATGGTGGTTATAGGTGGATAAGTAAAGGGTAGGTAGTTGACTCCTTTATTGTAGGACCCTTTTAATTTTGGATGTATATACATGGGGTAGGTTGGGATCATCTGTTTGTATATACTTTTGATGTCAGTTTGGCAGGGTTATATTTTAAAAAACTTTACTTATGATGACGAGATGTATAGTATTATATATGTATGACTTTATGATGCTTTTTAATGTATGTTGGCGACCTTCTTTATGCATATGTGTGTGTGTGTGTGTTTATATTTTGTGTTGCTTTAACTTCACGAAAGTATAATAGAAAATTAGTTAAGCATTATTTTTTCCTATTTATTAGTATTATGTGATTGAATCTTAGTATAAAAAAAATAATATCCCTCACCAAATATTTTAAAATTAATTACTTTGATTCAATTTATTATTTTTTAATAAATATTATTAAACTAAAAGAAAGACTTTTAGAATAGACATTTGATGGGTGTCACATGCTTAAATAAATCATTTAGCGAGAAATTTTTTCACTCACAATTCCTTAACAAAACTATTATACATAAGCTAATTATTTCGTAAAAAAAAATTATTCTCTCGCTATTCCCTCACAAATTTGGTTTTAATGTATTTAAGATATATGTATACATTGTTTTTATATTAAATGTATTTTTTAAAATAATAAAAAAGTATATAAATATTATATAGATTATTTATATGTATTAATGCTAAAAAGTATTTAATTAATTTAAAATAATATTTAATAACATATGTTAAGAAATTAAATATATGAACAATTTTAAATTGAAAAAAGTTGTTATATATATATATATATATATATATATTAATGTTTTGTTTTTATTATTAATATCTCATCAATGTAAGATAATAAAATATATATTATGTTATATTATTATCTTACATCAATAAAATATTAATAATAAAAATAAAACAACTAAATAATTTTTAAACACACACACACATTTTATTTAAGAAATAAGTATATGAAATAAATTTAATTAAAAAAAGTGATCTAATAAAAATATAATTATAACATTATATTATGTTATTATCTTACATTGTACATAACAACAACAACAACAACAATATAAATAAATAAAACAATTTGTTAAATTAGACCAATCATTTTTAAAAATAAATAAATTTAGTATAATCAGTTTTAATAAATATTTTATTTAAATAAAATTTATTGTGTGTTATCTTATTTGTAACTTAATTATAATTTCTTTAATTAATCATATAAATGTATAGAAATTAAAAAATATTGTCAAAATAATAATTTATGTTTTACTTTATGTTTATTTCAGATAAAAAATAAATATAATTTAAATAAGTTTAAATTAACATTTAAAATTTATTTTTCAAAGATACTTGAACATATTACAATATATATCTATTTTTTATATTTATAATATCTATTAATTAATAAAAATTTATACTTATCCGTACCTTTATACTTTGTTTCCTAATCCTAACCAAATTAAGTAAAACAAAATTTATTTTTCCCTCTCAAAATTTCCCAAATTTTTGAAGAGAAATGCTAGCAACACTCTTTTAAACATTCTCCTTCTATCACTCTCTCTACTATTGATTGAAATTTATTGAAAATCACAAATTTTGGGGGGTCCCACTTTTTATTTAATGAGTCTCTCTCCTGATTTAGGAATGAGAGCCACAAAATTTGTGATTTCCAATAGGCCAACAGTAGAAAAAGTGTTAGAAAGAGGGTATTTGAGAGTGTTGCTAGCATTTCTCATTTTGAAAAATTGCCCTTACCGTGTTATCCTTACCCTCATTCTTACATCAATCAAACACAAAATTTTTGTCAAAAGCTTCCCCATAACTAAAACCCTCTTATATCTTCTAGACATCTTATTTGCAATGAATATGTGACACTCGTTCACATTGAACATAACCCATGTTTATTTAATTATTTATTTAGTTATTTTGATTTTAGATTAAGAAAAATACAAGAAATTTTTTCACTTTTTATATTACACGCGGTCGTCTTACAAAACTTTTTAAATTAAAGAAATCGTAAATAAAACAGAATTTGGAAATGGGAGTAAGAGATGAGGAAACGATATACGTCATATAGTCAGAATCATATACATATGAGTTTTTGAAGTATAATACAGCTAAATACGTCATAACTGAATACAACTGAAATAAAAAAAATATAGGGAAATCTCAAAAGTACATGAACAGACACTAGTTACCCACTATCCTAACTAGAGCAGTATCTAGAGATCTACTCCCAGCCCTTGTATCAAAAGAAGAACCACTGGATGGGGTCTACCAATCCTCGTTCGACTGCGTCACCTTAGAATCTGTGTCCACTTCATGGCGTGCATAGCCATTAGGCACCTCGTGGGGTGCCTTGAGTCTAGAGGAGGAGGAGGAGAGGGTGGACCAATCGTTGGCCACAGAAGAGTCCATAGGGGACTCGACCAGTATTACCTCCATGGGCGATCCCTCCTCAGAAGGCTGTACATCATCCATAGGATGCTCAGCTGGTAGTGGTGGATATGCCTGTATGTATGGTGCCGCAATAGGGATCTTTACATCTGCTGGTGGAGACGGGGGTGGTGGAGGCTGCATGGTGGCAATGTGGTGGCAGTGAGAACGATACCAAGATCGGGAATGTCCAAGTCATAGGAGGCATGAACGCTCCTGGAACAGGGGACATGAACGTAATAGTGACAAAACTGCGATGAGTCAGATAGTCCGCCTCCTCGTCATAACTCCATGTCCTTATAGCATCAAAATCAATGTGTATATTCAGCAGACAGGGAATGCCGCCATCTTCAAGTATCAACCACAACGATCATGCATAAAAGAAAAATACGGAGGGGTGAGGTAATTTGTTCTCAAAATTACTTTTACATAGATGGTAGGGTATCCTGTAACATCCTCAAAATATTACTTAAATAATTAGCAGTTACCCTTTTAAATTTGAGAAAAATTGTGTTTTATACTTAAAACAATATTAGGAAGGTATCTAAGACATAATTTTTTTTTTCCGGTAATTTTATAAATAAAATTAGATTTATTGTAATTAATAAATTAGAATATACTCATATTGTTTTAAGTTGATGCTAGTCATTTATTTTATTACTGATCCCATAATACACATAGTTTATGAAAATGATAATATGAAATTTTAGTTTTATAATAGCTATATATGTGTATATGTATACTTTCTTTAAAATTTAGTATATATACATATATACGTAGTTTTATGCTCTTAAATGGTATATTCTGAGAATTTAATTAAATATTTGAGATGAAATATCTCCTATTACTAAAATTCTAATGATAATAAACCCATAAAAAAAAAAACTCCTAGATATTGATCATTTGGATTTATATTTTATTCCTGTAGAAACATTGATTCTAAAAACATTATATAACTTGTTCTCCTATTTTCTTCTTTAATTTGATGTTCTTTGCATGACATAATTATACTTACTATAATATTTAATTATAATCACATTAACATTATTTTATTGTATTCAACTAGGAATTCAATTTCCTTATTTATTTATTTTTGCAGTATCCCAGTCACACCTCAAATTCTTTTATATATATATATATATATATATATAAAGAATAATTAAAATATCTCTATGTTGCTGCAGTGGTGTACGTGTAATAAGTCCACCCATTCTTTAATTATAAACAAAACGTTAATTCATTTTGAAAGAAAAGCAAGCCTACTTACGAAAATGCTTATTCCAACTCTATAACTTTTCATTTAATTCATTTTGATATGTTAGTCTTATTGATAACCACGTGTGTTGCTTAACTTTCAATGTAAGTTGAAATAATTTCAGTCACAAATACTAGTCAAACATTTATACATTGTTAACTCTCTTCAGCTAGCTTCACGTGGAAATAATTCAATTTCTTTTTTTTCAATTCACTTAATTTGATCTCTCTCTAGCTTGCTTATGCTACACGCACGTCCCTGCACTACACTGCCAACTACAACCACGTGATCTTGCCCTTTAATTTCACCACACGTGGAGTGATAATCAACTCAACTTTCCAATAGGATTAATCAAATTTTTCTAAAAGTAATTATTCCTTCTCCCATGCGACTTGCTGAGCACGTCTAAGACTCACAGTTTATAATCAAATAATTTTTTTATATATAAAAACCTTTCCTCTCTTTACGGTGTTTTCTTTGTTCCAGTATTCTTTCAAATCCAAATTTAACTGGGGACAGAAGCCCAACTTCCAAAAGCTGTACGTGCCTTTTCTCACACAGCACCACCGAGTCTTCAATTTCATTTACCCTTCCAAATTCACGACCCCTTTTACAGTATTTTTCTCACAGTAGTTTTCTCTTTTCGCAAGCCTCATCTTTTCATCCTCTGTTCTCTCTTAACTTCTCCAACTTTATCTCGTGGCCTCTGTTCCTCTCTTTAACACTCTTCATAAAATTTTTATTCCTCCACCAAATCAAGCCACCAAGTCATGTATCCTTCTATCTAACCATGGATCTAGTTAATTTTACCTCTTCTTAGACTACAAAACCCCATGGTAATTTCTCTTTTCTCCTTCTATTTCATTTCTTGATCATTATTCATGCACTATTCATCATTTTATCTCTTTGTAATTTTTATCAAACTAATTGGTTCTTTGTTTGCTACTATATATTATGTTAGTGGGGAAGCAACAACAGATCCTTAAAGCAAGGATGAAGCACGAAATTGGTCTTCCTTAAAAGATAATATATCATGTTATTAATGAAGGTAAGGGAGTAGAAATTAGACTAATTTGATTTCAAGAATGATAATTGCCTAGATGGTGGTTTTGTTAAATTGTGTGTTGTCAATTTCATTTGTATGACTCTTGAGGATTCTAATTGTGATGTGCTTGCATGATTGACCACATAGAGCTTAGTTGGGCCTTGTATGATGTTCTTGATAATGAAATTGCTTGAAATATATGTCAATTGCTTGATTACAACGCTTAAAGATTAAATTACAAGTTGCTAAATTTTTACTGCAGTAGAACAGCCTCTGTTTTTCGTATATAATTTCCTGTGTAGTTGGAAATTTTGCATGATTTTCGGTAGAGAGATGCCTCTGTATGTCTAGAACATTCCTATAAAATTTTGTAATCTAATTCTATGGGATGAATATTTGGAAAAATTTTGTTTGAGCGCTGTTCTGTCAAATCCTGACAGCAACCAGTTACGAAAAAGTGCTCAATTGAACCTTTAAATGATTTTATAAAAATTAAGAAAAATTATATTTAGAAACTAAACATATTGATGGTTAAGAATACAAAATATGGTTGGAATAAAAATTCATTTGCTATGCCAAAACGATCAACAAAAACAGGGTATTGTAATATGGTAGAAAACAGAAAATTGCCTATGACAGATGTGTATCGAATAACGAATAATAATGACTTTGGTTATGAAAAGTAGAGGAAAATATGAATAATGTGATGTATTTTGGTGAACTAAGTTGATTGAATGATTGAATTGTTTTCGCTATCTATTGAGAGGTATGATGAAATGTACCAAAACAGAGGAAGTTTTGCTAAACTTTCTAGAAAAGTATGAATGCTTATAATTGAATATATTGTTCTTGTAGATGTTCATACATCATATGCATATGTATTGATGTTGTGAATCATGCACTGATGGCATGTGTTATGGATGGAGAAGCCACAGTTTGGTATGTTGAGAAATAAAAGACAGAGACCCACTTGTGGAGGTCTTGGGGGTAAGGTATCGAGCGGTGAAGGTCCCAATGGCTGGGGTAGCGTCCTTGAGCCAGGATATTTTCCTGAGCAAGCTTGATAACCCAAACAGGATTGGTAAGAGTATACCTCTGTTTGGACTGTGAATGTCCTGAGCTGAAAGATTGCTTGTTCCCTCGATGATGAGGAGGTTGTACCTTGGTGTGAGAGAGGTATATGTATTCCCAATCACTTTCCATGGATATTGATAAACACTTAGTAGATTATGGGCCCACATGCATTGCATTAACGAGTGTCTCAATAAAACCCCGAATTTGTGTGGTATGGGACGCATCAATTGCGGATAGTAGTAGCACAGACAGACTTGTAGTGCTACCAATTGGATTTATTGAGTAACTCGCTAGAAATGATTGATGGATTGAAAAGAAAGACAATAGGTCATGCATCAAATCTTTATTTGTGTGTAGCACGAGAATAAGATGCATTATCTGTGCGTAATGACTATGATATTTACATATGTTGTGATAATGTGTTATGAATTGTGAATGTGCTTTCTACTGAATGCTATAATGTTTAATACATGATTTTACAGTTTATTGTATGATATGGCTCTGTTAATGTTTGTTATATTAATTATATGATATGAACTATGGTTTAGGTGGGTTTCTGGGTTTATTTGATTTCTTGGTTTCAAATTGTCTGATTCTTGCCCCTAATTAATCCATCCCTTCCTTCATCTGCAGATGTTTGGAATGGAAATAGGGAATGGATTGCTTTTTGGTTTGTTGGTGAATGGGTACACGGGTTAGCAATGCATGGTTACAACCCTTAACCAAGATGGTATTAGAGTGGCGCAACGGAAGCATGGTTAAAGATGTAAAAGAGCTGTTCATGTGGAACGATGAGTTCATGGTTTGATTCTATAATACTAGATGTCAAAATAATTTGGTGTGGTGTTAGAACTGGTATTCCCTTATGATTATAATCTTAATGCTTTAATCTGAAGAAGTATCCAGTTGTGTAGTAAACTGTGCTATAGTGTCATTAAAATGTAATGTAAACCCTTTTTGTGTCAAGAATATGTAGCTGCATATTTGTAGAGTTTTAAATTGTATTTCATTTTCATTGATATTTGTTATTATATTATTTTATTAATGGTTTGGTAATAAAACTCTTATTTCATTTTACCTGGAAAAAAAAAATTCATATTTTATATTATGCTAGAATTTTGGTTTTTAAAGACTTTAAAAAAAAAATCTACCATAAGTTCTACTACTGAGCTATTAGAGCTTGAATTTGAGTTATAGAAAGGTTGACAGTTAAGGGTGTTACATATCCTATCGTCTTATATTGACAAGACACAGTTGACCCCAAAAAAAGGGAACCTAGGGTTTGTCTAAGTTGTAACATCTACCCTTGACACTGTATGGATCCATACTCCCAATATGGTTCTTAATAGAACTGGGAAGTGACTGGGAGTATATATACCTCTCTCAACATGGTACAATCCTCATTATCATCGAGGAACAGAGCAACAGCTTAGGATCTTCATCGTCCACACAGAGGTATACTCTCGCACCAATCCTGGAATGCTGAGCAGTTGTCGAGGTTGTCAAGCTTGGTCAGGTAAATATCTCGACTTGAGAGTGCTACCTCAGTCATTAGGACCTTCACTACTCGACGCCTTAGCCCCAAGACCTCCGCAAGTGGGTCCCTGCCTTTCATTCCTCAGCGTACCGACTGTAACTCCACATGCAAGGTGCCATGCTCTGGCATATCCCTCGCATTACACTGTTTTACAATTCCACTATTGTCCTTTCTTGACCTTTTCAATTTGGATAGAGATTTCTTTGGTCTCAGCATACCTGAGTACCAGCACAGTCTCTTCTCAACATCTCTGCCTCTTAATGTAGAGGTACAGTATAATATAAGGGGATTCTTCATATGTAATTGGGAAATCAAAACAATAAATAGGATACTAGAGGATTAGCATTGATTTGTCTCTATTATCTTAAGTGCCTAATTTAAAGGTAAAGCTTACTTAGAAGGCCCTAAGTTAGCTAATAGTGATTTGATTTAATCATTTAAATCCTTAATTAGAAACTTTGGTGTTTAATGAAAAGTTTAACTTTAAATAAAAAGGTTCATTTTAGGTCCTAAGCATTTAGAAAAATGAGAATTTGGTAACTAGAAACATGTTCTTTAATTTTTGTTCCAAAACCGGACCTCTAGTGAGCACAGTTTTTAAGTTTGGCTTTGAAATTCAATTTGAATGGGCTAACGATTTTTGTTTGCCATGATTTATAGCTTGTTGGAAATATATTTTTGTCTATTTTCTAAATCATTAAAGATAATCTCAAAAAAAAATCTATAAAAATAGATATGAAAATAACAAAGCAGAGAGGTCAGGAGGTCCTTACTGGAGAACCAATAGCACTCCCTTGCTATTTTCGTATCCCACTTTAATTTTTTTGCAACCAAGGAGATTATTTTCAGGAATTAAATTAGAAACCCTTTTCAAAAAGTCTAAGAAGTCCAAAAAGTAAGGTCTAGTCGATTTATGATGAATTTTCAAAATATGCTATTGAAACAGAAGTTTGCGGTCAGAAACAGTGCGTGTTATCTTGATTGTAAAATTTGGTAAAAATAGTAAATGATAACTAAATAGGAAAATTATATATCCCCATAAATCCTAATAAGTCTACTTTATATTGGTTCAAGAAAAATCGGTTAAATCACACTAGAAAGTTCGAAAATAACTTTTAAGTGAACATTGCCAGTTATCAATTTCTGAAAAGCAGCCGCAACTTTTTGAAAAGTGTAACTTCATCTTCTCCTAACATTTTTGAACGATTCTTGTGCCCATTTCGAAGAAAATTTTATCTAATTTTTAATAAAAAAACAATCACCTAAAAATATTAAGTGTAGCTCCAGATATTACTAAAACAATGACAGGTGTTCAGACAAAAACCGAAAACAGCTCGTTGGAACTTAAATACCACTTCACAAAAATCACTCTTTTCACTAAGTGTTTTAATAACTAAAAAGTGGAAATTTGATATATAATTTAGGTGATTAAAATAAATAAATGAATTGTTACATGCATGGTATATGTTGTATGTGATGATGGTCTGATGTTATTGGTCTGGATTTCTAATTTGAATTTAGGAAACTTGAGATATTTACTTGAGCCAATGTAGGTGTGTTGTGAGTGTGATTTTGGGATTTTGAGAGAAAACAGTTAAGTTAGACCAGTTTTGAGATAAGGAAAGTGACTTAGTGAGGTTTGGGCCTCAGTTGGCCAAAAGTCTGTGTGAGAGTTTTGGGGAAGCCGGGTATATAAAGGAAGGGAGGGAGGAATCCCCTTCATTCTCCCAATTCTTTCTCTCTCTAGACTTTCTCTCTCTTCAATTCTCTCTCAATATCTCTCTAGAAATTGTTGAGTTTGTGAGAGTATAAATGAGGTTGGAGCTTGAATTAGTAGTTGTGGTAAGGAAAGGAATGATCCTAGCTAGATTTTGGCTCAAGAAACACCAGATTTTCAAGGAACCTAAATTTAGATTCAGGAACTTTTAGAGGTAAGGAAAGCTTACAAATCAATTATTTTGTGTTAATAAATATTGGTATGTTGATTTCTTACCTTATGATCGGTTGAATCTCTGTGGATGTTGCTATTTTGTTGGATTTAGGTGAAAATGGGTTTTGGGGGAGAAATTTTGAGATTTGGATGAGAAATTAATGATTTTGTGATGAAATGTTGAAATTGTTGTGTAATCTGATGTGTATGAACTTGGTTGGGTGGATTAATGTTGTTGGAACATCATTGATTCGAAAAATTGAGCTATTTGGTTGAAAAGCTTGAGTTTTTTTGTAGAAAATCGCATTTTTTTTTTTAAATCATTGAAGATAATCGATTATGGGAGTGATGTAATTGATTATTTGAAGTTTCAGAAAACTATCTTGTAATTGGTTTCGGAAATAATCGATTATGAGCCTTCGATAATCGATTATGTACTGTTCCAGAAAACTGTTTTTGTGACTCGATTTCGGAAATAATTGATTATACAGTAGGACAATTGATTATCTACTGTTCAAAAAAAAAAAAAAAAATCTGTTGCTACAGTATATAATCTGTTGCTACAGTACATAATTTGTTATTCCAGAACTGAATATATTATTTCAGATTTTAAAGTTTTCATTTCAAATTGTGAAATTTTATGAATTTCAAGGTTGTTAATCTTCCAAATGGTTTTCAAAGAAGGTTTTGGTTTTGTAATTGTAGTTGATTGTTGGATTGGTTGTGAAGTAGAAGGTTGCTTAGATAGGACCTCTACTTGATGTGTATGATATTATTATATGAGGTTTCTCATGAGGTGGGCTACTTGGATAGGGCCTTACCTATTGACCATGCAAGGGGCCGAATTGGGCGTGCATGGTGTTGATGGTGATTGTTGGACTATAGGTGGTGTTGAGTAGGCCACGTGGTGTTATGTTGATACTTATATATGATATGATGACCGTTGTAATTGAGTTGATGGTTGTGTTGATATGTTGAAACATATATATATAATATAATGATTGTTTGGTAGAGTTGATTATTGTGGTGATACATGCATATGTTGTTGGCTGAGGTTGTATGGGCCTCATGCCATAAGAGGACAGGCATGGAAGTTGGGGGTGAACGAAGCTGCGGCTTAACCGGGCCTCTAGCCTAGGGCTTGGATAAGAAATGGGGTTTGAAAGATGGGCCTATGGGTAGAGTGGATGAGTAATTCTGCAGGGGGCCAAGGCAATGCAGGCCTTGTGTGGCGGTATACCACCACCCACATACACTTATCCTGACAACCATAAGCTTATCCAACATATTAGAGTTTTGGCAATCCCTGAATGGTGTATGGCCATGGTAGGGGATAAGACCTGGTTGATCGCCCGAAATGTAGAAATCTCTCAAGAGTCGTGTCATTCATACATGACATGTGGGGTTGACAGCACAGTATGTGATGTTGTGCATGATATACTGTAATGTATGTATACCCATTTATTTGATGATTTGGTTTCCATATTGATGTGAATAATGATTTTGATTATGCTGGATTAAATGTTATATGTTGACCTTTGTTTTGTAAGCTTACCCTTGCCTTGTATTGTTGTTGGTTGGATGTCTTGTTGCTGTTGTTGTGTTGCTGTGACTGTGATGATCACGTCATTTTGGCGTGGGAGCAGAGAGTGAGACGTCTACTGATCCAGTGTCTCAGAGCTAATGGAGGAGGTCTTAGATAGAGACTTTTGGAGGCCCTTTTTGGGTGGAGCTTTCTAGAAGCTCTTTTTGTTTCTTTTTGGATGTGTTGTTTTGTATTATATTCTTTTGATGAGATTGTATAGCGTGACCTAGCTATAGGGAGTGAGTTTTTGTATCCCCTTTCCCGGTGATGTATATTTTTTATATCTTAGTTGATATGGGCTGGTGTTATCCTATTGTTGTGTATGACATGATGATGATAAATATACAGGTATGCATATATGATGATAGGAGAGATAGATGGATCTCTCAATGGATATGTATGACTTGTATACAGATATGATTTGATTTTGATTTTATTCACCTGATATGTGGATAAGGTGTTTTATTTTGGCAAGGTTGTTTGTAGTATTGTGGCGACAGTGGATCGTTACATCACCGAGTGAAGTGTCATAGAGTGTGAGCCACCGAGACATTGAGTGTAACGACCCTCTATCACTACAACACTACATAAAAGATTTTACTTCATGAAGTTATTTAGTCATTTAAATTAAATATCATCTCAATCATCGTCCTATATGTAAAACATACATATATGATGTAGAATCAAGCAAGATATAAATCAGTTTATATATATAACTCCGTGGAGTATACAAAATTCAAAGTTCTCTATAACTGGTCAGCTATAAAACATATACATCAAATTCAAAAGTAAACTAAAGGAGCTTCCATAAAAGCTCTACTCAAAACAAAAAGGGTTTTCCACAATCTCCATCTAAGACCTCTCTCATCAATTTTGAGAAGCTGGATTTGCAGATGGCTCTCCCTCTGCTCCCACGCCAAGATGACGTGATCATCACAGTCACAGCAACACGGTAACAGCAACAAGACAACCCAACAACAACATAACAAGGCTTACGAAACAAAAACCAACATAAAATTTTTAATCCAACATAATCAAATACATTAATCATCTCAATATGGAAACCATATTTATAGAGAAATGGGTTTACAAACATTACACACAATACATCATGCTATCAACCCCATATATTGATATAGGATGACACAATTCTCGAGAGATTTTCAACACTCTAGGCGTAGGCACTAGGGTGAAGGCCCATCTGAGTTCCTACTTTGGTCATCATCCAGGCCCATCTGAGTTCCAACTCTGGTCACCTTTCCACTTTACACGCCTACCCACATCACGGCTTGAGGCCCACACAACCTTAGCCCACACATATGCATATATGCATGATCCACGATAACAACTCCATTACAACAATCATCATCAACCCACGCAGGTCTAATCCAACCTCTTGCATGGTCAATAAGTAAGGTAATATTTTTCATTATCACCTTATTCTACAAATAGTGGAGGTTTTTATTTAGATAACCTTCCACCCAACTATTACCTTTCCAACAATTATCCACCAATCCATGACAATAATAAAGTAAACAAATCACCAAGTTTGAATTCATTTTTCTTTTAAAATTTAAACATGAAATCCAAGGCAACCAACTACATTTCACATTATTTGTTGGATCTAAGTCTCACTCAATTAAAATAAATCAAAAAGAGAGCAATTTCATTTTTTTCTTTAGCATCCCGCCCGACGGCACATCACTGTCACTAGGCGACATACTGCCCGAGATCCATATTTTTGGCCTCGGGTTAACTGTCACCTGGCGGGACAAAGACGTCACCTGGCGACGTTCTTCCAAGAGCCACCTTCTTGGCTCGGGAAGAACCTCGCCTGGTGGGAGAGGGTCGTCACCCGGCGTGGCCTGCATGTGAACAGGGTATATGGGATGAAATTCTTCAATTCCTTGGCTTTTAATTGCTATACAATCAATCCAAATCAATTCTAACCACTTTTAATGCATTTCTAACCGATTATACAACAATTTTATCCACAAATCATTCTTAAATCTCAAAATCCCTTTCCAAAAACCCATTTTTCCCAAAATATCAAACCCACCAAATATATCCACATCCACAGAGATTCAACCATTTCCAAGGCAAGAAATCAACATATCAACGACCACAAACATGAAATCAAACAATAGTAAGCTTCCCTTACCTTTAAAACTTCCAAATTTGAAAGTTGGGAAGATGAGGATGTGAGAAAAAAGACTCTTGAGCCAATCTTCCAAGAAATCCACCCTCTGCACTCAAGAACATAAAATCGAGGTTGAGAAACCTCTAACACCCCTAACTAACTCAAGAAATCTCGAGAGAAATAGAGAGAGATGAAGAAAAGAGAGAGAAGGGATGAGAGAGAAAGTGAAGAGAGAGAATGAAATGAGAGAATGAGGGTTTCCCCCCCCCCTGTCCTCCTCCTTTTATATCCGAGCTCCCTGGAGCTTTCACACGAACTTTTGCCCAACTGAAGCCCAAATCTCACCAAACCACTGCTCTTATCCTAAAACTGATTTAACTCAACTGTTTTTTCTCAAAAGCCCAAAATCACTCTCACAACATATCTAGATTGGCTTAATCACATATCTCAAACTTCCTAAGTCCAATCCAAAATTCAAACAAAAAATACACAACCATCATCATATATTACATATCATACATCAAAACAATTCTATTTATTTCTTTTAATCACCTAGATTACATATCTAAGTTCCACTTTTAGTTATTAAAACACTTAATCACGCATTAGGAAAAACAAGATGTTACATTGAGGGCGATGCTATAATATGAACTTTAGAATTATGAGGTGTTACATAGAGGGTATGTTATTGAGTTGTGAAAATCCCAATGGTCGGGCTAGTAACCTGGAGTCGGGATGATCACATATACTGATTTGATAACCCTAACACTTACTTAGCATCACTAGGATTAGTTGAGTGAATTCTTTATAGAAAAGCCTTGGTGTAGCTTAATTCTTGAGAACAAAAAATGATGGTATTATTGTGGCAAGAAATACGAGTTCCCAATCGCTTCCTAAAGTTATTGATGTTTGAATGATGAGCATTCAGTGAAGTATAAGCACATATGTGTCACATTATAACTTAGGTCAAGCCCGAGGAACCCTTGCATATAGTATATTAGTTTATTGTTGTGTTGTGATTTGTGTGCATAGGTTATCCTGCAAATAAATTTGTGATTTATGATTTCAAAATTAAATCACTTCACTCCTTCTATTTCTTTTTCATTATTTGTGTATGTACATAATAGAACATTGTTGTTGATAGTTGGCCGATATGGAGGAGATACCTATGTTAGGCAAGATTTCACTTCAATTCTTAGAGGAAGGAGAATGGATTCATAATCCATATTTCGAGGATGACACATTTTAGGAGATTGTTACATTTAGATTTATGTCAGTTATTCCCTACTTTTGGATACCATCTATTGTCTTACATATACCCTTAGCACAATGATTCCAATTATTCCTAAGTACTTTACAAACCTACTTTCTCCACCTTCATCCCATGATTTTGTTCCATCAGACTACATCATTGATGACGATTAAGTAGCCCCAGTTGTTTGTTTTTATGATCCTAAGAAGTCTAAAAGTTTGTCCTTGTCATACGTACGTGCTCTTAGAGACTACCTACGAAGTGGAGATGGTGAGGACACTTACAATTTAGACGACAAGGAGTCTACTGTTGAGGAGGATGTAACATCCCTAAAATAGGCTAACAACAACTATGTTCATATTAAATAAATTACATGACTATTTATGTTTATTTATGAGTGCTTTGCATAACATATGGTTTAGGCCTGTTATAAGTTAGGGTAGTAGGCCAAAGTAGTGTTAGTTAGGAGAAAAGCCCCAAAGGCCCAATAAAAGCCTAGAGCCCACTTAAGAAACAAAACCCACTCCACTCACCACAACTCACACCACTTTCTCTAGAAAATAAAAAAGAGAAAGAGGAAAGACCAAGGAGGAGGAGTAAATGGCAAAGGAGGACAAGGAAGAGACCCCACCTATTCACCCAATTAGAGGACCTTATTATGAGTGCTTCTTGTCCTTTTTCTTCCCCTTAAACCTTTTGATTTTGGATTATTCATATCAGATTAGAGATTAGGGATTGGTGAACCCTACCCTTTGGAAATTTGGGAATTGAATTGCATTCAGTAAAATTCATGGGTTGTTTTGATAGATAAGTTGAGCATAAGCTTAGGGGAATCATTTAAGGGTTATTAATGGCCTGGTGCAAATTGGTTTTGAGAAAAATCGTGATTTGCAAAATCGCCTCCCTTAGTCAGCAAGCCAAGCTCTCATTAAGTGAATTGAATCCTTTTATAAGGTCTACGGTTCTTACACAAAGTCATTGAGCGAGAGCAAGTCTCACTAAGCAAAAGTCCAAGTCCAGAAAGAGAGTCTTCTTTTCGCTTAGTGGGAATGGGTTTAGCTAGGCGAGGGGACCTCCAAGGAACAAATCTGGGAGTCCTATGTAAGGTTTCCAAACGAGGGTGGGCATTGCTAAGTGAAAGTTGACGTTTAGAGAAGGTATCTTTCTGTCGCTTAGTGAGATAGGTTTTAGCTAAGCTGAAGGGGAACTAGAGAGAACAGATCTGATAGTTCCAAGCAAACGCACTAAGCAAAGGCTACCTTTGCTTAGCGAGGAAGGAGTCCAGAGAATAGGATTGGAGCCCCTGCATCCATTCACTAAGCGGCCCTTGGGTGTGCTTAGCAACAGGGTCTAACTAGTTAAGCGAGGGACCCCTGGAACAATAGGTTGTCTTCTTTCCTATTTCAATCCTATGATCATTATTTCTATGCAATAGTTGTTTGTTTAATGACAATATGTACGTGATTCGATGTGTGTGTGTGTGTGTTAGTAAAATATTTACTCTAAATTGAAAATTTTCTCACTGCAAATATGATATTTTACATCACAAGAAATAAAACTAAAAATCTGAGTAAATGATTATGTGTCTTTTGAAAGTCTTAACATATATATATATATATATATATATGATGAACTCTTGAAGTACTATTATGAATGAATATGTATGGCTATGGTTTTAAAACTTTTAATTCAACAAGAAATTTAATATTTTTTAGTTAGTTACCAGGACACTTCTAGCCTAACAAGAATAAAAGATAAACATATTTAACCTAATTATTATTATTTATTTATTTATTTATTTTAAACTACAATTTTATCCGGGTAATTGTAGTTTAAAATAAATAAATAAATAATAATAATAATAATAATTAGGTTAAATATGTTTATCTTTTATTCTTGTTAGGCTAGAAGTGTCCTGGTAACTAACTAAAAAATATTAAATTTCTTGTTGAATTAAAAGTTTTAAAACCATAGCCATACATATTCATTCATAATAGTACTTCAAGAGTTCATCATCATTATAGCAAATAAATACAAAATAAAGAATAATAATAACAAAAGGAAGTGAAGAGTTGAGAAAGGGAAACAGTTACGGGACTTGAACAATCCTAATTGAAGCTTACATTGGCCTATAAATAAGAAGAAAGAAAAAACAAGAAGGGGAGGAGAGGTCACAAAGAGAAGGGGAGGAAGCTGAAAAAACTGTGAGGAAAGGTCTGGAGACTGAAGAAAAGGAGACAGAGAGGTAGAAAGAGGGATACGAAAAAGAGGGAGGAGGTGGATGCTCTTTGCTGCGTGTTCTCTTTCAGCTAATTGGGAACGATAGCTTTGGAGGTGTCAATTTCTTCTCTTCTTTCTAATGTTCTCTTTCTTTTAGCATTGTAAAATAATTTGAATCTAATACTGATGTAACAAGTTTATTTTATGATTGATTTGTATTATGTGATTGATCTGTTGTAAGCCTGTGAATGATGTAAATGAATATCTGCTATATTATTTCTTTGCATAAGCATCATCGTCCTTCACATTATTCTCTCAATCACACATATTCACCAGCACCATAGATGCATCAAATAGAGTCAAATCACTCCATGCACAAACACACACCGCATTTGACATTAGACGCAATTAATCACTCTTAATTTCAATTTTCACCCAATCTCTCACGTTCATACGTTTCCCGCACACTAGTGTATCAACATATAGGTCCTGCAAAATGTTCAAATTCAAATTCAGAACTGACAGCATCAATATTTTTCAATTCCTCTGATTCCACAACCCTACACTCACTTGATTCAATCTTAACAATGACGATTCAGTTCAACATCTGGATCATCTCTTCGTTTTGGAAATAATCAAACTCCAATAATATAAAAATCGAGATGCACGCGCATCTCGCCAACCACTGCACAAACCACCTCCCTTTTCGTGTCGTCGCCGTATAGGCCACCATCGTGCCATCGGAGTGGGACTCGCCGGCCTCCGTCTTGCCCCTAGTGTGGGGCTCGCTGGCATCCGTCGTCTCCGTCAAACATGACGCGAGACTCTTACACCAATCGCTGCACCATCATTGTGCGAAGATTTCATCACCGTACCAACAGTAAGGCCATACCCACTTAAGATCTTCCTCTCACGCTGCTTTTGCCAAGATGCTAATGCTATTGCCGGTGTGTTCCTACAATTCGGAAGTCTTGCAGCGCTGCTGGGTAAAGGAGTCTTAGGGTTAGGAAGGAGAGGAAATAGAATCTGTTGGGTCTATGCTAAACGACTTGGCCCACGGATTCTCGCTTTTCCGTTTTCGAAACGTAAGAATTGGGGCTGAATCCATTGGACTGTTACAATCCTAGATTTATTATTCCTTTATTAAGACACAAATAAAAGAAAACGTAGCCCTTTATAAGTAGTTAACACAAAGTGAGTTAATCAAATATAAACGTTCACGGGTTCAGGTTATTAGCAAATATAAAAGGTGATAATAATAAGCTTTCAAGTCTTTTAGTAGTTAACGTAATTTCCCTCAAATGAAAAAAAAACTAAATATAAGGTTATTTAGTAAATTATTAGATAATTCAAGGTATTTTTAGTAAAAATAAAAAATAAAAATCTAGATTTAATTAATAAATTGTTAATAGCTTTTTTTAAAAAATAGATTTAGTAATTATTCATGTTGGGTCTATGATCCATTTGAATATCACAAAGGCTTTGTCTAAAGTTTAAGTTTAATTAATTTTTTTTGTTTAATTGAAATTTCTTTTATTAAAAAAATAATAATAATAAAAATGTAGATTTATTAATCATTCATGTTAGGTTTAGGATCCATCTGAATATCACAAAGTTTTGTCTAAGTTTAAATTTAATTAATAATTTTTTTAAGAATATATATAAATTTAGTAATAATTCATGTTGGGTTTAGGACCTACTTGAATATTGTGAAATTTTCTATAACTTTGTTTTGTAAGAGTATTTTGCATTTGTTAGGTCGCTTATTGTTGTGGATGATACTCTACTATAGTCTAAGATTTAATGTCTTAATAATCCTTTTGAAAATAATAAAAACAAAAAAATACATAACTAAAAAAACATCAACCCACAAAACAATTTTCTATCAAAGAACTATGTGAGTCCGATTCCTTATTGCACTTGAGGATACGTAGGAGCAGGGGCCCACCCCTGTCGATCTCATAAAATAAAAAATTTAATTTCTTTCTCTTCTTAATTAAAATTATTATGATAAAATAAAGATAATACAATTTGTAAATAAAAATAAATTTTCTTTAGGGGTAAAATAAATATTTTTGAAGTTATCTTAATTTTGCACATTTACTTAGGGGTAACCGTCTTTATGACGGACGTTGTAGGGTGCTAATACCTTCTCTACGCGTAATTGACCCCCAAACCGATATTTGGTTTCAAAGACCACATTCTTTTAAAGGGTTTTCCCAAGGTTTTCCTTAATAAACTTTAGTGGTGACTCCTCTGTTTTTAATATCATTTTCGCCGTCTCATCGTGACCCCGGTTGCGACAATCCCTAAACTAAAAAAATGTGTAAGTAGGTCATTGATCTTCTAAAATTTTTGTTATTGAGTCCTTAGAGTTAGTTTGTGCGGTTTGAAATTGCCAGGAAATTTACAATTTGTGGTGGTTTCATTATCTCCAAGTACTCAATTACAAAAATTGTAAAAGATTAAAGACCTAATTACAACTTTTCTTAGTTCATGAACCTAATTAAAAATTCTCTAAAAGTTTAGGGACCAACTGATGTATTAAACCTAAAAAAAAGTCTTGACTTTGATTTATTATTATTTATTTTATTAGCAAATTATCTGTAAGTATTTTTTGAGTTCGTGACGAATTTTAATAATTGTTTTTTAATTTAACCCTTAATTTTTATCTTTTTCAGGTTGTTAATTCTTATTATATGAATACAAAAAAGATAATATGATTATTCAAATATTCGATTTACCCGTATGCCAACTTATCTATGTCACACAAATTAATCTCATTTACCACAACTTGCGACCAATGCCACATCGTGTACTATAAATAGATTTTCATATATTCGATTTACTTGAGAATCTGTTGTTGAATTCTTTTTACCATATAATGTTCTCATTTAATCTTTACTAATTTACATGAGAATTTATAATTATCTTTAGAAGGTAGTATATTATTGGCAACGAGATAAACCAAATCCGAGCTAAATCAAATTATATATTAATGTATACCTAGCTTTTTGGTGATTAAAGTTTTAAAAAGTATTCATAAAAAAATAGGAAAATAGGAACATGGGCAGTTATTGCCTACTATATAAAATTATTGATATTTAAATGTAGAGGCAAAAGGAAAAATATTAAAACAATAAAGATTCTTACTTAAATTAACACAAAAAAAAAAATAAAACAATAACTTATTGCAATAAAAGATTATTTCTGCATAATTACTTCACAACTTTTCTTTTTTTTAATTGGTATTGATATTATTTGAATAAAATTATCTTTATTAAATCTCTGTGTTTGGTAATTAAATCAGACTTTTTTTTTATCAAAATAGTATCAATAAAAACTATTATAAAAATATTAAAAAAACAAGTTGCATGCCACTTGATTACATCTAAGGAGAGGCATCATTCCATATAATAACTTACAAGAGACAATGAGAAATCTTGCGTTCTTTGAAAAAAAAAAAAAAAACATTGCATATGTGCCACAAATACCTCTCATAAGAATGTGACATGTGGCAGCAATTTTTTTTATTGAAATTTTGAATTCACATTTTAAATCATTCTTGTTCTAAACAAGTTTAAATATTTAGTGTCCTCATTTTCCTTTTTTACCCAACCATTTACTCATTTCCCCCTCATCTTTTTGCTTTCTTCTTACTTCTCATTTGTCTCTTCTCGCTCTTCATTCATTTATTTCATTTGGATTTTAATTTAAGGCAAGCATTATTTTGTTATTTTGTATATATCTTTAAGTTATATTAGTAAATCTATATCTCTATATATAAGTAAAATAAACTTAAATACAAATATTAATATAATATTTAATAGAGTTTAATTTTTATACACTAACAATGTAAAAAAATATTCTTTACACTATCAATCAATAAAAAGTTATGATACATATGACTTTTAAGGTATTTTATGTAAAAATCAATTATAATACATGACGGTTTTTGATTGAATGATAGTGTAAAAACTCTTTATATTGATAGTGTATACACTATTTTTCTCCATTTAATATTATTAATGTAGTATATATATAAATATATTAATAAATATTTTTCTTTATCCATATATTAAATATTACATTTATTAAATATAATATATTTATTAAATTTAAAAATATCATAAACGTTGATTAAACATATGATTTTTCATATGAATATATGCGTGTGTATTAAATGTTGTAATAATGACTTTTTGTTGAATGATAAATATTCAACAAAAATTAATTATTATTCAACAAGTGTATGTATGTATTCAACAAATATTGAATAATAGATATTCAACAAAATGTATGTATGTATTAAATGTTGTATTAAATCTATTATTCAACAAAAAATAATTATTACAACATTTAATACATTAAAATATTACATTTATTATCATATTAAATATTACATTTATTAAATATAATATATTTATTAAAATTAAAAATATAATAAATGTTGATTAAACATATGTTTTTTATATATGTTTATTAAATTAAAAAATGTAATAAATGTTGAATTAAATCTATTATTCAACAAAAAACAATTATTATAACATTTAATACATATAAATATTACATTTATTATCATACTAAATAATACATTTATTAAATATAATATATTCATTAAATTTAAAAATGTAATAAATGTTGATAGATACTCTCTTTGTCCCATAATAAGTGTCGTGTAAGAAAAAAAGTAAGTCCCAAAATAAGTGTCACTTTTAACTTTTTAATGTAATATTAATTACTATTTTTTTTCCATTTATACCCTTAATAATATTTTTTAGAATGTTGTTGTGGTGCATCATTTCAACAAAGAACATTAATTCCCTTGAAAATGAACCATTAGAGTAAGAGAAATGATTTTATAGAAATTAAAAAGAAAATAAGAATAAGGTTAAATTCATAAAGCTGCTACTCTCATTCATCTATTTACTATCTTGATTTGTGTAAAAAAACTTAGGGCGACACTTATTATGGAACAGAGGGAGTATTTGTAACATCCCCAATTTTGGATACTAGAAACAAGAATATCTTTATGGTTCAAACTTCTCATAGGCAATAATACTAATAGTTACCAGTATATTAAAATATTATAAGAATAAGATAATAAGCCCTTAAACGGGATCCCAAGGCTCAAAATGGACCGAAGGCCCATCAAGCCTATACACACACACACACACTTTATATGGGAGAAAGGAGGGAGAGTTAGAGAGAGAAAGAGAAAAAGAAGAGAGAAGGAGAGAAGAAGAAAAGAGAAAGAGAAAAGGAAGAAGGGAAAAGAGTAGAGATCCTCAAGCCTTGGAGCTTATCTTTGTGCATCCCCAAGGTGAGTGCTTCCACCTTAACCTCCTTAATCCCCTTTGGTTTTATGTTTTTCTCCTTTTTCCCCTTTTGAACCTTAGGTAGAAGATTTATGATTTTTGAGAGATCTATAAGATTGAGGGGTTGTTTGGGAAATATAATCAGTTAGAAAAGTAATAGAGATACCTAAGAATGTTTTGATATGTATGGTGTTGATTGTTGGGCCAAAAATGACCATGGGTTATCCCTTCATAAACTGCAAGTATCACAGTTGTCACTGAGCACCAGTTTCTTGGCACTGAGCGAGGGAAGACAGAATGCTATTTGGTGGGTTGGCGTTGAGCAACAAAATTCAGGCACTAAGCGACAAAGTACTAGTATTTTCCCCAGTTTTAGTGGCGTTGAGCGACAATTTTATGGTGCTTACCATGGACCCATTAGAGTTTGGGTCCAAGGAAAAAGTGAAGTGGCATTAATTACCAAGGGTTTAACGCTAAATGTGTCCTTTTAGAATATTGGGGGAATGTTCTAGTTTTAAAGGATAGATGTGTTTGCTTTGAATGTGTGTTTCTCCAATATATTTGTGATTGTTGTTGTGTTGCTGTATTGATATTTGATGTTGTTTAGTTGTGGTATTGTCTTGTGGTTGTGTTTGTGTATGTATGTGCAATGATAAACCAATTGTAATAAAACACCTAAGATTTTCAAAGACACCAGACGATGGCTCCTTAGCAAAGGTGGGGAATTTCCCCTAAGTTTATGAAAGGTTGAGCAAGAGGGACGCCTCTTGATGGCTAGAGCACAGCCAAGAGAAAAGATGGTATACAAGTGAAACTTAATAATAAAGATAAAGAGAACCACACAAAATAGAAAAAGAACTAGGATATAAATGATGTGAATGCCTAGGTGAGGCCTGTATGTTACCCTGTGAGGCATATGATGATATGTATGCCTAGTATAGGTGAATTAAGTTAAATTGATTAGAGGGAATGCTAGTTTTTACTTAGCATTATAAAAAGTAAGGTGTTTAGGAGAGGTAATATAAAGAGTTTAGTTCTTCTCTAAGTGATGGGAACACAGTTGTCCAATATAAAGGACCATTATAGGTCAAAAGACTCGAGGCCCAGGCCCACTAAGATTAGTAAGCCCTAAGTTGGGCATAATTTATGAGAATAAGAACTAAAAAGGTAAGGGACTAAAGGTTTTAGTAAAAGGTAAAACCAAGAGCGTATCAGAAAAGGGTCTCTAGAATAGAGGATCAGCTTAGAGTCCTTAGAGCACTCATTGAGATATTATGTCCCATTCCTTTACGTTTTCATGTTTTTACAGGTTAAGCAGGTAAAGTCCTCTTGAGAGTAGCTTGGAGCATAAAGCTTGGAGTCGTTGTCAGAGGAAAGGTTTATAGTTTTAAACCTCCCAATGTGTGGGAGTTAGTTTAGGTTTAATGACTTTTTGTTCATGAGTTGTATGGCACATAAATGCCAAGAAATTTGTATTAGTTGTTTTAAGTATGTTTATGTAATCGAAGTTTAAGTTTTAATTACTGCATAGTTTCTCTGATATACTTATATTCTAAATTTGCATGTTTTAGCAATATAAGCAGGCAAAAGATAATACTTCTAAGGGTGTTACAGTATTCAACAAAAAGTGATTATTATTCAAAAAAAAAAATGTATTCAACAAATGTTGAATAATAGATACTCTTAAATGGTGTAATAATGACTTTTTGTTGAACAATAGATATTCAACAAAAAGAAATTATTATTCAACAAATGTATGTATGTATTTCAAAAATGTTGAATAATAGATACTTTAAAATGGTGTAATAATAACTTTTTGTTGAATAATAGATATTCAACAAAAAGTAATTATTATTCAACAAATGTATGTATGTATTAACAAATGTTGAATAATAGATATTCAACAAAATGTATCTATGTATAAAATGTTGTATGAAGGTTATGTTTGGCCCAACTTTTTTTTTTTACTTAAAAGTTATTTTAAAGTTAAATTTCAAAAGTAAGAGCTTTAAAAATAAAGTAGAAGTTGTTTGGTAATTTTCATTTTTTTTAGTTTTAAATCTCCTTTTAAGCTAAAAGTTGTTTAGAAAAAAATTATAAAATTATTTCAAACTAATTGCCTCACTCACTAGAATAATATATATATATATATATATATATATATATATTGATAAAATAGAAAAAATATTATGTAAAGTTAATTTTTAGTTACAATTATGTAAAATTAATTTAATCAACATAAATTTATTTTAATGATAACAAAAATACATAAAAGTATTACAATATATAAATTTAAAAATTTTAATTTTAAAATGTCAAAAATTATTTTAATTAGAAAAAATTAATTTTAAATACGATTTATAAATATTTTATTATATATAATGCTAATTACACAAGTATTAATTACAAAAGATAAAATATTATTGTTAAATAATATTTTCGACACTGAAAAATAATTGATTTAAAAAGAAATCAATAATATATTAAATAGTATTTAAAAATAATCCAAAAAATTATTTAATAAATATATTGTAGTAATTAAAAATGAAAAACTTAACTACAAAATAAAATTAAAAAAATTGAAATCTAAATCAAATTTAAAGAATAAATATAAATATTTTTAAATATCAAAGGTTTGTTTAAATATATTAATTGCTCATTTATGTAACATTTTTTTATTTCATTGAATGATTACATTTAAAATTTTTAATTTTAAAAATGTAAAAATTCTTTTAATTGACAAAAATAATTTTAAAGATGATTTACAAATCTATTCTTATAGAAATATTAATTAAATAAAATTTAGTATTAATTACAAAATATAAAATATTTAAAAACTTCTATATTATTGTTCAATAATATTTTTAGAAGATAAAAAGTAATTTATTCAAATAAAATTTAATAATGTTAATATATTTTAAAAATTATTTAATAAATAATCCAAAAACTATTTAACAAATATATTGTTGTAATTAAGAATTCAAAAACTTAATTAAAAATTAAATCTTGTTAAAAAAATCTGACATTTAAATCAAATTTAAAGAATAAAAATTATAAATATTTTAAAATATAAAAATTTTATTTAACTATATCATTCACTCATTTCAGTATTGTTCTTTTATTTTATGTAAGAAAAATTTAAAAATTAAAAAATAAATAATGTTTTTAATTTTCTAAAATAAATAATTTAAAAGCAAATTAAAATCTTACAATAAGTAAACATTATTTAAAATAAACTAATATATGTAAGTGTTATTTAACAAGGAAATCGGTGAAGCACTTAAATTGGAAAATCAATCAAAATTAAAAAAGATAGTATTTTTAATCGCATTGGAATTCTAAGAGGGGACTGGGTGAATAAGCTCTGTGTAAGCCCAAAAAAAAGCTCCCTCTAACAACTTAATTATAAGTTACTTTTTTTCAAATTTTGTTTTGTAAAAAGAAGTAGTTTATTTTAAGAGCTTTTTATGAAATGTGTTTGGCCCAGTTTCTTCTTTTAGGGAGAAGATAAACTAAAAAAAAGTTGGGTCAAACACACTCTAAATCTATTATTAAACAAAATGTAATTATTACAACATTTAATATGTGTGTGTGTGTGTGTGTGTGTATGTGGATTTGCTAATGTACACACACTTGTTTTTTAGCTGAAGGACGTTAAGAAGTTATAACTATAATGTATCTTAAAATACACCATAGTGTAACTCGTTAACATACTCTAACTAAAAAATAAGTGTGTATGTTAATAAATGCTTATGGGGTTTGTTAATGTACACACATTTATTTTTTAGTTGGAGTACATTAGCAAACTATAACTACAATATATCTTAAAATATACTTATGGTCTAATGTACTCTAACTAAAAAACAAGTGTATGTACATTAGCAACATATATATATATATATATATATATATACATGTAGGGGCAGGATCCGTTGACACTAGGAGTTAGTCAAATTACACTTTCAATAACTTTTTATATAATGCAAATTTAACCAATCCAACCATTGAATTTGATGTTCTTATTAATTAGATTAAGTATACAAAATTTCATACAATTTAAAATTATTTAATAGTTCATTAAATCACTTTATTTTAACGTACAATATGATATTAAAATATATGTAAATATTCAATATTAGATAACATATTTAGAAAAGTTCAAATGATGTGAAATTTGATATACATAATCATAAAGATAATATCATCAAATTCAACGGTTGGATTGGTTAAATTTGTATTATACAAAAAGTTATTGAATGTATAATTTGACTAACTCTTACACCTGGTGTCAATGGATCCTACCACACACACACACACACACACACACACACACACACACACACACACATATATATATATATATGTATATATATTACTCCTTTTGTTCCTTTTTAAGTGTCAATTTTTTAGGAAAAAGTTGTTCCTATTTATTTGTCATTTTTAAAGTTTAATATTAATTAATTTTTTGTCAATTATGCCCTTACCTCACTAATTATTTTACACATTTTTCATAAAATTGGATCATAAATAACTGAAAAGTTCAAAGGTAATTTGGCCACGAATTGGCCATAAGTTTAGTGGATGGAAGAGAAAAAATGGGCCAATTTATTTCAAAGAGAAATCTATGAAATGAAGAATTAAATACTTTATTATACACAGAGAGAGAAATCATGATATATGAAGAAATCAATGATGCAATGGGAGAAGTGAACTGACAAGGGTATATTAGGAAAAAGATTTACAAATTCATTAAAAATCACAATTTATTGATTTTCTTGGTTAGTGTGAACAAACCTTAAATGACTAATATATAGAAACAGAAGGAATAATTTTTATCTTTAATTATTATTTTAAATAAAATATTGTGAATTATTTAAAATTTAAAAATATATTTAAAATTTCTTTATTTTTAATTATTATTATTCATAAAACTTATTTTGAAGCAACTACTTTAAAATGCTTATCAATATAATTTGTAAATTATTTAAATTTTTATTATATATTAACAATTAATTTAATCTAATAATTTTTTATTCATTCTATTTTTTATAATATTATATAGTAGCTTGAATTTTATTTATTATAAATAATTAAATGAACAATTAAAACTATGGATGTCGGGATGTTATGTAATTTATACGATTTTACATATCAGATAAATTAAATCAGATTACTTTATATAAAATGAATATAATAATGAAATTGAAAGTTTTAATTTACAAAATGTATGTATGTATTAAATGTTTCATTAAATGTGTGTGTACTCGCGTTAGCATGTTTGTGTATTAATTAAATGTTATAATAATTATTTTTGTTGAATAATAGATATTCAACAAAAAGTAATCATTATTCAACAAATGTATGTGTGTATTCAACAATTGTCTTGCAATATTAACAATAAAGATGTGCGCAGAAAACTAAATTAACCATAAAGACTTAAAACAGACTCCAACCACCCATTCTAGATAAATAAAGATTGACATCAACTCTAGATAAATATGTACGATATTCATCACATCACCAGACCCACCAAGACAGTCTCTTGCATGCCTCCCTATACCGACGCTTCTCTGCCTCCTTAGAACTTTTGCATGCGTTTGAGATCCCTTTTTTGGAGAGGGAGGTGTTGTCTTCGATGGTAAGGAAGGCGTAGGAGTTTCAAAACCCTCTTCCTCCTTAGGTGGAAGAGTCTTCTTTGGTGGTGGAGTCTTTTGGCCGTCGTCCTAGGCTTCTTTGTTCGCCTTCTCCATAATGAACACAAAATCAAGAAGTATAACAAGGGCAACGATGAAAAAAGCTTTAATTAATACGAGTCATATAAAACAACTATTATTATGTGGTATATATAGGCTACTGGGTACTATGATATTTTGAGATTCTTGGGCGTAAGAATTAAAAATCAATTCAGTTAGTAAAGAATCGAATTTAAATGGAAATATTCTCTACAATTTTTTGTATATTGTCTTAAGAAAATAGCATAATACTAAGAAGGTTCTAGAACCGTGCATGCAAATGCCTCAAATGTTGCACATCTTTCCACTTATGAAAATTTACAAAAAAAAAAAATGATTACTTGTAAATTTACATATTTACAAAAAAAAAAAAAAAACTTACTGTAGTAAAGAAAAAAAGTTAACAAAAGGATTAAGGGTCCACAACCTCCTCCTCCTTCTTCTTGTTATTATAATAGAAACTTAAAAGCCCATCGTAGTAAAGAAAAGAGAGAATTAAATATGTATATGTGTTGGCGCTAAAAAAGTTAGGATAGCCATTTGTCATTAGCTAATGACTAACTCTCATCGGCTGACAACACATGGGCCTAAGACCATAATGAGCTGGGGAATGGCCTAAATCAAAAAAACCAACATCAAGGCACGTTCTAAAAGAGGAATTCAAATGTTTGAATTGATTGGAAGGTGGTTTTTAAGCACTTATCACTTATCCCTAAAATATAGGGTAGTGGGTGGTTTACCTAGGGGAAACGACTATTAGTAAGGCAGTTTGGGTTAAAATAGCAAACTTTCTAATGTAAAAAAGGGTCCTCGACCAATCAATCAAATTTATCTTTTCTATTTATTTAATTTTCGCCTTTACAACTTTTTTTATCGCTTTGTTTACAGCTTTCTTTTACAATTTTAGCTATTTATTGCCTTTCTTTACGGCATTTTGACTTAGGAGTAATGTAGCATAGAAACCTCAGTTCCATATCTATTAGGAAGCTCTTTGGAGTGGACTAGGAACCCAATTGAGGGACAAAATCCCTTCCTTGAGCCAATCGCCTGACAAAGGAATCATCTGTTGGTGATTAGCTGTTTCCATGGTTGACCAAGCAAAATTTCCATACCAACATAATTTTGGCATGCCCGATGGGACCCCAATATATTCCAGACTAAGATTTCTCTTACTTTTGCTAGATCATCCCTGGTGTATGTCATTAGGATCTGGACAACCTCACGAAGATGGATTCAGCCTCCAAAAGGAAGCCGTGTAGTGCTCGGCATGGTGCGCAGCCAAACCCTACTACGGTGATGGATTACTATGGCTCCTGCAATGGCTGTTATAAGGGGATCATCTCGACCTCCCCCGTATTTCATTCTGGAAGATGAGACTACTAATGACAAGGAGACAGATTCCTCAGCACCTATTGCGACTAACCTTACTTATGGGATGTCGATTGAGGAGCCTAAACAAGTTGTTCCTTCTTTCATTCGACAACAAATGGAGATAGGGGTATGTAACGACCCAACTATTGCAACTGAACAACCCGATGAATCTCGCTCTGGGCACATAAACATGAATAAAAATCATAACATATATATATGTAAAACATACATGTGCTAAGAGATCCATCCATCTCTCCTACTGCCATACATTAATAACTTTACAACTGCCAACAGCAAGGACAAGGGAATAACCTCGAAGCCACATAACAAAATCAATATACATCAACGAGGGAGGGGGTACAAAACACACTCCCTATGGCTAGTCACACTATACAATCCCATCAAAAGAATGAAACTAAATACATAACAAAAGAAACAAAAGCCTCCTCAAGCCAAACATCTCTAGCTTGCAGCTCCATCCTCAACTATGAGAAGTCAGGTCCACTAAAATGTCGCCATCTGCTCCCACGCCATAGGACGTGATCATCATAACCACACCAGCACAACAGTAGCAACAAGACATCCAACAACAAAACAAGGTAAGGGTAAGATTACAAAAAAAAAGAGCATAGCATATGATTTCTAAAACCATCAACAATTCTCAACATTCGTACTCATACATACATACATATATATATACATACATATGTATATATATAGCATTCATTCATATGGCAAGAGTTCTCAATCCAGAACCCCATATCACAACCAATCTGCCACAACTATGTTAATGAATGATGACACGACTCTCGAGAAATTCATAACAATTTGAGTGATCAGCCAGGTCTTATCCCTTGCCATGAAGATCCAACACTTATTCAGGGATTGCCAAAACTCTGATTCGCGGATAAGCTTAGTGGTGTGTCGAGATAAGTGTATGTGTGTGGTGGCTCACTACGACACAAGGCCTACATCGCCTTGGCCCTTTGTGGAATCGCCCATCCACTTAACCCCGAAGGCCCATCTTTAAAACCCCACATCTTATCCAGGTATTAGGTTGGAGGCTTGTCTGAGTCGCAACTCTTGTCAACCATCCAACTTACGTGCCTGCTCGCATAACGACATGAGGCCCATCACACAGCCTCAGCCAACAATATATGCATGAAATGCATGTATCATAACACCACACCTACTCAACAACAACTAAACAACATATATACATGTGTAGCAACACAACACCACGTGGGCTCGACCAACACCACACAAGGTCCAACAACAACTACCAACACCAAGTAGGCCCAATCCAACCTCAAGCATGGTCAATAGTTAAGGCTCTATCCAAGTAGCCTATACCCCGTGAGAAACCTCACACAACAATTTCATTCACAACCAGTGGAGGTCTTATCCAAGCAACCTACCATTCTAGGGCTCTATCCAAGCAGCCCACATCCATGGGAAAAACCCAAGCAACAACGCGTTCGACTAGTGGAGGTTCTATCTAAGTAACCTGCCACTCTACCCACATTCTTAACCTTAGACTCACATTAGAAGTCCTTCTCAATCATGTCTCACACAATTACACTTTCAAAATTAATCAACTGTAGAACTCTGCATTCGCTCAACGACCCACATGCTTGCTCAGCAAAGACCTTCTTTACAGTGGACCAACTTCTCCTGCGAAGGCTTTTTGCTCAGTGATCATGAGTTTTGCTTAGCGAATCAGGTCACTCGCTTAGCGATAGTGGAGTTCCTCAATGAGTTCGTTCTAGGGACTTTCCCTAAAATTGCTATCGAGCACATTTCGTTAAGCGATTTGTCCACTCACTCAGCAAATAGCCACTCCAGAGAGCAGCCAGAACCTGCACATACTCTTTGCTCAGCAAACATGTTGGTCGCCCAGCGAACCTCTTACAACAGAGAACACCACTCTCTAGGGCCCCCAATTCACTCAGTGAGCTCGGTACTCGCTCAGCAGATTGCTTCTAGGCATTCTGGAATGCCCTCCATTCACTTAGCGAGCCACTTTCTGGAAAATTTCCAGAATTCACATGATCACTTGCTCAGCGAATTGACTGTCGCTCAGCGAGTCTCCTCTTTCCTTCAGTCACTACCTACAATTCAAGAATTCTCGCTTAGCGACACAAATAGTCACTCAGCGATCCCCCAACTCGAGAGCCTCACTCCATTCCTAGGCATTCTCGCTTAGCGAGAGCCACAGTCGCTCAACGACTATTAGATGATAGTAGCAGAAAACTCTCCTCGAAAACCCCCAAACTTCAAACTTTTTCCTCACCCATACCCCAAATCGACTCCATAGAGGTCGAATATAACCACACAATAACCCACAACAGCATACGTAACACATTCAACAATCCATATAATGTTTCAATATGAATCAACCACAAAATCAAAGAAAACCCATTTCCAACACATTGCCATAAAACTCATCCAAATCATGCAGTTTAACACAAACCACAACAATATACATACATTACCACGTTCATATAATGTATATTCAACACAAGTAAGCTTCCTTTACCTCTAGGGGCTTTGAATCTAAATTTTAAGAGAAGAGAGGAATGTGAGAAAATAAGCTCTTGAGCCAACTCTTTAGGAAATCCGTCCTCCTCAACACACAAGCACGGGATTACGGCTTGTAATCTTGCTACATTCTTGGTGGTCTTAAGAGAGGTTAAGAGAATGAGAGAGAGTGAGGGAAGAAAAATGAGGGAATGAGAAAGAAAGGGGTCTTTATGTCTTAAAACCCTCATTGGGCCTTACAAAGGCTTTAAGCCCACTCAGGCCCATGGTCCGTCTACTTATTCCCTAAATCTCACAACTGGCTCAATACTTGCTGTTTCTCTCAACAACCCACACAAACATAACCAATACTCTCACTTTGGCTCAAGAACATTTTCCACCAGTTCCCTAAATTCAGACAAGAATTCGAAGACAAACAACACAAAACAACAATCAACAACAACTCATTTATTCATTTTAATCACCAATATCACACATTATATTTCCACTTTTAGTTATTAAACCACTAAATCAAACATTAAGAAAACACGACATTGCAATCCTCCTCAATAAGAAATTTTTGTCCCCGAAAATCCTCTTACCTGGGAAAAGATTCGGATATTGCTCCTTCATTTTCTCTTCAAGCTCCCACATGGATTCTCCGGTCACATCATTCCATACTACTCTAACCAACTGGATATCCTTGCCTCTTAGCTGCTTCACTCTCTTCAAGTTCTCTCATATCTGTACAAAATCATGCTCGATGACATGTGTAGGGTCATAAACATACTTTCTCAACTGGGATACATGGGGATATTGATAGCTGAGATAATAATGGGCCCAAAGACCAGTATTTTGGCATTCTTTGTGCTGGAGGCAAAGTTGTCTTACTTTGTGTTGTTTGGGAGAGACTGGCTTCATCCCAATTTGTGTGTGCCATCTACCTTACACCAAATGCTGATATTTTGGGTTAGTGAGAAGGTGGAATTGTTGCCAGTCGATTGTAAAACCCTAAGGGGCATTATCGTAACTAGGTCTATATTGCTAAGAATGAAAAGAAAAATAAACTTAAAAGGTAGACACAACATGCAAATACTACTCATAAATGTAATTAGATTTATATACGAACCATACAGTAATTAAAATACATGCCTAATACAACTCATCTATCACCCAAAGGTGTCATATAAAATATAAAGAATACAAAAAAATAACGTAAACTAGGCTACGACTTCATGCACGTGAGTCCAAGCTTCATCTGCACATGTCTTCACCTGTATCCTGAAAAAGGAAAAACTTAAAGGAGTGAGACATAATGTCTCAGTGAGTGCTCTAAGGGTTCTACGGCTAGGTCAGACTCTTCTACTCGAACAACCTTCGTTACTTATCTCTCATGGCTTTAGCCTCATTGGGTCTCTCATAATAATCCGTACCTATGGTCGGGTCTACACCTTTTAGTAATCAGTGTTTCCTGTTAAATCTTCTCTCATTCTGACAATTGTTATACAATCTTACTATCTCATTCTCAACCTAAGAACTCTTTCTTATCCAAAACCCTCTCTAGTATTTAAACCCTTCTTGTTTAGATTTTACTCTCCTTCCTTTTTATATTTAAGGTTATTCTCTAGGGGTCAAGTCTAAGGTCACAGACGTTCTAAAATACTTTTGACACTCCCTTAACACACTTAATACCCTCATTTTGTTCTCTCTTACTTGTCTTATACCTTTCTATTACGTTGTGTGAGGATTCACTTTTTCTCTATTTATTCATAATTATTATTATCTAACTAGAACCCTCATAACACTATCCTACGGCCTATACTCTCACTTATCCTTAAGGTAGCAAACACAATTTTAATTACAAGAATACATTTATTTCACATCTGTTCACATTACATCAATCGCTCATAAATAAGGTCACAGAATTCACATAATTACAACGTAGCACAGTTCAACATGTCACACTACAACAAGATACATATGAGTGCTATGTTCCTAAACCACTATTTATGCACATGTGGTACCAACCTAAACTTTTTGGATAGTAAACTAGGAGTAAATGCAGGCCATAAGAAGCGTCATTGGTATCGATGCCTTCGACTTTCGCACCCTTAACTAGCATGATATCCCCCGGTGACTAGTCAGGGTTACCCAGTTTTGCTAGTACGCCCTGGCTCCATGGGATCAACATAGACCATTGGAGTTTTTCCAACCGGATAACCCCCAAGGCTAAGGTTAGACAACCCATCACAGCTTCCATCAGCCAGATTCCTACATACTTTTCTCATCACATAACTCAAATGTTATGATGCATGGTCACAAATAATGCTTACAACTTTTTATAGACTTTTATCATGAGACATTGACACAATTTTATATCACACTCAGTTTCTTTCAAGGTAAATAATAATCATAAAATATAAACTCAACAGGACATAAGAAAACAAACAACAATGAGTTAAAAACTGCCAAAAGGAGTTCAAAAACACAAAGAACGGAATAGTAAAAGTCGTATCCGCCCAGCAAGACGGAAGTCCCGTTCGACGGTCCAGTGGACCCGCTAGGCGGGCCCGCATCGGAACCCAACCCGCCCAGCAGGTGTTTCACCCCGCCCAGCGGGTCCGCGTGCCTAGCGTCAATGCAAAATCCAGTTTTTGAAGAAAAGTCACCTAGCGGCTATCTAATCTCGCCGGGCGGATCCAAGGTACTAATTTTAATTTATCTTTCCTATTGTTTTTGGGTTCTAAATGCTTCAAGATAAATAATTAGATTCCTAATCACTCCTCTACATTGATAATTGGTCAATCTAATCTATAATTTCCTTACTCCTTTACAATCCCCTCAAAACCTATCAAATCCCTAAATTTAGGTATAAGAAGGGAAAAGATAAATAGATGAACAAGAACAATGAAGGACACGGGGGAGAGCACTCACCTTTATGGACATGTAAAGCTGAGTTCTAGGGTTTGCGTTCTTCGGTTTCTATTCCTCCTTCTTCTCTTCCTCTTCTTCTTCCCTTTTCTCCTCATTCTCTCTAACTTCTTTCTTTTTCTATTTTGTGACGGCTAAACCTAACCGTCCTTCTCTATTCCATTCTTATAACATGTGGGTAAGTATGTAGCTTAGTGGGCTTTAGTCCCCTATTGGGCCCTAGATGCTCTTTTGAGTTCTATGATAATATTCCTACTAATTTATAATACTAAGGTATTAATAACAATAATAATAATAATAATAAATATAATAACATCAACACAACACAATAATAATAATAATAATAACTGCTATAACAGTAACAATAAAAATAATATTAATAATAATAAGAAATATAATAACAATAACTCTTAAGGCATCTTTTGTCTAATAACACATGGAAAGTGTCCTACTAAGAGCTACTTCGTGGTTTATTTCTAGTACTTGAAATTTGGGGTGTTACACTGATCAAATTCCATTTTCAACTAAAGTTGCAGCAGCAAAGGCTGCCTTTTACTCACCCCAAGTCCAACCGATTATGGAGACAACAATGTTAGAGGAATTCTTGTCTATGACTATGTGGGAGTTTACTTCATAGGGGTTCCAACTCACGAAGCAAGTTGATGCACGGTTTGAAGAAATTGACGCAAAGGACACCAATAGAAGTGCTTGATGATTTGATCCAAAGGGTGAGCCAACATTTCCCACAGGGTGCGACTACTGATATAGTAAGGGAAATGCTTGGGGACAGATGGAGGCTGCACTAGAAGATCGTACCTACTCAATTTAGCAATCATTGCCATTATTTGAGGCCCAGGATCCATTGGTGGATGTAAACCTGGGAACAACCAACAACACGCAACTGACTAAGATGAATGGTTTACTGAAGGAAGAGGAGCGGTCAAACTTACACAATTGATTATAGAATTCAAGGATTGCTTCGCTTGAGACTACCATGAAATGTCAGGTTTGCTGAGATCCCTAGTGGAGCATTGGTTGTTTATTAAGGAGGGCTATAAGCCATACAAGTAGCCTTCGAGGTGTTTTACTCCAAAGCTAATTCCTAAGATAAAGGCTGAGATTAAATGACTATTAGTAACAGGATTTATTTGGACGACTAAGTATGCTAATTGGCTATAATTGTCTCTGTTACAAGAAGAATGGGCAAGTCCGGGTATGTATCGACTTTAGAAACCTGAATTTGGCTACCTTTAAGGATGAGTATACCATGACATTCATAGACATGTTGGTAGACTCTACAACTACTAATGGCATAATGACCTTTATAGATGGATATTTGGGTTACAATCAAATTTATCTAGTCGAAGAGGATGTCCATAAGACAGCCTTTTGGTGCCCTAGAGCCATCAACATCTTTTGAGTGGTTAGTCACGCCATTTGGACTTAAGAATGCTAGGGCCATATATCAAAGGGCTATGAATTTAATATTTCACGACTTGATTGGTAGGATCATGGAAGTCTACATTGCCAACATGGTGGTGAAGTTTATTGATTTTAGTAACCATTTAGTTGATCTAGAGCAGCCCTTCAAACAAATGAAGGCGTATAGTTTGAAGATGAATTCGGCTAAATGTGCTTTCAAGATCACTATAGGCAACTTCTTAGGATTTTTGGCAACATTGAAAGGCACTAAAGTAGATAAGAATAAGGCAAGGGCAATCATGAAGGCGTCTCCCCTGTGCAACAAGTTGGAGTTGCAGAGCCTTATGTGTAAGTGATAAACCCTCAATTGTTATGATTAGCCTAGGGAATTTGTGTCTTTATTTGTTAAATTCAGCTTATCTTTATAGACATTTTGACCCATTTTTCTTTATTTTTGAGCAGGGATGAAAGGAGCGATAGTTGAGAAGAAATGGTTAAGTTTTGAAGAAGGATTTGCTATTGCCATAGATGCATGGCCGTGCTTCAAAACCGGAGTTATGGTTACGAGATGATGCACTACCGTGCTTCATTATGCATAGCCATGCTTGGTTGTCAGAACCTCGCATACGAGAATATGCACAGCGTATGCATGGCTATGCTTCAGAAGACATGCACGACCATTGTAACACCCTAAGGGGCATTACCATAACTAAGTCTAGATTTCTAAGAAAAAAAAACTTAAAAACATAGAAACAACATGCAGATGTTACTTATAAATATAATTATATTTATAAAAGAATAATACAATAAAATACCATACATGCCTAATACACCTCTTCTATCACCCGAAGGTGTCATACAAAACATAAAGAGGAAGACAATGAAACAATGTAAACTAGACTATGTTTTCTTGCACGTGACTCCAAGCTCCATCTACCCACTTTTTCTCTTGTATCCTAAAAAAGGGAAAACTTAAAGGAGTGAGACATAATGTCTTAGTGAGTGCTCTAAGGTTTGTACAGCTAGGTCAAACTCTTTTACTTGGACAACCTTCATCACTTTTCTCTCATTGCTTTAGTCTCACTAGGTCTCTCATAATTCTCTATACCTATGGTCGAGTCTACACCTTTCAACAGTCAATACTTCCTGTTAACTCCTTTCTCATTCTCACAACTGTTATACAAGCTTACTATCTTACTCTCAACCAAAGAACTCATCCTCATTACTTATATTTTCTTACCCAACCCTTCATGTTTAGATTTTACTCTTCTTCCTTTTGATACTCAAAGTTGTCTCTAGGGGTCAAGTCCAAGGCTACAAACATTCTAAAATACCATTGACACTCCCTTAACACTTACCTTGATACTCTCATCTTGTGCTCTATTACTAGTCTCATAAATTTCTATTATGCCGTATGGGAATTCACCCTTTCTCTATTTCTGTCACAACTATTATTATCCAACTATAACCCTCATAACACCATCCTAGTGTCTAGCTCCCACATATCCATAAGGTAGCAAGACAATCCTAATTACAAGCATACATTTATTTCACATCTTTTGCTAGTAACTAGATGTACACCACATTTTGTTTTATGAAACAGGAACAATAGACATGCATAATATGTTCGCATGTCCATAACTTTGACATTTCATCACAAGAGACAATTACATTTTCACATGTGTACACATTACATTAATTGCTCATGAAGAAGGTCAAACAAATTTCACATAGTTACAACGTAGCACACTTCAACATATCACACTATAACAAGATGCATATGCATGCTATGTTCCTAAACCACTACTTATGCACATGTGGTACCAACTTAAACTTTTTAGAAGTACACTAGGAGTAAATGCACGACCATAAGAAGTGTCACCGATACCAATGCCTTTTTCTTTTGCACCCTCTACTAGTATGATATCCTTTAGTGACTAGTCAGGGTTACCCAGTTTTGCCAATACACCTTGGCTCCATGGGATTAGCATAGATCATTGAAGTTTTTCGAACCGGATAACCCCAAGGTTAGGGTTAGACAACCCATCATGGCCTCCACCAGCCAGATTCCTACATACTTGCCTCATCACATAACTCAAATGATATGATGTATGGTCACATATAATGCTTACAACTTTTTATAGGATTTTATCATGAAACATTAGCACAATTTCATATCACACTCAGTTTTCTTAAGGTAAATAACAATCACAAAATATAAACTCAATAAGGCATAAAAAAAGAAGCAACAAGGAGTTAAAAACTACAAAAAGGAGTTCACAGGTGCAAAAGCGGAATAACTAAGGTCGTGCTCGCCCGGCGGGCCAAGAGGGCTGCCCGATGGGTTTCGTGTAACGACCCAACCGTCGCTACTAAACAACCTTTCTAAACATACACCACACACACTTTATCAGGTGAATAAAAGCATAGCATATCAGTATATAAGTCATACACATCGATTGAGAGATCCATCTATCCCTCCTGTCATCATCATACACCACTATATAACATATCATATATATAACATATCATGCACACACAACTATGGGATAACACCAGCTCATATCAAAGATATCAAAATATACAACATCGGGGAAATGGGATACAAAACTCACCCCTATAGCTGGTCAATCTATACAATCCCATCAAAAGAATAACTATACAAAACAACACTTCCAAAACAAAAAGGGTTGCCTTGCAAGCAACTCCACCATCATCTTTGAGTAGCCAGGTCCATTGAAGCCTCGCCGTCTGCTCCCACGTCCAAAGGACGTGATCATCATAGGCACATCAGCACAAGCAGCAACAACAGGACAACCAACAATAACAAAACACGGCAAAGGGTAAGCTTACTACAACAATGGCATAACATATAATCATGGAGATCATCAATAATTCACAACATTCAGTCACGAGTATATGACACACCATCATACATCTAGAGCTCTCAACGTCTCCGTACAAAATTATTCATACAGAAGAGTTTTCAACTCAAGACTCCACATTTCATCACAATCACCACAACTATGTCAATGCATGATGACACGACTCTCGAGAGATTTACAACATATCAAGCGATTAGCCAGGTTTCACCCCCTACTATGGCCTATCTAAGCACCATTTAGGGATTACCAAATTCTGATATGCGGATAAGCTTAGTGGTTTGTCAGGATGAGTGTATATGGGTGGTAGCTTACCGCGACACAAGACCTGCATCGCCTTGGCCTCCTGCGGAGTCGCCCATCCACTCATCCCCAAATGCCCATCGTCAGCTGCCCCACGTCTTATCTAGCACTAGGTTGGAGGCACATCTGAGTTTCAACTCTGGTCACCATCCAACTTACGTGCTTACCCGCACCACGACATGAGGTCTATCGTCAACTACCTTAGCCGCCAACTATGCATGATGCATGCACTGCACACCATCAACTACTCAACCACAGCCAACAAATATACGACATATATATATGTATATCAATACAACTAGTGGCAAAGAGGTCCATCGTTAGCTACCTCACATTACCATTTAACATCCATCAACACCAAATTGGCCCCAAATCAGCCTCAATCATAATCAACAAGGCCCTATCTAAACAGCCCACCTTATGAGGGACAATATCATGCCTCAATCAAAATCAACAGGTAAGGCCCTATCTAAACAGCCCACCTCATGAGGAACAATATCATACATCATGAGTGAAGGTCCTATCTAAGCAACCTTCCACTCAACTACCACTTTCCAATAATTTATCACACAACTCCACAACAATAATAAAGAAAACCAAGAATCCAGTTTAGAATTATAACAACATGTGGAGGTCCTATCTAAGCAACCTCCACTTCAACAACATATTCAACAATCTAAAAGTGGTTGAAACAATCAACCTCACTCATGGCCATTCATTATATAATGACACAAACATCCTCAACAATCAAGTATACAATATGAATGCCTTTCTCATGGAGTTTTAACATTTTTCCAAAGTTCCCAATTATCATACCAAGCATCAAACCCATAGCATTCAACCTCATCTTTATGTTTCTTAAAATTTCAACTTTAATGGTTCATGCATGGCACCACAAAATTAACACCAGGCATCTCAAAAACAGGGGAGAATAAGGGATTTTGTCGCCCAGCATTGTTGGACTGTTGCCTGGCGCCAATATCACAAAGAAGGTCTACAATTTTGTTGCCTGGCGCCGCACTCTTGTCGCCCGGCGTCAACATCACAGAGAGCATCAACAAAAATCGGAGAAAATGTCGCCTAGGGTCACTTTTTGTTGCCCAGCGACAAAATCTGTTGCTATAAGCAAAATTTTCGTCGCTAAACTAAAATTCCGTCGCTAATTGACAGCATTTCAGACAGCATTCTGTCAGCTGTTGCCCGACGACATAAACTGACACTCGATGCCAAATCGCGATTTTCTGCAATCGCAATGAAGACGAACCACTACAGTTCTAGACCATATCAATCCATCCTAAGCACCGCAAAGCAGTTCTAGACACTTTTAATACATTTTTAACCGATTATACAATAATAAATCACCAAGATTTTGTTTCAAATCCATTCTTTTTCATATTTCCCAAAATTTTCTCCAAAACCCATTTCATCAAAACCACAGCCCAACTCATGCACAACCAGATTTGGAACGAACCCAAGGTAAGATTCACACAAAATCATGCTCATACATCACAAATATACAAGTGTAAGCTTCCCTTACCTCTTGGAGCTTCCGAATTCGAGCTTGGGGAAGAGAAAACAGGATATGTGCAGGACCTTGAGCAACTTTGTGAAAGCAAAGATATAACAGCCCTCCCACACTTAGAAACGTGATTCCTCATCGAGTTTGGGTCTCACACTTTAAGAGTCTCAGCAAGGTTTGGAGAAAAATGAGAGAATAAGAGAAGAGAGTGAGAGAGAGAGACCAAAGAATGACAGAAGGAGGGGGATGGGAGAATGAGAGAAATGAGAAGGGGAAGGGGTTTTATATTTTGAAACCCTCCCTGGGTCTTACAAGGCTTCAGACCCATTAAAGCTCAGGGTCCGTCTATTCACTATCCAAAACTCAGAACAGTTCTCACTTAACTATTTTTCTCTCAACAACCCAAACCAACATCCACAACACACTCAATTTGGCTCAAGCACATTTGTCTCAATTCCCTGAACTCAGATAGGAATTCCAAGTTTAGAACATACAACTAACACCATCCAACAACAATTAACAACAATCCACTCATTTATTTGTTTTTATACACCATAGTCATACATTAATTTTCACTTTTAGTTATTAAATCACTAAATCATGCATTAAGAAAACACGGTGTTACATTTCTTATCTTGCTTGACGGGTCAGCATACTTGGCGGGCAATGCCATCACTTGGCACCAACAAGAGTCTAGTTTTCGAAAAAAGTCGCCAAGCGGCTATCTAATCCCATCGGGTGAATTCGATGTATGAATTTTAATTTATTTTTCCTATTGTCTTTGGTTTCTAAATGCTCCAAAATAAATAATTAAATTCTTAATCACCTTTTCTACCTTGATAATTGGTCAATCCAATCTATAAACTCCTCACTTACTCATAATCCCCTCAAAACCTATCAAATCCCTAAACTTAGGCATAAGGAGGGGGAAAAGGTAAATAGATAAACAAGCACAACATAAAGGACAAAGAAGAACACGGGGAGAGCACTTACCTTTAGGGACATGCAAAGATGACTTATAGGGCTTGGGTTCTTCGATTTCTATTACTCCACTTTCTCTTTCTCTTTTTCTTCCTTTTCTCCTCATTCTCTCTACCTTTTTTCTTCTTCTACTTTGTGACAACCAAACCTAATTCTCCTTCCCTATTCCTTTCTTATAACATGTGGGTGGGTATGTAGCTTAGTGGGTTTTAGTCCCCTATTGGGCCCTAGATTCTCTTTTGGATTTTATGATAACATTCCTACTAATTTCTAATACTAAGGTGTCAATAATAATAATAATAACAACAACAATAACAACAATAACAACAACAACAACAACAACAACAATAACAACAACAATAATAATAATAATAAAAACAACAACAACAACACAACACAATAATAATAATAATAATAATTGCTACAACAACAACAATAAATATAATAATAAGAGCAATGCAAACAATCATAATAATAAGAGATATAATAATAATTTAATAATAACAATAACTCTTAAGGCGTCTCTTATCCAATAACACGTGATACTAAGAGCTACCTCATGGTTTATTTCTAGTACCTGAAATTTAGGGTGTTACAACCGTGCTTCCATCAAGCCCACAAGCCCATTGAAGATATAAATAGGGGGGTCTACAATTTCAAAGTGACCTATTTTTTTCCATACTATCTCATATTCTACTATTTTCTAATTCTTTTTGATTTTTGGCTGGGAGCAAACTACCCAAAGCTTTAGAGGACTTCCCTTACATCCCTTTAGACAAAGATTAAGGGTTGGCCTTTTAGTTAAGGTATTTCTCTGGTTTCTAATGTTTCATATTGTAATGGGTTGTTTCTCTGTTGTGATGGAGAACTAATCCCTAGATTAGGATTGTAGTGTAGCCATACTTGAGATGACTCAAACCCCTTTTTAATTGTTAATGTTATTTTCACTTTTTCTTTCAATTGAATTGCCTTAGTATTATTTAAGTTATTGTTTGGAATTGATCACTCCTTGAATGTTTTTAATCAATTAGTTAACCAACGACCGTACTATAATTAATTGGTAAACTTCTAGGGTAATTGGGTTTGGAATGTTGACTGATCTAACTACGAATCAAACTCTTAATCGAATTTGTTCACCCTCTTTAATCCTATTCCTTTCATGGATTAAATCACTGCATAACCAATCAGGAGTTTAATACAAGAAAATGTTTTACAACCCTCTTTATCCTACTCATGACTTGGAGTTGGTAGCAATTGTGTTTGCTTTGAAAATATGGAGACACTATTTGTATAGAACAAAGTTTGATGTGTTTAGTGATCACAAGAGCTTGAAATACTTGTTTGATCAGAAGGAGCTAAACATGGGGCAAAGACAGTGGATGGAATATCTAAAGGATTTTTATTTCTAGTTGATGTATCGTCTTGACAAGGCAAATGTGGTAGCTGATGCCTTAAGTAGAAAGATTGTGCACATGTCCATCTTGATGGTGAAGAAGCTAAAGTTAGTAGAGAAGTTCAGAGATTTGAACTTATACGTGGAGTTGTCATCTGATCATATTAGTTGTGGTAGAATAACGGTAGCTAGTGGATTCTTAGAGATGATTAAGGAGAAGCAATTAGTGGATCCTAGTCTTTACAGGACTAAGGAATTGTTGGGTATCGATAAGGCGATGGATTTCAACTTGGGTAACGATGATATTTTTAGATTTAAAGGCAGAATATGTGTGTCACAAGACCTTGAATTGAAGAAGCTTATTTTAGAATAAGGCCACAAGAGTAAGCTGAGTTTGCATCTTGGTACAACCACGATGTATCAAGACTTGAAGAAGATGTTTTGGTGGTTGAGTATGAAAAGAGATGTGGCGGAGTATGTTGCAGCTTGCCTAACATGTTAGAAGGCTAAGGTAGAACACCAAAGACCCAGTGAAATGTTGCAAATCATGGAGATACCTGAGTGCAAGTGGGATAGCATCACCATGGATTTTATGGTGAGTTTTCCTAGAACGGCTAAAAGTTTTGATGCTATTTGGGTCATTGTTAATTGGTTGACAAAGTGTGCTCACTTCTTAACTATTAACATTAAATATTCCTTGAAGATATTGACTCAGATATACATTAAGGGGATTGTAAGTTTGCATGGAGTGCCTTCAAGTATCATTTCTGATAGAGATCCCAAGTTTACATTGAAATCCTGGCAGAGTTTGCATCAAGCATTGGGTACAAAGTTGAAACTTAGTTCTACATATCACCCGCAGATAGATGGCCAGTCAGAAAGGACAATTCAGTCTTTGGAAGATCTTCTGAGGGCGTGTGTGTTGGATCATCTTGGAAGTTGGGATAAGATTTTGCCTTTGGTAGAATTCACTTATAATAATAGTTTTCATGCAAGCATAAGAATGGCACCATTTGAAGCCTTGTATGGTAGGAGGTGCAGGACGCCATTGTGTTGGTATCAAGGCAAGGAGAGCATGCTTATGGGACCAAAATCGATACAATAGACAACGAAAAGGTGAAAAAGATTTAGGAGAACATGAGGATTGCCTAGAGCCACTAGATGTCGTATGCTGATAAGCATAGGAGGCCGCTTGAGTTTAAAAGAGGCGACCATGTTTTCTTGAGAGTCACGCTTGTGATTGGAGTTGGTAGGGCGATTAAATCTAGGAAGCTTACTCCTAAATTTCTTGGTCTTTACTAGATTCTTCATAGAGTGGGACCCGTTGCTTATCAAATAGCTTTACCACCTTTCTTGTCCAATATCCATGATGTCTTCTATGTATCTCAGTTGAGGAAGTATGTGTATGACACTACTCATAGCATAGAACCTGATTCGATGCAAGTTCGAGAAGACTTAACCTATGTAATGCTACCAGTAAGGATTGTGGATAGGAGGATAAAATAGTTAAGAGGCAAGGATATCCAGTTGGTTAGAATTGTATGGGATGACGTGACTAGAGAGTCTATGGGAATTGGAGGAGAAGATGAAGGAACAATATCCGAATCTCTTCCCAGGTAAGAGAATTTTCGAGGACAAAAATTTTTCTCGTTGGGGAGGATTATAACATCTGTGTTTTCCTAATGCATGATTCAGTGCTTGAATAATTAAAAAGTGGAAATTAGATATCTAATTTAGGTAATTAAAAGAAATAAATGAATTGTTGTTATGTATGATTTCTTGTATGTGATGATGGTTATAAATGGTTTGTTTGAAACTCTGGTTTGAATTCAGGAAATTGGAGATATGTGCTTGAGCTAATTTGGGTATGTTGTTGGAATGATTTTGAGATTTTGAAGGAAAATAGTTAAGTTAGACCAATCATAGGTTATGGGGAGTGGTTTGATGAGTTATGATCCTCAGTTAGCCCAAAGTCCGTGTGAGGTTTCTAAAGAGTTAAGTATATAAAAGAGGGGGAGAGAGAAGCCTTCTCTCATTTCACCCATTCTCATTCTCTATCTTCTCTTCATCTTTCTCTATCTTTCTCTAGAATCTCTTAAGACACTTTGGGTAGTCAAATGATTCTGGGCCTAGTCTAGTGTCTGTGGTGAGAAAAGGATCGATTCTTAGAAAATTTGGCTCAAGACACCCAATTCTCAAGGAACCTAAATTCAAATTCGGAAACTATTAGAGGTAAGGGAAGCTTACTTAAGTTGTAATTTGGTTGGTTGAGTGTTGTTAAGTGTGATTCTTACATTGAATTGTGTTGATAATTGATTGATTTGGAATATTGTGGAATTGTGTGTTAAAATGGGTTTTTGCTTGAGTTTGAATGATTTGTTGGTGTGGATTGTTTTGTTTGCAAACCTTTGTTGAATATATTGATCTGGGATGTTGTGTGAATCTTTTGAACCTTGATGGAACTAGATTAGAGTAAGGATGAGGGTTTGATTTTTGGTTTTTGATCGAAAAGAGTCACTAGGCGACTTAAGGCCTCGCTGAGAGAGAGTGCCCTAGAACTGGGATGAAGTTGTCGGGTTGAAGATTCACTGAGCGACCCCTATTGTTGCTGAACGAGTGTTCTTGAGGTAGGATGAATGAGTGAGAAAAGAGGAGATTCGTTGAGCAAAAATCAATTTCCTGAGTGAGTGATCATAAGGATTCTGGAAACTTTCCAGAAAGTGGTTCACTGAGTGAGTAGAATACTCGCTAAGGCGAGGGATGAGTGTTACAGAGTGTTCTGAAGATGTTCACTGAGCGAGACCTGTCCTCGATGAGCGAATTGGAGCCCTGGAGGTTTATGGCTCTCTATTGTATGTATGTCACTGAGCGAAAAACATGTTCGCTAAGCGAGAATTATACCTGAGATTTGGCTGCTCTTTGTAATGTTGTGATTTTTGTAATGTATGATGTAGTGGTTTGATAACTAAAAGTGGAAATTAATATGTGATTATGGTGTTTAAAACAAATAAATAAATAGAATTGTTGTTGATTGTTGTTGTGTGGTGTTAGTTGTATGTTGTAAACTTGGAATTCCTATTTGAGTTCAAGGAATTGAGACAAATGTGCTTGAGCCAAATTGAGAGTGTTGTTGATATTGGTTTGGGTTGTTGAGAGAAAAACAGTTAAGTGAGAACTGTTGTGAGTTTTGGAGAGTGCATAGACAGACCCTGAGCTTTAGTGGGCCTGAAGCCTTGTAAGGCCCAAGGAGGGTTTCAAAATATTAAACCCCCTCCCCTTCTCATTTCTCCCATTCTCCCATCCCCCTCCTTTTCTTATTCTCTGGTCTCTCTCTCTCACTTTCTTCTCTTGTTCTCTCATTTTTCTCCAAACCTTGCTGAGACTCTTGAAGTGTGAGACCCAAATCCAGTGAGGAATCACGTTTCTAAGTGTGGGAGGGCTGTTATATCTTTGCTTTCACAGAGTTTGGCTCAAGGTCCTGCACATATCCCGTTTTCTTTTCCCCAAGCTTGGATTCGGAAGCTCCAAGAGGTAAGGGAAGCTTACACTTGTATATTTGTGATGTATGAGTCATGATTTTGTATGAATCTTACCTTGGGTTCGTTCCAAATCTGGTTGTGCATGAGTTGGGTTATGGTTTTGATGAAATGGGTTTTGGAGAAAATTTTGGGAAATCTAAAAGAGAATGGATTTGGAACAAAATCTTGGTGATTTATTATTATATAATTGGTTAGAAATGTATTAAAAGTGTCTAGAACTGCTTTGTGGTGCTTGGGATGGATTGATATGGTCTAGAACTGCAGTGGGTTGTCTTCCCTGCGATTGCAAAACATCGCGATTTGGCGCCGGGAGTCAATTTATGTTGCCGGCCAACAGCTGACAAAATGCTGTCTGAAATGCTGTCAATTAGCGACAGAATTTTAATTTAGCGAAGAAAATTTTGCCTATAGCAACGGATTTTGTTGCCAGGCGACAAAAAGTAACGTCGAGCGACATTTTCTCCAATTTTTGCTTATGCCCTCTGTGATGTTGACGTTGGGCGACAAAATTGCAGATCTTCTCTGTGATGTTGGTGCCGGGCGACAGTCCAATGGCGCTGGGCGACAAAACCCCTAATTCTTCCCTATTTTTGAAATGTTTGGTGTCAATTTTGTGATGCCATATATGGACCATTAAAGTTGAAATTTAAGAAACATAAAGATGGGGTTGAATGCTATGGGTTTGATGCTTGGTATGATAATTGGGAACTTTGCAAAAATGTTAAAACTCCACGAGAAAGGCTAATTCATATTGTATACTTGATTTTTGAGGATGTTTGTGTCGTTATATAATGAATGACCATGAGTGAGGTTGTTGATGGTTTGTGAGGTTGATTGTTTCAACCACTTTTAGATTGTTGGATGTGTTGTTGGAGTGGAAGGTTGCTTAAATAGGACCTCCACATGTTGTTATAATTCTAAACTGGATTCTTGGTTTTCTTTATTATTGTTGTGGAGTTGTGTGATAAATTGTTGGAAAGTGGTAGTTGAGTGGAAGGTTGCTTAGATAGGACCTTCATTCATGATGTATGATACTGTTCCTTATGAGGTGGGCTGCTTAGATAGGGCCTTACCTGTTGATTTTGATTGAGGCATGATATTGTCCCTCATGAGGTGGGCTGCTTAAATAGGGCCTTACCTATTGGTTATGATTGAGGCCGGTTTAGGGCCAATATGGTGTTGATGGATGTTGAGTGGTAATGTGAGGTAGCTGATGATGAACCTCTTTGCCACTAGTTGTATTGATATACATCTATATATGTCGTATGTTTGTTGGCTGTGGTTGAATAGTTGATGGTGTGTAGTACATGCATTCATGCATAGTTGGCGGCTGAGGTAGCTGATAATGGACCACATGTCGTGGTGCGGGTAGGCACGTAAGTTGGATGATGATTAGAGTTGGAACTCAGATGTGCCTCCAACCTAGTGCTGGATAAGACGTGGGGCAGCAGACGATGGGCCTTTGGGGATGAGTGGATAGGCGACTCCACAGGAGGACCAAGGCGATGCAGGCCTTGTGTCGCGGTAAGCTACCACCCACTACACTCATCTTGACAAACCACTAAGCTTATCCATAGATCAAAGTTTGGCAATCCTTGAATGGTGCTTAGATAGGCCACAGTAGGGGATGAGACTTGGCTGATCGCCCAATATGTTGTAAACCTCTCGAGAGTCGTGTCATCATGCATTGACATAGTTGAGGTGATTGTGATGAAATGTGGAGTCCTGAGTTGAGAACCCTTCTGTATGAATACTTTTGTATGTAGACGTTGAGGACTCTAGATGTATGATGAGGTGTTATATACTCGTAATTGAATATTGTGAATTGTTGGTGATTACTCGTGATTGAATGCCTTAAATTGTTGATGATCTCCATGATTATATGTTATGCTGTTGTTGTAGTAAGCTTACCCTTGTCGTGTTTGTTGTTGTTGGTTATCCTGTTGTTACTGCTTGTGCTGATGTGCCTGTGATGATCATGTCCTATGGTGTGGGAGCAGGCAATGAGGCTTTAGTGGACCCGGTTGCTCAAAGATGATGGTGGAGTTGCTTGCGAGGCAACCCCTTTTATGTTAAAGGTGTTATTTTATATAGTTTTCTTTTGATGGGATTGTATAGATTAACTAGCTATAGGGAGTGAGTTTTGTATCCCGTTTCCCCGGCACTTGTATATTTTGATATATGTGTTGTTGGTTGGTGTTATCCCACTGTTGATATGATATGATGATGATAGATATACCGATGTGCATGTATGGTACTAGGAGAGATAGATAGATCTCTTAGTTGATATGTACAATCTATATATATATATATATATATATATATATACAAATATGCTATGATTGATTTATTCACCTGATAAGAAGTGTGGGGTGTATGTTTAGTGGCGACAGTTGGGTCGTTGCACTCTCTAGAGTGGCTATTTAATGAGCGACACTTATGTTCACTGAGCGAAGGGAGAGAGAAAAAGCTCAGATTCGCTGAGCGACATTTGTTGTCACTGAGCAAGAACCCTACGGACAGAGAAGGAGGTCATCTTTGGAGTCAAGTTCGCTGAGCGGGACTTATACTCACTGAGCGAGAACCTTCGAAAAGGAAAGTGTGCTCTCTGTAAGGAAGGTACTCGCTGAGCAAGCATATGGGTCATTGAGCGAGCATGTATTCTTGTTGTGTTGTGTGAGAATTTGTAAGTAAGTGGTAGTTGAGTGGAAGGTTGCTCATGTAGAACCTTTACTAGTTGTAGTGTGTTGTGATGGTGAGATATCTTATAGAGGGTGTTGGTTGCTTAGATATGACCTCACCTAAGACGTGTGAGATGTCTCATGAGGTATGTGTTGCCTAGACGGAGCCTTACCTATTGACCCTACAAAAGGCTGGATTGGGCCTACATGGGGTTGGTAGTGATTGTTGGACCACAGGTGGTGCTGAGTAGGCCACATGGTCTTATGTTGATATAGATATATGGATAGTGATGAATGGTTGAGTTTGAGTTGTTGTTGTGACTCATGCATTTCATGCATATGTTGTTGGCTGAGGTTGTGTGGGCCTCATGCCGTGTGCGGGTAGGCATGGAAGTTGGATGGTTGACAGGAGCTGCGGTCAGATGGGCCTCTAACCTAGTGCCTAGATAAGACATGGGGTCAGAAAGATGGGCCATGGGGATGAGTGGATGGGTAATCCTACAAGGGGCCAAGCGGTGGAGGCCTTGTGTCGCGGCAAACCACCACCCACATTCACTTATCCTGACAAACCACTAAGCTTATCCATGGATTAGAGTTTTGGCAATTCTTGAATGGTGCTTGGAAGGCCATGGTAGGGGGTAAGACCTGGTTGATTGCCTGGAATGTAGAAAATCTCTCAAGAGTCGTATCATTCATGCATTGACATGTTGGTGTTTAAAGCATGGTGTGTTGTGCTATAATGTATGTAAACCCATTCTTATAGGAATTGTATTCTAAATGAGCATGTTAATGGTTTAATGATATGGATTGTATAGTATATGTTTGTTTTGTTATGTAAGCTTACCCTTGCCTTGTTATTTTGTCTTGTTATGGTTGCTACTATTGCTAGGTTATGGCTATGTGTGTTGCTGTGATTGTAATGATCACATCATTTGGCGTGGGAGCAGAGGGTGAAGCTTCAGCAGACCCGACTTCCCACAGTTGATGGTGGAAGACTTAGGGAAAGGATAGAAGGCCCTTATGGTAGATCTTTTGGGATATAGTTGATTAGCTGTAGGGAGTTTCTTTTTATAACCCTCTCCCTTGATATTGTATAACTTGAATAGTATATGATGGTTTGTATATCATATTATTTTATTATATGTAAATATTTGATAACACTGTATGACCTTATGCAGTATTTGATCTTTATTATTGAATATCTTAGTAATGTATGGAGTTGTATGTAGTACTATAGCGATAGTGGGTCGTTATAGAAATTGACAATTAAACTGTGAAATAGGATTACAATTTAATTAGGGGGGAAGAAAGTCAAAGGCATTGGTGAATCCATAGTCCTAGGTTTTTATCTCACTGAAATCCAATTTTACTCTAAGTAATTTTCTTTTAATTCTTACATTCAACCCCTTTTAATTTGAACAACCTAGACAACATAGGAATTTCTCTGAAAGTACTCCATATCAATCCCTTGGGTATAATATCTAGACTTAATCCATTGTTACTATTAAGATAGGGTATGTTTGCCCTTAAGCGTGTTCTAAACGCATCAAGTTTCTAGTGCTGTTGCCCGGGACTGATCGCACGATATCAGAAAGAGAAATTCCAGTTGAATTAGGCAATATTTTTTTTATCTTGTCTTATCTTATTTTTATTTTATTCTTATCTTATGTTCGTTTACTTTTATTTTATTTCCAACTCATCTTATCTTATCTTATTATATTTTTATTTTTATTTTATTTATTTTATCTCTTTCCCTCTTATCTCACCTCACTCTTATTTCTCTAACTGGTGTGTGGCACATTTACTCTCTCTTTTTTTCTTTTGTTTATGCTAACCCGTTCTCACAGGCCTGAGCTAGAATTTATTTCTGAGATTGAAAGGCATTGTAGCAGGTTAAGAAGAGAGCAAAGACGAATGGTTGGAGAAGCACCCAAGGAAACCCTCCAAGACTACTTTGCCCATCAAATAAGGGTAATTGATAGCATTCGTCGTCCTACTGTGGAGGTGAACTGTAATAGCCCAATTTTCAAGTACTAGAAATAAACCACGAGGTAGCTTTTAGTAGAACCCTTCTCATATGTTATTAGACAAAAGATGTCTTAAGAATTATTGTTATTATATTTCCTATTATTATTATTATTATTATTATTATTATTGTGTTGTGTTGTTGTTATTATATTTATTGTTATTATTATTATTGTTGTTGTTGTTGTTATTATTATTATTATTATTATTCTTATTCTTATTATTGTTATTAATACCTGAGTATTATAAATTAGTAGGAATATTATCATACAACCCAAAAGAGCATCTAGGGCCCAATAGGGGACTAAAGCCCACTAAGCCACATACCCACCACATGTTATAAGAAGGGAATAGAGAAGGAGGGTTAGGTTTAGCCGTCACAAAATAGAGGAAGAAAAAAGTTAGAGAGAATGAGGAAAAGAAGAGAAGAAGAAGAGAAAGAGAAGGAGGAAGGATAGAAACCGGAGAATCCAAACCCTAGAACTCAACTTTGCATGTCCACAAAGGTGAGTGCTCTCCTCCATGTCCTTCCTTGTTCTTGTTCATCTATTTATCTTTTCCCTCTTTATACCTAAATTTAGGGATTTGATGGGTTTTGAGGGGATTGTGAGGGAGTAAGGAAATTATAGATTAGATTGACCAATTATCAATGTAGAAGAGTGATTAAGAATCTAATTATTTATCTTGAAGCATTTAGAACCCAAAGACAATAGGAAAAATAAATTAAAATTAGTACCTCGGATCCGCCCGGCGGGTTTAGATAGCCGCTGGGCGACTTTTCTTCAAAAACTGGATTCTGCGTTTATGCTAGGCACGCGGAGCCGCTGGGCGGGGTGAAATACCCGCTGGGCGGTTGGTTCCACGCGGACCGCTGGCGGGTCGCTGGACCGCTGGCGAATACGACTTGCTATTACGTTCCTTATATTTGTGAACTCCTTCTGGCAGTGTTTAACTCATTGTTATTTGTTTTTCTTATGTCTTGTTGAGTTTATATTGTATGGTTGTTATTTACCTTAAAAATATGAGTGTGACATGAAATTGTGCCTATGATTCATGATAAAAGTCTATGAAAGTTGTAAGCATTATTTGTGACTATGCATCATAACATTTGAGTTATGTGATGAGGAAAGTATGTAGGAATCTGGCTGGTGGAGGCCGTGATGAGTTGTTTAACCTTAGCCTTGGGGGTTATCCAGTTGGGAAAACTCCAATGGTCCATGCTGATCCCATGGAGCCGGGGCGTATTAGTAAAACTGGGTAACCCTGACTAGTCACTGGGGGATATCATGCTAGTTGAGGGTGCGAAAGCCGAAGGCATCGGTACCGATGACGCTTCTTATGGCCTGCATTTACTCCTAGTCTACTTTCCGAAAAGTTTAGGTTGGTACCACATGTGCATGAGTAGTGGTTTAGGAACATAGCACGCATATGTATCTTGTTATAGTGTGATATGTTAGAGTGTGCTATGTTGTAATTATGTGAATTCTATGTGACCCTATCTATGTGAATTCTATGTAAGAATGTAATTGTGCCTTGTGATGAAATGTTAAAGTTGTGGACATATGATCATATCTTGCACGAGTGTCGTTCCTGTTTGATAAAATAAAACGAGGTATATGTCTAGTTACTAGACAAAGAATGTGAAACAATGATATACTTGTAATTGGAATTGTGTTTGCTACCTTAAGGATAAGGTGAGAGGCTAGACCTTAGGATAGTGTTATGAGGGTTCTAGTTGGATAATAATAGTTGTGAATAAGATAGAGAAAGGGTGAATTCCTCATGGTGTAATAGAAAGGTATAAGACAAGTAAGAGAGAATGAAATAAGAGTATTTTAGGATGTCTGTAACCTTAGACTTGACCCTAGGGGACAACTTTGAATATTAAAAGAAAGAAAAGTAAATTCTAAAGAGGGTTTTGGGTAAGAAAGTATAAATAATGAGGATGAGTTCTTAAGTTAAGAATGAGATAGTAAACCAATATAATAGTTGTGAGAATGAGAGAGCAATTAACAGGGAGTATTGACTGTTGAAAGGTGTAGACTCAACCATAGGTATGGATAATTATGAGAAACCCAATGAGGCTAAAGCCATGAGAGATAAGTAATGAAGGTTGTCCGAATAGAAGAGTCTAACCCAGCCGTAGAGTCCTTAGAGCACTCACTGAGACATTATGTCTCATTCCTTTAAGTTTTCCCTTTTTCAGGATACAGGTGAAGACACGCGTAGATGGAGCTTGGAGTCACGTGCAAGAAAACGTAGTCTAGTTTATATTATGTTTTTGTATTCTTCTTTATATTTTGTACGATATCTTCAGGTGATAGATGAGTTATATTTAGCATGTATGTTTTTTTATTGTATTGTTCGTATATAATATTTAATTATATTTATGAGTAGTATTTGTATGTTGTTTCTACCTTTTTCAGTTTGTTTTTTTTAAATCTAGACCTAGTTACGGTAATGCCCCTTAGGGTGTTACATGAACAACTTTGAGCTGAAACCTATACTGATCTCCATGGTGCAAAACTCAGGACAATTTGGGGGCTTGCCATCTGAAGACCCCTTGGGCCATCTAAAGAAGTTATTGAGGATTACAAACACTGTGAAATACAACGGTGTCACATCTGACGCCATCAGGCTTGGCTTATTCCCTTTCTCTTTAATGGGAAAGGCAACAGACTGTCTTTCTTCCCTACCGGGAGGATTTATCTCCACCGGGGACCAGTGCACCTAGAAGTGTTGGAACCAAAGACATATGAAACATCTAGTCCTTCAAATTTTGAAAATAATAAAAACCTATTAAGTTTTAAGTCTCTGATGTAAAAAGCTCTTTAAGTGTACAATGCGTGTCTTTTATCAAGGCATCCAATGCGTCAGGTTCTAACAAGCATCTAATGGACTCGTGTATGATGATCGTCCAGGTGTAAGTCCCTTTATACGACTATGTTTTAAAAGCTTGTTTGAACTCTGCGTTTTCACATAAAAACCGCGAGACTGATGCTTTGCCTCTTAGAGTGATCTAACGCTCAAATGTCTAAGCATTAATTGAAAATCAAATACATTTTAGTATAAAAGCGCGTAGTGTTGCAGAAAAAGGAAGTTAACCTATCAAGCTAGTAAGCTGAATAAAGAATGTTCAAAAAATCAACTCTCCAAAACAGTGCCGCACTTTCCATTTTAGTGCAAGAATCAAAAGTCACTTTTTTGACTCTACTGCAAACTCGATACACGCGCACATGTTCCTTTCTTGAAGACTGAAGCTGAATTTTTTTCAACGGCTATCTTCTAAAGTCTATATATATATAAGCTTAGAAGAGAAGAAGAAGGAGAACGATCACAAACTTTGTGCTTACTGGACGATTTTGAAAAATCTTCAAACTCTTTATAGAAAAATTCTTGTACTGAACTTAAACTTTTATATTCTCACATTGTGAGTTAATTTGTTTGTAACAACTGTTTTATGTTGTGAAACCCTAGAGAGGCTTAGTGATAAAGAATACTTGGGTGGTTAAGTAATTTGGGTAGATTACTTTGTAAAGCCTGAAGAGGCGGAGAACAATACTTGTTTGTAACCTGAGGTTGGTTAGTTGAGCACCTTCAGGATGAAGGGACTAGACGTAGCTTAAGATTGAGTGAACCAGTATAAAATCCTTGGTGTGCTTTTCTTCTCTTATCCTTTTATATGCTTAGTTTATCTATTCTCTGAATTAGTCTTTAAAATTGGTTAATTTTTTTTTAAATACACAATTCAACCCCCCTTCTTGTATATTCCTCGGTCTTTCAATTGGTATCAGAGCTTGGCCTCTTGGGGTTGAGCATCTAATAGTGCAGGGGTAAAAAGATCTTGAGTATACATGGTAACGAAGGACAAGCTGTTAGTAGACAACCTCTTTTCAAAGGTAAAAAATTATGACTACTGGAAACAAAGAATGATAGCCTTCTTCGATGCGTGTCACATCGACATGTGGGATGTTGTGGAGACAGGTGATTATCTACCCATTGACCAAAACAGAACAGAGCTACCAAGAGGTCAATGGATAGAAGCACATAAACAAAGGTATCTACTAAACTCTAAAGCTCTAAATGCTATTATGTGTGCTTTGTCAGAATCTGAGTATGAGAAAGTACATAGCTTGAAAAGTGAAAAAAAGATGTGGGATACTCTAGCTCTTGCTTATGAGGGTACCTCACAAGTAAAAAGATTTGAGCTAAGTTTACTTGTAAGACAACATGAGTTATTCACCATGGAAGACAATGAAACTATTGAACTTATGTTTGGTGGATTTCAAACCATTATAAATAACTTGAGATCTCTAGGTAAAACTTATGACAATTATGATTATATTTACAAAGTTTTACGAAGTTTGCCTAGACAATGGAGACCATAGGTTACAATTCTGAGAGCGTCCAAGGACTTAACCACTCTTTCCATGGAAGAACTACTTGGAACTCTCAAGGTTCATGAGTTAGAGCTAAAGCAGACGAAGGACTAAGAAAAGGAAAGTCCATTGCTCTAAGTGCCTAGCGTGTAGTGAAGGGATCATCGTCCAAAGCCCTAAATGCGGAAGAATCCTCTGAGGAAGCGTTTGAAGAATATGACTCTGATGAGGATGAGATATCCTTCATATCCAGAAAAATACAAGCTGTGTGGAGGAAGAAAGGAGGATCTAGAGTTAGAAACTTTACTAAGAAATTTTGTAAGGAACCCAAAGAAAAAAGTCCACCTATTTGCTTCGAATGCAAGAAGCCTAGACACTTCAAAGCTGAATGTCCAAGTCTGCAGAAGGAAAGAAAGGAAATCTTTCTTAACAAGAAAAAGAAAGGACTCATGGCAACTTGGGAAGATATAGATCTATCCTCCTCGGAAGAAGAAGGAGAGGAAGAAGCAAACCTATGTCTCATGGTCGAGACGAGTTTAGAGAACTCAGAAAATGAACAAAATGAAGAGGTAAACTTCAATGACTTATCTTCTCTTCAAGAGGCATATAATGAATTGCTTTTTAATTCTTCAACTCTTTCACTAAGTTATAAAGAATTATAAAGGAAGTTTTCAAAAATATCAAAAGAATTTGATTTACTCAAAAAGAATTATGAAGACATTATGAGAGAGAATGAAAAATTAAAGGCAAAAAGGTCAAAAGACTTTCTAGAAGTGAAACCTCCTAATGAAGTATTGGAACTTCTAAAGGAAGTAAATCACTTATAAGAAAGTCTATCCAAATTCGCCAGTGGAACTGAAAATTTAAACAAATCTATCTTAGCGAAGTCAATGAAATTGGATTGCTTTGTTAAAAAGGTAAAAGTTGTTAGAACATTAAAACTACCGCCTTTTGTAAATATTATGGAAAGAGTGGTCATGAATCATCACGATACATTCATCATCCAGTCACGAAGGTGTCTAGTGCCTTCAGAACTAACAAAAAAGGACCCAAGTCCATTTGGGCACCTAAATCTATGATAATTCCTATCATATATTCCTTTGAAAATAGAAAAAAAACCCCAGTCATGGTACTTAGATAGTAGGTTGCTCACTATAACACCCCAGATTTTAGGTACTAAAAATAGACCACAAGGTAGCTCTTAGTAGGACCCTTCCCATGTGTTATTAGACAAAAGACGCCTTAAGAGTTATTATTATTAGATCACTTATTATTATTATTATTGTTCTTATCATTGTTATTATATTCATTGTGGTTGTTGTTGTTATTATTATTATTAATTCTTTGTTATGGTGTTATTATTATTATTATTATTATTGTTATTATTAGTGTTATTGTTATCAACACCTTAGTATTATAAATTAGTAGGAATGTTATCATAGAACCCAATAAACTAAGAGTTTAATTTAGTGTAAAATATTTTTACACACACATCTTATAAAAATTCACCTTATCACCACATCATCCTATTCATTAATATGATGTGGCAGCAAGATGAATTCCTATTAGGTGCTTGTGTAAAAAAGTTTTACATTGATAATATATATAAATTAAACTCATAAATAGACATATATTATATTTTTCAACTTAACTGAAATTGAAAAGCCTACTTTTTTTTATTTTTATAAAGTACCGCCTTGAACAACTTATCTACCTGGCAATCATGAATTGTTTTGGAACCATTTGATCTAACTCGATCAGTTGAATTAAGTATATAAACCTTAACTGGTGCTTGGAATTTGTCCCAATCAACCTAACTTATTTTGTATCTTAAGGAAACCTTTCTCGTTGGGCCTTGAAAACCTTCTGTTAGTTTGCATTGTACATTGTCTTGACAACAACAGATTCCTCCTTTATAATCTGTAGTCAATGGTTGATTATGAATGTCCCTTGTGACATTATAAAAGTCCTTTGGAAGATTCATAAGGTCACATCTACATTCAGTGCAACCTTTCCTATCTTGCGTGCCACGTGCATCTATGGCCATGATGTCAAGCAACCATTTCTTTTCATATCCATTTGGAATTTCTGTAGGATTACCTAGTTCTATTGCAAAAGGACCAGGAATGTTTGAGGTTGTTCCTCTTGATTCAACTCCAAGGCCCCAATAATGTGGAAGAATGTATTGATTGCATATGCCTTCGTTTCTCTTGTAAGAAAGATCATTAGGACGACGAAGTTGAGGATTGCATGACATAGTAACATTTTCAAAGTATCTTATTGCAAACCAATGATGAAGGTAAGTTTCGTACAAAGGTATAGAATTTCCTTCTTCATCAACTAGTTCAGCATCGAAACTCTTGACCCTAATATGACCTTTTGGAAACTCAATATTCATCAATGCTTTGGCTACAACTATTCCAAGTCCCACCTCAAATTTTTCAGACACAAAAGTAGTTGTTTTGATACAATTTTTAGGCTTTTGATTAAGGGAGTATGTTGTTCTTGGCAATAACAGTAGTATTGATAATGAAAGTATCATTGCTTTAGATATAAACTTCATGTGAACCTGAACATAAACCAATAGTGTTAAAAAATAGATTACAAGTTTTAAAAAGGTGAAGAGTTAAACTTGGATGATAAATATTGTATACCATATGAGAAAAAGACGAAGGATTTCCCATGCTGGAGATTTATTCTTCGCCGAAAGTCTAAATTGTTGAGAATTTAAAATTCTTTGGAGATAAATTTGTGTGTATATGGAGGTTTTGTTTGCTAGTTTTATAGTAGAAGGTTTTTGCAATAACATAACTGACATAACTAAATGCAAATTCAACACAGATGAAAATTATTGGGTTTTGTTAGGTGTCGCTAGTGTTTGAACAAAATTTGGGAAGAAAACATGGTATTAATCTATGCAAGCCATCAAGCATTTGACAGTCTAGAGCTATTTATAGGTATAACAAATTGATGTCAACTAGATTTTTCTTAAATAATTTTTTCATGCCCAAATTAACTAGAATTTTTTATTCTAATTTTTTTAATGATTTTATACAAAGACACAAGAATCGTTTGGAAAAAAAAAATAAAATTTATTACCTCATATTCTATATATTTACCATATACCGCTAAAGTTTCTTTAAAGTATATAATTAGTTATCTCAAAATATTACGTAATTTCTTACTTTTTAGTTTCAAAAGATGTAAAATGTTTTTATACGTACTAAAACCTTCTTCTCATACCAATAATATGTAAAATGTAATTTTTTTTTAATAAAATTAAGAATACATAATTTAATGAAATTTATCTATAATATATTTTTTACCACAAACATATAGACTTTTGTGACTAAGAAATTGTTCTTTGATATATTCTGTTTGCAATTTTTATGTGATTTTCGTTACCCCAAATAGTTTTAAAATTATGTGGAATTGTATCAATACTCTTTTTATAACAAAATTTGATATCTTTTTGGAATAATGATTTAATCCTTAAGGCTTTACTTGTTTATAATTACAACAACGTAAAATGTCAAAATCTAAAAATAATATAGCACCACATAATTCAATGTAACCAACTAGTACCTTGTACATTGTATAAATAGATTTTGGTTTACATAAAATTTAAAAACATAAATTAAAAATATTTAAAATTATAAAATACTTTATTAATTAAAATAAATTAGGAAAATTTATACATAGCTAGTATTCAAAGAGAAAAGAGAAAAACATAACATTTTGAAAGGAATTAATCTCAAGTATGAATAGTTGAGGTTTAAGATGAAATTAAAAGAAATTTGAAATATAAAAATTTTAAAGTAATTAAAGTTGAGCTTTAAGTAATATTTTTTTGATAGGTAAAATAAATATTATTAATAATGTGTAATCAAAATTAATACAAGATGTCTCAATAACTAGGCACAAAGAAAAGAATATATAAATACACAAAATGACTTTTCAACATAAAATGAAAATCTAAAAATAAGTAATAGTAAAGAAAAAACACAAAAATGGGTGCTAATAATGAAACCATTTGTGACAAGGAGTAAAAGTGTAGATTGTGAGATATGACGATTAAAAAGAAAAATTTTAATTTATAGCTTAAAGGTACATCTATAATTTTTTTTCTATCATAAATACACAGACCTATGTAATCAAATATTGATTGTTCTTTGATAATTGTTACTTTTGGAAATTTTATGTGATTAAGTGTATGTTTGTTTACCATTTCACAACTCGATTCACACTTTCCTAGAAATGAAATGTGACTAAAGAAATTTGAAGGATTTGTGTTTAATGGAGATTCAACGCGTATACAATCACACCCTAAAGGGACGTGTCGTATGAAAATGTCTTTTTTGGGTGAGAATAAGAATGATAAATTTGAACCTTAGATTAAAAGACTCACTTAAAACTACAACTACAACCACCAACCCCATTACCACTACCACCACCATCTAAAAGTGTCGTTAATTTTCTACACACCCTAAAAAGGTAAAATAGTCCCTGAAATTGTATATTATCAATCAATTTAGTCCTTGAAAATTGTAATAGACAATCAAATCAATAATTGAAATTAATTAAATGGGAAAATGGACCCTTGAATTATAATGGTCAATCAAATTAGTCCCTAAAATTAAAAAGGCTTAATTGCATTTTTTGTTCTTTAACTTTCAAAATTTTATTAATTATACCCCTAAAGGTTTTTCTCGCAGATTCTAAACTTACATAATTTTGCAAAATTTATCATAACGTTAATTGGTCATCCATGATGTGGAAATGATAAAAATGTTAAAGGTAGAATTTGAACCCTTGACCTCCTCTTTCTCCATTGCTAATAAAGCCATTAAGTCATTTAGCTTATTTAGTTTACATATAAAAAATATATTATATATATCATTACTGCATTTGTTAATTATACTTTTAATTTCCTAAGTGTATGTTTATATTTGTATAAAAAATATTAAAAGTTAAGATGATAAATTAATTTATTAAATATTTTAATTTTAATTGTACAAATTGATTTATTCAATTATATAGAATTATTTATTATCTAAAATTTATTTATACATCTTCTACCCTATTATTTGTAGGGTAGTTATTCAAAAATAAAAATAATTAATAAATAAATTTATTAGTTATTGTATAATTTAACCAATAAATAATTTTATATAATTTAATAAATCAATTTGTATAATTTATAAATTTAAATAATTAAAATAAAAATATTTAATAACAACATTTATCACCTTAAGTTTTGATATATACAATAAATTTAATGTAACGACCCACTGTCGCCATGGTCCTACAAACAACCTTACTAAAAATACACCTTATCCACATATTAGGTGAATAAAAACTCAAATCATAACACATCTGTATATAAGTCATCATCATGCCATACACAACAATTGGGATAACACCAACTCATGTTAACAATATCAAAATATAGATCACCAGGGAAGAGGATACAAAAACTCACTCCTTATAGTTGGTCACTCTATACAATCCCATCAAAAGAATATAATACAAAACGACTCATCCAAAAAGAAACAAAAAGAGCTTATAGAAAGCTCCACCCAAAAAGGTGCCTCCAAAAGTCTCTATCTGAGACCTCCTCCATCAGCTCTGAGACGCTGGATCTGTAGACGTCTCTCCTTCTACTCCCACGTCAAAATGACGTGATCATCACAGTCAACAACAGCAACAAGACATCCAACCAACAATAACACAAGGCAAGGGTAAGCTTATGAAACAAAGATCAACATATAATATTTAATCCATCATAATCAAAATTATTATTCTCATCAATATGGAACCCAAATCATCAAATAACTGGGTCTACATACATTACAGTATATCATGCACAACATCACATACTATGCTGTCAACCCCACATGTTAATGTATGAATGACACAACTCTCAAGAGATTTCTACATTTCGGGCAATCAAGCCAGGTCTTATCCCCTACCTATGGCCATGCACCATTCAGGGATTGCTAAAACTCTAATCAATTAGATAAGCTTATGGTTGTCAGGATAAGTGAACGTGGGTGGTGGTATACTTGTGACACAAAGCCTGCGCTGCCTTGGCCCTCTGTGGGATTTTACCCATCCACTTATCCCCTAGGCCCATCTTTCAGACCCCATTTCTTATCCAGGCACTAGGCTGGAGGCCCGGCTGAGCTGCTGCTCCGTTCACCTCCAACTTCCATGCCTACCCTCATATGGCATGAGGCCCATACAATCTCAGCCAACAACATATGCATGCCAATGCATGTATCATCACAATAATCAACTCTACCAAACAATCATTATATTATATTTATATGTATCAACATATCAACACAACCATCAACTCAACCATAATGGTAATCAAATCATATATATGTGTCAACATAACACCACAATCGTCAACTTAACCACAACAATCATCATATCATATATGTCAACATAACACCATGTGGCCTACTCAGCACCACCTGTGGTCCAACAATCACCATCAACACCATGCACGCCTAATTCGGCTCCTTGCATGGTCAACGGGTAAGGCCCTATCCAAGCAGCCCACCTCATGAGAAACCTCATATAATAATGTCATACACATCAAGTAGAGGTCCTATCTAAGTAACCTTCTACTTCACAACCAATCCAACAATCAACTACAATTACAAAACCAAAACCTTCTTTGAAAACCATTTGGAAGATTAACAACCTTGAAATTCATAAAATTTCACAATTTGAGATGAAAACTTTAAAATCTAAAATAATACATTCAGTTCTGGAATAACAAATTATGTACTATAGCAACATATTTCATTTTTTTTTGAACAGTAAATAATCGATTGTCTTATTGTATAATCGATTATTTCTGAAACCGAGTCACGAAAATAGTTTTCTGGAACAGTACATAATCGATTATCGAAGGCTCACAATCGATTCTTTCCAAAACCAATTACAAGACAGTTTTCTGAAACTCTAGATAATTGATTATTAGATGCAATAATTGATTATCTACGAGGATTTTCAAGAAAAATTGCGATTTTTCAAAGAGAAACTCAATTTTCAACCCAATAACACAAATTTTCAAATTAATAGTGTTCCAACAACCTCAATCCACCTCAACCAAGTTCATACATAACAAATCATACAATCAATTCAACATTTCATCACAAAATCATCAATTTCTCATGCTAATCTCAAAATTTCTCCTTCAAAATCCATTTTCACCCAAATCCAACAGAATAGCAACATCCACAGAGATTCAACCGATCATAAGGTAAGAAATCAACATACCAATAGTTATTAACATAAAACAATCAATTTGTAAGCTTCCCTTACCTCTAAAAGTTCTTGAATCTGAATTTAGGTTCTTTCAGAATCCAATGTTTCTTGAGCCAAAATCTAGCTAGGATCGTTCCTTTTCTCACCATAACTGCTAAATCAAGCTCCAACCTCGGTTATACTCTCACAAACTCAACAATTTCTAGAGAGAGATTGAGAGAGAATTGAAGAGAGAGAAAGTATAGAGAGAGAATGAAGGGGATTCCTCCCTCCCTTCCTTTATATATCCGACCTCTTCAGAACTCTCACGCGGATTTTTGGCCAACTGAGGCTCAAACCTCACTAAGTCACTTTCCTTATCTCAAAATTAGTCTAACTTAATTGTTTTCTCTCAAAAGCCCAAAATTACTCTCACAACATATCCAAATTGGCTTAAGGAAATATCTCAAGTTTCCTAAATTCAAATTCGAAATTCAAACCAACAACATATGACCATCACTACATACAACATACCATACATAACAACAATTCATTTATCTCTTTTAATCACCTAAATTACATATCAAACTTTCCACTTTTTAGTTATTAAAACACTTAATCATGCGTTAAGAAAAACATGGTGTTACATTTAACATACACTTGAGAAACCAAAATTAAAAAAGTACAAAAACATCAATCCCCTTTCTTTCTCTGTCACCACAAACCTCTCCTACAAAAATTTGAATCCACCTCTATTAATCCTTAATGGATCTACCGCCATAGGTGGAACACAACGGTGACACCACCAACACCTTCGAGGCATGCTTGTCATAGTTGTACATCATTGTGAACGAGGAGCTATGATGATTTTTCCATGGACTGAGTGGTCTAGCTCGCTAGCTAGAGGGAATTCCTGCATATGTATAGCATTCACATTTAGATAATTGTTGAAACAAAATATTTCCAATTCAATAAAAAATTATAAATGTCATTGGTTTATATAGCATAATACTTGAGACATCAGTCTAGTGGCTAATCTAGAAATTTTCTTTAGTGGCGACAAAGAAATACTTTATAATATTTTCACAGAAGAAGAATATTATAAGTTTTTATAAAATACACAATGTCATGACAAAAAAACAATACCTAAGCTAGTAAAAATTACAAGTGCCTTCTACACATTTTTATATCTTGAAAATGTAGTATGATCAGTTAATGAATGACAATAACAGGTTGGCCCAAGCTAGCATTTTGGTTGCAAATTCCTCACGAGTTAAAATCACGACAATAGTACGCTTGGAGTCTTATCTTATGCAATTACAACTATATGCATAGCATTCTAATATGATGGTTTATTCTAATATCATTGTATCACTTAAAATAAAGTATTGAGCTTATTACTTCTAAGTGCTTGCAGTTTCCCTTTTCTTTTGCAAATGTTTGATTCTACATACTTTGTAAAGTGTGTGGTTCTAGTTTATGCTTTTATGTTGCTATGCGATTTAGGTGTGTTCAACCTATGAGTTCTTATGGATTGAACTTGACTGTGTACCAAAAAAGTAGATCACTCAACACGAACATAAATAATACAAGATTTTGAAAAGTGGGAGTTTTTGGCAGACTTGAGCTTTGTTTGCTAGTGTTGTTGTTAGTGACTTAGTGTTGTTGCTGGTAGGGGTGTGAAAAAAAAAAGAACCAAACCAATTCAAACTGACCAAAAAAAATCAAATCATTTTTTAGGGAAAAAAAAACAACTTGAACCACTTTATAAAAATAGTTTGGTTCGAACCAAACCATTTTTGTAAAGTAGTTTGGTTTGGTTCTTTGAAAAAATGAACCATATATAGGTGAGAAAAGGATAACTGAACTGCACCGAACTGATCCAAATTGCAAAAGCCAAATTATTTTGAGAAAAAAATTCGAACCAAATCAATTAATAAAAACAATTCAATTCGAACTGAGCCATTTTTAATTATTAATGCTGTGTCTAGATAACTGTTAAAAAAGTACTTTTAGGAATTTTAATGCACAAAATCGAATTCCAAGCACAAAATGAAGAAGGAAAACATTATTGCTTTAAAAGCAAAAATATTTTTGAACTCTCCCAACTGAAATTCAAGCATGCACTAAGTGGTTCAGTTCAACTCAAATTTTTGAAAAAATTGGTTTTTGCATAGCCATAATTGCTGGAACTTTGTTGAAGAAGACTTAAGTATTTGGCAGACGTGAGAGATTTTGGCAGTGTTAGTGTGCAATGAAGACTTGGCTTCATAAACAGAGCTTCTCCAATTCCTTTAATGTGGTGCCAAAATTGATCTTTGTGCAACTTTTCTATTTTTTAATTTGGTGGTGTCTGTTTGTGTTCCACTGGTGGTGGCAAAGTCACAAAGGATCAATGGAGGTGGTTGCCCATTTTTGCTGGGGATGTGTTACGGTTGCAAAGAAAGAAGGGGGATTGATGTTATTGTACATTAATTTTTTGCTATGACCTTTTAAGTTTTAATCTGAATCATCAAATGCATCTAACGACCTACAATGCTATTGGAGAGGAGTTGTAGAAAATCTTGCAAGAGAGGATCCAAGTTTGTTGAATGGATAGAAAATGGAGACATATTATAGATAGGATATGAACGCTTTACACAGTTCACACTTTTAATTATTTTAAGTGAAGAATCATCCAAAAAACATTGCTAAAAGAAATTATGAATTTCTCTAAATTAAGAAAAATAGAGAAAACACCTATTTTGGTCATCCACGAGATGTTTCCTTTTCTAATTTGATCCTTATATTAATTTTCCTGATTAAGAACCTCCAAATTCAAAAAAATTTAAATGTTTTCCATGCATTTAATAATAACTATTAACACAATATTAGCTTTATCTAGCTAGTGCACTTTTATAATTTAATGGTTTAGCTCATGATGCGTATAATTACTAAAATCCTTGAATTATGTTTCTCAAAATCTTTATGAAAATAAGTTCTACTAAAATTGTCAACTTGCTCGCTTGAAAAAGAACAAGGGAGTGGGAGAGATTATTGACTTTATTGGATCAATATCACTACGAAGATTGACGTAAACTCTCAACTCATATCACTTATTAAATATAGGTCGTGTCTTTTAAGTTAAATATAATTTTGAAATTCCTTAAAAAAAATAAAGTAGCACCTTTATTATCTATTTTCTAACAACAAAGCACTAACATGTTTTACTTTGTGCCATTTTGTATTTTTAAAACGTTATATGCTTTTGAAATTTTAAAATTAATAATTGTTAAATAGGTAAAATCCATAATAACAAGCTAAAATTGGAAAACATTTATATTTTAAAATTATGAACCATTGTGAGAAGCAAATCAAAACCCCAAAGCAACCTTCAAGACACAAATCAATATCCCAACAACAAGAACAAAACTAGTGAACGAGAAAGATAATGTTAAAGATTTGGGTTCTCTAGAGTTTTGGAAGGAACTACATAAAGTGCACTCCTCTATTCCAACATCTATTATTTTTATTAAATTATGTTTATAATTTTCTTATTATATAATTAAAAACTTTTCCCCATTTTAAAAAAAAAAAGAATGTGCAGTAAGATGGTAATAGAAGTTGATGGCCAAAAATCTGAAACGTAGGCCTAGGAGGTATTAAGAATAAAAAAAGGATTATTAAAATTATAATCTCAATTAAATAAAGGGATATTTTGGGGATGGGTTCATTAAATAGAGTGAAAATTAATTGAGATTTGCTTATATTTAACGTCAACACATATGGAGTTTTTTGTTTTTGTTTATATTTGAGACGGAAGGAGTAACTTTTATTTAGACTTATGAGTTTGAATTATTTTAGTTTCTTGACTTTTATTTGGAATTATAGGATTGAGGTATTTTGACATTTGAATTTGGTTTTTGAATTGAAGTATCTTGATTAATACCATTGTGTAGAGTAATTGTATAGAATATTTGAATAATTTTAATTTTGACCTTTAAACTATTTTTGAAAGAAACTCTCAGAATAAATAAAAATTATAGTTAAAGTAGTTTGAAAATATTTTTAAGCTATTTTTTTAATTGTTTTTTAGTAAATGTCTACGGATACCTGTGAATATTCAAAAACTCTACAAGTATCCACTTAGTGGATACCCGCATGGGTATGGGGGTGAGCACAGGGCGAATATTTATTTGGTGGGGCGAGTAGCAGGAGGTTACTACTCGTGCCTGCCCTAACTAGTTTTCTACCGAAGATCCTAACTAATCACCTTTAATAAGATCTCTTTTTCCAACGATGTTTTTCTATTCACAAAACTCGAATCTAAGACCTTATGTAAGAGGTTTGAGCCTAATTTCACTTGAACAACATAATGTTGTGGTAAAATGAACAGAGTTTGATGCATTGATTTAAAGATTTCCGAGATGAGTTTTAAAAATTTAAGTATTATTATAATTTAGTCCAATTAGTCCATTATAAAATGAATTGAGCCATTCAACTGATTGGATTTTTTTTAAAATCTTTATAATTATTTCACCCTCATATATTTGATCAACTTATTTTATTGGATTGAACTAATAAATAGTTAATTTGTAACCTAAATGGATCAATGTATCCAAAACTAAAAATATGTTGCCCCATAATAGCTTAGCGCAAATGGGTCAACCTAACCCAAATAAATACCTCTTTCAATGACCCGCAATGTTAGCCACAGAGTCACCACAATAAAGAGATACTATTCTCTAGTAACGCTTCATTTTCTTTTAAAATACATTATTATGGAAACTCTTGATTAATTTGGTTATGAAAATACGAGTAAATTTTTCTTTTCTTTAAGTGAAGTAAATATCATCAACACCTCAAAAGAAAATCATCACCTGAAAATATCTCATAACATAAAACCACATCAGTAATAGTCATCATGACACATAAAACTACAGTCATCTGAAATACAAGTCATGGACCATCATAGCTAAGTTATAAGCATACATCCAAAATGGGGGAGGGGTACAAGAATTCACACTCTAAGAACTGGCTGTCTACACTACTCCTACTACTAACTAGTCCTCTAAGGGTAGTGCGGAGAGGTAGAAGGTGTATCCTCATCATCTTTGTCCTTGTAGTGACCTCGCCCAAAACCACGTCCATGTCCATCAGTCGCCATGCAAAACATCCTATGATAAGTCCTAAGGTTTCTTCAAAAAAGAAAACATGTAGCAAAAGGTTTATTGAATCTGCCTCTTAGTCAAGGATCCATCAAATGCCACTCCATTGGATGGTAAAGAGGAGCTCAAGGACTAAATGTCTTGTGAAGTCTTGACGCGTCCATCTGCTCTCGCGATCAAGGCAATCGCGATCATCACAGTCACACACACACAAAGCACACAAGCAAGGATAAGCTACCCAAACAAAACATAGATACACAACAATAATATATGTAAAGGAAGTAGACTGAATTAAACATTATCACAGTGGCGTGCTCAACAATTCATACAGAACCATCACAAACTTAGTTAAAGAAATCAAATAAACAGGCATTATGAAACAACTCTAGTATTCAATATTTTAACATGTGATAACTTACTATAACACAGCATAAGCTGCCACAGTCTGAGCTGCTATAACACAGCACCAGCTACTATGACACAACATAAGCTGCTATAACACAGCATAAGCTGCCACAGTCTGAGCTGCTATAACACAGCACCAACTGCTACAACACAGCATTAGCTGCTATAACACAGCATAAGCTACCACAGTCTGAGCTGCTATAACACAGCACCAGTTGCTACGACACAACATAAGCTGTTATAACACAACATAAGCTGCCACAGTCTGAGCTGCTATAATACAACACCAGCTGCTACAACACAGCATAAGCTGCCACAGTCTGAGCTGCTATATCACAGCACCAGCTGCTACAACACAACATAAGCTACTATAACACAGCACAAGCTGACACAGTCTGGGTTGCTATAATACAGCACCAATTGCTACAACACAGCATAAGCTGCTATAACACAGCATAAGCTGCCATAGTCTGAGCTACTATAATACAGCACCAGCTGCTACAACACAACATAAGCTGCCACAATCTGAGCTGCTATATCACAGCACCAGCTGCTACAACACAACATAAGCTGACATAGTCTGAGCTACTATAATACAGCACCAGCTGCTACAACATAGTATAAGTTGCTATATCACCATTATACTCGTCATTGATTCACTACACTTATCCTCAAGAATAACACAATCTTATACTATTGTATTGGACCCTATCCATCGGTAGCCCATTTTTCGCGTGTCACAACACAAGGCCCTATCCATCGTTGGCTCTACAACAATAGGATTCTCTTTAGAGCAATCCCTAGTTGAAGATAAGCAGAGGTTCTACAAAGAATAACCACACAACACAAAGTTCTTATACAGGGCAACTTTGCCAATAAGAAATCAAAATTCTGTTTTGAGTGATTTAAACTCACCTGTAAAAGTTATTCAAGAAAAGATATATGTCCATCAACTTTGATTAGATTATTTACATAAATCATCATAAAATAATTAAATAAAATTTTGAAATATTGAGGATGCCTTAAAAATAAAAAGGCAAACCAACCAACTCCATTTAAAGGATTAGATTTTCATGAAACTCGTCTTTATAACTAATAGAGTTATTCTTCCTAACGGAATCCTTTAAAATACTTTTCAAAAATATATTTAAAATATGTAAAACAGTCAATAATATATTTTTATTGAAATCCATATTTAACATTTATCTTAAAAGATCCACCATTAAGTTTCAAGTACTAAATATAATATTTCAATAAAGTTATTCAAATGAGTGTAAAGCTTATTCTTAGGACAATTTCCAGTGGCTGTTAGATTTTAGCATATGCTTTGAAAATAACTTTGGGACAGTAAACAATTTTTTTTAACATAATGTAGACATGATTGGAAAGGAAATTTTGTCTAATTTTCAAAACAATAAATATCACTTCAAGCAAAAATCCACAAATAAAGATACAAAAATAACAAGTCAGCAAGGTCAGGGTGACTTGCTGGGGAACCAGCGAGCATAGATTGTCATTTTCATGTCCAAAAGAAACTTTACAGAGACCAAACCTTTCATATTATGAAATTAAATTTAAAAACCTTTTCAAAAAGTCCAAGAACACCAAAAACAAAGGTCTACACGATTTTATATGATTTTTGAAAGTTCACAGTTTTCAAAGCTTCTTCCAGACAAGAAGCAAGTACAAATTTTAATTTTCAAAAAATCATTAAAAAATAGTAAAACGAACAAAATATAGGCAAACTATATATTCTTGGAAATATTTTTGTGTATAATTTTTAGTCGTTCAAAGATATTTCCCAAATACATGACCGATTCTTCCAGAATCACATTTTACTGCCCACTGTCGGGTCAGTGTTTTCAGACAGTGTGTTCAACTTTCAAAAAGCTCAAAATTTTCATTTATTAACCTTTTGATGCGTTTCTTGAGTCCATTATGGAGAAGATCGTGTCTAGTTTACAACCAAACAACAAGAACACAAAAATATTCACCATAGATCCAGTTATAAGAAAAATAGTGGAACATGTCCTAACGGGAAAGCCAAACAGTACCAAAGATACATCACATACTTGCACGAAAATGAGATCTCTCATCAAGCTCATGGCATTTAAAAAATACCAACAACATTCTTAACAACAAGGCACATCCAAACATGTCAAGCACAGATCCAAACATAAAAGAAAAAGGGTGAGCTTTCCTTACAAAATATCAAGATCTCTTCAAGCTTGCAAGGGTTTTGGAGCAAGTGGATGGTTTTCTTCCAACTTTGAGAGGGTGAATCATCAACGAACACCCAAAATGGGTGATTTGGAACATAAACATGAAAAGAAACAAACTTTTAGAACCAAAAGGGTAGAGGAAACTAAAACCACTTTAGTCTTGGTAGAAAAGAAGAAGATGGAGGAAGAAGAAGATGAAAAGGATGGAGTTTGCTTACCTAGCACTTCCTCTTTGACACCCTAGCTTCTACCTTCTTCTCCCAACACTTAGAGAACCCTAGAACAAGCTTCCTCCTTCTCTCAAGCCCATGGTTTTCTAGAGGAAGAATGAGAGGAACTTTTGGCTTATAAGCTTATTTTTCAAGACAACTTAGGAGGGTAATTTGGTAACTAGCAAAAAAGAGTAGGTGATTTGAATTTAACTGAAAATAAAATGATTTCTCCTAATCCCTAGGTGGTTGGACAGCTAGCTTATGGAAAACCAAGGGGAGTAAGTGGTTTTTCAAGTGTCTTAAGTACACTTAAATGTCCAATGGTTAATTGCATGAAAGGTTGGGTAGTTAGGGTTCAACTAGTTTAGTTTGCTTAGGACAAATGGTTATATTTAGTTTGGTTGGACTTGGGAAACGTGTAGGCTAGGTTCTAGACAAGGAACACTATAAATTCCCACACTGACAGTGAAATATACAGTTAAATACCGAGTTTCAAGAAATTAGGTTTTGGATTCCTAACTCTTGAATCAATTAAAACAATTTAATTGATATGAGAACCTAAATGAGTTTATAACTCATTAGACTTTCTCTATTCGGGATGGAACTAATTATGTCCAAATCAGGCAGTAGATTTTACTTTATCTGACAAGATTCTAGACAAGCTTTTTGACAGATAAATTGATTAAAAATTCGATTTACCTAAGAGCAAGGAAAACTACCAACTTGACTAGAATTCAATCATAATTAAATTTAATTAATTATAATTAAATTCCATAGCCCTAGATTGTCTATCAAAACTTTGCAGATATTTTCCTCTGCTTATCTTATAGCAGTACAGATCCAATTCCCGTAGAATCTTTCGCAGAAACCTACACAGACACCAAACAAAATTCTTAATTGATTCTTTGCAAGGGAAATTAAATTTAATTTTCTCTTTTGAATTATTCAAACACTAATTCACAGATTAAGAAGAAACAGGTATTACACCTCTAGGAAAAGAAAGAGCAACAAGTGTAATGGATAGAGATTTGTATTCTAGATATGTATATGTAAGGGTGTAAATGAGTCAAGTCAAATCAAGTATTTAAAGTTTAAGCTTGATTTGCCAAAAAAAAACGGGTGACTCAAGCTTGATTCATTTATTTAAATGAGCCTAATTAAAAGCTTGAACTTGTCTTGTTTAAAAAAAAAAATTAAGCTCAAGCTTGGCTTGTTTAGCTTATTTATAACTTAATTATTTTTGCCTTTATAGAATTTTTTCTTAAATTATTTTTTTAACTCTATCATTTTAGTATTTAAGAAATATTTTAATTATGATAATCTATATATAAAAATATGTTCTTAACATGCAATATGTGAAATTCAAATATTCTAGACTATTACATTTTCTTAATCCAGTAAATAAAAAATCCATAACTATATTCTTGACTACTACAAAAATAAAATCTTCAAAATTAATGTTAACGCTTTCAATAAAATTCTATATATTACCATAATGAATATATAAACAACAAAAGTTAGCAAAATCCTCATCATCAATTTAAATAAATGAGTTATTCACAAACCGTTAGTGTCAAACTTGTAAAACTTGATCGTGACTCATTTAAACAATTGAGCTCAATCTCAAGCTTGAGTTCGTTTATTTAATTAAATAAACAAGCTTGATCGAGTATTTAATGAGTCAAGTTTGAATAGTTTACAAATAGCTCAACTCATTTACACCTCTATGTATATATGTCTTTCCAAATTTTGTTGTTAAGAAATAATGCTGCAAGTGTGAGCTTTGTGCTCCTTCTTTTTGTTCCCCTCGAAGAATTTAATGCAAGCGACATGAACAAATTTTTATCATAGAAATAAATTAGTTTGCATTTTATAAATTATTTTGTTAGTCGTGATGTTATCTTTTATTAGAAATTAAAGTTGATTATTATGTAATGCTCAATTTTTCATTTTAAATTCCATTTTTGTTATTTTAGATCCTGTTGTTTTTTGCTTTGATTTTAATAAATTCGTGTATTAAACCTTTTAACACATTTTAATATATAATTTGATAATTAAAGATTAAATTGTATTGTTCATGCCATAGAACTTGACCAGCCGGAGTATTCCCAAAGCTGAGAGTTTTCCCTCCAACAAGCCCCTATGTTGTCGTGAACACTATAGATGAAGGTGTTACTCCACCCCTATTTATACTTGGTGTTCTCTAATGGTTCTTTTTGGACGGGTGTTGTGTGTCAAATTACCATTTGCGCATTACACTCACGTTTTCATGTGTGGAAATGTTGGTGAATGTCCTTGATATGTCAAGGTGCAATGTGTCTTCTGCCACCTCGGCGCCACCCACCCTGACATGTTAGGGTGCGATATGTTGTCTAACATGGCTGTGGCATATGTTTTCACTTGTCCCTATTATAACATCTTGGGCACTGATGAGGGCGGGGAGTGATCGAGAGGCGTACATGAATGAATCGAATACACATCGGAATGAGAGGGATCTAGAGGCTGTGCAGGTATTGGACTGTACAGTTGAGGATAGCTTAAAGGAATTAATAAGTGCTACCTATACCAACAAGATGCATCTACTTTTCGGTAGCCTCTCACTTAGGAACTCCACACTTAAGCGTGCTTAACTTGGAGCAATTATGGGATGGGTGACCTCTTGCGAAGGTTCTCAGGAAGCATGTGAGTGAGGATGAAGCATGTTGAAAAGTCTTGTGTTGGTTTATGGGGACAGTCTTCGATCCTAAAAGTGGCCAAGCGTTACACCTGTCGAATGTCAGGGATGTTAGAGGTCATTAGAAGTTTCTAGAACCTTCCTTATGTGTCATGCAAGGGATAATTGGTTGCCATCGCCTCAATTGTCCCGTGGTTTCCTTTGTAGCAGAGATAGCTGAGGCCGACCAATGCGATATGTGATCTTGCATAGGTGTCATCTACAGAGGTCAGCCTCCTCCATTCGAATGATCCATAGCCTCTCAAGGCCCGAGCCCAAGATGTATGGGCGTTTGCAGAGATCAGCCTCCTCCTCTTGAATTGTCCAAATATATATTTAATAAAACATATGATTTTCTCTCTTTTTTCCTGTTAAATATGAATTTAAGTTTTTCTTTCTTCATTAAAGTTAACATTTATTATTATTATTCTTTTGTTAACTTTTACAGTTTAAAGTTACTTACATATCTTTTGCCTAAACATCCTAGCATGTACAAACCACAAAACTAAGATACAAAAGCAAAGGACACTAACTTTTGAAATCAATTCAAACACTCTCCAACCCATAGTTATATGGGCGTGATGTGAATGAGCCCTTTGAGAAGTGTCTCATTATGACCAATATTGTCTAACTTATACTAGTTATCGACTAAATTGAGGTACTAGATTAATAGATCGCTAATAAAGTCAGTAAGTTATTAGTTGAATCACATGAATTAGTATATATTAAATTACTAAATTTTATATTAAAAATATACATATATAATATATTATTTAATATAATATAAAAAGATGTTTAAGCTGAATATATAGCACACTTTCTTCTAAAAATAGCTAAAATATGGGTTCAGAACTTAGGACAAACATTTTTCCTACACGTTTGATTTTGTCCTTGTAGAAAATATTGTTCGAACGTGCTCCCTGCCATCATGTCCAACCATTGTGTGTTGGAAAGTGTTCGATAATAGTAAAGTAGTGTGTCCAATTAGTCTACAGCTAGTAAGTATTCAATAGTGATAAAGTAGCATGTATAGTTAGTGTGTAACTAGTGTGACTTTTTAGTATAGAACAAGCGCAGAAGGACTTGCTAAGTTCTTATTGCTTTAAAACTAAAGTGGCCAATTTTTACTAGTTTAGTTACAAAAATGATCTAAATACATAATTGGATTAACCCTAGCTTCGATTTTTGATCGAATCAGTCTGATTAGTCAAGTCAATTTGGTTTTGATAACTTTGGTCACGAGTGAAAAAGCAACTCCCCTCAAGAACACCATCTCTCATCTGTCACATCCCTCTAGAGACTGTATTGCAAAAAACAAAAATCCCTAACCACTTGCTAGCCATGGATCATATAGAGGCTTGTAGTTATCCAATGACTCTCCAACTTTCACATCGAATCCTAGCCTACAAATAGCCAACCATCTAGTCTAAGTAATTATCCACCTCGACAAAAAGAACCACCATTACACTCATATAAATGTGAAGGGAACTCCATACCCTAGGTATGCTTTCTCCTTCCTATTGCTTTATAACTTTGCTTATATCTTTGTTGACTTGAGTACCTGAGTTCTTGTAGGTGGTACTCCAAAGGGTCAATCTCAGTCCTAGGGTAGTCAAAAGACTTATATGAAACTAGTAAATATGAAAAAAAAATAGTGTAATAACCCATACAAGTCAAGATGCCTAGTAAGCCTAAAGAAATAAAAAAACACATTTACAAAAGCAATGAATAATGTGACCACCTTCTAATGTCAAAACCTGTGAGCAAATTAAAAGCAAAAGTTACTCCAAAAACTTCACCTAATTAAACTATCACAAAATTAAAATTGTAAACCAATCACATCGCATAATATAGCCTTAAATTAAATGCATAATAGATTCCTTCCCCTCCCTCCCCTTCGGCCGCCCCTTCAACCAACAAAAGCTTCTTCGAAGGGGTTTAGCCCCAAATATGAAAACATCTAACCACCAAATGGGGAAAGAAGTTAAGTTCCTAGGATTGACTAAGAAAAGGACTAGATTAAGTCAAATTAATAATCTAACAAATTGATAAGGACTAGGTTCAATGGAACTTAGAATTACTAATAGAAATTATGCTTTAGGTGATAAGCTTTACTTAGGTGAGTTCTTAAAATCTTATGATTAATGTGACACCTACATATAAGTATAACTAAGATTAACTTAAAAGTAACATAGCAAGTACCTTTATATTTTAAAACTTAGGAATAAATTGAATAAACTTGTCAAGTAAGTGTAATCTTTAGTTAATTAGTAATGAATCTAATAAGACATGATTCCATGGATGAATAAAATTGAATGTGAACTTTCTCTTTTAATTGGAGGATTCAGCCATTAAGACCAAAGTGTGGGATAAATTATGATTTAATATTTATTGATATGTAACATGGTATTGGAAACATATAAAGTGAAGATTAATGAAGTATATTTTTGTTATTGATGTTGATCTCGATGTCTAATTGCCATACCTTTGAGTTAGGTATGTGGGAAAGTACTAATTTATAGAGGAAACTCTATCAAATTTTCTAGAAAAATGTGGTAAATTATGAAACTCTATGTTAGATGCCTTGATTATGGAAATTTGATTTATGCATTGTTGGAATGAGTTGTGATGAGACTTAAGAAATTACAGTTTAGTACACTGTAGGATTAAGATAGAGACCATTGGAAATGTCTAGAGGGTATATTATCAAGTTATGAAAATCCAAATGGTCAGGCTAGCAACCTAGAGTCAGGATGATCACATATACCGATTTGATAACCCTAACACTTAGCATCACCAGGATTAGTTGAGTGCATTCTTTATGGAAAAGCCTTGGTGCAGCTTAATTCTTGAGAACAAAAAATAATGGTATTATTGTGGCAAAAAATATGAGTTCCTAATCACTTCCTAAAGTTATTGATGCTTTGATGATGAGCATGAAGTGAAGCATGAGCACATATGTGTCACATTATAACTTAGGTCAAGCCCGGGGAACCCTTGCATATAGTATATTAGTTGATTAGTGTATTGTGATTTGTGTGCATAGGTTATCTTGCGAATAAATTTGTGATTTGTGATTTCAAAATTAAATCACTTCACTCCTTCTATTTCTTTTTCATTATTTGTGTGTGTACATCATACGACATTGTTGTTGATAGTTGGTCGATATGGAGGAGATACCCATGTTAGGCAAGATTTCACTTTAATTCTTAGAGGAAGGGGAATGGATTCATAATCCATATTTCGAGGATGACACATTTTAGAAGATAATTACATTTAGATTTATGTCAGTTACTCCCTACTTTTGGATACCATCTATTGTTTTACGTATACCCTTAGCACAATGATTCCAACTATTCCTAACTACTATACAAACCTACTTTTTCCACCTTCATCCCATATTTTGTTCCATCAGACTACATCATTGATGACAATCAAGTAGCTCTAGTTGTTTCTTTTTATGATCCTAAGAAGTCTCAAAGTTTGTCCTTGTCATATGTACGTGCTCTGAGAGACTACCTACGAAGTGGAGATGGAGAGAACACTTACGATTCAAGTGACAAGGAGTCTATTGTTAAGGAGGATGTAACATCCCTAAAATAGGCTAACAATAACTATGTTCATATTAAATAAATTACATGACTATTTGTGTTTATTTATGAATGCTTTGGATAACATAAGGTTTGGCCCTGTAATAAGTTACAATAATGGGCCAGAGTGGAGTTAGTTGTGAGAAAAGCCCCAAAGGTCCAATAGAAGCCCAGAGCCCACTTAAGAAACAAAACCCACTCCATTCACCACAACACACACCACCTTCTCTAGAAAATAAAAGCGAGAAAGAGGAAAGACGAATGAGGAGGAATAAGTGGCAAAGGAGGACGAGGAAGAGACCCTATTCATTCACACAGTTAGAGGACCTTATTATGAGTGCTTCTTATCCTTTTTCTTCCCTTTAAACCTTTTAATTTTGGATTATTGATGTCAGATTAGGGATTAGGGATTGTTTAACCCTACCCTTTGGAAATTTGGGAATTTAATTGCATACAGTAAAATTCATGGGTTGTTTTGATAGATAAGCTGAGCATAAGCTTAAGGGAATCATTTAAGGGTTATATATGGTGCTTGGAGCTAGTGGGTGGTCATTAATGGCCTGGTGCAAACTGGTTTTTAAGAAAAATCGTGATTTGCAAAATTGCCTCCCTTAGTCAGCAAGCCATGCTTTCGCTGAGCAAATTGAATCCTTTTATAAGGTCTATGTTCTTACATAAAGTCATTGAGCAAGAGCAAGTCTCGCTAAGCAAAAGGCCAAGTCCAGAAAGGGAGTATTCTTTTCGCTTGGCTGGGATGGGTCTAGTTAGGCGAGAGGGCTGCCAAGGAATAAGTCTGGGAGTCCTACGTAGGGTTGCTAAACGAGGGTGGGCATCACTAAGTGAAAGTTGAAGTTTAGAGAAGGTATCTTTTCATCGCTCAATGAGATAGGTTCTAGCTAAGCTGAAGGGGAACTATAGACAACAAGTCTGATAGTTTCGAGCAAACTCACTGAGTGAAGCCTACCTTCACTTGGTGAGGAAGGGGTTTAAAGAATAGGATTGGAACCCCTGCATCCCATTCACTAAGCAGCCCTTGGGTGTGCTTAGCGATAAGGTCTGACTAGCTAAGCGAGGGACCCTTAGAACAACAAGTTGTCTTCTTTCTTATTTCAATCCTATGATCATTATTTCTATGCAATAATTGTGTGTATAATGACATGATGTACATGATTCGATGTGTGTGTGTGTAACGTCTGGCCGCTTTCAAGATGAGTGACTGTCTCTACAAACCAACACAAGACTTTTAAGCATGCTTTGTCCTCACTCACATGCTTCTTGGGAAACTTCCCAATAGGTCACCTATCTCTAAATTGTTCCAAGTCAAGCACACTTAATTGTGGAGTTCTTAAGTGATGGGCTATTGAAAAGTAGATGCATTTTGTTGGTATAGGTAGCACTTATTAATTCCTTTAAGCTATCCTCAACTATACAGTCCCATACCTGCACAGCCTCTAGATCCCTCTCATTCGGGTGTGTATTCAATTCATTCATGTTTCCCTCCCATCGGAAGCTTGCCAGGAGTTGCTCCTTGTCCGTGCCTTATCACTTTTGCACCGGCAATCACTCCCCGCCCTCATCAGCGCTCGGGATGTTACAGTGTGTGTGTGTATGTGTATAAGGCAACAAAAGAAAGACATGTGTAAGATTGAGGTGCCCTCTTTATGTATCTAGGTAGGGTTTTGTCACTTCCCATTTCCCAAAGGCTAGTGACTAGACCTCTCGGGCTATAAGTAAGTGGTTATAAGGATAATGGGGTGCTCCTTGAAGGTTTGAGCTCAATACTTTATTGCAAGACGTAACGACCTAATCGTTGCTACTAACAACCCTATTAAACATACACCGCATACACCTTATCAGGTGAATAAAATCATAAAAATATCTGTACATGAGTCGTACACATCAACTAAGAGGTCCACTTATCTCTCCTAGTACCATAAATGCATATCTGTATATCTGTCATCATCATATCATACACAACAATTTGATAACACTAGCCCATATCAAACATGTATGAAATATACATCATCGAGAAAACGGAATACAAAACTCACTTCCTATAGCTGGTCAATCTATACAATCCCATAAAAAAAATAATGAAATTGAACTATAACTAAAGAAACAAAACTTGGCTTTCCCAAGCCAAACATCTCCAGCTCTCAGCTTCATCCTTAACTTTGAGTCGCTGAACCCACAAAAGCCTCGACATCTGCTTCCATGCCATAAGACGTGATCATTACAAGCACATCAACACAACAGCAACAACAGAACAACCAACAACAACGAAACATGGTAAAGGTAGGCTTACTAAAACAATGGTGTAACATATAATCATGGAAATGATCAACAATTCACAATATTCAATCACAAGTATATGGCACACCATTATATATCCAGAATTCTCAACATCTACATACAGATGTACATATATAAAGCATTCATTTACATGGCAAAGAGTTCTCAATCCAAAACTCCATATCACAACCAATCCATCACAACTATGTCAATGCATGATGACACGACTCTCGAGAGATTTACAACATATTGGGCGATCAACCAAGTCTCACCCCCTACTGTTGCCTATCTAAGCACCATTGGGATTGCCAAACTCTTATCTACGAATAAGCTTAGTGGTTTGTCAGGATAAGTGTATGTGGGTGGTGGCTTACCGCGACACAAGGCCTACATCACCTTGGCCTCCTACGGAGTCGTCCATCCACTCATCCCCGAAAGCCCATCGTCAGCTGCCCCATGTCTTATCCAACACTAGGTTGGATGTGACACCCTTTACCCCAAAGCTAATTATTAAATAAATATTACGAAAATATAACATACTTTTCATTTGTAAAATAAAACGATAGTTTATAATCTTTTTCTTCACACAATAAAGGACATCGCATGCACAACTCACATTTACTAAAGCTCCATAAGATGCTTTACTGATTAACCAAATGATGGTGGCCCATAGTTGACCATACAAGTCCAAATAAAATAAAATAAACCAATTTAAAAGTAAAACTATTAGTCTAAAGTTTAAAAGCTAAAATAATAAATAACTAAGACCTCGATGTCACATTACTATCAGAGTTGACAAAACCATAAAGAAACTGTAAAATAAACTGCAATGAGGCCAATGCCCCTACTCTAAGACTCCTCCTCAAGGTCTTGCTGAACATCACCTGTATATCACAAACACATACAGAAAACACCAGAAAACAAGGGGGTGAGATACATCTCACATCATGCTCAAAGTATGACAATGGAGACAGGTAGAATACACATCACATACATAATCAATTAACAGTAATTTGCAAAAAAACCAGAATGCACAAAAACATATGTAATGCAATACTAGCTTCTACTTCTTATGCACATGTGGTACCAACTTAAACTTGTCGGAAAGTAGACTAGGAGTAAATGCAGGCCATAAGAAGCGTCATCGGTACCGATGCCTTCGGCTTTCGCACCCTCAACTAGCATGATATCCCCCGGTGACTAGTCAGGGTTACCCAGTTTTGCCAGTACGCCCCGGCTCCATGGGATCAGCATGGACCATTGGAGTTTTCCCAACCGGATAACCCCCAAGGCTAAGGTTAAACAACCCATCACGGCCTCCACTAGCCAGATTCCTACATACTTTCCTCATCACATAACTCAAATGTTATAATGCATGGTCACATATAATGCTCACAACTTTCATAGACTTTTATCATGAATCATAGGCACAATTTCATGTCACATTCATTTTTTTAAGGTAAATAACAACCATACAATATAAACTCAACAAGACATAAAAAAACAAATAACAATGAGTTAAACACTGCCAAAAGGAGTTCACAAACACAAGGAACGTAATAGCGAAAGTCGTATCCGCCCAGCGGTCCAGCGAACCCGCCCAACGAGTTCGCGCCGAACCCACCCGCCCAGCAGGTCTGTGTCAGGACCCAACTCGCTCAGCGGATTGTTCATCCCGCCCAGCGCCAACGCGGAGTGTAGTTTTCAATGAAAGCTCATCCAGCGGCTATTTAGCCCTGCCGAGCGGATCCAAGGTACAGCTTTTAAAAAGACAATCCATGATAATCCATATAAATTAAACATAGAATTTTCATAAAGCATATTAATAATTTGGGGAAAATCGCATTCCCCTTTGCACGTATACAACCATATAATTCACAAACAATTAGGGTCTAGGGCCAACCCCTCTACCCACGACCAAAGCCATACCCATGAGCGAGATAACTCACTCCCCCCTTACATTGAAAGAGGCGATCTCCAGCAAGAGGATGCGAACGGTGCAGTAGCGTTTTTCTAAGGTTCCTCACTTCTTGACTACAAAGGCTTTGACGGCACGGTATCTCCAAGGAGGCACAAGCGAAAGAATAAGGAAGAAGGATTAGGTTTTCAAGAAACCTAAAGAATACTTAAAGCTAACTTTGGACCCATAAAACTAAGCCCAATAAAAGGGTTTTAAAACTTTTAAAAACATTCTAATTACAAAACCCCAGTTTAAAAGCCCAATATTTCTTTTTCTCAAAATATCATTTTATTAAAAACACGGCAAACGAATAATAATAATAATAATTAAAGGAAAACATTGGGGTGTTACATTGGAGGCCCATCTGAGTTCCAACTCTATTCACCATCCAACTTACATGCCTACCCACACCACGACATGTGAGGTCTATCGTCAGCTACCTCAGCCACCAACTATGCATGAATGCATGTACTACACACCTCAACCACTCAACCACAACCAATAAACATACGACATATATATGTATATATATATATATATATGTGTGTGTGTGTGTGTGTGTGTGTGTGTGTGTATATCAATACAACTAGTGGCAAAGAGGTCCATCGTCAACTACCTCCCATGACCACTCACATCCATCAACACCATACTGGCGCCAATCCGGCCTCAATCATAATCAACAGGTAAGGCCCTATCTAAGCAGCCCACCTCGTGAGGAACAATATCATACAAAACAAGCGGAGGTCCTATCTAAGCAACCTTCCACCTCAATGACATATCCAACCACCAATTCATAATTTAAAACCAAGACCTTCTTTGAAAACCATTTGAAGATAGGTAAATCTGGAGATTTGTAAAGACCTTCGAAACAATTCGCTTCTTTAGTTTAAAGAAAATAGTATCCCAAATTGACCACTCTCCTTCATTTTCAAATAGAGCTTTTGAAAATGTATAATACTCTTTTTATATGTGTATTTACAAAATACTTCGCGTTTTGAAATGAAAATTGTGAAATCTTAAATGGTACATTCAGTTATGAAATAACAGATTATGTATTGTAGTAACAGATTATGTACTATAGTAAAAATGCATCAGAATTCATTTTTTAGCAGGGATAATCGATTATGGGTTTCCATAATCGATTATTTCCAAACCAAAATCAGAATAAATTTTTCTGAAACCCAGATAATCGATTATCAAAGTCCATAATCAATTATTCCCGAAACAAAATCATAAAAATAGCTTTTGGAACTCCAGATAATCGATTATGTGATCCCTATAATCAATTATCTGTGGCAAATTTTTGAAAAAACGCGATTTTCTACGAAAAAACTCAAGCTTTTCAACCAAATAACTCAGATTTTCGAATCAATGGTGTTCCAACAACATCAATCCACCTCAACTAAGTTCATACACATCAGATTTCACAACAATTTCAACATTTCATCACAAAATCATCAATTTCTCATCCAAATCCCAAAATTTTCCCCCAAAACCCATTTTCACCCAAAACCAACGAAAATGGCAACATCCACAGAGATTCAACTGATCATATAGCAAGAAATCAACATACCAACAGTTATTAACACAAAACAACTGATTTGTAAGCTTCCCTTACCTCTAAAAGTCTTCGAATCCTGATTTAGGTTCCTTGAGAATCCGATGTTCTTGAGCCAAATCTAGCTAGGATCATTCCTTTCCTTACCACAATTGCTAAATCAAGCTCAAACCTCGTTTATTCTCCCATAAAATCAATAATTTCTAGAGAAAGGTAGAGAGAACATGAAGAGAAGAGAGAGAAAGAAAAAGGGAAATGAGGTAGGAACCCCTTTCCCTCTCCTTATATATATGATTCCCCCGGCACTCTCACAAGGACTTTTGGCCAACTGAAGCCCAAACCTCACCAAACCACTCCCCTTATCTCAAAACTGGTTTACTCAACTGTTTTTCTCTCAAAACTCAACATCACGCTCACAGCATACTCACATTGGCTCAAGCACATATCTTAAGTTTCCTAAATTCAAACCGGTATTTCAAACAAACAACACCAAACCATCACTACATACAACATACTATGCATGACAACAATTCATTTGTTTCTTTTTATCACCTAGATTATATATTAAATTTCCACTTTTTAATTATTAAAACACTTAATCACGCATTAAGAAAAACAAGATGTTACAATCCTTCCCAACAAGAAAAATTTTCATCCTCGAAAATTCTCTTACCTGGGAAAAGATTCGAATATTGCTCCTTCATCTTCTCTTTCAATTCCTATGTAGACTCTCCAATCACATCATTCCATACCACTCTCATTAACTGGATATCCTTGCCTCTTTTACTGCTTTGTCCTTCTATCTATGACCCTCACTAGGAACACCTTATAGGTCAAATCTTCTCGAACTTGCACCGAATCAGGTTCTATTACATGAGTAGGGCCATATACATACTTCGTTAGTTGAGATACATGGAAGACATCGTGAATATTGGATAAGAAAGGTGGTAACGCAATCTGGTAAGCAACAGGTCCAACTCTACGAAGGATTTGGTAAGGACCAAGAAACTTAGGAGTAAACTTCTTGAACTTAATCACCCTACCAATTCCAGTCACCGAGGTGACCCTCAAGAAATCATGGTCGCCCTCCTCAAATTCAAGCGGCCTTCTACGCTTATCAGCATATGATTTCTGACGACTCTGAGTAATTCTCATGTTCTCCTGAATCTTTTTCACCTTCTCAGTTGTCTATTGTATCAACTCTAGCCCAGTAGCCCCACAAGCACGCTCTCTCCACCTTGATACCAACACAACGGTGTTCTACACCTCCAACCATACGAGGCTTCAAATGGTGCCATTCCAATACTTGCATGAAAACTATCATTGTAGGTAAATTCCACCAAAGGCAAAATCTCATCCCAACTTCCAAGATGATCTAGCACACATGCTCGCAAAAGATCTTCGAAGGACTGAATTGTCCTCTCAAATTGGCCATCTGTCTGTGGTTGATAAGCAGAACTGAGCCTCAACCTCGTACCCAACACTTGATGCAAAACTTTGCCAGAACCTTGATGTAAATCTTGGATCTCTATTAGATATAATACTGAAAGGCACTCCATGCAATCGTCCAATCTCCTTAATGTATATTTGAGTCAATCTCTCCAAGGAATATTTAATGTTAATAGGTAAGAAGTGAGCACACTTTGTCAACCCATCAACAATGACCTAAATAGCATCAATGCATCTTGCTGTTTTAGGCAAACTCACTACAAAGTCCATAATGATGCTATCCCACTTCCACTCAAGTATCTCCATCGTCTGCAACAAACCATCAGATCTCTAGTGTTCTATCTTGGCCTTTTGACAGGTTAAACATGCTGCAACATACTCTGCCACATCCCTTTTCATACCAGACCACCAAAACATCTTCTTCAAATCCTGATACATCTTAGTTGTACCCAGATGTAAGCTCAACTTACTTTTGTGGCCTTCCTCCAAGATGAGTTTTCCTAACTTAGGATCCTGTGGTACATATACTCTGTCCTTGAACCTTAAAATACCATCTACACCCAAACTGAACTCTGTTGCCTTTTCTGTACCCAACTCCTTAGTCTTACAAAGACTAGGATCTAGCAATTGTTTCTCTCTAACCATCTCCATAAAACGACTGGCCACCATGATCATACCACAACGAATACAATCAGGCGACATCTCCACATACTAGTTCAGATCCTTAAATTTCTGCACTAGCTCCAACTCTTTTATCATGAAGGCTGACATGTAAACAGTTTTCCTACTCAAAGCATCAGCTACCACATTTGCCTTGCTAGGATGGTACATCAACTGGAAATCAAAATCTTTTAGATATTCCATCCATATTCTCTATCTCATGTTTAGCTCCTTCTAATCAAACAAGTATTTTAAACTCTTGTGATCATTGAACACATCAAACTTTGCACCATACAAATAATGTCTCCATATCTTTAAAGCAAACACCACAACTGCCAACTCCAAATCATGAGTAGGATAGTTCCTCTCATGAGTCTTCAACTGTCTAGATGCATAAGCCATTACCTTCCTATGCTGCATCAGCATATAGCCCAATCCTTGATGAGAAGCATCACAATAAACTTCAAAAGGCTCACTATGATTAGACAACACCAAGACAGGAGAAGTGGTCAACCTCCTTTTCAACTCTTGGAAACTGTCCTTATAAGCTTTTGTCCATGCAAAAGGTTGATCTTTACGGGTAAGTTGGGTCAAAAGCGCAACAATTCTTGAGAAACCTTTTATAAATCTCCGGTAATACCCAGCTAACCCAACAAAACTCCTGATCTCCATAGCTATCTTTGGATGTTCCCATCTCAATACAGTTTCCACTTTCTCAAGATCAACTACAATTCCTTCTGCTAATATCACATGGCCTAAAAACTTCACCTTATCTAACCAAAATTCACACTTAGACAGTTTGGCATACAGCTGCTTCTCCTTCAAGATTCTCAACAATGTTCTCAAATACTTTTCATGCTCTTCATATGAACGAGAATAAATAAGAATATCATCAATGAATACAACGACAAACTTATCCAAGAAAGGACGAAAAATTTGGTTCATATAGTCCATAAATATGGCAGGAGCATTTGTCACTCCAAACGACATCACTACATACTCATAATGCCCATACTGAGTCCTGAAAGCAGTCTTCGGTATGTCTTCGTCCTTTACCCATATCTGATGGTATCCTGACCTCAAGTTTATCTTTGAAACACTATTGCTCCTCTCAACTGATCCATTAGATCATCAATCCTTAGCAACAGATACTTATTCTTGATTGTGTCTTATTCAACTGCCTGTAATCCACACATAAGCGTGAACTACCATCTTTCTTCTTTACTAGCAATACCGGTGCTCCCCAAGGAGAAACACTTGGCCATATCATCTTCTTTTCTAACAACTCCTCGACTTGCTTCTTTAACTCTGCTAACTCAGCTGGCGCCATTCGGTAAGGAACCATTGATACTAGTCCCGCTCCTGGAACCAAGTCTATAGCAAACTCCACTTCTCTCTGTGAAGGTACACCAGGCACATCATTGAGAAAGACTTTAGGAAACTCTTTTACTACTGTCACTGACTCCAGATTCAAGTCACTCTTGACTTCTAGAAAAGATAGAATCATATACCCTTAAGCTCCTTCTTGCAAAGAAATCTGAGCTTGGGTAGCAGAAATGAATTTAGAATTCTCCACATTAGGAAAGATCAAGGCCTTTCTAGCACAATCCAACAAGATATGGTTAGAAGATGTAACACCCCCACTTTAACTTACTCGTTTGTTTTTCTAATTATTCTATGATTAACTGTGAAAAATCAAATGGGAATCTCAAGGGTATGATTCTCATGGTTATATTCATATTAGTAAGTTCTATCTAGTTTATATTTTTAATATTTTATTTGGGTTAAGGTTCGGAAGCGATAAAACAACTGGTTTGTCCCTAAAAACTTGCTTAATAGGATAAAATAATAAAAATTAGCTAGAGAGGTTTAAAAATTATTTTAAATCATATTTATATTCAAAATAATTAATAATAATTTTAGAAATTTTTCGGGCATTTTTGAGATAGTTTTTGTGAAATGACTAATATACTCATAGCCGACTGTGAAAGCCAACAAGAGACTTTTTAACCTCAAAAAAAATTGAAATATTTATATTGAGTATATTTGAATTATACCAATATTATTTTAAGGGAGAAATAGTGAAAAGGCCGAAAAATATATTTATTTGGCAAAATTGGATTTACTGGCTTAATAAATGCTTTTTTTAGTGAAAAAATTATTATAAATAATATATACATGAGAAAAATCTGAAAATTTTTTGTAAGCCTCAAAAAAATATAATTAAAAATATGGTGTGGCCAGATTTTCCAAAAACCTATCCAAAATTTCTATCTAATTTTGTTGCATTAAATTAATATTTAATTATTTTTAATATCTAATAATTATATAAAATATTTTTTTAATTTTTTTTTAGACCTTTGACTGGTCTAGACGTTTCCCCTCAGCCCACATGTGGAAAGTACAAATAAAAATGATATTATATGATTTTTGAGTCAAAAATTAAATCTAAACTACCTACTTTTTGTCCTATAAATAAACCCTATCAACCACTACACTATTACACACTCTCCCTTCAGAAATCAGAGCCCCTCTCTGCCTCCCAGTTGTTGGAACCGTGCAACTCTCTCTTCTCCCCCCAGCCCTTGAATTTTGAGTCTCCATTTAGAAACTCTCCACTAAGTTTAAGCTCCTAAACATCCAAGAACAAACCATATTTAGAGGTAAGGGGGAGTGAGGTTTAGTCCTCTAAACTTGTTTCTTAATGGGTGTGTGTGTGAGTTATCCCTTAAACCCAATTAATTTACTAATCCTACTACTACTACTATATAATAATTTATATTCTTGTTCATTTAAATTGTTTTATTAAGCCATTTACTTTAATGTTCATTTATTTTCTTGTCTTGTTATTATTTCCATTATGTTGCCATTTATTTTTATTCTGTGCTTTATTTATATTTTTTCCATTTATATTATGTCATTTACTTTACTGTTTAATTATTGCTATTTAAATTCTTGCCCTTTAATTTCTTGCTTTACTTATTGTCATTTAATTTTTGCCCATTTAAATTATTGCCATTTATTTTATTGTTGTCTTAAAATTGTTATTGCTATTCTATTGTTATTTACTTAAGTTTCACTTTATTGTTATCTTGATTATTGTCATTTATTTCTATGTTACTTTCATTCTTATTTTGGCATTATATTATAATTTAATATCCTATTATGAATAGCTATTAATGGGCTTATTTTCATGCAAGATAGCTATTTTCTTAAAACCCAATTTAAAGCTTCAAGATCACTTGGAATAACAAAATTTGGAAACTCATTTTCTCTTAGGGCTCTCGGCCACTTCCCAAAGAAAAGAGTAAGAAATATTTTTATGCCAAGTAACCTAATAGAATGAGTAAGATGGTTGAAAAATAAAAATAATAATAACTTATAAAATAAATTTTAGACCACATAGAGAATGAATTCAATTTCTAGAAAGAAAAACAAATAATTTGGGCTTTTTCTAAAAAGGGCATTTGGCCCATTAAATATGAAGCAAGAAGGAAATTCTTTTAAAAATTATCTATACAAAGTTCACATTTTTATAATGTAGTAAAAATAAGTGACAAGGTAAAAATCCTCTTTTGTATACTAAATGGACTGACGGTCCTTTTAAAAAGGTAAAGAAGAAAATGAATTTCCTTTATTAAAATTAAGCATTTTTGATAATTACTTGAATTGATTCAAATTGGTAAAAATAAATCTTAGGAAAAGTTGAATAAAAGGTTTTCTTGAAAAGGCAAGTTCTACTAAATCTTTGTGGATTAATATAAGAAATAAAGTTTTGTCAAAATTAACTAAATGGACTTTAGGCCCAAACTAGGAAAAGTTTTTAGGAATAAAGGCCTTATTGGACAAATTTTAATTGTTACCATTCAACTATTATTTTGAACAAATTATGGTTAGTATGGAAATAAATAAATAATCTTGTTCAAATAAAGTTAACAAATGTTTTGGTAAAATGCATGTAATTACATGATTTTCTTCAAGAAATCAGAAGTCTTGGTTTTGTAAGATGAACACCCCAAAATTTAGTAAATGGAAGCAACTACAGAGAAACTCTAAGTATGCTTTGTGGTTGCAGTACAGTCTAACCTTCCACATAAAAAAAGAACTTCTCTCAAATTTATTTACCATGTCTTAGTTATAATGGTAGATTGAAAATTTTTCCTTTAAAATAGTCTAATTTAAAAAAATTAGAAAAGGATAAGGACAAATCAAAGAAATTAAATTGAAAACTTATTTTAAAAGTATGTATGTGTGAAAATGAATTTTTGTATGCAACTTTATCTGATGACATTTTCTGCTATATTTCTTAGTTGAATTGTTTCTAAATTGTTTCTAAGATATTATGAATGATGGATGAATATCTTTGTGAAGAATGATTTTGAAACTCTGCTGGATTACCCAGAGAGTATGCCTGGAAACTTAGAAACAAAGTCATAGGAAACCCCATTTGAGTTAGGACCATGCTAAGAAACATGAGTGCCTGTGTCTGGGAAGTCATAGTTTGGTACACTGTGGGATGAAAGACAGGGACCATTGTTCGGGTCTTGAGGGTAAAGGTGCTGTGTTGTGAACATCCCAATGGTCAGGTTAGCACCCTGAGCCGGGGTAAATCACGTAAACCGACTTGGTAACCCTGACGCCTACTCAGCATCACCATGATTGGTGGAGTGTATATCCCTAATGGGCGTGTGGCCTTTTCTTTGAGGATGATGATTACGACATGGATGTCTGTACCTTGTGAGGGATTATACGAACTCCCAATTGCTTCCCAGTGATTCCTAATGGTTAAAGTAAATCATTAGAGATAGGTATGGATCCATACGTCTAGTAAAGGTTGAGATTGAGTCGTAATAACTGTAGGTCAGACCTTAAGATTTCCCCTGATTGCTTGTTTAATTTGTTGTTTGTAGCCTATTAAGAAATGAAGGAGGTTTTTATAAAAACCTCACTCCTTTCTTGTTTGTTTCTTTTCATATACGATCAGTGGTACAAGCAAATGGACTCTAAGGACCAATAGTGACGACTACTCTACGTATGACTTTTGTAGATTTTATAGGATGGGCTAGCCTAGTATAGACCTATACTGCTCTGACATAGGTCATTTTGTTGTACAGCTACAGGGCAGGTATTTAGGATGTACTTTTGTTGTAATTGCTAATGTATTTCTTATATATGTACTCTGATTTTGTATGTAAGACTTGACGTCTATTTCACAATCATGGTTCTTTATATAATGTCCCTTGGAATTACTAAACGTTTGTGAAAAATAAGTACATATTAGTTTTAAATCAAGCCAACATTCTAACAAATGAATTAAGAAATAATAAAATAAAATGAATGTATGTCTTATTATAGTGGGTGTTACAGAAGACAACCAGTCCATCCCCAAAATCATGTCCAGCTCAGTCAAGGGAAGACAAATCAAGTTCACCTTATACCTTCACCCACTAACAACAACTAGACAATTAGCATAAACAACCGACGTTGCCACTAGAGTAACAGTCGGTGTGGAAACAAGCAAATCAAACGACAAAGGATAAGTAGGTAGTTGCAACCTCTCCACACACTCATAAGAGATAAGGGAATATGTGGCACCAGAATCAAATAGTATAGATAAGGAATTACTGACTATTTCACATTCGCCCTGTATTAGATCGTTAGAACGAGTAGCTTTAGCTCCACTCATAGCAAAAACACGGCCAACTGCTATGGGTCTTGTAGTTCTTGTTACGTTCACCAGCGGACTCTGCCTTCACCGTGGCTATACAATCTCTGGCTATGTGTCTAGGTTGCTGACACTTAAAGTATACATTGCTCTTCAAGGAGCATTGCCAGCATGGTGTGGCCCTCCACACTTGAAGCATCTGACCTCTGTCAACTTAGTTTGAGGCGTAACCGACAAACGACTTTGAGAAGCTAAAACCCCAGACTGCTAAGACCTAGGGGGTTGCTAATATCCCTATGGTCTACTAAGGGCTTCCTCTGCTACCCTCCTCTCTTGGATCTAGATGATCTACTACCATAAGTCCTCACCACTCGAGTGTTGGACTTCAGTCTCTCCACTGTCTTTGCCTTCTCTACCAGAGTAGGAAATTCTCTAATAGTCATAGGGATAATCATCCTTTTCAACTCATGTCTCAAACCTTCTTCAAACTTGCGACATTTCCACTCCTCGGTAGTAGCCTATGAGTAAAATCGAGCCAAGTACTCAAACTTGCCCGCGTACTCACTCACTATCATGTTCCCTTGATACAATCTCAGGAACTCCATTTCTTTCGCATATCTTGCACTTGTCGAGAAGTACTTCTCCAAAAAGTGCTCCCGAAAGCTACCCCAGGTGACAGCCTCACCTCGGGCCTCCATCAACTATTGGGCTCCTTGCCACCAATACTTTACTTCACCAACCAACATGTACGTGGCATAAGTGACTTTTCGATCATCTGGACAAGCCAAAGCCCGAAAGATCTTCTCCATCTCCCTCATCCATATATCAGCCACATCCGAATCTGACTCACCTTTAAACTGAGGAGGGTCACTCTTCCAGAACTCGACCAACCCTTGAAACTCGGGAGGCACAGCAACACAAGCAGCCTCAACAGTGGCTTGAGACAATTCTAGTTGCTCCATTGCAGCTTGATGCTGCTGAGCCATAACAGTTTGTTGTTGGGCCACACTATTTTGTTGTTGGGCCATAGCAACAACCATCGCCTCCATAGCTCTAGCTATTTGGGAGAAATCAACTAGAGGTGGTGGTGGCGGCTAGTTAGACCTGCTCATTAGAATTCTACAAAACCAACCACAACAACACTCATCAACTATCCAAACATGATCACTCGCTCATGGAAGGATCCACACCACAACAAAACAACAAAACATCAAAACAATTCACACCAAACGACATGTCATATACACACAACACAAGCATACTAGACCTACTTCCCATAGGCCAACCTAAAGATACGACTAGCTCTGATACCAAAATTGTAATGACCCAATCGCCCCTACTAAACAACCTACTAAACATGCACCACATACACCTTATCAGGTGAATAAAATCATAAAAATATCTGTATGAGTCATACACATCAACTGAGAGATCCACTTATCTCTCCTGGTACCATACATGCATATCTGTATATCTGTCATCATCATATCATACACAACAATTTGACAACACTAGCCCATATCAAACATGTACGAAGTATACATCACCGAGAAAATAGAATACAAAACTCACTTCCTATAGCTGGTCAATCTATACAATCCCATAAAAAAAAAATGAAACTGAACTATAACTAAAGCAACAAAACTTGGCTTTCCTAAGCCAAACATCTCCAACTCTTAGCTCCATCCTCAGCTCTAGGTCGCCAGACCCACAGAAGCCTCGCCATCTGCTCCCATGCCATAAGACGTGATCATCACAGGCACATCAACACAGCAGCAACAACAAGACAACCAACAACAATGAAACATAGTAAGGGTAAGCTTACTAAAACAATGGCGTAACATATAATCTTGGAAATGATCAACAATTCACAATATTCAATCACAAGTATGTGGCACACCATCATATATCCAAAATTCTCAACATCTACATACAAATGTACATATATAAAGCGTTCATTTACATGGCAAAGAGTTCTCAATCCAAAACTCTATATCACAACCAATCTGTCACAACTATGTCAATGCATGATGACATGACTCTCGAGAGATTTACAACATATCGGGTGATCAGCTAGGTCTCACCCCCTACTATGGCCTATTTAAGCACCATTCAGGATTGCCAAACTCTGATCTACGAATAAGCTTAGTAGTTTGTTAGGATATGTGTATATGGGTGGTGGCTTACCGCGACACAAGGCCTGCATCACCTTGGCCTCCTACAGAGTCGCTTATCCACTCATCCCTGAAGGCCCATCATCAGTTGCCCCACGTCTTATCCAGCAATGGGTTGGAGGCCCATCTGAGTTCCAACTCTAGTCACCATCCAACTTACGTGCCTACCCGCACCACGGCATGAGGTCCATCGTCAACTACCTCAGCCGCCAACTATGCATGAATGCATGTACTACACACCTCAACCACAACCAGTAAACATACGACATATATATATATGTGTGTGTGTGTGTGTGTGTGTGTGTGTATGTATGTCAATACAACTAGTGGCAAAGAAGTCCATTGTCAGCTACCTCCTTATACATCTTCTACCATATTATTTGTAGGTTAGTTATTCAAAAATAAAAATATTTAATAAATAAATTTATTAGTTATTGTATAATTTAACTAATAAATAATTATATATAATTTAATAAATAAATTTGTATAATTTATAAATTTAAATAATTAAAATAAAAAAATTTATCACCTTAAGTTTTGACATATACAATAAATTTAACATACACTTGAGAAACTAAAATTGTAATTAACAAATATAAAATTGGTATATATAATATATTTTTTATATATAAACTAAACAAGCTAAATGACTAAGTGGTTTTGTGATTGTGGAGAAGGAAGGAGTTAAGAGTTCAAATCTCCCTTGTCCCTGCTGATAGATGGAATAAAAAACAAAAAAAGTACAAAAACATTAATCCCCTTTCTTTCTCTCTAACCACAAACCTCTCCTACAAAAATTTGAATCCACCTCTATTGATCCTTAATGGATCTACTGCCACAGGTGGAACACAACGGTGACACCACCAACACCTTCGAGGCATGCTTGTCATGTAGAAAGGTTGATGACTTAGTTGTGCTTCATTGTGATCGAGGAGCTATGATGATTTTTCCATGGACTGAGTGGTCTAGCTTGCTAGCTGGAGGGAATTCTTGCATATGTATAGCATTCACATTTAGATAATTGCTGAAACATAATATTTCCAACTCAATAAAAAATTATAAATGTCATTGTTTTATATAGCACAATACTTGAGACATCAGTCTAGTGGCTAATCTAGAATTTTTCTTTAGTGGTGACAAAGAAATAATTTATAATATTTTCACAGAAGAAAAATATTATAAGTTTTTATAAAATACACAATGTCATGACAAAAAAAAATACCTAATGCTAGTAAAAATTACAAGGGCCTTCTACGCATTTTTATATCTTGAAAATGTAGTATGATCAGTTAGTGAATGACAATAACAGGTTAGCCACAGCTAGCATTTTGGTTGCAAATTCCTCACGAGTTAAAATCATGACAATAGTATGCTTGGAGTCTTATCTTATGCAATTATAACTATATGAACAACATCCTAATATGATGGTTTATTCTAATATCATTGTATCACTTAAAATAAAGTATTGAGCTTATTTCTTCTAAGTGCTTATAGTTTCCCTTTTCTTTTGCAAATGTTTGATTCTACATACTTTTTAAAGTGTGTGGTTCTAGTTTATGCTTTTATGTTGCATTAATGTTGCTGTGCGATTTAGGTGTGTTCAACCTATGAGTTCTTATGGATTGAACTTGACTGTGTACCAAAAAAGTAGATCACTCAACACAAACATAAATAATACAAGATTTTGAAAATTGCGAGTTTTTGGCAAACTTGACCTTTGATTGCTAGTGTTGTTGTTAGTGACTTAGTGTTGTTGCTGGTAGGGGTGTGAAAAAAAAAAGAACCAAACCATTTTAAAACCAATTCAAACCGACCAAAAAAATCAAATCATTTTTGAGGGAAAAAAAACAAATTGAACCACTTTATGAAAATAGTTTGGTTCGAACCAAACCGTTTTTGTAAAGTAGTTTGGTTTGGTTCTTTGAAAAAATGAACCATATATATAGGTGGGAAAAGGATAATTGAATTGCACCGAATTGATCCAAATTGCAAAAACCAAATTATTTTGAGAAAAAAATTTGAACTGAACCAATTAATAAAAACAGTTCAATTCAAACCGAGCCATTTTTAATTATTAAGGCTATGTCTGGATAACCGTTAACAAAGTACTTTTACGAATTTTAATGCACAAAACCGAATTCCAATGCACAAAATGAAGAAGGAAAAAATTATCGCTTTAAAAGCAAAAATACTTTTGAACTCTGCCAACTGAAATTCAAGCATGCACGAAGTGGTTCAATTCAACTCAGATTTTTGAAAAAAATTGGTTTTTTCACGGCCCTAATTGCTGGAACTTTGTTGAAAGAGACTTAAGTATTTGGTAGATGTGAGAGATTTTGGCAGTGTTAGTGTGCAATGAAGAGTTGGCTTCATAAACAGAGCTTCTCCAATTCCTTGAATGTGGCACCAAAATTGATCTTTGTGCAACTTTTCTATTTTTTAATTTAGTGGTGTCTGTTTGTGTTCCACTAGTGGCAGCAAAGTCACAAAGGATCAATAGAGGTGGTTGCCCATTTTTGCTGGGGATGTGTTACGGTTGCAAAGAGAGAAGGGGGATTGATGTTATTGTGACCTTTTTTTTATTTTTTATTTTTGTCTCTCCATCCATCAGATTCATCTAATTTTTGGAACCAAAGACGTAGAAGCGTCTAAACCCTCAAAGTTTTGAAGATAACAAACTTATTAATGTTCAAGTTTTTGCCTAAGGACTAACCCTATCACAGCAAACAAGCTACCTTTATGTGGACCGTCTAGTAGATGTGCTAGAAAAGACCATCTAGAAGACACGCTAAAGAAGACCGTCTAGTAGACGTGTTAAAAAAGACCGTCTAGCAAACTCGCTATAGAAGACCGTCTAGTGAACAAACTGAAGATGACTATTCAAAGCAAAATCTTGTCTCGTAAACAAGTTCAAACATCTGACGCAAGCTTCCAACGACAAATATTCAAACAGCTAAGTTTTATTTGAACGTCTAATTTAGTTATGATAGTTTTCCTCAAAACTAACATATTACCACTCTTATGATCTAACATTCAAATTGTTTGAAGCATTAAATGTAATCAGATTCTTTCTAGTGCAAAGGCATAGCAAAACAGATAAAGCAAGTCACCTTATCAAGCTGCCATGCCAAATGAAGAATGTTCAAAAAAGCAGACCATCAGCACAGTCCTACACTTTCCGTTTTAGTGCAAGTCTAAAAGTTGCCACAGCTGATCTTTCTAAAAGCATAGTTTGCATGTCTTTCCTTGCATAACGAAGTCAAGTCTTCACAACAGATCTTTTTCCCTAAAGACTATATATATGCACCACGGAAGAGACAAAAAGAATAGAACCGCAACACATGCTACTTGTGAAAATCTTAGCGAGCATAAAAAATCCTTCTGTACATTTTGCTAGAAGCGTCCAATGGACGATAGTGAAAAAGCTTTGTAAAATATTCTGAGTGTTTGAGCTTAATCTTTCAAATCCTCACTACATGAGTTGATACCTTTGTATAAACACTTGTTTGTGTTGTGAAAGCCTGGAGAGGCTTAGTGTAAAAGAATACTTGGGTTAAGCAATCTAGGGTGATTGCCTTTTAAAGCCTAAAGAGGTTGCAAACAATACTTGTAACCAAACGTTGGTTAGTGGATACCTTCTGGGTGAAGGGACTGAACGTAGCTCAGGTTGAGTGAACCAGTATAAAAATTCTCTGTGTTATCTTTCTCTTTATCCCTTAGCTTGAAAACACTTTCAAACTTATTTATTTGTTTTAAAAATTTTAAATGCACAAGTCAACCCCCTCTTCTTGTGCACTTTTTCTTTTTCAATTGGTATCAAAGCTCGGTCTCTTGGGGTTGAGCATCTAACACTGCAGGGATAAAACGATCCTGATCACTCATGAAAAATGAGGGACAAGCCATTAACAGACCACCTCTGTTTAAAGGTCAGAACTACAATAATTGGAAGCAAAGAATGATAGCATTCTTTGATGCATGTCACATAAACATGTGGGACGTAGTAGAAACTGACGATTATCTGGCCCTTGACCAAGATGGAATGGAGCTGCCAAGAAGTCAATGGACAAAAACTCAAGCAGAGGTATCTTTTAAACTCAAAAGCTAGAAATGCTATGGTGTGTGCCTTATCTAAATCTGAATATGAAAAGGTGCATAGTTTAAAAAGTGCTAAGAAAATGTGAGACACCCTCGTACTTGCATACGAGGGTACTTCACAAGTAAAGAGGTCCAAATTGAGCTTACTTGTAAGACAATATGAACTCTTTACTATGGAAGAAAGTGAAACTATCGAACTCATGTTTGGTACATTTCAAACCATAATAAATAACCTGAGATCCTTAGGCAAAACCTGTGATAATTATGATCACATTGACAAAATCTTGAGAAGTTTGCCTAGGCAATGGAGACTGCAGGTTACAGCTTTAAGAGCATCCAAGGATCTAACAGCACTCTCAACGGAAGATGTAACACCCTATTTCTCCTAATACTTGATTAAGTATTTTAATAACTAAAAGTAGGAAACTTGAGATATGTAGTTTGTAACACCCTAAGGGGCATTACCGTAACTAGGTCTAGATTTTAAAAAAACAAACTGAAAAAGGTAGAAACAACATACAAATACTACTCATAAATATAATTAAATATTATATACAAACAATACAATAAAAAAAACATACATGCCAAATATAACTCATCTATCACCTGAAGGTATCCGTACAAAATATAAAGAAGAATACAAAAACATAATATAAACTAGACTACGTTTTCTTGCACGTGACTCCAAGCTCCATCTACGCGTGTCTTCACCTGTATCCTGAAAAAGCGAAAACTTAAAGGAATGAGACATAATGTCTCAGTGAGTGCTCTAAGGACTCTACGGCTGGGTTAGACTCTTCTATTCGGACAACCTTCATTACTTATCTCTCATGGCTTTAGCCTCATTGGGTTTCTCATAATTATCCATACCTATGGTTGAGTCTACACCTTTCAACAGTCAATACTCCCTGTTAATTGCTCTCTCATTCTCACAACTATTATATTGGTTTACTATCTCATTCTTAACTTAAGAACTCACCCTCATTATTTATACTTTCTTACTCAAAACCCTCTTTAGAATTTACTCTTCTTCCTTTTAATATTCAAAGCTGTCCCCTAGGGTCAAGTCTAAGGTTACAGACATCCTAAAATACTCTTATTTCATTCTCTCTCTTACTTGTCTTATACCTTTCTATTACGCCATGAGGGAATTCACCTCTTCCTCTATCTTATTCACAACTATTATTATCCAACTAGAACCCTCATAACACTATCCTAAGGTCTAGCCTCTCACTTATCCTTAAGGTAGCAAACACAATTCCAATTACAAGCATATAATTGTTTCACATTCTTTGTCTAGTAACTAGACATATACCTCGTTTTATTTTATCAAACAGGAATGACAGTCGTGCAAGATATGATCACATGTCCACAACATTAACATTTCATCACAAGGCACAATTACATTCTTACATAGAATTCACATAAATAGGGTCACATAGAATTCACATAATTACAACATAGCACACTCTAACATATCACACTATAACAAGATACATATGCGTGCTATGTTCTTAAACCACTACTCATGCCCATGTGGTACCAACCTAAACTTTTCGGAAAGTAGACTAGGAGTAAATGCAGGCCATAAGAAGCGTCATCGGTACCGATGCCTTCGGCTTTCGCACCCTCAACTAGCATGATATCCCCCGGTGACTAGTTAAGGTTACCCAGTTTTGCCAGTACGCCCCGGCTCCATGGGATCAGCATGGACCATTGGAGTTTTCCCAACCGGATAACCCCCAAGGCTAAGGTTAAACAACCCATCACGGCCTCCACCAGCCAGATTCCTACATACTTTCCTCATCACATAACTCAAATGTTATGATGCATGGTCACAAATAATGCTTACAACTTTCATAGACTTTTATCATGAACCATAGGCACAATTTCATATCACACTTATATTTTTAAGGTAAATAATAACCATACAATATAAACTCAACAAGACATAAGAAAAACAAATAACAATGAGTTAAACATTGCCAAAAGGAGTTCACCAGTATAAGGAACGTAATAGCAAGTCGTATTGCCCGGCGGTCCAGCAAACCCGCCCAGCGAGTTCGCGCCGGAAACCAACCCGCCCAGCGGTCCAGCGAACCAGCCCAGCGAGTTCGCGGCGGAACCCAACCCGCGCAGCGGGTATCGCCCGTTCAAGACCCAACCCGCCCAACGGGTCCGCGCGCCCAGCGCGAAAGAGAAATCCAGTTTTTGAAGAAAAGTCGCCAAAAGACTATCTAATCTATGAATTCCTTACTTCCTCACAATTCCTTCAAAACCATCAAATCCCTAATCTTACGCATAAGGTGGGGAAAAGGTAAATAGATGAAAAATAACAATATAAAAGACAAGGAAGAATATGGGGGAGAGCACTCACCTTTGTGGACATGCAAAGTTGAATTCTAGGGTTTGGATTCTCCGGTTTCTATTCTTCCTCCTTCTCTTCCTCTTCTTCTTCTCTTCTTTTCCTCATTCTCTCTAACTTTTTTTCTTCCTCTATTTTGTGACGGCTAAACCTAACCCTCCTTCTCTATTCCCTTCTTATAACCTGTGGGTGGGTATGTGGCTTAGTGGGCTTTAGTCCCCTATTGGGCCCTAGATGCTCTTTTGGGTTGTATGATAATATTCCTACTAATTTATAATACTAAGGTATTAATAACAATAATAATAATAATAATAATAGTAACAACAACAACAACAATAATAATAATAACAATAAATATAATAACAACAACACAACACAATAATAATAATAATAGGAAATATAATAACAATAATTCTTAAGACATCTTTTGTCTAATAACATATGAGAAGGGTTCTACTAAAAGCTACCTCGTGGTTTATTTCTAGTACTTGGAAATTGGGCTATTACATACTAAGCCAATGTGATTGTGTGGAGAGTTTGATTTTGGGGTTTTGAGAGGAAAATAGTTGAGTTAAATTAGTTTTAGAACAAGATAAGTGGCTGGGTGAGATTTGGGCCTTAGTGGGCCAAAAGTTCGTGTGAGAGCTCCGGGGAGCTCAGATATAAAAGGAGGAGGAGTGGTGAAACCCCTCATTCTCTTATTTTTCTCTCTCTCTTCAGTTTCTCTCTCCTCATTTCTCTCTCAATCTCTCTCTATAGATTTGAGGTTGATAAGTGTGTCAGAAGCTTTCTAAGCCTGACTTAGTGATTGTGGCGAGAGAAAGGACAAATCTATGGAAGATTTTAGCTCCAGACACATGTTTTCTCAAAGGACCAAAATTCAAGTTTGGAAGCTTTTGAGGTAAGGGAAGCTTACTATTGCTTGATTTCTTGTTTGTGATCATTGATGTGTTGATTTCTTGCCTTGGAATGAGTTGATTTTGGTGGAAATCTTGAGTATGGAAACTTTGATACAAAATGGGTTTCAAAAAGGGATTTTGAGATTTGAGGTTGTTTATGGCTAAAAAATTGTTGTATAATCGGTTAGAAATGCATTAAAAGTGGTTAGAATTGATTTGGAATGAGTGTATAGCAATTAAAAGCCAAGGAATTGAAGAATTTCACCCATATACCATGTTCGCAACGTAAGTGACGCCGGGCGACATCCCTTTCCCGCCGGGCGAGGTTCTTCCCAAGCCCAGAAAATGGCTTCTAGAAGAACGTTGCCGGGCAACGATTTTCTCCCGTCAGGCGACATTCAACCAGAGACCAAAAATAGGTCTTTGGTAATTTGTCGCCAGGCGACAGAGTTGTTGTGACCAAAAATTTGAGTTTTGTTATTTTAGTTGAGTGAAACTCAGATTCAAGAAAAAAAGAATGTGAAAGGTAGTTGATTACCTTGAATTTGATGTTTAGGTGTGATCCTTTGAAATATTGGAAAAATGTTTAGCTTTAAAAGAAAGACCTATTTGTCATGTGTGCTTGATTTAAGAGGTTTGTGTTGATGTAAAATGAAAGTATGAACTTTGTTATTGTTGCGGTGTATTGTAATTGAGTTGATTGTTGTGAAGATATATATATTTTGAATGAATATGTGGTTGGCTGAGGTTAAGTGGGCCTAAAGCTATTGTGGTGTGATGGTTTGACATATAAATAAATATGCATGTGGATATGGATGAATAATTTGGTTGAGTGGTTGTTGTTGGGTATGTGTTAACGTGGAAGGTTACTTAGATAGGACCTCTACATGTTGTTGTTATTCTTCCAAACTTGGTTCTTGGTTTTCTTTATTATTGTTGTGAATTGGTTTGATAAAATGTGGAAAAATGGTAATTGAGTTGAAGGTTGCTCAGGTAGAGCCTCCACTAGTTGTAGAATGAGGTGATAATGAGATATCTTACTTGTTGACCATGCAAGAGGCTAGATTGGGCCTGCATGAAGTTGGTAGTGATTGTTGGACCACAGGTGGTGCTAAGTAGGCCACGTGGTGATATGTTGATACACATATGTATGATGTGTTGATTGTTGTTGTTGAGTGGATGGTTGTGATGATATATTGATATATATATGTACCTATGGATATTATGAATGGTTGTGGTTGAGTTGATTGTTGTGGTGATACATGCATTGACATGCATATGTTGTTGGCTGAGGTTGTATGGGCCTTATACTCGTATGCGGGTAGGCATAGAAGTTGGGGGTGAACAGAGTTGCGGCTTAGACGGGCCTCCAACCTAGTGCCTGGATGAGAAGTGGGGTCTGAAAGATGGGCCTAAGGGATAAGTGGATGGGTAATCCCGCAGTGGGGCCAAGGCAGTGCAGGCCTTGTGTTGTGGCATACCACCACCCACATACACTTATCCTGACAACCATAAGCTTATCCTACTGATCAGAGTTTGGCAATCCCTGAATAGTGCTTGGAAGGCCATGGTAGAGGATAAGACATGGCTGATCGCCTGATATGTAGAAATCCCTCGAGAGTAGTGTCTTCACACATTAGTATGGTGATTGATATCACTAAGGAAGAATGTGACTATATATCATAAAATTTTATTTGAATTTTTATATATAAATGAAGTTTTCGTCTGTAACTAATGATGTTGGTGGTGGTAATGGTAGTGTTGTCGTTGTTGTTATGATTACTTGGTAATTGTGGTTGTTTATTGTTGTGGTTGTTATTATGGTTGGAGATGTGGTAGAGGTGTAAATGATGCCATGTTGTTGATGTTGTTTCTATTTTCTATTTGATTATTGATATGGAATGAGGGGATTTTTCTATTATTTTACTTTTAAAATATACGTTTCATTATTCAAGTAAGCTTACCCTTACATTATTTACACGTGTGGTTTGTGCCTGTGATGATCACGTCTTTAGTGTAGGAGTAGATTGTTGTGTCTTTGGCAGGTTTAGCTTCTCTTAATTGATGATAAAACATCATTTTAGCCAGTGGTGAGATGGAACAAGTATGGAGGATTATTTTTTTGTTCCTTTAGAGGAATTGATATTCCTTTTGTTGTTTATTTCCATTAAAAGAATGTATAGAGTGACCGGCTATAGAAAGAATGTTTTGTACCCTATATTATTGAAAAATGTTTAATAATGTTGGGGTATGTATTTTCTTTTGATTTCTTGATGTATACATTGATGTAATTATTTTGGTTGGAATGGATAGTTTTCTCTATTATTATCTCTAAAGATGAAGAAGGCAAAAAACAAAGACATGTTTTTATAATACTTAATTTAATATCATTATTAAGAGAAGCCTTCCAAGAGATAAGTAGAAAAGTTGTTATGTAGCGGTAGTGGGTCGTTATACTTTTTAATCTAATATCATTATTAAGAGAAGCCTTCCAAGAGATAAAGTAGAAAAGTTGTTATGTAGCGACAGTGGGTCGTTACAAAAGAGTTACTTGGAACTCTTAAAGTCCATGAACTGGAGTTGAAGCAAGACGAAGGACAAAAGATAAAGTCCATCGCCCTAAGCATCCAGCGTCCACCTAGAGGATCATCATCCAAAGCTCTAAACGTGGAAGAATCCTTTGAGGAAGAATCTGAAAAGGACGACTCTGATGAGGATGAGATATCCTTCATCTCTAGAAAAATTCAAGCTATGTGGAGGAAAAAAGGAGGATCCAAAGCCAAAAACTTTACAAAGAAGTTTAACAAGGCACCAAAAGAAAATAGTCCTTCAGTTTGTTATGAATGTAAGAAGCCTGGACATTTCAGGGCTGAATGTCCCAATCTACAGAAGGACAAAAAGAAGACGTTCTTCAAAAAAAAGGTCTGATGGCTACCTAGGAAGGCATGGACCTATCTTCATCAGAAGAAGAAGAAGAGGAAGAAGCCAACCTATCCTTGGGTAAACTTCAATGATTTAATCTCTTTTCAAGAAGGCTACAATGAGTTGCTTGCTAACTCCTCTACTCTATCCTTGGGATATAAAGAACTGAAAAAGAAATTTTCTAAAATAACAAAAGAATTCAATTTGCTCAAAGAAGAGAACAAAGAAGTTTTAAAGAAAATGAGTTTTCAAAAACAAAGAACAGTTCAGAAGAACACCTTCTCATGAAGCCTTAGAACTTCAAAAGAAGTTACTCATCTAAAAGAAAGTTTGTCCAAAATTTTCAGTGGAACTGAGAACCTAAATAAAATTCTATCTTAGAGAAGAAGTCCTTATGACAAATTTGGACTTGGTTTTATTAAGAAAGAAAATTACAAAACTGGAAAAAATATGACCTTTTGCAAAATATGTGGAAAGAATGGGCATGAACCAACAAAGTGTAGATATCGTCCAATAAAGAAGGCATCCAATGCCTTCAGAACTAACAGAAAAGGACCCAAGTCCATTTGGGTACCTAAGTCTATGATAATACCTATTGCAGATTTACTTGACAATCGAAAGAAGACCCCAGTCATGGTACCTAGACAATGGTTGCTCACGACACATGACGGGAGAAAGGTGTATGTTCCAAAGCTTACAACCCAAGAATGGTCGATAGGTCACCTTTAGAGGAAACCAGAAAGGAAAGATCATAGGTATAGGAACAATCGGTAAGCACTCCTTCCCTTTTATTGAAAATGTTTTGTATGTTGAAGGACTCAGACACAATCTACTGAGCATAAGTCAATTATGTGACAATGGATACAATGTCTCCTTTGACAAAGACAAATGTACTGTCAGGAATCTAGATGGATCCATATTATTCTCTGCTAAGAGGAAAAGCAATCTTTATAAGATTTATCTAAATGACCTCACAAATCAAAATGTATCGTGCCTAGTATCCATCAAAGAGAATCAATGGACACGGCACAAGAAGCTTGGACATGCAAGCTTGAGACTAATCTCAAAGCTAAATAAGCATAACCTTGTAAGAGGACTTCTAAATCTTGCTTACAAGTTTGATATTCTCTGTGATGTATGTCAAAAAAGGAAACAAGTAAAAAACTCTTTGGAAGCAAAAAATATTGTTTCCACAACTAGACCTTTAGAGCTACTGCATATTGATTTGTTTGGTCCAACTAGAATAGCCTCCCTTAGCAGAAAATGATATGGACTAGTTATAGTGGACGACTACTCTAGATGGACATGGGTTATGTTCTTAAAACACAAGGATGAGTCTTATAAAATCTTTTCAATCTTTTGCAAAAGAATCCAAAATGAAAAAGGTGTTTGTATAGCTTCAATCAGAAGTGATCACGGAAGGGAGTTCGAAAATGAAAGTTTTCAAGGGTTTTATGAGGAGAACAAAATTCTCCACAACTTCTCTGTACCACGGACACCACAACAAAATGGTTTGGTAGAGAGAAAGAACAGATCATTGCAAGAAATGGCTAGAACCATGCTCAATGATAACTTCACTCCTAAGCACTTTTGGGCTGAAGCCGTAAACACTGCATGTTACTTACAAAATAGAATTTATATAAGACCTATTTTGAAAAAGACTCCTTATGAATTGTGGAAAGAACGAACGCCCAACATATCATATCTTCATCCCTTTGGATGTCAATGTTTCATCTTAAACACTAAGGATAATCTTGAAAAGTTTGATTCTAAGTGTGATGATGGAATACTGTTAGGCTATTCTGAAACATCCAAGGCTTATAGAGTTTACAACTCTAGAACCTTAATAGTTGAAGAAGCCATCATGTTAAGTTCAATGACAATAAGCCTGATAAAGAAATATCAGAGCTAGATGATTCATTTGCAGATATGAAGCTGGAAGATGCCAGACCTTCAGCGTCCAAAAGTCAATTGGACGATCCAAAAATAGAAGAAAAGGAACCAATTGGACGTTCTTGGCAAACGAAGACATATCATCCAGATAATCAAATTCTTGAAAGCATACAAGATCATGTCAGGACAAGATCGACCTTCAAGGAGCAAGCTTAAACTGCTTTGATCTCTCAACTGGAACCAAAGACAGGACGAGGCTTTCTTGGACTGATGGCTGGATCAGCGCCATGAATGATGAACTTAGTCAATTCGACACGGAATGATGTCTGGATGCTGGTTCCTGCACCCAAGGACAAATCTATCATTAGAACAAAGTGGGTGTTCCGCAACAAGCTAGACAAAGCTGGCAAAGTGGTAAGAAATAAAGCGAGACTTGTAGCTCAAGGCTACTCTCAATAAAAAGGTATAGACTTCACTGAAACCTTTGCACCAGTAGCTCGATTAGAAGCCATTTGCATCTTACTTTCATTTGCTGCTCACAGTAATATGAAGCTCTATCAAATGGATGTAAAAAGTGCATTCTTAAATGGCATAATAAATGAGGAAGTCTATGTGAAACAACCTCCTAGTTTTGAGTGTGATACTTTTCCAAAACATGTTTACAAACTCAAAAAGGCTTTATACGGACTCAAACAAACTCCAAGAGCTTAGTATGAAAAGCTACGTTCCTTCTTTTTAGAAAATGGTTTTACTAAAGGAAAAGTAAACACCATTCTCTTTCGCAAAGATGTCAAATCACATTTTATTATTACACAAATATACGTAGATGATATTATATTTGGTGCTACTAATGACGCTTTATGTAAGGATTTTCTAAGATTATGACAGCAGATTCAAGATGAGTATAATGGGAAAACTAAAATTCTTCCTAGGATTGCAAGTAAAGCAGACTGCAAGTGGCATATTCATACATCAAACAAAATATGTCAACGAACTTCTCAAGAAGTACAAGATGGACGATGCCAAGGAAATGAGTACACTTATGCATCCATCGTCAATACTTAACCTGGACAACGCATCTAAAAAGGTAGACCAAACTACATACTGAGGTATAATTGGATCTCTCTTATATCTCACAGCATCTAGACCTGACATTATGTTCAGTGTATGTTTATGTGCCCATTTTTAGTTTGACCCTAGAGAAACTCATCTAACAGCAGTAAAAAGAATCTTTAGATACTTAAAAAGAACCACTAATCTTGGTTTATGTTTTAAGTCAAACAAAGATTACAGATTAGTTGGATTCTATGATGCTGACTATGCTGGAGACAGAATAGAACGCAAAAGCACCAGTGGAGGATGTCACCTCATTGGTGGGAATTTAGTCTCCTGGACGAGCAAAAGACAAGGACAATGCCCTATCCACAACGGAAGCAGAATATATCTCAGCCGCATCTTGTTGCTCACAAATTTTATGGATCAAGCATCAGTTAGAAGACTACAGTATCTATGAGAGTAACATCCCTATCTTTTGTGATAATACTGCTGCTATAAATCTGACTAAAAATCCTATTTTGCATTCTTGGGCAAAGCACATAGAAATAAAGCATCATTTTATAAGAGATTATGTTTAGAAAGAAGTTGTTGATATTCAGTTTATCAATACTGAAATCAATTAGCCAATATATTTACAAAACCTCTTCCTGAAGATAAACTCATCCATATTAGAGATCTTCTTGGTATGGAATTTATAAATGAATAGTTTATTCAACATGCCTTGACCATCCAAGGATAAGAGCGTCCAATATTTCATCATCCACTTGCATAGCTTTTTGTATTCCATAACAACTTACATTTATGTGTGCATAAAATCTTTATCCGTACTTAATTATGTTTTCTCTGAAAATGATTTGAAATAAATGCTTTATTCCTATTTGAGTCACTCATGCGCCGTATAACCAACCTTGAGAAATGTAAGCACCTAACCAAGCATTTATTGCACATCACCTCTCTCTTCGAAATTGAAAGAACCACCAAAAGCAAAACCCTCTAGTTTCTTCATATACACTCAAACCTAAACCAAACACTCACCTCTTCTCAAATCCACCTAAACTCTCTCTTTCTCTCGAAACCTCTCAAACCCTAACAATTCTTCAAGCTCTCAGATATGGCAACTGAAAAGGCTAGTCCTGCTGCAAAGGCCGTGGCTTATGTGGAGCGCCTAGACAAGGTTGTTGTTCTTATCGAAAGTCGTTTCGATATCCAAGCACTGGAAGACATGGGTGTGAATGTAAAGGACAACTTGCTTAGATGTGGAATTCTCAACTACTTCCACCTGAACGAGATCATATACCTAGAACTCATTAGACAGTTTTGGAACTTTGCTGTTTTCTCAAAGACGGACATCATTGGAACTGTTTTGGGAGTTAAGGTCACACTGGACCTTAGCTCTATTGCCCAAGCCATTGGCTGTGAGTAGGCTAGGTCCTGCATCAAGAATGGCTGGGAAGACAGTTTTGGAGGACATGACACGGTTGACGCTGCTCTAATGGGTCCAGAAGGCAAAGGGCTAGTAGAATATAGCAAGCTGACAAAAGAGGGGAAAATATTCCAGGAGTTTCTGAACAAGGGAATTCTTCACAAGGCTGGATCGAAGGACAGCATACCTTCCTACATAGGTTTGCGCTGTTCCACATGATCACAGGCCAATAGTTCAACCTGCCGCACCTCATCCTGAGCAACATCTTCAGGACCATGCGAGGATGCGAAGAGCGCGACCAGATTGCCTACGTTGCTCTCCTTAACAAACTTTTCTGGCAACAGCAGGTGTATCATGCTTTCTTTGCTCTATCTCTTGGAGAGCAAAACTAGATTCAGATTCTAGGTGGTGGCCATAGATTCACTCAACTACCGTTTGGATGCAACAATGTTGCACAGATGAAGGCTGGGTTCGTGTTGAAGCCTTTGGAGACCACGTCCAAATTAGTGGATGTTAAAGAAAAAATTGTTGAGATGGCACCTCTGCAGACAGAAGAGCCAATCGTCTAGCATGCTGAGCCAATGGACGACGAGGCACTGTTTGTGAATCCAGTTATTGCCAGACCGTCCACCAAGAGGAGGTCGTCCAAGACGCAAGCGACCAAAGTTACAAGGTCCAAGACCCAACAACCTTCAGCTCCGCTTGCTCCTCTTGCAAGCTGCTTCTATCACTGCCTCTGCTCCTTCTCTTGCACCGATAATAGTCCTGCGAAGAGACGGTTGATCGTCGCTTCTGACGACGAAGACGATGAGCCAATTGGTAAACTTGTCAATAAGTAGAAAGCTGCCATGGTTGATGTTCCTGCTCAACCACAACCTCCAATTCAACCTTAACCACAACCATCTGCCTCATCCAAACGACCAGCAGAAGCGCTACTAGGGGAAGCACAATCCAAGAAAAGTAAGCGTTCCTCTCCTGCTACTGATGAACCTATTAGTGACTTTGTTGAATTAATTCTTGTTGAACCATCTGAAACACTCACCCAAACCCAACCTTAAAGACAAGCCACACCTGAACCAGACATGCTACTGCTTGGTGATGAAGGTTATACCTGCACCATCCCTACCCCCGCATCTCTAAGCCACATCTGTCCATCAAACCCCATAAATCACCTTCCTCCTCAACTATCATTCCCATCCCTACCTTTTCCACCTCAGAAACCTTGGATAATATAAAACAGAAATGGCCTCTACTCTTTGTTGAAGGAAACTCCCAAAACCTCATGAACGACAATGCTATTATTTTGCGTCTAGAGCTTCCTGAGCCAGACTTCGGCTTTGATTACTCCCCACTTGATATGGACAAGTACATGGATGACTATGTCCATCAACCGTCAAAAGTTTATCTGGCACTGCCTCCTGGAGCTATTGAACATTTGCCGCTCAAGCGGTTTATCAGACGAAGGTACCCTAGAGTTGTACAAGCCTAAACCTCAATGCTCATCCTTCTGGAGTACTTCAACACAGACTACCTCTAGTAGAAGCCACTGAGCCAGCTCTGCATCAAAGGAAACCAGGGGATGAACGGACCATTCATATAAGGCCTGCAGCTTTGAAGTTTAGGCCTATAGACCTAGAAGAAGATGGATTTTTTCCATCTGCCTTTGAGCATATGTTTTGCAACACTCTCAAAGATTCCGTAACTTCGAAGTATCAACTCTTCATTCCCCCATCCCAACACATCCAACCTTCCACATCCAACCAGATCCCGTCTGCCCAAGGCTGCCAATCATAGATGTCAACCATAAAAAGACGAAGATTTTGACCAAGGCACCATCCTTGCCTTTACCGTCCAAAGCAGAATTTCAACAATATCCAACCTATTCCCGTAAATGGTTCTTAGCTTAGCGTCTTCATATAGACTTGGACGAGGCCGATGCTGAATGCTTCTGGCATCAACATATGTTCCTATGTGAATAAGAAGCATCCAGTAGTGAAGTTTCACTAGACGATAAAGCTGATATCCCAACTGTAACGAATTGTGAATTCACGCAGCGTCCAGCTCGTGTCTTTTACTTTTCGGACACTTCAGCTGCCTTTGTCCATCCACCGAACGAGTGTCCACTCCTTGGTATAGAAACTTCCATTCTATACACTATGATTACTGCTCTCACTCACCCCAACAATTTCCAACCGCCTTACCCTTGGATCACTCCCTGTCCTTACCAACTTGAAATACAAGACTTAAAACTTCTCGAAGCACCATCTCCACCTACTGAAGTTCTTCCACCAACTCCTTCCCAACCACTGTCACCAACACCTCCACCACCGCCTACTCCTGGCTCCCAAGCCTCCGCAAGCCTTCCCATCTCTACCTCTGCCCCCTCACCTTTCCTCCTGTTGACCCCGCTGTTCAACAATACGTTACCACCCAGCTTCAACCCATCTTCACTCTTCTTCACCAAATTCTCTAGAACCAACAAGCACTCCTACATCCTTCTCAACCTTCCCCACATCCTCCTCCACCGCCGCCACAGTGACAGTGATGACGCCTCCCTTTTCTTTTTGTCTGTTTTTTTTAACTAATGACAAAAGGGGGAGAATTAAAGCATTATGCTGTTTTTGCTTTTTAATATTTTTACTATGCATGATCTTCTAGTACAATAAAATACATGATTTGTTCTGACATGTTTCAAGCATTGCTCCACTTATGTTTAAACTTATAAATGTTATATGCTTTGATACTTGGTATAATATTCAATATGGATTTAAACTAATATATCTTGTGTCTCAAAGTATACAAAACTTGGAATATCAAACTCAAGGGGAGCACAATAAGTCTTTCAAAAATCCTTTATGCATCTCCTTACTTTCAAGCAAAAACTTAAAAATTAATAAGGTTTGTCATCATAAAAAAGGGGGAGATTGTTGGAACCAAAGACGTAGAAGCGTCTAAACCCTCAAAGTTTTGAAGATAACAAACTTATTAATGTTCAAGTTTCTGCCTAAGGACTAACCCTGTCATAGCAAACAAGCTACCTTTATGTGGATCGTCCAGTAGACGTGCTAGAAAAGACTGTCTAGAAGACACGCTAAAGAAGACCGTCCAGTAGACGTGTTAAAGAAGACCGTCTAGAAGACTCGTTATAGAAGACCGTCCAATGAACAAACTGAAGATGACTGTCCGAAGCAAAATCTTATCTCGTGAACAAGTTCAAACATTAGACACAAGCTTCCAATGGCAAATATTCAAACGGCTAAGTTTTATTTGAACGTCCAATTTACTTATGATAGTTTTCCTCAAAACTAACATATTACCACTCTTATGATCTATCGTTCAAATTATTTGAAGCATTAAATGTAATCAAATTCTTTCTAGTGCAAAGGCGCAGCAAAACAGATAAAGCGAGTCATCTTATCAAGCTGCCATGCCAAATGAAGAATATTCAGAAAAGCAAACTGTCAGCACAGTCCTGTGCTTTCCGTTTTAGTGCAAGTCTAAAAGCTGCCACACTTGATCTTTCTGAAAGCATAGTTTGCATGCCCCTCCTTGCATAACGAAGTCAAGTCTTCACAACGGATCCTTTTCCCTAAAGACTATATATATGCACCAAGGAAGAGACGAAAAGAATAGAACCGCGACACGTGCTACTTGTGAAAATCTTAGTGAGCATCAAAAATCTTCTGTAAATTTTGCTAGAGGCGTCTAGTGGACGATAGTGAAAAAGCTTTGTAAAATATTCTGAGTGTTTCAGCTTAATCTTTCAAATCCTCACTACGTGAGTTGATACCTTTATATAAACACTTGTTTGTGTTGTGAAAGCTTGGAGAGGCTTAGTGTAAAAGAATACTTAGGTTAAGCAATCTAGGGTGATTGCCTTGTAAAGCCTGAAGAGGCCACGAACAATACTTGTAACCAAAGGTTTGTTAGTGGATACCTTCTGGTGAAGGGACTGGACGTAGATCAGGTTGAGTGAACCAGTATAAAAATTCTCTGTGTTATCTTTCTCTTTATCCCTTAGCTTGAAACGCTTTTGAACTTATTTATTTGTTTTAAAAATTTTAAACGCACAATTCAACCCTCCCTTCTTGTACACTTTTTCTATTTCACTAATGGCCAACATTTATTTTTTGCTATGACTTTTTAAGTTTTAACCTGAATCATCAAATGCATCTAACGACCTACAATGCTATTGGAGAGGAGTTGTAGAAAGTCTTGTAGGAGAGGATCCAAGTTTGTTGAATGGATAGAAAATGGAGAGACATATTATAGATAGTATATGAACACTTTACACAGTTCACACTTTTAATTATTTTAAGTGAAGAATCACCCAAAAAAAATTGCTAAAAGAAATTATGAATTTCTCTAAATTAAGAAAAATAGAGAAAACACCTATTTTGGTCATCCACGGGATGTTTCCTTTTCTTATATTAATTTTCCTGATTAAGAACCTCCAAATTCAAAAAATTTAAATGTTTTCAATGCATTTAATAATAACTATTAACACAATATTAGCTTTATCTAGCTAGTGCACTTTTATAATTTAATGGTTTAGCTCATGATGCGTATAATTACGAAAATCCTTGAACTATGTTTCTCAAAATCTTTATGAAAATAAGTTCTACTAAAATTGTCAACTTGCTCGCTTGAAAAAGAACAAGGGAGTGGGAGAGATTATTGACTTTATTGGATCAATATCACTACGAAGATTGACGTAAACTCTCAACTCATATCACTTATTAAATATAGGTCATGTCTTTTAAGTTAAATATAATTTTGAACTTCCTTAAAAAAAATAAAGTAGCACCTTTATTATCTATTTTCTAACAACAAAGCACTAACATATTTTAATTTGTGTCATTTTGTATTTTTAAAACGTTATATGCTTTTGAAATTTTAAAATTAATAATTGTTAAATAGTTAAAATCCATAATAACAAGCTAAAATTGGAAAACATTTATATTTTAAAATTATTAACCATTGTGAGAAGCAAATCGAAACCCCAAAGCAACCTTCAAGACACAAATCAATATCCCAACGACAAGAACAAAACTAGTGAACGAGAAAGATAATGTTAAAGATTTGGGGTTCTCTAGAGTTTTGGAAGGAACTACATAAGTGCAATCCTCTATTCCAACATCTATTATTTTTATTAAATTATGTTTATAATTTTCTTATTATATAATTAAAAACTTTCCCCCATTCTTTTTAAAAAAAGAATGTGCAGTAGGATAGTAACAGGAGTTGATGGCCGAAAATCCGAAACGTAGGCCTAGGAGGTATTAAGAATAAAAAAAGGATTATTAAATTATAATCTCAATTAAATAAAGGGATATTTTGGGGATAGGTTCATTAAATAGAGTGAAAATTAATTGAGATTTGCTTATATTTAACGTCAACACATATGGAGTTTTTTTTTTTTTGTTTATATTTGAGATAGAAGAAGTAACTTTTATTTAGACTTATGAGTTTGAATTATTTTAGTTTCTTGACTTTTGTTTGGGATTATAGGATTGAAGTATTTTAACATTTAAATTTGGTTTTTGAATTGAAGTATCTTGATTATTATCATTGTGTAGAGTAATTGTATAGAATATTTGAATAATTTTAATTTCGACCTTTAAACTATTTTTTAAAGAAACTGTCAGAATAAATAAAAATTATAGTTAAAGTAGTTTGAAAATATTTTTAAGCTATTTTTTATTTTTTTTTAGTAAATGTCTACGGATACCTGTAGATATTCAAAAAATCTACAAGTATCCACTTAATGGATACCTGCATGGGTATGGGGGTGAGTAGTAGGAGGTTACTACTTGTGCCCACCCTAACTAGTTTTCTACTGGAGATCCTGACTAATCACCTTTAATAAGATCTCTTTTTCCAACGACATTTTTCTATTCACAAACTCGAATCTGAGACCTTATGTAAGAGGTTTGAGCCTAATTTCACTCGAACAACATAATGTTGTGGTAAAATGAACAGAGTTTGATGCATTGATTTAAAAATTCCCGAGATGAATTTTAAAATTTAAGTATTATTATAATTTAGTCCAATTAGTCCATTATAAAATTAATTAAGCCACTCAACTAATTGGATTTTTTTTTAAATCTTTATAATTATTTCACCCTCATATATTTGATCAACTTATTTTATTGGATTGAACTAATAAATAGTTAATTTGTAACCTAAATGGATCAACATATCCTAAACTAAAAATATGTTACCCCGTAATAGCTTAGCGCAAATGGGTCAACTTGACCTAAATAAATACCTCTAAGGAAAGAAAGAGCAACAAGCGTAATGGATAGAGATTTGTATTCTAGATATGTATATGTAAGGGTGTAAATGAGTCAAGTCAAATCGAGTATTTTAAGTTTAAGCTTGATTTGCCAAAAAAAAAATGGGTGACTCAAGCTTGATTCATTATTTAAATGAGCCTAATTAAAAGCTTGAACTTGTCTTCTTTAAAAAAAAAAAATTAAGCTCAAGCTTGGCTTGGTTAGCTTATTTATAACTTAATTATTTTTGCCTTTACAGAATTTTTTCTTAAATTGTTTCTTTAACTCTATCATTTTAGTCTTTAAGAAATATTTTAATTATGATAATCTATATATAAAAATATGTTCTTAACCTACAGTATGTGAAATTCAAATATTCTAGACTATTACATTTTCTTAATCCAGTAAATAAAAAATCCATAACTATATTCTTGACTACTACAAAAATAAAATCTTCAAAATTAATGTTAACGCTTTCAATAAAATTCTATATATTACCATAATGAATATATAAACAACAAAAGTTAGCAAAATCCTCATCATCAATTTAAATAAATGAGTTATTCACAAACCATTAATGTCGAACTTGTAAAACTTGATTGTGACTCATTTAAACAATTGAGCTCAATCTTAAGCTTGAGTTTGTTTATTTAATTAAACAAACAAGCTTGATCGAGTATTTAACAAGTCAAGTTTGAATAGTTTACAAATAGCTCAACTCATTTACACCTCTATGTATATGTCTTTCCATATTTTCTTGTTAAGAAATAGTGCTACAAGTGTGAGCTTTGTGCTCCTTCTTTTTGTTCCCCTCGAAGAAATTAATGCAAGCGACATGGACAAATTTTTATCGTAGAAATAAATTAGTTTGCATTTTATAAATTATTTTGTTAGTCTTGATGTTATCTTTTATTAGAAATTAAAGTTGATTATTATGTAATGCTCAATTTTCATTTTAAATTCCATTTTTGTTATTTTAGATCCTGTTGTTTTTTGCTTTGATTTTAATAAATTTGTGTATTAAACCTTTTAACACATTTTAATATATAATTTGATAATTAAAGATTAAATTGTATTGTTGACGCCATAGAACTTGACCTGCCAGAGTATTCCCAAAGCTGAGGGTTTTCCCTCCAACAAGCCCCTATGTTGTCGTGAACTACTATAGATGAAGGTGTTACTCCACCCCTATTTATACTTGGTGTTCTCTAATGGTTCTTTTTGGATGAGTGTTGTGTGTCAAATCACCATGTACGCATTACACTCACGTTTTCATGTGTGGACATGTTGGTGAATGTCCTTGATATTTCAGGGTGTAATAGTGTCATTTGCCACCTCGACGCCACCCACCCTGACATGTTAGGGTGCGATATGTTGTCTAACATAGCTATGGCAGATGTTTTCACTTGTCCCTATTGTAACATCCTGAGCGCTGATGAGGGCAAGGAGTGATTGTCGATACAAAAGAGATAGTGCACAGACAAGGAGCGGCTCCTAGCAGGCTTCCAATGAGAAGGGTACATGAATGAATCGAATACACACCGGAATGACAGGGATCCAGAGGCTGTGCAGGTACGAGACTGTACAGTTGAGGATAGCTTAAAGGAATTAATAAGTGCTACCTATACCAACAAGATGTATCTACTTTTTGGTAGCCTATCACTTAAGAACTCCACAATTACGCGTGCTTAACTTGGAGCAATTCTAAGATGGGTGACCTCCTGCGAAGTTTCTTAGGAAGCATGTGAGTGAGGACAAAGCACGCTGAAAAGTCTTGTGTTGGTTTATGGGGACAGTCTTTGATCCTAAAAGCGGCCAGGCGTTACACCTATCGGATGTCAAAGATGTTAGGGGTCATTAGAGTTTCTAGAACTTTCCTTATGTGTCATGTAAAAGGATTTCATGCAAGGGATAATTGGTTGCCATTGCCTCGATTGTCCCGTGGTTTCCTTTGTAGCAGAGATGGGTGAGGTCGACCACTGCGATATGTGATCTTGCATAGGTGTCATCTGTCGGAGGTCAACCTCCTCCATTCGAACGATCTATAGCCTCTCAAGCCTTAAGCCCAAGATGCATGGGCGTTTGTGGAGGTCAGCCTCCTCCTCTTGAATTGTCCAAATATATATTTAATAAAACATCTAATTTTCTCTCTTTTTTCCTGTTAAATATGAATTTAAGTTTTCTTTCTTCATTAAAGTTAACATTTATTATTATTATTCTTTTGCTAACTTTTACAGTTTAAAGTTACTTACATATCTTTTGCCTAAACATCCTAGCATGTACAAACCACAAAACTAAGATACAAAAGCTGAGGACACTAACTTTTGAAATCAATTCAAACACTCTCCAACCCATAGTTATATGGGGGTAACGCGAATAAGCCTTTGAGTAGTGTCTTATTACAACCAATATTGTCCAACTCATACTAGTTATCGATTCAATTGAGGTACTAGATTAATAGATTGCTAATAAAGCCAGTAAGTTATTAGTTGAATCACATGAATTAGTATATATTAAATTACTAAATTTTATATTAAAAGTATACTATATATATATATATTATTGAATATAATATAAAAAGATGATTAAGCTGAATATATAGCACACTTTCTTCTAAAAATAGCTTAATTATGGGTTCAAAACATGGCACAAACGTTTTTCCTACACGTTTGATTTTGTCCTCGTTGAAAATATTGTTCGAAAGTGTTCACTGCCATCATGTCCAACCATTGTGAGTTGGAAAGTGTTCGATAATAGTAAAGTAGTGTGTCCAATTAGTCTACAGCTGGTAAGTATTCAATAGTGATAAAGTAGCATGTATAGTTAGTGTGTAACTAGTGTCACTTTTTAGTATAGAACAAGCGCAGAAGGACTTGCTAAGTTCTTATTGCTTTAAAACTAAAGTGGCCAATTTTTACTAGTTTAGTTACGAAAATGATCTAAATACATAATTGGATTAACCATGGCTTCGATTTTTGATTGAATCAGTCTAATTAGTCAAGTCAATTTGGTTTTGATAACTTTGGTCACGAGTGAAAAAGCAACTCCCCTTAAGAACACCATCTTTCATCTATCACATCCCTCTAGAGACTGTATTGTAAAAAAAGAAATCCCTAACCACTTGCTGCCCATGGATCATATAGGGCTTGTAGTCATCCAATGACTCTCTAACTTTCACATCGAATCCTAGCCTACAAATAGCCAACCAGCTAGTCTAAGTAATTATCCACCTTGACAAAAGGAACCACCATTACACTCATATAAATGTGAAGGAACTCTATACCCCAGGTATGCTTTTTCCTCCCTATTGCTTTATAACTTTGCTTATATCTTTGTTGACTTGAGTGCTTGAGTTCTTGTAGATGGCCCTACCACTAACCAAGATAACTCTCCATAATCCTTTGATGGGTTAAGACAACTAAAGGCTTTGAAAGTATTAATCTAGTTAACCTTGCCACACCAATAGATTGCCCATGAACTTAAATTCGTTATTGGGTTGTACATAAGCATTCCCATTCCTTATTAGGCCATTTGTCTATAGTAACGCTCGTGAACATTGGCACCATCTATGGAAAGCAGTATACAAACTCCCATTGCCGCTCATTGAGACAAACACACTTTGAAAGGGTCATCGTCAACCTTAATTGAAAGGCAACATCCATAATGCACAAGAGCTATTGTTGCACCCTTGAAAACAAGTTGCATCCTCTTGCTAAGGGATCTATACCTTTTCCACCAACATTATAGGAATGAATGGAATCAGGCAACTTGTCACCATAGGTGTTGGATGAAAGCCAACACTTGAAAGAGTATGGGTCATCCTCCCTTGACCCTTGTGACTGCAGTAGAACAATTGCCACAAACAAACCCGACACTTTGAATGGCAGGCTCCCTACTCAAGGACCTACCACTAAGTTGCCCATTCCCTAGCATACAATGGTATCCCAAGAACTCGTTGGTACGCTTCATGTTTCTTAACTACAAACAACATGGACTACTTCAATAACTTTTGTCCCGCTAACCCCCTCGACCAACACAAGATCACCTCGATCCTGAAAAACCATGAGGCTTTGATCCATCAAGTGCCTGATGGGACTATTAATCCTGCAGGGGGATAAGTCCCACTTAAAAGACGAGACCAACCTCATCCCTAAAACTTCTCAAGGCATCAACTTGAGGCAACCCAAATCCTCAAAAGGTTTTCTCATAAAAAACCAATGAACCTACTACTATAGGCAAAAGTGACACACTTTGAAGATATCATTAATGATGAAGGAAGGCTTAACGTTGTAGACTTAAAGAACCCCATTAAATAACAAGTCCTTACATAGTTAATTCATGTTTGCAACATCCCAGACTCAAAGAACCATTTTAGCCTACACAACTTTGCACAGTTGATCTGTGGTCTACAACTCAAACCTAAAGAACTCCTAAAAGAAGTTAATCTTGGTCACGAAACACAAGTACATTACAATGACAACCTAGGCCTCAAAACCCCCCTGAAAAGGGGTCAATCTCAGTCCTAGGGTACTTAAAAGACTTATATGAAGCTAGTAAATATGAAAAAAAAAATACTGTAATAACCCATACAAGTCAAGATGCCTAGTAGGCTTAAAGAAATAAAAAACACATTTACAAAAGCAATGAATAACGTGCACACCTTCTAATATCAAAACCTGTGAGCAAATTAAAAGCAAAAGTTACTCCAAAAACTTAACCTAATTAAACTATCACAAAATTAAATTGGAAACCAAGCACATCGCATAATATAGCCTTAAACTAAATGTACAATAGATTCCTCCCCCCCACCGCCCCTTCAACCAACAAAAGCTTTTTGAAGGGGTTTAGCCCCAAATATGAAAACATCTAACCACCAAATGGGGAAAGAAGTTAAGTTCCTAGGATTGACTAAGAAAAGGACTAGATTAAGTCAAATTAATAATCTAACAAATTGATAAGGACTAGGTTCAATGGAACTTAGAATTACTAATAGAAATTATGCTTTAGGTGATAAGCTTTACTTAGGTGAGTTCTTAAAATCTTATGATTAATGTGACACCTACATATAAGTATAACTGAGATTAACTTAAAAGTAACATAGCAAGTACCTTTATATTTTAAAACTCTAGGAATAAATTTAATAAACTTGTCAAGTAAGTGTAAGCTTTAGTTAATTAGTAATGAATCTAATATAACTTAGGAAAGAGTAGAGACATCTAATCTATTATAAGACATGATTCCTGGATGAATAAAATTGAATGTGAACTTTCTCTTTTAATTGGAGGATTCAGCCATTAAGACCAAAGTGTGGGATAAATTATGATTTAATATTTATTGATATGTAACATGGTATTGGAAACATATAAAGTGAAGATTAATGAAGTATATTTTTGTTATTGATGTTGATCTCGATGTCTAATTGCCATACCTTTGAGTTAGGTATGTGGGAAAGTACTAATTTATAGAGGAAACTCTATCAAATTTTCTAGAAAAATGTGGTAAATTATGAAACTCTAGGTTAGATGCCTTGATTATGGAAACTTGATTTATGCATTGTTGGAATGAGTTGTGATGAGACTTGAGAAATTACAGTTTAGTGCACTGTAGGATTAAGGTAGAGATCATTGGAAATGTCTAGAGGGTATGTTATCAAGTTGTGAAAATCCCAATGGTCAGGCTAGCAACCTGGAGTCAGGATGATCACATATACCAATTTGATAACCCTAACACTTACTTAGCATCACCACGATTAGTTGAGTGCATTCTTTATGGAAAAGCCTTGGTGCAGCTTAATTCTTGAGAACAAAAAATAATGGTATTATTGTGGCAAGAAATACGAGTTCCCAATCGCTTCCCAAAGTTATTGATGCTTTGATGATGAGCATGAAGGGAAGCATGAGCACATATGTGTCACATTATAACTTAGGTCAAGCCCAAGGAACCCTTGCATATAGTATATTAGTTTATTGTTGTGTTGTGATTTGTGTGCATAGGTTATCCTGCGAATAAATTTGTGATTTATGATTTCAAAATTAAATCACTTCACTCCTTCTATTTCTTTTTCATTATTTGTGTACGTACATCATATGACATTGTTGTTGATAGTTGGCCGATATGGAGGAGATACCCATGTTAGGCAAGATTTCACTTTAATTCTTAGAGGAAGGGGAATGGATTCATAATCCATATTTCGAGGATGACACATTTTAGGAGATAGTTACATTTAGATTTATGTCAGTTACTCCCTACTTTTGGATACCATCTATTGTTTTACGTATACCCTTAGCACGATGATTCCAACTATTCCTAACTTGCTTTACAATCCTACTTTCTCCACCTTCATCCCATGATTTTGATCCATCAGATTACATCATTGATGACAATCAAGTAGCTCCAGTTGTTTTTTTTTATGATCCTAAGAAGTCTCAAAGTTTGTCCTTGTCATATGTACGTGCTCATAGAGACTACCTACGAAGTGGAGATGGTGAGGACAGTTACGATTCATGCGACAAGGAGTCTATTGTTGAGGAGGATGTAACATCCCTAAAATAGGCTAACAACAACTATGTTCATATTAAATAAATCACATGACTATTTATGTTTATTTATGAATGCTTTGGATAACATAAGGTTTGGCCTTGTAATAAGTTACATTAGTGGGCCAGAGTAGAGTTAGTTGTGAGAAAAGCCCCAAAGGCCCAATAGAAGCCTAGAGCCCACTTAAGAAACAAAACCCACTCCATACACCACCTTCTCTAGAAAATAAAAGAGAGAAAGAGGAAAGACCAATGAGGAGGATTAAGTGGCAAAAGAGGACGAGGAAGAGACCCTACTCATTCACATAGTTAGAGGACCTTATTATAAGTGCTTCTTGTCCTTTTTCTTCCCTTTAAACCTTTTAATTTTGGATTATTGATGTCAGATTAGGGATTGTTGAACCCTACCCTTTGGAAATTTGGGAATTTAATTGCATTCAGTAAAATTCATGGGTTGTTTTGATAGATAAGCTGAGCATAAGCTTAGAGGAATCATTTAAGGGTTATATATGGTGCTTGGAGTTGGTGGGTGGTCATTAATGGCCTGGTGCGAATTGGTTTCAAGAAAAATTGTGATTTGCAAAATTGCCTCCCTTAGTCAACAAGCCATGCTCTGTGACACTCGTTCACATTGAACATAACCCATGTTTATTTAATTATTTGTTTAGTTATTTTGATTTTTGATTAAGAAAAATACGAGAATATTTTTCGCTTTTCATATCACACGCGATCGTCTTACGAAACTTTTTAAAGTAAAGAAATCGTAAATAAAACAGAATTTGGAAATAGGAGTAAGAGATAAGGAAACAATATATGTCATATAGTCAGAACCATATACATCCGAGTTTGTGAAGTACAATACAGCTAAATACATCATGACTGAATACAATTGAAATAAAAACAATATAGGGAAATCTCAAAAGTACATGAACAGACACTAGCTACCCACTATCCTAACTAGAGTAGTGTCTAGAGATCTACTCCAAGCCCCTGTATCAAAAGATGAACCACTGGATAGGGTCTACCAATCCTCGTCCGACTGCGTCTCCTTGGAATCTGTGTCCACTTCATAGTGTGTATGGCCATTAGGCACCTCACGACGTGCCTTGGGTCTAAAGGAGGAGGAGGAGAGGGTGGACCAATCGTCGGCCACAGAAAAGTCCATAGGGGACTCGGTCAGTACCACCTCCATGGGTAATCCTTCCTCAAGGGGTTGTACATCATCCACAGGGTGCTCAGCTGGTAGTGGTGGATACGCCTGTATATATGGTGCCACAATAGGGATCTCTGCACCTGCTGGTGGAGACGTGGGTGGTGGAGGCGCATAGTGAAAATGTAGTGGCGATGAGAACAATACAAAGATCGAGAACGTCCACGTCATAGGGGGCAAACACTCCTAGAATAAGGACATGAACGTGATAGAGACAAGGCCGCGGTGGGTCATATAGTCTGCTTTTTCGTCGAAACTCCATGTCCCCGCAGCATCAAAATCAACGTGTATATTCAGCAGGACGGGGAAGGCTGCCATCTTCAAGTATCAACCACAATGATCATGCATAAAAGAAAAACACGGAGGAGTGAGGCAATTTGTTCTCAAAATTACTTTCACATAGATGGTAGGTATCCTATCGTCTTATACCGACAAGACACAATTGACTCAAAAAAAAAAGGGAACCTAGGGTTTGTCTAAGTTGTAACATACTCTTGACACTATATGGATCCATACTCCCAACATAGTTTTTTAACAAAACTGGGAACTGAATTGGGAGTACATATACCTCTACTCAGCATGGTACAATCCTCATCATCATTGAGGAACAAAGCAACAGCTCAGGACATTCATCGTCCTCACAGAGGTATACTCTCGCACAAATCCTGGAATGCTGAGCAGTTGCCGGGGTTACAAGCTTGGTTAAGCGAATATCCTGACTCGAGAGCACTACCTCGGTCATTAGGACCTTCACCACTTGACGCCTTACCCCCAAGACCTCCGCAAATGGGTCCCTGCCTTTCATTCCTCAACGTACTGACTGTAACTTTCCATGCAGTGTGCCATGCCCTAGCATGTCCTTCACATCACACTACTTTATGATTCCACTACTGTCCTTTCTTAACCTTCTCAATGTGAACAGAGGTTTCTCTGGTCTCAGCTTACCTGAGTACCAGCACAGTCTCTCCTCAACATCTCTGCCTCTTAATGCAGAGATTCTTATCGTAGTATAATGTAGGGGGATTCTAAGTATATAATTAAGAAAACAAAACAACGAATAGGACACTAGAAGATTAGCATTAATTTGTCTCCATTATCTTAAATGCCTGATTTAAAGATTTAAGCTTACTTAGGAGGCCCTAAGTTAGCTAATAGTGATTTGATTTAATCATTTAAATTCTTAATTAGGAACTTAGGTGTTTAATGAAAAGTTCAACTTAATTAATTAATACTTAGCAAATGACTATCCATATGTCTTATATACCGAATTACCTAACAATATTAGATGTCACCATCAATCTATTTTAATGAAATTAATTAGTAGTAATTAATCATGATTCTAAAAGAATTTAGTAAAACTATTCATTTATTTCATGATTCAAAATAAGACTTTATGTCTTAGTTAAGAAAGAGTCCTTTTAAATTATATAAAAATAGAGAGGGTTTATTCCTAAAAGGGAATTTTATTTAACTTTAAACAAAAAGATTCATTTTAAGTCCTAAGTATAGAAAATAAGGATTTAGTGACTAGATACATCTTCTTCATTTTTTTGTTCCAAAACTGGAATTCCAGAGAGTACAGTTTTTATGTTTGGATTTGAAATTCAATTTGAGTGGGCTAACGATTTTTGTTTGCCATGATCTATAGCTTGTTGGAAATATAGTTTTTCCTACTTTCTAAATCATTAAGGATAATTCCAAACAAAAATCTATAAAAATAGATAAGAAAATATCAAGGTAGAGGGGTTAGGAGGCCCTTACTAGAGCACCAGTAACACTCCCTTGCTATTTTCGTATCCTTCTGTAATTTTTTTGCAAACAAGAAGATTATTTTCAGAAATTAAATTAGAAAACCTTTTCAACAAGTCCAAGAACTACAAAAACTAAGGCCTAGTGGATTTATGATGATTTTTCAAAATATGCTATTGAGAAAGACGTCTTAGGTCAGAAACAGTGTGTGTGACTTCGATTGTAAAATTTGGTAAAAATAGTAAACGATGACTAAAGTAGGAAAGCTATATATCCCAATAAATCTTAGGGAGTCTACTTTACATTCGTTCAAGAAAAATCAGTTGACTCACAATAGAAAGTTCAACAATAGCTTTTAAGTGAACACTGTCAGTTACCATTTTTTGAAAAGTAACCCCAACTTTTGAAAAATGTAGCTTCATCGTTTCTTAACCTTTTTTAACGATTCTTGTGTCCATTTCAAACATAATTTTGTCTATTTTTCATAAAAAAATAATCACTTAAAATTATTGAGTGTAGCCCAAGTTATCGCGAAAACAATGTCGATTGTTCAAATGGAAATCAAAGTCAACTCGTTGGAACTTAGATACCTCTCTACAAAAATCACTCTTTTCACTAAGTTGTGGATCTTTAATGACTAAAATAAAATTTAGAGTTATTAGGTAGGTCAAAAACTAAAATAATCATCCCTTCTCTTCATTCAAAACCGTGACTTGTAGGAGATAAAAATGTCAACTTTTAATGGTCAACTAAGTTCTGGTTCTAGTTTCAAAAGTCCTTGATGTTCTAGGGTCTTTGGTGATGAGTAAAGTTTCATTCTTGTCTTAAGAAAGTGACCATTTTCATGAGTCCCCCTTGGAAGGACTTGATCAAGGTTTCAAAAGTATTTACATGTTATAAAAATCTTCTCTTTTCTGTTGCTTACCAAGTTGAAGGGAGTTTACAATTTTAAGACTTTGGTTTAGAGGTTTTAGAGTTCTTCAACCAAACTTTGGTCATTTTAGGGTAATGTAGCCATATAAGCCAACATTAAGATGTCAATAGCAATTTCAAACAACACTTCCAGGCATGAATAAAAGAGAACAACTACACAAAAGAAAACTATAAACAACAAGAAGAGAAATAAGAATAGAGTAGTAAAAAACAACAACATACTAAGGGTTTGAGGGCCAAACCCACCCATACATCATCTACATGAACGTAATAGATTTAAGAACACCCCACTCCCCCCATGTACCTCATGTTTTTGTTGTTGGAGAAAGGAGGAGGATGAGTGCTTGCTTCCAACAAGGTGATGGACGGTGGTGCCTTTGATAGAGGGTGGAAGAAGAAGAGAATGGAGACTTTGTGGGTTAGAAAAACTTGAAATGGAGCTTGGGAGGATGAGGGAGCTGGTCGTCTAACTTAGGGCAACAGAAAAGAGTGAGGACGCTGTCCACAAGTAGGCTTTTTATAGAGGAAGCTAGGTAGTCTTAAAAGGGTAAAAAGGTAAACCTACTCTTTTCTCTTTTTTTTTACTTTTTAGGTTTATCTTTTTATGACATGTGAGAAAATTAGGGGATGGGTCTGTAGAGCATTGGTAGTCGTGTCCTATCTCTGCTCTCTCAAGTCTCTACAGACGAATCAACCAGTTCCGATAAAACATCTTTAAACTTGTAAATTTGGTTTTTATAGCAATTGAATGAAATTTTCTTTGGAATTTGGCGAGCACCTTAATTATTGATTAAAAATAATTTCCAAAATTTAAAATTAATTTTTAGTAATTAAATTTGATTGGAATCCCTGCATCCCATTCACGAAGCGCCCTTAGGTGTGCTTTGCGACAGGGTCTGACTAGCTAAGCGAGGGAGCCTTGGAACAATAGGTTGTCTTCTTTCCTATTTCAATCCTATGATCATTATTTCTATGCAATAGCTGTTTGTCTAATGACATGATGCACATGATTCGATGTGTGTGTGTATATAAGGCAACAAAAGAAAGACATGTGTAAGATTGAGGTACCCTCTTTGTGTATCTAGGTAGGGTTTTGTCACTTCCCATTTCCCAAAGGCTAGTGACTAGACCTCTCGGGCTATAAGTAAGTGGTTATAAGGATAATGGGGTGCTCCTTGAAGGTTTGAGCTCAATACTTTATCACAAGACAAAAAAGACTCAAGATGAAAGTTAAGCAAGTTAAAGTGAATGATATGTTTAAGTTAATGGTTATTATCGTGTAGATATTCAGCCAAAGTTTCACAACATGAAGCATTCCTGAGGCTTATACACAAATATACATACTGTTGAATGTTTTTGCACTTATTAAGACATTGTCTCATTAGTTTAGTTTTCATGTTCTAAATTGAACAGGTACAAAGGAAGAGACGTGAGAGCCTTGAAGAAATTAATGTTTTGATGATTTTGTATCTTTAGGCTAGCTTTTGAAAAACATTATACATATTCTTTTGTATAGTGATCCTTAACTATGGGAATCCCCCTTTGTTATGTATATGATTATATTACTTAGGAAGGATGTATGATGTTGAACATTGAATTTCTTGATTAATGACATCACATATGTGTTATCTTTATCCGTACTCTAATGGTATAAAGGTAAAGCTATGGGTGATACTCCCTAGGGTGTTATAGAGGACACTAGAGAAGATCCACTTGTGGGATCTCTGTAAAGCCTTAGTGATGGTGATTATAGGTGGATGGGTAAAGGGTAGGTAGTTGATTGCTCTAATGTAGGACCCCTTTTAATTTTGGATGTATATATATGGGGTAGGTCGGGATCATCTGTTTATATATACTTTTAACGTTAGTTTGGTAAGGTTATATTTTGAAAAACTTTACTTTTGATGACGAGATGTATAGTATTATATACGTATGACTATATGATGCTTTTTAATGTATGTTGGCAACCTACCTTATGCATATGTGTGTGTGTGTGTAACATCCCGAGCGCTGATGAGGGCGAGGAGTGATCACCGATGCAAAAAAGATAACGCACAGACAAGGAGTGGCTCCTGGTAGGCTTCCAACGGGAGGGGTACATGAATGAATTGAATACACACCAGAATGAGAGGGATCCAGAGGCTGTGCAGGTATGGGACTGTACAGTTGATGATAGCTTAAAGGAATCAATAAGTGCTACCTATACTAATAGGATGCATATACTTTTCGGTAGCCTATCACTTAAGAACTCCACAGTTAAGCATGCTTGACTTGGAGCAATTTAGGGATGGGTGACCTACTGAGAAGTTTCCCAGGAAGCGTGTGAGTGAGGACAAAACACGTTGAAAAGTCTTGTGTTGATTTGTGAGGACAGTCACTCATCCTGAAAGCGGCCAAGCGTTATAGTGTGTGTGTGTGTGTTTATATTTTGTGTTGCTTTAACTTCACGAAAGTATAATAGAAAATTAGTTAAGCATTATTTTTTCCTATCTATTAGTATTACATGATTGAATCTTAGTATAAAAAAAATAATATCCCTGACCAAATATTTTAAAATTAAATACTTTGATTCAATTTATTATTATTTAATAAATATTATTAAACTTAAAGAAAGACTTTTAAAATAGACATGTGATGGGTGTCACATGCTTAAATTAACCATTTAGCGAGAGATTTTGTCATTCACAATTCGTTGACAAAACTATTATACATAAGCTTATTTCGCAAAAAAAAATATTCTCTAGCTATTTCCTCACAAATTTGGTTTTAATGTATTTAAGATATATGTATATGTCATTTTATATTAAATGTATTTTTTAAAATAATAAAAAAGTACATAAATATTATTATAGATTATTTATATGTATTAATCCTAAAAAGTATTTAATTAATTTAAAATAATATTTAATAACATATGTTATGAAATTAAATATTTGAAATTATTTTAAATTGAAAAAACTTGTTATATATATATATATATATATATATATATATATATTTAATTGTTTTATTTTTATTATTAATATTTCATCAATGTAAGATAATAAAATATATATTATGTTATATTATTATCTTACATTAATAAAATATTAAAAATAAAAATTAAACAATTAAGTACTTTTTAAACACACACACACATTTTATTTAAGAAACTAAATTTCATATAAAAAAATTGATTTAATAAAAATATAATTGTAACATTATATTATGTTATTATCTTACATTGTACATAACAACAATAACAACAACAATATAAATAAATAAAAAATTTGTTAAATTAGTCCAATCATTTTAAAAAAAAATAACTTATTATAATCAGTTTTAATAAATATTTCATTTAAATAAAATTTATTGTGTGTTATCTTATTTGTAAGTTAATTATAATTTCTTTAATTAATCATATTTAATTATAATTTATTTAATTAATCATATAAATGTATATAAATTAAGAAATATTGTCAAAATAATAATTTATGTTTAACTTTATGTTTAATTTAGATAAAATTAAATATAATTTAAATAAGTTTAAATTAACATTTAAAATTTATTTTTTCAAAGATACTTGAATATATTACAATATATATCTATTTTTTATATTTATAATATTTATTAATTAATAAAAATTTATACTTGTCCGTACCTTTATACTTTGTTTCCTAATCCTAACCAAATTAAGTAAAACAAAATTTATTTTTCCCTCTCTAAAAATTTCCCAAATTTTTGAAGAGAAATGCTAGCAACACTCTTTTAAACACTTTCCTTCTATCACTCTCTCTACTATTGATTGAAATTTACTGAAAATCACAAATTTTGGTAGGTCCCACTTTTCATTTAATGAGTCTCTCTCCTGATTTAGAAATGAGAGCCACACAATTTGTGATTTCCAATAGGCCAATAGTAGAAAAAGGGTTAGAAAGAGGGTATTTGAGAGTGTTGCTAGCATTTCTCATTTTTGAAACATTGCCCTTACCGTGTTACCCTTACCATCACTGTGACATCAATCAAACACAAAATTTTTGTCAAAAGCTTCCCCATAACTAAAACCCTCTTATATCTTCCAGATATCTTATTTGCAATGAATACATCTTCAAATCTCTTGCTTGTCATCGCTCATCTTCAACTTCTAGTGAAAAGATAGAACATTAGAGAGACAGAGGTGATTGCTCGTCTACAACTTCAACAAAACCTCATGTTGCTTTTTCCACCACAAAATATGGAAATTGGTTGCATACAAAGGTACAAATCTTCCTTCCAAGGATTCACTGCCCTCTAATTTTGTTTTGAAATTGAAAATTACAATTTCTTTTTCTAATTATTTTAAGATTGAGTAATCTTAATACTATGATTTACCCTAAAATTTTGTCTCAAAGCCTTTTTATTGTTTCATTCATTTGAACTTTTTTTTTTCATTTATCTCTTTTGTAGTTTTTTCTTCTTGTTTCCAAAGTGCTTTGCTTATTTTTTCTCTACTCCTAGTGCGTTAGGTAAGCTACAACCATTGTTTACCTTTTAGTTTTCCTCATTTTTTGCCTTAAACTAAAATATTATCATAAACTAAAATATTACTATGATATTGATAAATAATGGAAACTGATTTGTTACAAAAGTTTTATGTAAAAGTCAATTATATAAAGACTAAAGTGAAAAATGATATCAAGTGTGTTTAACCTTTTTAACTAGCATAGGCAATATATGTGTATGATGCAATTGTAGTATCAATAAGGAATTGATATATTCCATAGCATTTTTTCCTACAATACCTAATTTGGTACCTTAGCTTTGCCTTTTCAATTTCAGTTTTGCACTTTAAGCTATCACATTTTTTCCTTCTTAATAATCTTAGTGACCAAATTTTTTGTCTGCCCATTTTTGTAAATTTTTAACCCATTTAAATTGATAGACCAATTGAAGGCCTTAAGCCTTTCATAGTATATGATAGGATTAATAAGAAATAGCTTACCCACTCATTGTCCCAAAAATAAATATGCCTCCTACTACCTACTTTTAAGGGAGATAATGGTCCCAACAAAATGAGAAGTGTTCAAAATAAATTTCGAAGGACTTATGTGGTAATGATTTTTGATTGACAATTTGGAAACATTTTAATGTAAACCTTGCTTGCTCTTTATAACCAATTAACCACATGCTACCATAAGAAGAAAGTTTCTTGAGGGAGACATAGTAGTTACTAATTGAAGCAATATTATTGGGCATTAAATTTTTAAGAATCTTCTTTCCTTTTTGGGCATACAACAAATTTCCAACTGACCAAATGATCCTCTTTTTATCTCTTACACTTGATAAAAGAAATATCTTGAAATCTTCTCAGTTCTCTGAGTAATTCCTGTTGAATTTAAAGGGTGAGGAAGAGAGATATATAGAGAAAGAAAACAATCTAGAGAAAATTTAAAGAATGGGAATGTTTTCTTATTTTGTATATTTACAAATAAACTGTTGTCTTATAACAAAAGACTATTGTTTATAAAAACTCACTAGAGTCAGCCTAGTGGTGGGTGTTGGGATAGTATGCATGAGGTCATAGGTTCTAATCTCAGTATGACCATTAGACATACACAAAAAAAAGACTATTGTATAGTTTTATAGGTAAAAAAGTTGTACAAAGTTAAAAAACTGTTGTCTGAACTCAATTGCAACAATTATAAAAGTGTTCTTTTTGACTTGCACGGGAAGCAATTTTCTCTATTGCCATTGTTAACAATAATGTAAAATTGTGGTCTTAGCTTATTTTTAAAATTGTTGTCTATATCACACAATTGACTACAATATTTTGAGATTGTTGTCATCGTTACTTAATAAAATCATTACTAAAAGAATAGGCAATACCTTAGCCAACCACACTTTGGAAATTGTTGTCGAAAGTTATTGACCAAAAATGTACTAGTGAAAAATTCATAATTTCTTATCATAAATAGAAGCTAATTAAAATCTATGCATGGTTTATATATAAAGACCTAATTAGTCCTTTGGCTTGTACACCATCTATTTAGAAAAATAAAGGAACCTTAATTAGAGCAAAACGAATACATCTTCGCAGGATCAGACGCGTGAATTTTAAACAAAAAGGAAAAGAATTATGCCATCAATATTGTCTTGTGTTCTTTGCTCTCTCACATGCCATATGATGGCATATATGAAAATTAAACTCTACATCATGCAAAATGAAGATAAGTGGAATTATGATGTTTACATCATCATGAATCAACTATGCCAAAAGATAATTTAGCTATTATGTGAGGATACATGAATAGTTTACATTGAATCTTAAATTTCCTCATTTGGTAGTTGTTCTGCCAAATAAATGTAAAAATGTCCCATAGCTCCAGTGCGAAAGCCACTTTTATATCTAGATTCAAGAGTCAATGTTTCACCATCATTAATCTTTATAGAGCCTGGTCGCGGGTAACAAACAGACATTCCAATAGGATAACCTTCCTCGTTTCCTGGTTCCTTTCCTGTTCCATATTTTGGTGTTGAAGTACATATAGCCTTTCCATCCTAAATTAGTAAAAAAGAATGTAATTTTTAGAAGTGAAGATGAATATAGCATTTGACTTTTTTAAATGACTAGAATCAAGGACATAAAGTTCAAAATAAAAAATCTATAACAAATTGTGAAAATGTATGAGAATAATGATAGATATTGTACATCACCTGCCCGTATAAAGTTGCGTTGACAACACCTGTATGCATGTGAGCAGTGCCATAAATAAGATAACCACCTTTGTCCATTGGGATGTTTGCTTTCTGGACATGAATAGAGTCACCACCATCATTTGTTGGAATAGTATACTCTGCCTACAAGAATTGAGAAATATTTGTAGCTCACTAACTCCCAATAAACTAAGAATTTAATTTAGTGTAAAATATTTTTACACACACATCTTATAAAAATTCACCTTATCACCACATCATCCTATTCATTAATATGATGTAGTAGCAAGATGAATTCCTATTAGGTGCTTGTGTAAAAAAGTTTTACATTGATAATATATATAAATTAAACTCATAAATACATATATTATATTTTTCAACTTAACTGAAATTGAAAAGCCTACTTTTTTTATATATATAAAGTACAGCCTTGAACAACTTATCTACCTGGCAATCATGAATTATTTTGGAACCATTTGATCTAACTTGATCAGTTGAATCGAGTATATAAACCTTAACTGGTGCTTGGAATTTGTCCCAATCAACCCAACTTATTTTGTATCTTAAGGAAACCTTTCTCTTTGGGCCTTGAAAACCTTCTGTTAGTTTGCATTGTACATTGTCTTGACAACAAAAGATTCCTCCTTTATAATCTGTAGTCAATGGTTGATTATGAATGTCCCTTGTGACATTATAAAAGTCCTTTGGAAGATTCATAAGGTCACATCTACATTCAGTGCAACCTTTCCTATCTTGTGTGCCACGTGTATCTATGGCCATGATGTCAAGCAACCATTTCTCTTCATATCCATTTGGAATTTCTGCAGGATTACCTAGTTCTATTGCAAAAGGATCAGGAATGTTTGAGGTTGTTCCTCTTGATTCAACTCCAAGGCCCCAATAATGTGGAAGAATGTATTGATTGCATATGCCTTCGTTTCTCTTGTAAGAAAGATCATTAGGACGACGAAGCTGAGGATTGCGTGACATAGTAATATTTTCAAAGTATCTTATTGCAAACCAATGATGAAGGTAAGTTTCGTACAAAGGTACAGAATTTCCTTCTTCATCAACTAGTTCAGCATCGAAACTCTTGACCCCAATATGACCTTTTGGAAACTCAATATTCATTAATGCTTTGGCTACAACTATTCCAGGTCCCACCTCAAATTTTTCAGACACAAAAGTAGCTATTTTGATACGATTTTTAGGCTTTTGATTAAGGGAGTATGTTGTTCTTGGCAATAACAGCAGTATTGATAATGAAAGTATTATTGCTTTAGATATAAACTTCATGTGAACCTGAACATAAACCAATAGTGTTAAAAAAGAGATTATAAGTTTCAAAAAGGTGAAGAGTTAAACTTGGATGATAAATATTGTATACCATATGAGAAAAAGATGAAGGATTTCCCATGCTAGAGATTTATTCTTTGCTGAAAGTCTAAATTGTTGAGAATTTAAAATTCTTTGGAGATAAATTTGTGTGAATATGGAGGTCTTGTTTGTTAGTTTTATAGTAGAAGGTTTTTGCAATAACATAACTGACATAACTAAATGCAAATTCAACACAGATGAAAATTATTGGGTTTTGTTAGGCGTCGCTGGTGTTCGAACAAAATTTGGTAAGAAAACATGGTATTAATCTATGCAAGCCATCAAGCATTTAACTGTCTAGAGCTATTTATAGGTATAACAAATTGATGTCAACTAGATTTTTCTTAAATATTTTTTTCATGCCCAAATTAATTAGAATTTTTTATTCTAATTTTTTTAATGATTTTATACAAAGACATAAGAATCGTTTGAAAAGAAAAAGAAATTTTATTACCTCATATTCTATATATTTACCATATACCACTAAAGTTTCTTTAAAGTATATAATTAGTTATCTCAAAATATTACGTAATTTCTTACTTTTTAGTTTCAAAAGATGTAAAATGTTTTTATACATACTAAAACCTTCTTGTCATACCAATAATATGTAAAATGTAAATTTTTTAAAAAAAATTAAGAATACATAATTTAATGAAATTTATCTATAGTATATTTTTTACCACAAACATATAGACTTTTATGACTAAGAAATTGTTCTTTGATAGTTTCTTTTTGCAATTTTTATGCGATTTTTGTTACCCCAAATAGTTTTAAAATTATGTGGAATTGTATCAGTACTCTTTTCATAACAAAGTTTGATATCTTTTTGGAATCATGATTTAATCCTTAAGGCTTTACTTTTTTATAATTACAGCAATGTAAAATGTCAAAATCTAAAAATAAAATAGTATCACATAATTCAATGTAACCAACTAGTACCTTGTACATTGTATAAATAGATTTTGGTTTACATAAAATTTAAAAACATAAATTAAAAATATTTAAAATTAAAAAAATACTTAATTAATTAAAATAAATTAGGAAAAATTATAAATAGCTAGTATTCAAAGAGAAAAGAGAAAAACATAACATTTTGAAAGGAATTAATCTCAAGTATGAATAGTTGAGGTTTAAGATGAAATTAAAAAAAAATTGAAATATAAAAATTTTAAAGCAATTAAAGTTGAGCTTTAAATAATATTTTTTTGATAGGTAAAATAAATATTATTAATAATATGTAATCAGAATTAATACAAGATGTCTCAATAACTGGGCACAAAGAAAAGAATATATAAATACACAAAGTGACTTTTCAACATAAAATGAAAATCTAAAAATAAGTAATAGTGAAGAAAAAGCACAAAAATGAGTGCTAATAATGAAACCATTTGTGGCAAGGAGTAAAAGTGTAGAGTGTGAGATATGACTATTAAAAACAAAAATTTTAATTTATAACTTAAAGGTTATTACATCTATAATTTTTTTTCTATCATAAATACACAGATCTATGTAATCAAATATTGATTGTTCTTTGATAATTGTTACTTTTGCTAATTTTATGTGATTAAGTGTATGTTTGTTTTACCATTTCACAACTCGATTCACACTTTCCTAGAAATGAAATGTGACTAAAGAAATTTGAAGGATTCATGTTTAACAGAGATTCAACGCGTATACAATCATACCCTAAAGGGACGTGCCATATTAAAATGTCTTTTTTGGGTGAGAATAAGAATGATAAATCTAAACCTTAGATTAAAGTAGAAGGCTGAGATTAAAAGACTCACTTAAAACTACAACTACCACCACCAACCCCATTACCACTGTAACACCCCCTCTTTAATTTACTCGTTTGTTTTTCTAATTATTTTATGATTAACTGTGAAAAATCAAATAGGAATCTCAAGAGTATAATTCTCGCAGTTATATTCATCGTAGTAAATTCTATCTAGTTTATATTTTTTTATATTTTATTTAGATTAGGGCCCGAGGAGCGATAAAACAACTAATTTATCCCTGAAAACTTGCTTAATAGGATAAAATAGTAAAATTAGATAGATAGGTTTAAAAAATTATTTTTAAATCATATTTATGTTCAAAATATTTAATAATAATTGTAGAAATTTTTTTTCGGATTTTTAGAGACAATTTTTGTGAAATGACTGATATACCCTTAGCCGATTGTAGAAACCAACAAGAAACTTTTTAACCTCAAAAAAAAAATTGAAAAATTTATATTGAGTATATTTTAATTATAACAATATTATTTGATGGAAAAATTGTGAAAAAACGAAAATTATAATTATTTGATAAAAACTTGATTTATTAGCTTAATAAATGTCCTTTTTAGTGAAAATTTATTATAAATAATATATATATGAGAAAAATAAGAAATTTTTTTCTTAGACTCATAAAAATATATGTGAATGTATGATGTGGAAAGAATCAATTAAAACTGATCCAATAATTTAATTCAATTATTTACCATAAACTAATATTTTATTACTTTTACCATTACTAACACATGGGTAATTTGCAAGTCAACAAAAACAGCTATTATTTTCTTCCTTTTGGCTCCATTTTCATGTTGGTGCAGAGCTGTTAGTTGGGGCAGCTCAGTTTCAATTAATTTTAATGGGATTAGTGGAAAAAAATTAAACCAAAACTATTAGCTTTTTACTTTCCATTTAATTATTTTTATGTAGATGGTTTTGGAGTGGATTTCCCCCAAAACTATTAGCTTTTTACTTTCCATTTAATTATTTTTATATAGATGGTTTTGAAGTGGATTTTCCCCAAAACTATTAGCTTTTCACTTTCTATTTAATTGCTTTTATGTAGATGGTTTTGGAGTGGTTTTCCCCCAAGGCCCTTAGCTTTTTACATTCGAATGTCATTTATATTTATGCTATTCATCTTGTTGTCCATTTTTAATTCTTGTCATTTATATTTTTACCATTTAAGTTATTACTTCTTTTTTTTCATTTAACTCTTGTTATTTATTTCATTGTTTCATTGTTATTTATTTTGCCTTTATTTTGCTAGCACTTCATTAGAAAGAGGAAACAAACAAAAAATCAATTTGAAATGAAAATAGTAGAAGAAGGATTAAATCTCTACCAAAATTGAAATTTTGATTTATATGAAATGCCCAAAATTCCAAAGTGAGAACATGAAAAAGTTTATAGTTGTTTTACATAAAAGGCTTGCGGTCCTTTTTAAATAGATTAAGAAAAATGAATTCTTTTATTAATTTAAGTATTTTGACAATTACTTAATTTGGTTCAACTTATACAAAAAAAAATGAATCTTAGAATTAGTAGAAAAATTTAAAGAAAAGTTTTTCCTTTAACTTTTATGAAACTAATAATAATAATAATAATAAAAACAAAGTTTTGAGCCAATTGAATTAAATGGGTCTCTAGCTTAACTAGTGAAATTTTTTTTTTAAAAAATAAAAAAATAAAAAATTTCCTATATAAATTAAATAATTTTAACATCCAATCTTTTGTCAACTTATGTCTAAGAAATGGAAATTTTGTTCAAGTAAGCCTTTCTATAAATGTTTTTGTCAATAAAATAAAATGCCTACACTTATACATAAAACACATATTTTAAATTGCAATTCTCTCAAACTTTAATTTTAAAATTTTCTCCGCAATTATGGTATAAGAACCTTTCCTTTAAAATAGTCTAAATTAAATTATTAGAAAAGGATAAGGACAAATCAAAGAAACTAAAATGAAAATCTATTTTAAAAGTATGTATGTGTGAAAATGAATTGTTTCTAAGTTATTATGAATGATGGATGAATATCTCTATGAAGAGTGATTCTGAAGCTCTGCTGGATTACCCAAAAAGTGTGCTTGGAAAATTACAAACAAAGTTATAGGAAAACCCCAGTTGAGTTAAGACTATGCTGAGAAGCATGAGTTCCGATGTTTGGGAAGTAACAGTTGGTACACTGCGAGATGAAAGGCAGGGACCATTGTTGGGGTCTTGAGGGTAAAGGTACTGAGTTGTGAACGTCCCAATGGTCAGGTTAGCACCCTGAGCTGGGAGAAATCACGTAAACCGACTTGGTAACCCTGACGCCTGCTCAGCATCACCATGATTGGTGTAGTGAATATCCCTAATGGGCATATGGCCCTTTCCTCGAGGATGATGATTACGACATGGATGTCTGTACCTTGTGAAGGATTATACGAACTCCCAATCGCTTCCCAATGATTCCTGATGGTTAAAGTAAATCATCAAAGATAGGTATGGATCCATATGTCTGGTAAAGGTTGAGATTGAGTCGTAATAACGTAGGTCAGACCTTAGGAATTCCCCAATTGGTTGTTTTATTTATTGTTTGTAGCCTATTAAGAAAACGAATTAGGCTTTTATAAAAACCTCACTCTTTTCTTGTTTCTTTTCATATACGATCATGGTACGAGTAGATGGACCTATTTCACGGCATGATGAACATCCACATAGCATACAGTCCCCACGACTATTGGGTTTATGACCCATTCACCCAGTACTCTACGTACTAGGGACATGTTACCTTTATATTCATGTCCCATATCCCTGACGTGTTCCTTCCGATGGAGCAGCTTACGTTACCTATGGCTTTATTTACTACCGCCCCCGACGACTTTGTTAGAGGACTTCATCCCCCTCCACCATCACCTGCAGATATTGATATGGATGACGCCCCGTTTCCTCAAAGGGACGACAGTCATGATGATGGCATTATGGTGATCACTGCACCCTACCTTCAGTATTATGAGCCACCACATGTGATCCCTCCTTACCTTGATACTACTGAGTCTTCATCTGGACCCTCTTACCACCCGGGTGAGAACTATGGATGGATTGCTTCCTCTTCCGAAGTTAGTAGTGTTGACAGCTTAGATGGCCTTGGGCAATCACCCAACAGTCATAAATATTCAAATGACGAGGACGAAGATATGTTGGACTTAGAGGATGCTGATGGATTCTGAGGACTCACAATGATGGAGACTCTGCATGTGACTTTTGTAGAATCTATAGGATGGGGTGACCTAGAGTAAACTTATACTGCTCTGACATAGGTCATTTTGTTGTACAGTTATGGGCGGGTATCTAGGATGTACTTTTGATGTATTTGCTTTTGTATTCCTTATGTATGTACTCTAACTTTGTATGTAAGACTTGATGGTTATTTCATGATCATGGTTCTTTATATAATGTCTCTTTGAAATACTAAACATTTGCGAATAAGTACGTATAAGTTTTAAATCAAGCTGATGTTTCTAACAAACAGATAAAAAAAATGCATGTTTTATTATAGTGGGTATCACAACCACTACCACCACCATCTAAAAGTGTTGTTAATTTTGCGAGTGAATAACAAATTTAGGTCCTGAAATTATAATGGTTGGTCAAATTAGTCCCTAAAAAGGTAAAATAGTCCCTAAAATTGTATATTATCAATTAATTTAGTCCTTGAAAATTGTAATAAACAATCAAATCAATCATTGAAATTAATTAAATGGGAAAATGGACCCTTGAATTATAATGGTCAATCAAATTAGTCCCTAAAATTAAAAAGGCGTAATTGCATTTTTTGTTCTTTAACTTTCAAAATTTTATTAATTATACCCCTAAAGGTTTTTTCTTGCAGATTCTAAACTTACATAATTTTGCAAAATTTATCCTAACGTTAATTGGTCATCCATGATGTGGAAATGATAAAAATGTTAAAGGTAGAATTTGAACCCTTGACCTCCTCTTTCTCCATTGCTAATAAACCCATTAAGTCATTTAGCTTATTTAGTTTACATATAAAAAATATATTATATATATCATTACTACATTTGTTAATTATACTTTTAATTTCCTAAGTGTATGTTTATATTTGTATAAAAAATATTAAAAGTTAAGATGATAAATTAATTTATTAATTATTTTAATTTTAATTGTACAAATTTATTTATTCAATTATATAGAATTATTTATTATCTAAAAGTTATTTATACATCTTCTACCCTATTATTTGTAGGGTAGTTATTCAAAAATAAAAATATTTAAAAATAAATTTATTAGTTATTGTATAATTTAACTAATAAATAATTTTATATAATTTAATAAATAAATTTGTATAATTTATAAATTTAAATAATTCAAATAAAAAATTTAATAAAAAAATTTATCACCTTAAGTTTTGATATATACAATAAATTTAACATACACTTAAGAAACCAAAATTGTAATTAACAAATATAAAATTGGTATATATAATATATTTTTTATATATAAACTAAACAAGCTAAATGACTTAGTGATTTTGTGATTGTGGAGAAGGAAGGACTTAAGAGTTCAAATCTCCCTTGTCCCTGTTGATGGATGTAATATGTGACACTCGTTCACATTGAACATAACGCATGTTTATTTAATTATTTATTTAGTTATTTTGATTTTTGATTAAGGAAAGTATGAGAAAATTTTTCGCTTTTTATATCACACGCGATCATCTTACGAAACTTTTAAAAGTAAGGAAATCGTAAATAAAACAGAATTTGGAAATAGGAGTAAGAGATGAGAAAACGATATATGTCATATAATCAGGATCATATACATCTTAGCTTTTGAAGTACAATATAGCTGAATACATCATAGCGGAATACAATTGAAATCAAAAAAATACAGGGAAATCTCAAAAGTACATAAACAGACACTAGCTACCCACTATCCTAACCAGAGCAGTGTCTAGAGATCTACTCCCAACCCCTGTATCAAAAGAAGAATCACTGGATGGGGTCTACCCATCCTCGTCTGACTGCGTCTCCTCGGAGTCTGTGTCCTCTCTGTGGTGTGCATGGCCATTAGGCACCTCGCGGGGTACCTCAGGTCTAGAGGAGGAGGAGGAGAGGGTGGACCAATCGTCAGCCACAGAAGAGTCCATAGAGGACTCGGCCAGTACCACCTCCATGGGTGATCCCTCCTCAGGGGGATGTACATCATCCACAAGGTGCTCAGCTGGTAGTGGTGGATACGCCTGTATGTATGGCGCTACAATAGGGACCTCTACGTCTGCTGGTGGAGCCGGGGGTGGTGGAGGCGCATAGTGAAAATGTGGCGGTGGTGAGAACGATACCAGGATCGGGAAAATCCAGGTCATAGGAGGCATGAACGCTCCTGGGATAGGGGACATGAACGTGATAGAGACAAAGCCACAGTGAGTCAAATAGTCTGCCTCCTCGTCGTAACTCCATGTCCCCGCAGCGTCGAAGTCAACGTGTATATTCAGCAGGACAGGGAAGGCCGCCATCTTCAAGTATCAACCCCAATGATCATGCATAAAAGAAAAATGCAGAGGAGTGAGGCAATTTGTTCTCAAAATTACTTTCACATAGATGGTAGGGTATCCTACTGTCTTATACTGACAAGACACAATTGACCACAAAAGGGGAACCTAGGGTTTGTCTAAGTTGTAACATCTACCCTTGACACTGTATGGATCCATACTCCCAACATGGTCCTTAACAGAACCGGGAAGTGACTGGGAGTACATATACCTCTACTCAACATGGTACAATCCTCATCATCATCAAGGAACAGAGCAACAGCTCAGGACATTCACCGTCCACACAGAGGTATACTCTCGCACCAATCTTGGAATGCTGAGCAGTTGTCGGGGTTGCCAAGCTTGGTCAGGCGAATATCCTGACTTGAGAGCGCTACCTCAGTCATTAGGACCTTCACCACTCAACGCCTTACCCCCAAGACCTCCGCAAGTGGGCCCCTGCCTTTCATTCCTCAGCGTACCAACTGTAACTTCCCATGCGGGGTGCCATGCCCTGGCATGTCCCTCGCATTACACTACTTTATGATTCTACTATTGTCCTTTCTTGACCTTCTCAATGTGAACAAAGGTTTCTCTGGTCTCAACTCACCTGAGTACCAGCACCGTCTCTCCTCAACATCTCTGCCTCTTAATGCAGAGATTCTTATTGTAGTATAATGTAGGGGGATTCTAAGTATATATTTGAGAAAACAAAACAACGAATAGGACACTAGAAGATTAACATTGATTTGTCTCCATTATCTTAATGCCTAATTTAAAGGTTTAAGCTTACTTAATTAATACTTAGTATATGACTATCCGTATGTCTTTATACATCGAATTACTTAACAGTATTAGATGTCACCATCAATCTATGAAATTAATTAGTAGTAATTAATCGTGATTCTAAAAGAATTTAGTAAAACTATTCACTTATTTCATAATTCAAAATAAGACTTTATGTCTTAGTTAAGAAAAAGTCTATTTTAAATTATATAAAAACAAAGAGGGTTTATTCCTAAAAAGGGAATTTTGTTTAACTTTAAACAAAAAGATTCATTTTGAGTCCTAAGTATAGAAAATAAGGGGTTAGTGACTAGAAACATGTTCTTTCATTTTTTGGTTCAAAAACCGGAATTCCAGAGAGTACAATTTTTAAGTTTGGATTTGAAATTCAATTTGAGTGGGCTAACGATTTTTGTTTGCCACGATCTATATCTTGTTGGAAAGATGTTTTTGTCTAATTTCTAAATCATTAAAGATAATCCCAAACAAAAATATATAAAAATAGATAAGAAAATAACAAGGCAGAGAGGTCAGGAGGCCCTTACTGGAGCACCAGTAACACTCCCTTGCTATTTTCGTATCCCTCTTTAATTTTTTTGTAAACAAGGAGGTTATTTCCAGAAAGTAAATTAGAAAAAATTTTCAAAAAATCCAAGAACTCCAAAAACTAAGGCCTAGTCGATTTATGATGATTTTTCAAAGCATACCATTGAGAAAGATGTCTCGGGTCAGAAACAGCGCGTATGACTTCGATTATAAAATTTGGTAAAAATAGTAAATGATAACTAAAGTAGGAAAAATATATATCCCATTAAACCTTAGGGAGTATGCTTTATATTCGTTCAATAAAAATCAGTTTACTAGCACTAGAAAGTTCGAAAATAGCTTTTAAGTGAACACTGCCAGTTACCATTTTCTGAAAAGTAACCCCAACTTTTGAAAAGTGTATCTTTGTCGTTTCTTAACCTTTTTTAATGATTCTTGTGTCCATTTCGAACATAATTTTGTCTAGTTTTTATCAAAAAAATAATCACTTAAATTTATTGAGTGTAGCCCGAGTTATCGCAAAAACAATGTCGGTTGTTCAGACAGAAATCGAAGTCGGCTCGCTGTAACTTAGGTACTTCTCTACAAAAATTATTTTTTTCACTAAGTTGTGGATCTTTAATGACCAAAATAAAATTTTAGAGTTATTAGGTAGGTCAAAAACTAAAATAATGATCCTTTCTCTTCATTTAAAACCGTGACTTGAAGGGAGATAAAAATGTCAACTTTTAGTGGTCAGCTGAGTTCTGGTTCTATTTTCAAAAGTCCTTGATGTTCTAGGGTCTTTGGTGATGAGTAAAGTTTCATTCTTGTCTTAAGAAAGTGACCATCTTCACGAGTCCCCTTTGGAAGGACTAGATCAAGGTTTCAAAAGTATTTACATGTTATAAAAATCTTCTCTTTTCTGTTTCTTACCAAGTTGAAGGGAGGTTACAATTTTAAGGTTTTGCTTTAGAGGTTTTAGAGTCCTTCAACCAAACTTTGGTCATTTTAGGGTAATGTAGCCATATAAGCCAACATTAAGATGTCAATAACAATTTTAGACAACACTTCCAGCCATGAGTAAAAGAGAGCAACAGAAAATAAATAGAACAACTACACAAAAAAAGAACTATAAATAACCACAAGAAGAGAAATAAGAATAGAGTAGTAAAACAACAACATACTAAGGGTTTGAGGGCCAAACCCACCCATAAATCATCTACATGAAGTAATAAATTTAAGAACACCCCACTCCCCCCATGTACCTTAAGTGTTGGTTGGAGGAGAGGAGAAAACAAGGTGCCTTGAAACTCCAAACAAGGTGGTGGTGGTGGATGGTGGCTTCAATGGGGGATGGAAGGAGGAGAGAATGGAGGTTTTTTGTGTAAGCAAGCTTTTAAAAATGGAATTTGGGAGAGAAAGGAGGTGCTGGACGTGCTCCTTGGGCAGAAAAGGGAGGTGAAGAAGCTGTCCCAAGGGCTAGCTTAAATAGAGGAATAGGTGGCTAGAAAAGGGGGCAAAAAAGTAACTTTGCTTTTCTCTTTTTCCTTTTTAAGTTTTCTTTTTATGACATGTGGGGAAAAGAGAGGGATGGGTCTGTAGAGTCTTTGATCAATGTGCCATAGGTCTCTGCTTCCCCAGGTCTCTGCGTTTTATTTTCTCTGCAGAGGAATCGACCGGTTCCGATAAAACGTCTTTAAACTTGTAAATTTTGTTTTTATAGCAATTGAATGAATTTTTCTTTGGAATTTGATGAGCACCTTAATTATTGATTGAAAATAATTTCCAAAATTTAAAATTAATTTTTAGTAATTAAATTCGAATTTTTGAGTATTTATTCAATATTTTCGAGTTAAAAATTCATAGAAATTTCATTTTAACTCAAAATTCTAAACGTTTTATGAAAATTATAAATTAAATATCTAACCCAAAAATGAACCGAGAATTTTCATTTTGTCTCTTTTACATATTTCACTTATACTGGCTATAGTTCTAGCAGTCAATAGAGGGTAATTTTGTCATTTTCCACATGAATCTCAGAAAATTCCTAGAAAATTTCTAAAATTATATTTTAATATGTATGACATATTTCTCAATTAAAAATGACAATTCATAGTCGTTTAGTCATTTTCCATATGTCAACCCTCAGTATAGAGGAATTAAGACTATCTATCAGTTCCTTAATTCTTTGGTAATTTCACAGATATTATGAATTAAACATAAGTCTAAAATAAGGGTGTTACATAATAAAAAACAAAAAAAGTACAAAAACATCAATCCCCTTTCTTTCTCTGTAACCACAAACCTCTCCTACACAAATTTGAATCCACCTCTATTGATCCTTAATGGATCTACTGCCACAGGTGGAACACAACGGTGACACCACCAACACCGTCGAGCACGTACATATGACAAGGACAAACTTTGAGACTTCTTAGGATCATAAAAAGAAACAATTAGAGCTACGTGATTGTCATCAATGATGTAGTTTGATGGAACAAAATCATGGGATGAAGGTGGAGAAAGTAGGTTTGTAAAGTAGTTAGGAATAGTTGGAATCATCGTGCTAAGGGTATACGTAAAACAATAGATGGTATCCAAAAGTAGGGAGTAACTGACATAAATCTAAATGTAACTATCTCCTAAAATGTGTCATCCTTGAAATATGGATTATGAATCCTTTCCCCTTCCTCTAAGAATTAAAGTGAAATCTTGCCTAACATGGGTATCTCCTCCATATCGGCCAACTATCAACAACAATGTCATATGATGTACATACACAAATAATGAAAAAGAAATAGAAGGAGTGAAGTGATTTAATTTTGAAATCATAAATCATAAATTTATTCGCAGGATAACCTATGCACACAAATCACAACACAACAATAAACTAATATACTATATGCAAGGGTTCCTCAAGCTTAACCTGTAACACCCCCACTTTAACTTACTAATTTGTTTTTCTAATTATTCTATGATTAACTGTGAAAAATCAAAATTTGAATCTCAAGGGTATAATTCTCACGGTTATATTCATCTTAGTAAGTTCTATCTAGTTTAGATTTTTAATATTTTATTTGGATTAGGGCCCGAGAGCGATAAAACAATTGATTTATCCCTAAAAACTTGCTTAATAGGATAAAATAGTAAAAATTAGCTAGAAAGATTTAAAAATTATTTTTAAATCATATTTATATTCAAAATAATTAATAATAGTTTTAAAATTTTTTGAAAACTTTTCTGAGACATTTTTGTGAAATGATCGATATACCCTTAGCCGATTGTAAGAGTCAGCAGGAGATCTTTTGACCTCAAAATATTTTGAAAATTTTATATAGAGTATGTTTTAATTATAAAAATTTTATTTTGAGGAAAAAATGGTGAAAAAACGAAAAATATAATTATTTGATAAAAACTTCATTTATTAGCTTAATAAATGTCCTTTTTAGTGAAAAATTTATTATAAATAATATATATATGAGAAAATTCCGAAAATTTTTTCTTAGGCTCATAAAAATATATGTGAATGCATGGTGTGGTCAGAATTAATTAAAACTGACCCAATAATTTAATCCAATTATTTTCCATAAACTAATATTTTATTACTATTACCATAACTAACACATGTATAATTACAAGTCAACAATGGTTGCCCCTTATTTACTCCATTCTCACGTTGGATTTATCCCCTTCTCTACTTCCTTTTCATGTCAATTGCAACTGGTTGGGAGAAGGGGGTACATTGTTATTTGTTTCTGTGACACCCATTCACATTGAACACAACCCATACTTATTTAAAAATGCGAATAAAATTTTTCTTTGCTTTTAATAATAGAAAATTTGTAAATTTAACAGAATTTGAAAACGACAATAAAAAAATAAAACCTGTATGTATTTATCGTGGAGTAGTACATCACGATTTCATAATCAGAAAAATAAATGAAATACAGGGAGATTAAAATATACATAAAAATAGTTACTACTTATTCCCAGTACATCAAAAAGATCTTAGTCAGAGCACTGTCCGTCTACCCTATCACATAAAATAACAAACTATCAGAGTAGCCTTATAGGTCTTCATCAATAGTCGGGTCTTCATTAACCGCGATCAATCATGCATAAAAGAAAAAGTAATGGAGTGAGGTGATTTGTTCTAATATCACTTTTACATGTATGGTAGGAATTCTACCACACAATACAAATAAAACACAGTTGACAATAAAAAGGGAACCTAAAGTTTATTCTATGTTATACAATTCTTGACTCGATATGGATCCATACTTTCCATTAGTGGGTAATAGTTCTTAACAGAACCTGGGAAGTGACTGGGAGTACATATACCTCTCTCAACATCATCTCATGGTACAATCCTCATCATCATTGAGGAACAAAATAACAATTTAGGATATCCATTTATAAAGGTATACTCTCACCAATCCTGGTGATGCTGAGCAATTGTCAGGATTATCAAGTTGGTTAAGTGATTGTCCTAGCTCAAGAGTGCTACCTTGGCCATTAGGACGCTAACCACTCGATACCATACCCTCTAAACCTAACCATGGGTCCTGCCTTTCATCCCGCAGTGTACCAAACCGTAGCTTCCCTAGCAGGGTGCCATGCCATTGCATGCCACTTGCTTTCCATTACTCACTAATTTATCACTTCCTAATTTCTCAAACAAAGGTTTCCTTGGTCTCATTTAATTTGAGCACCAGTACAATCAACATTTTTGCCTTATATTGCAGAAATTGCACAATACCTAAAATTTTAATAGAATAACGACATAATAATTATAATTTAATTACTAAAATTTTGGCAGAATAACGACTAAATAAATACATTTTAATTTTCTAAATTTGAGTAGAATAACAGCTTAGCAAATGCATTAATTTTCTAAAATTGAACAGAGTAACAACTTAGCAAATATAATTTCATAATTTAAATTTGAGCAGAGTAACAATTTAGTAATCATGATTTAATAATCTAAATTTGGGTAGAGTAACAACTTAGTAAAAATTAAAGTTTAACATTAAACAATAATAATAATAATAAAACTTAAACTTAAACAGGTTTAGGGGTAAACCCTTCCTACCAATATGCAAAGTGACAATAATTTAGAACCAACCCCACTCCCCCCATTACCTCTAAGATAATTGATGGAAAGGATGAAATTGTTGATGCAGAGCTCCTAGAAAGAGAACTTTACTAGTTGTTGGAAAATTAGTAAAATTTTAACATAAAAATAAAATCAAAGAAAATTTTTTCTAGAGAGAGAAGCTCTCTAAGAATTTGGTAGTTTGAGAGAGAGAGAGGTATTGAAAATGGTCCAAGATCATGGGTATTTATACAGGGGAAGAAGGGGTTAGGTGTCCCTTAGATGATGTAAGCGATGATGCAATAAAACTTATTTTTAATTAATTTTAGGGACACATACCCCAAATAGGTGGTGAATCACATATTTTAGGGTTGGGGACATGCTCCACCAGCTATCCCAAGCCTCCATGTGTCAAATTTTATCTGTAGGTGAATTAACCGGTATCGATAAAAACGCCTAAACTTGAAAAATTAGCTTTTAATATCAAAATCATGCATTTTAATGCAAAACTGAACAAATACATTATTTTTCATCAAAAATAAATTTCTAATAATAAATTTTAATTTTTATTAATTTATTTCAAAATTTATCTATTTATTTTGTATTTTTAAGCAAAAAAATTCATAATAAATCATTTTAATTCAATAAATACCAAAATTTTTATGAAAATTATAAAATTAAATATTTCACCTATAAATAAACTGAATCATCATTTTCACTATTTTTGAATATCAAACCAATACAGGCTGGCTTAGTGGACACTTAGGGGCAGTTTGGTCATTTTACACAGGAATTCCAGAAATTCCCAAAAAATTTCCAAAATTATATTTTAATATATATGACATGATTCCAAGCTCAAACTGACATTTTGATGTCAGTTTAATCTTTTTCTCATGTTAGCCCTTATTGTTGATAAGTAGGGACAAAATCATCATTTTCTAATTTTTCCAAGCTCCGACTCAGAAAAATTATTAAAAATCATGACTTGATAGCTCTTGGAATTTTGAGCATACTGATGGGAATCAAAATTTTGAAATTTCCTCTCGATTTTCAAAATTAAATAATCAAATATTAGAATAATAGTTGAAAAACTAAAATAAGAGTGTTACATTTTTTCACTATTTTTCTTTCAAATAAAATTTTTATAATTAAAATATACCTAGTATAAAATTTTTAAAATACTTTGAAGTCAAAAAATCTCTGGTCTGCTCTCGCAGTCAACTAGGGGTATTTTGGTCATTTCACAAAAATTGTCTTAATAAATTTCTGAAAAATTTCTAAAATTATTATTAATTATTCTAAGCACATAAATGACTTAAAAATAAATTTTAGACACTTCTAACTATTTTTATCTATTTTCTCAATTATCTAGTCCTTTTAGGGGCAAAATAGTCATTTTACCCTTTTCCAAATATAGGGGTGTTACAGTTTCTTTATAATTTGGTAAAAAAAAAAAAAAAAAAACAAAACTATCTTGTTAGATGTTATCATAGTCAAAATTTGCTACCCTTTAATTACTCATCTGCACGTTGGTTTTGGCTTATGTGGGAAGGGAGTGCAGTTTTTTTTTTTTTTTTATATAAGTTTAGTGAAAGAAAATTAAATCAAAATTTCGCAATTTTTCTTCTATAAAAACCCACCCAACAAACTTCCCTATTAGTCACTTTCGCTTCAAAAATCTGCCCCTCTTTCTACTGGTTTTGTTGGACAGATATCCTTCTCCACTATCAAGCCTTAATTTTTTTCTTCACCTTCAAACACTACCCATTTAGCAAAACCATATTAGTTTAAGTCTTAAACCTTCCTTCCTTTTTCATATTTCACCAATAAGCTACTTATTTGAGGTAAGGGGGAGTGAGGTTTAAGCCTTTAATTTTTGTTTTCTTAATGGGTGTGTGTGTTGGGTTATCTCTTAAACCCATATTATTATATTAATCCTACTACTATCTATCTATATATATATAAGTAATTATTTACTTTCTTGTTCATTTTAAATTCTTGCTTTACTTTAATGATATTTAATTTGATGTTATTTATTTTCTTGCTCTTGTTAGTATTTTTATTTATGTAGATGGTTTTGGAGAGGTTTTCCCCCAAAACCCTTAGCTTTTACATTTCTTGTCATTTATATTGATGCCATTTACCTTATTGTTTAATTTTTGCTATTTAAATTCTTGCCCTTTAATTTCTTGCTTTACTTATTGCAATTTATATTTTGCCCATTTAAATTTTGTCATTTACCTTATTGTTTTTTAAAATTGTTATGTCTATTCTATTGTTATTTACTTAAACTTTATTTTATTGTCATCTTAATTATTGTTATTTATTTTATGTTAATTTTATTTTTGGTATCATATGATAACTTAATATCCTATTATAAATAACTATCAACGAGCCTATTTTTATGCAAGCTGGCTATTTTCTTAAAAACCAATTTAAAGCCTTAATTAAGATCACTTGGAGTAATAAATTTTTGGAACCCATTTTTCTCTTAGGGCTCTCGGCCATTTCATAAAGAAAAGAATAAGGAATATTTCTTTTATGTCAATTAACTTATTAGAATGAGTAAGATGGTTGAGAAATAATAATAACTTATAAAATCAATTTTTGGACCACATAGAGAATGGATTCAATTTCTGGAAAGAAAAAAAAAATTGGGCTTTTACTAAAAGGGCATTCGGCCCATTAAAGATGAAGAAAAAGAAAAAAATTAAATATTTATACAAAAATTAGATTTTTATAATATACTAAAATCTAAGTGACAAGGTAAAAATTTTATACAAAATAGGCTCATAGCCCTTTTTGAAAAAGTAAGGAAGAAAATGAGTTTCTTTTATTAAAATTATGCATTTTTGATAATTACTTGAATTGGTTCAAATTGGTAAAAATGAATCTTAGGAAAGGTTGAAGAAAAGGTTTTCTCGAAAAAGCAAGTTCTATTAAATTTTTGTAGGTTAATTTAAGAAATAAAGTTTGTCAAAGTTAACTAAATGGACTTTAGGCCGAAACTAGGAAGAATTTTTAGAAATAAAGATCTTATTGGATAAATTTTAAAATTGTTACCATTCAACTATTGTTTTAAACAATTTGTGGCTAGTATGGAAATAATTAAATAATCTTGTTCAAATAAAATTAACAAATGTTTTGGTAAAATGCATGCAATCACATGATTTCTTCAAGAAATTAGAAGTCTTGTTTTGTAAGATGAACATCCCAAATTTTAGTAAAAGGAAACAACTAGAAAGAAACTCTAAGTATGCTCTATGGTTGCAGCACAGCTTGACCTTCTAGATCAGAAAAGAACTTCTCTCAAGTTTATTTACCACGTCCTAGTTATAATGGTAGATTGAAAATTTTTCCTTTAAAATAGTCTAATTTAAAAAATTAGAAAAGGATAAGGACAAATCAAAGAAATTAAATTGAAAACTTAATTAAAAGTATGTACGTGTGAAAATGAATTTTTGTATACAACTGTAAGTGATGACATTTTCTACTATATTTCTTAGTTGAATTGTTTCTAAGTTATTATGAATGATGGATGAATATCTCTGTGAAAAGTGATTCTGAAACTCTGCTGGATTACCCAGAGAGTATGCCTGGAAACTTAGAAACAAAGTTATAGGAAACCCCTGGTTGAGATGGGACCATGTTGAGAAGCATGAGTTCCGGTGTATGGGAAGTAATAGTTGGTACACTGCGGGATGAAAGGCAAGGACCATTGTTAGGGTCTTGAGGGTAAAGGTACCGAGTTGTGAACGTCCCAATGGTCAGGATAACGCCCTAAGCCGGGATAAATCACATAAACCAACTTGGTAACCCTGATGCTTGCTCAGCATCACCATGATTGGTGTAGTGTATATCCCTAATGGGCGTTGTGGCCCTTTCCTCGAGGATGATGATTACGACATGGATGTCTGTACCTTGTGAGGGATTATATGAACTCCCAATTGCTTCCTAATGATTCTTAATGGTTAAAGTAAATCATCAGAGATGAGTATGGATCCATACGTCTAGTAAAGGTTGAGATTGAGTCATAATAACGTAGGTCAGACCTTAGGAATTCCCCAATTGGTTGTTTAATCTATTGTTTGCAGCCTATTAAGAAAACGAATAAGGCTTTTATAAAAACCTCACTCCTTTCTTGTTTGTTTCTTTTCATATACGATCGTGGTACGAGCAGATGGACTCTGAGGACTTCAATGATGGCAACTCTATGTATGACTTTTGTAGATTTTATAGGATGGGATAGCCTAGTATAGACCTATACTGCTCTGACATAGGTCATTTTGTTGTACAACTACGAGCAGGTAGTTAGGATATACTTTTGTTGTAATTGCTAATGTATTTCTTATATATGTACTCTGATTTTGTACGTAAGACTTGAGGTCTATTTCATGATCATGGTTCTTTATATAATGTCTCTTGGAATTGCTAAACGTTTGCAAAAAATAAGTACGTATAAGTTTTAAATCAAGCCGACGTTCTAACAAACGGATCAAGAAACAATAAAATAAAATGAATTTATGTCTTATTATAGCGAGTGTTACATGACCTAAGTTATAATGTGACACATATATGCTCATGCTTCACTTCATGCTTATCATCAAAGCATCAATAACTTTAGGAAGCGATTGGGAACTCATATTTCTTGCCACAATAATACCATTATTTTTTGTTCTCAAGAATTAAGCTACACCAAGGCTTTTCCATAAAGAATGCACTTAACTAATCCTGGTGATGCTAAGTAAGTGTTAGGGTTATCAAATAGGTATATGTGATCATCCTGACTCCAAGTTGCTAGCCTGACCATTAAGATTTTCACAACTTGATAACATACCCTCTAGACATTTCCAACGGTCTCTACCTTAATCCTATAGTGTACTAAACTGTAATTTCTCAAATCTCATCATAACTCATTCCAACAATGCATAAATCAACTTTCCATAATCAAGGCATCTAACCTAGAGTTTCATAATTTACCACATTTTTCTAGAAAATTTGGTAGAGTTTCCTCTATAAATTAGTACTTTCCCACATACCTAACTCAAAGGTGTGGCAATTAGACATCGAGATCAACATCAATAACAAAAATATACCTCATTAATCTTCACTTTATATGTTTCCAATACCATGTTACATATCAATAAATATTAAATCATAATTTATCCCACACTTTGGTCTTAATGGCTAAATCCTCCAATTAAAAGAGAAAGTTCACATTCAATTTTACACATCCATGGAATCATGTCATATAATAGATTAGATGTCTCTATTCTTTCCTAAGTTATATTAGATTCATTACTAATTAACTAAAGATTACACTTACTTGACAAGTTTATTAAATTTATTCCCAGAGTTTTAAAATATAAAGGTACTTGCCTTGTTACTTTTAAGTTAATCTCGGTTATACTTATATGTAGGTGTCACATTAATCATAGGATTTTAAGAACTCACCTAAGTAAAGCTTATCACCTAAAGCATAATTTCTATTAGTAATTCTATGTTCCATTGAACCTAGTCCTTATCAATTTGTTAGAATATTAATTTGACTTAATCTAGTCCTTTTCTTAGTCAATCCTAGGAACTTAACTTCTTCCCCCATTTGGTGGTTAGATTTTTTCATATTTGGGGCTAAACCCCTTCAAAGAAGCTTTTGTTGGTTGAGGAGGTTGGGGGGGGGGGGGGGGGAGAGTCTATTGTGCATTTAATTTAAGGCTATATTATGTGATGTGATTGGTTTCCAATTTTAATTTTGTGATAGTTTAATTAGGTGAAGTTTTTGGAGTAACTTTTGCTTTTAATATGCTCACAGGTTTTGGTATTAGAAGGTGTGCGTGTTATTCATTGCTAAACCCCTTCGAAGAAGCTTGTGTTGGTCGAGGAGGCAGGGGGGAGGAGTCTATTGTGCATTTAATTTAAGGCTATATTATGCGATGTGCTTGGTTTCCAATTTTAATTTTGTGATAGTTTAATTAGGTGAAGTTTTTGGAGTAACTTTTGCTTTTAATTTGCTCACAGATTTTGATATTAGAAGGTGTGCGCGTTATTCATTGCTTTTGTAAATGTCTTTTTTATTTCTCTAGGCCTACTAGGCATCTTGACTTGTATGGGTTATTACACTATTTTTTTTTCATATTTACTAGCTTCATATAAGTCTTTTGAGTATCCTGGGACTGAGATTGACCCTTTTTTCAGGGGGGTTTTGAGGCCTGGGTTGTCATTGTAATGTACTTGTGTTTCGTGACCAAGATTAACTTCTTTTAGGAGTTCTTTAGGTTTGAGTTACATACCACAGATCAACTGTGCAAAGTTGTGTAGGCTAAAATGGTTCTTTGAGTCTGGGATGTTGCAAACATGAATTAGCTATGTAAGGACTTATTATTTAAGGGGGTTCTTTAAGTCTACAACGTTAAGCCTTCCTTCATCATTAATGATATCTTCAAAGTGTGTCACTTTTGCCTATAGTAGTAGGTTCATTGGTCCTTTATGAGAAAACCTTTTGAGGATTTGGATCGCCTCAAGTTGATGCCTTGAGAAGTTTTAGGGATGAGGTTGGTCTCATCTTTTAAATGGGACTTATCCCCTTTGCGGGATTAATAGTCCCATAAGGCACTTGATGGATCAAAGCCTCATGGTTTTTCAAGATCGAGGTGATCTTGTGTTGGCCAAGGGGGTTAGCAGGACAAAAGCTATTGAAGTAGTCTATGTTGTTTGCAGTTAAGAAACATGAAGCATACCAACGAGGTTCTTGGGATACCATTGTATGCTAGGGAATGGGCACCTTAGTGGTGGGTCGTTGAGTTGGGAGCCTACCATTCAAAGTGTCGGGTTTGTTTGTGGCAATTGTTCTACTACAGTCACAAGGGTCAAAGGAGGATGACCCATACTTTTTCAAGTGTTGGCTTTCATCCAACACCTATGGTGACAAGTTGCTTGATTCCATCCATTCCTATAATGTTGGTGGAAAAGGTACAAATCCCTTAGCAAGAGGATGCAACTTGTTTTCAAGGGTGCAACAATAGCTCCTGTGCATTATGGATGTTGTCTTTCAATTAAGGTTGATGATGACCTTTTCAAAGTGTGTTTGTCTCAATGAGCGGCAATGGGAGTTCGTTTACTGCTTTCCATAGATGGCGCCAATGTTCACGAGCGTTACTATAGACAAATGGCCCAATAAGGAATGGGAATGCCTATGTACGACCCAATAACGAATTTGAGTTCATGGGCAATCTATTGGTGTGGCAAGGTTAACTAGATTAATAATTTCAAAGCCTTTGGTTGTCTTAACCCATCAAAGGATTATGGAGAGTTATCTTGGTCAGTGGCAGGGCCACCTACAGGAACTCAGGCACTCAAGTCAACAAAGATATAAGCAAAGTTATAAAGCAATAGGGAGGAGAAAGAATACCTGGGGTATAGAGTTCCCTTCACATTTATATAAGTGTAATGGTGGTTCCTTTTGTCGAGGTGGATAATTACTTAGACTAGCTGGTTGGCTATTTGTAGGCTAGGATTTGATGTGAAAGTTGGAAGGTTATTGGATGACTACAAGCCCCTATATGATCCATGGCCAGCAAGTGGTTAGGGATTTTTATTTTTGGCAATATAGTCTCTAGAGGGATGTGACAGATGAGAGATGGTGTTCTTGAGGGAAGTTGCTTTTTCACTCGTGACCAAAGTTATCAAAACCAAACTGACTTGACTAATCAGACTAATTCAATCAAAAATCAAAGCCATGGTTAATCCAATTATGTATTTAGATCATTTTTGTAACTAAACTAGTAAAAATTGGCCACTTTAGTTTTAAAGCAATAAGAACTTAACAAGTCCTTCTGCGCTTGTTCTATACTAAAAAGTGACACCAGTTATACACTGACTATACATGCTACTTTATCACTATTGAATACTTACCAACTGTAGACTAATTGGACACACTACTTTACTATTATCGAACACTTTCCAACACACAATGGTTGGACATGATAGCAAGGAACACTTTCGAACAATATTTTCTACAAGGACAAAATCAAACGTGTAGGAAAAACGTTTGTGCCAAGTTTTGAACCTATAATTCAGCTATTTTTAGAAAAAAGTGTGTTATATATTCAGCTTAAACATATTTTTATATTATATTAAATAATACATTATATATGTATATTTTTAATATAAAATTTAGTAATTTAATATATACTAATTCATGTGATTCAACTAATAACTTACTGGCTTTATTAGCGATCTATTAATCTAGTACCTCAATTGAGTCAATAACTAGTATGAGTTGGACAATATTGGTCGTAATGAGACACTTCTCAAGGGGCTCATTCACGTCGCCCCCATATAACTATGGGTTGGAGAGTGTTTGAATTGATTTCAAAAGTTAGTGTCCTCTGCTTTTGTATCTTAGTTTTGTGGTTTGTACATGCCATGATGTTTAGGCAAAAGTTATGTAAGTAACTTTAAACTGTAAAAGTTAACAAAAGAATAATAATAATAATAATAATAATAAATGTTAACTTTAGTGAAGAAAAACTTAAATTCATATTTAACACGAAAAAAGAGAAAATCAAATGTTTTATTAAATATATATTTGGAAAATTCAAAAGGAGGAGGCTGACCTCGGCAAACGCCCATGCATCTTGGGCTTGGGGCTTGAGAGGCTATGGATCGTTCGAATGGAGGAGGTTGACCTCTGTAGATGACACTTATGCAAGATCACATATTGCATTGGTCGGCCTCACCTATCTTCGCTACAAAGGAAACCACGGGACAATCGAGGCGATGGCAACCAATTGTCCCTTGCATGAAATCCTTTTGCATGACACATAAGGAAAGTTCTAGAAACTTCTAATAACCCTTAACATCTATGACATCCCTGACATCCGACAGGTGTAATGCCTGACCGCTTTTAGGATCGAAGACTGTCTCCACAAACAAACACAAGACTTTTCAGCATGTTTTGTCTTGACTCACATGCTTCCTGAGAAACTTTACAGGAGGTCACCCATCCCAGAATTGCTCCAAGTTAAGCACGCTTAACTGTGGAGTTCTTAAGTGATAGGCTACCGAAAAGTAGATGCATCTTGTTGGTATAGGTAGCACTTATTAATTCCTTTAAGCTATCCTCAACTATACAGTCCCGTACCTGCATAGCCTCTAGATCCCTCTCATTCCCATGTGTATTCGATTCATTCATGTACCCCTCTCGCTGGAAGCTTGTTAGGAGCCGCTCTTTGTCTGTGCACTATCTCTTTTGCACCGGCGATCACTCCCCGCCCTCATTAGCGCCTGGGATGTTATAACAGGGACAAGCAAAAACATATGCCATAGCCATGTCAAACAACATATCGCACCCTAACATGTCAGGGTGGGTGGTGCCGAGATGGTAGAAGACACATTACACCCTGACATATCAAGGACATTCACCAACATTTCCACACATGAAAACATGAGTATAATGCGCAAATGGTGATTTAACACGTAGCACCCGTCCAAAAAGAACCATTAGAGAACACCAAGTATAAATAGGGGTGGAGTAACACCTTCATCTATAGTGTTCACGACAACATAGGGGCTTGTTGGAGGGAAAACTCTCAGCTTTGGGAATACTCTGGTAGGTCAAGTTCTATGGCGTGAACAATACAATTTAATCTTTAATTATCAAATTAGATATTAAAATGTGTTAAAAGGTTTAATACATGAATTTGTTAAAATCAAAGCAAAAAACAACAGGATCTAAAATAACAAAAATGGAATTTAAAATGAAAAATTGAGCATTACATAATAGTTAGCTTTAATTTCTAATAAAAGATAACATCAAGACTAACAAAATAATTTATAAAATGCAAACTAATTTATTTATATGATAAAAATTTGTTCATGTCGCTTGCATTAAATTCTTCAAGGGGAACAAAAACAAGGAGCACAAAGCTCACACTTGCAGCACTATCTCTTAACAACAAAATTTGGAAAGACATATACATAGAGGTGTAAATGAGTTGAGCTATTTGTAAACTATTCAAACTTGACTCGTTAAATACTCGATCAAGCTTGTTTGTTTAATTAAATAAACAAACTCAAGCTTGAGATTGAGCTCAATTGTTTAAATGAGTCACGATCAAGTTTTCCAAGTTCAACACTAATGGTTTGTGAATAACTCATTTATTTAAATTGATGATGAGGATTTTGCTAACTTTTGTTGTTTATATATTCATTATGGTAATATATAGAGTTTTATTGAAAGCATTAACGTTAATTTTGAAGATTTTATTTTTGTAGTAGTCAAGAATATAGTTATGGATTTTTTATTTACTGGATTAAGAAAATGTAATAGTCTGGAATATTTGAATTTCACATACTGCATGTTAAGCACATATTTTTATATATAGATTATCATAATTAAAATATTTGTTAAATACTAAAATGATAGAGTTAAAAAATAATTTAAGAAGAAATTTTGTAAAGGCAAAAATAATTAAGTTATAAATAAGCTAAACAAGCCAAGCTTGAGCTTAATTTTTTTTTAAAACAAGACAAGTTCAAGCTTTTAATTAGGCTCATTTAAATAAATGAACCAAGCTTGAGTCACCCATTTTTTTTTTGGCAAATCAAGGTTAAACTTTAAATACTCGATTTAACTTCACTCAATTACACCCTTACATATACATATCTAGAATACAAATCTCTATACATTACGCTTGTTGCTCTTTCTTTTCCCAGAGGTATTTATTTGGGTCGGGTTGACCCATTTGCGCTAAGCTATTACGGGGTAACATATTTTTAGTTTGGTATATGTTGATCCATTTAGGTTACAAATTAACTATTTATTAGTTCAATCCAATAAAATAAGTTGATCAAATATATGAGGGTGAAATAATTATAAAGATTTAAAAAAAATCCAATCAGTTGAGTGGCTCAATTCATTTTATAATGGACTAATTGGACTAAATTTAATAATACTTAAATTTTTAAAACTCATCTCGGGAATCTTTAAATCAATGCATCAAACTCTGTTCATTTTACCACAACATAATGTTGTTCAAGCAAAATTAGGCTCAAACCTCTTACATAAGGTTTCAGATTTGAGTTTTGTGAATAGAAAAGCGTCGTTGGAAAAAGAGATCATATTAAAGGTGATTAGTCAGGATCTCCGGTAGAAAACTAGTTAGGGCGGGCACGAGTAGTAACCTCCTACTACTCGCCCTGCTAAATAAGTATTCACCCTATGCTCACCCCCATACCTATGCAGGTATCCATTAAGTGGATACTTGTAGATTTTTTGAATATCCATAGGTATTCGTAGACATTTACTAAAAAAAATAAAAAATTGCTTAAAAATAGTTTCAAACTACATTAACTAGAATTTTGATTTATTCTGACAGTTTCTTTAAAAAATAGTTTAAAGGTCAAAATTAAAATTTTTCAAATATTCTATACAATTACTCTACACAATGGTATTAATCAAGATACTTCAATTCAAAAACCAAATTTAAATGTTAAAATACTTCAATCCTATAATTCCAAACAAAAGTCAAGAAACTAAAATAATTCAAATTCATAAGTCTAAATAAAAGTTACTCCTTCCGTCTCAAATATAAACAAAAAAAAAAAAACTCCATATGTGTTGACGTTAAATATAAGCAAATCTAAATTAATGTTCACTCTATTTAATGAACCCATTCGCAAAATATCCCTTTATTTAATTGAGATTATAATTTTAATAATCCTTTTTTATTCTTAATACCTCCTGGGCCTACGTTTCGAATTTTCAGCCATCAACTCTTGTTACCATCCTACTGCACATTCTTTTTTTTTTTAAAATGGGGGAAAGTTTTTAATTATATAATAAGAAAATTATAAACATAATTTAATAAAAATAATAGATGTTGGAATAGAGGATTGCACTTTATGTAGTTCCTTCCAAAACTCTAGAGAACCCCAAATCTTTAACATTATCTTTTTCATTCACTAGTTTTGTTCTTGTGGGATATTGATTTGTGTCTTGAAGGTTGCTTTGGGGTTCGATTTGCTTCTCACAATGGTTAATAATTTTAAAATATAAATGTTTTCCAATTTTAGCTTCTTATTATGGATTTTAACTATTTAACAATTATTAATTTTAAAATTTCAAAAGCATATAACATTTTAAAAATACAAAATGACACAAAGTAAAATATGTTAGTGCTTTGTTGTTAGCAAATAGATAATAAAGGTGCTACTTTATTTGTTTTAAGGAATTTCAAAATTATATTTAACTTAAAAGACACAACCTATATTTAATAAGTGATACGAGTTGAGAGTTTACGTCAATCTTCGTAGTGATATTGATCCAATAAAGTCAATAATCTCTCCCACTCCCTTGTTCTTTTTCAAGCGAGCAAGTTGACAATTTTAGTAGAACTTATTTTCATAAAGATTTTGAGAAACATAGTTCAAGGATTTTAGTAATTATACGCATCATGAGCTAAACCATTAAATTATAAAAGTGCACTAGCTAGATAAAGCTAATATTGTGTTAATAGTTATTATTAAATGCATGGAAAGCATTTAAAAAATTTTGAATTTGGAGGTTCTTAATTAGGAAAATTAATATAAGAAAGATCAAATTAGAAAAGGAAGCATCTCATGGATGACCAAACTAGGTGTTTTCTCTATTTTTCTTAATTTAGAGAAATTCATAATTTCTTTTAGCAATTTTTTTTGGGTGATTCTTCACTTAAAATAATTAAAAGTGTGAACTGTGTAAAGTGTTCATATCCTATCTATAATATGTCTCTCCATTTTCTATCCATTCAACAAACTTGGATCCTCTCCTACAAGTCTTTCTACAACTCCTCTCCAATAGCATTGTAGGTCGTTAGATGCATTTGATGATTCAGATTAAAACTTAAAAAGTCATAGGAAAAAATAAATGTTGGCCATTAGATGAATCTGATGGATGGAGAAAGAAAAAAAAATTAAAAAAAGGTCACAATAACATCAATCCCCCTTCTCTCTTTGCAACCATAACACATCCCCAGCAAAAATGGGCAACCACCTCCATTAATCCTTTGTGACTTTGTCGCCACCAGTGGAACACAAACAGACACCACCAAATTAAAAATAGAAAAGTTGCACAAAGATCAATTTTGGCGCCACATTCAAGGAATTGGAGAAGCTCTGTTTATGAAGCCAACTATTCATTGCACACTAACACTGCCAAAATCTTTCACGTCTGCCAAATACTTAAGTCTCCTTCAACAAAGTTCCAGCAATTAGGGCTGTGCAAAAACCAAATTTTTCAAAAATCTGAGCTAAACTGAACCACTTAGTGCATGCTTGAATTTCAGTTGGGAGAGTTCAAAAATATTTTTGCTTTTAAAGTGATAATTTTTTCCTTTTTCATTTTGTGCATTGGAATTCGGTTTTATGCATTAAAATTCGTAAAAGTACTTTTTTAACGGTTATCCAGACCTAACCTTAATAATTAAAAATGGCTTGGTTTGAACTGAACTGTTTTTATTAATTGGTTCGGTTCGAATTTTGTTTTCAAAATAATTTGGTTTTTGCAATTTGGATTAGTTCAATTCAGTTCAGTTATCCTTTTTCAACCTATATATGGTTCATTTTTTCAAAGAACCAAACCAAACTACTTTACAAAAACGGTTTGGTTCGAACCAAACTATTTTCATAAAGTGGTTCAATTTGTTTTTTTTCCCTAAAAAATGATTTGATTTTTTTGGTCGATTTGAATTGGTTTTAAAATGGTTTGGTTCTTCTTCTTTTTTTCACACCCCTGCCAGCAACAACACTAAGTCATTAACAACAACACTAGCAAACAAAGCTCAAGTCTACCAAAAACTCCCACTTTTCAAAATCTTGTATTATTTATGTTCATGTTGAGTGATCTACTTTTTTGGTACACAATCAAGTTCAATCCATAAGAACTCATAGGTTGAACACACCTAAATCGCATAGCAACATTAATGCAACATAAAAGCAAAAACTAGAACCACACACTTTACAAAGTATGTAGAATCAAACATTTGCAAAAGAAAAGGGAAACTGTAAGCACTTAGAAGAAATAAGCCCAATACTTTATTTTAGATGATACAATGATATTAGAATAAACCATCATATTAGGATGCTGTGCATATAGTTATAATTGCATAAGATAAGACTCCAAGCATACTATTGTCGTGATTTTAACTCATGAGGAATTTGCAACCAAAATGCTAGCTTGGGCTAACCTGTTATTATCATTCACTGACTGATCATACTACATATTCAAGATATAAAAATGCGTAGAAGGCACTTGCAATTTTTACTAGCTTAGGTATTTTTTTTGTCATGACATTGTGTATTTTATAAAAACTTATAATATTTTTCTTCTATGAAAATATTATAAATTATTTCTTTGTCGCTGTTAAAGAAAATTTCTAGATCAGCCACTGAACTGATGTCTCAAGTATTATGCTATATAAAACAATGACATTTATAATTTTTTATTGAGTTGGAAATATTTTGTTTCAGCAATTATCTAAATGTGAATGCTATACATATGTAGGAATTCCTTCCAGTTAGCGAGCTAGACCATTTTAGTGACTTAGTGTTGTTGCTGGCAGGGGTGTGAAAAAAAATAAAAATAGAACTAAATCATTTTAAAACCGATTCAAATTGACCAAAAAAATTGAATCGTTTTTGAGGGGGAAAAAATTGAACCACTTTATGAAAATAGTTTGGTTCAAACCAAAGTAGTTTGGTTCGGTTTTTTGAAAAAACGAACCATATATAGGTGGGAAAAGGATAACTGAGCTGCACCAAACCGATCCAAATTGCAAAAACTATATTATTTTGAGAAAAAAATTTGAACCGAACCACTAAATAAAAATAGTTCAGTTCGAACTGAGTCATTTTTAATTATTAAGGCTGTAACACTCCTTTAATTTTAAATATAATTCATATTAATTTAATTATTAATTTAAGTTGATGAAAATGTGAGTAATTTTTTTTTAGAAGAGAAAAATTCAAAATTTAACAGAATTTAGAAATAGAAGTGAAATGATAAAAACTGCTTGTATATATATATCAAACTGCACATTGTGGTTACATAGCAGTAAAAAAAAAAGTACATCAAAAGACATATATTACCTAGTCCAATATATACATAAAAAAGATCCTATATAGAGTAGTATTTATCTACCGTATCCCTCAAGGAAAATATTATAAACTAGGTCTACAAATATGCAGGAGTATCCTCTAACTCGTCCTCAGCATCATCAGGCATTGTCATCATCTTCAATAATTACGATCAATCATACAAGAAAAAAAACAATGGAGTGAGGTGATTTGTTCTAAAATCACTTTTACATGTATGGTAAGAATTAAAATACAATTAATGAATGGAACCTAGGGTTTATTCTATGCTATACTACACTACCCTTAACTTGGTATGGATCCATACTTCCCATTAGTGAGTAATAGTTCTTAACAGAGCCAGAGAAGTGACTAGGAGTACATATACCTCATTAACATCATCACATGGTACAGTCCTCATCATCAATGAGGAACAAATATCAATCAGGACGTCCATTTATAAAGGTATACTCTTAAATTAATCCTGGAATACTGAGTAGTTGTCTAGATTATCGAGCTTGGTCAAGTGAATATCCCAGCTCATGGGCGCTACCTTGGCCATTGAGACTTTTACCACTCGATGCCTACCCCCGAGACCTTCTCAAATGGGTCTTTGCCTTTTATTCCTCAGCATACCAAATTGTAGCTTCCCTAACAGGGTGTCATGCCACTGCATGTCCCTTGCTTTACATTACTGACTAATTTATTAATTTCTAAAGGTTCACTCTGGTCTCAAAAATCTGAGCACTAGTATAATTTCTACCAATATCTCTGCCTTATATTACAGAGATTTGATCCATTCATATCATTCACATAATTCATAATTCAAATTAAAGCACATAATCAATAATTCAATAAAAATAAAGACATACAAATTAAAATAAAGATTGATAATTAAGAAATAAATCATAGAATGGTCAAAAAATTTCATAAAAATAATTTTTAAGCTAAGAAAAATAATTATAATTTTTTTATGAATTTTTAGAAATTTTTCAAAAATTTTTGAAATTTAGTATTTTTAAGAAAAATGTGTCTACAGACACTTATAGAGCACAATTAGAAGTACTAACTAAGCTTTAAAATTTATGAAATTTTTACAGATGGTCTATTAGTGTGTCTAGACCTTACCTGAACGACAAGAACTTAAACTAAAATTTCTACGGTAGTTTTCTAAAAATAAATTCATAAATAGCTCATAAATTAATTTTTGTGCTTAGTTTCATATTATGAGATTTATAGTTTATTTCTTCTACTATTTTTACTAAACTAATTGAGTATTACTAAAATGTGGCAATATAATAATTTAATTATCTATTATAACAACTAAAAATATTTTATCTAAATTTGGGCAGTATAACAACTTAGTAATTCTACTATAGTTGTTTGAATTTGAGCAGTATAACAACTTAATAATTATCCTATAGTTGTCTAAATTTGAGTAGCATAACTACTTAATAAGAGTATTTTAATTATCTAAAATTGAGTAGAGTAACAGCTTAGCAAACACATTTTAATTTTCTAAAAGTGAGCAGAGTAAGAGCTTAGCAAGTGCATTTTAATTTTCTAAAATTAAGCAGAGTAACAGCTTAGCAAATATAATTTAATAATTTAAATTTGAGAAAAAAAATAATAACTTAGCAAAAATTAAAGTTTAACATCAAACAATATAACAATAATATTAATAATAAAACTTAAGCCTAAATGGATTTTGGGGAAAACCCTTCCTACCAACATACAAAGTAATTGAAATTTAGAACCAACCCTACTCCCCCCATTACCTCAAAGAGTTGGTGAAGTTGTAAATGCAAAGCTCCTAGAAAGAGGATATTTACTAGTTAATGAAAACTACTAGGATTTTAATGTAAATTTTTTTTTCAATGGAGAGTGAGGATGTATGTTCAACTTAAGGAAGGAAGAGGAGGATGCTGAAATTTGATGCAAAGAGGAGCAATTTATAGAGGAGAATTAAGCTTAGGTGTCCACGTAAATATGTCACTCATGATGTAAAATTTCAAGTTTTATTTTTTTATCTTAGGGACACATATTCGTGTACGTGATGAATCACCTCTTGGTTGATCAGAAATGTGGGATAGCAGCTGTCCCAAAATTTTTCAGTATAAATTTTACCTGTAATAGGGTTAACCGGTACCGATAAAATCGCCTAAACTTGATAAATTAACTTTTAATATCAAAATAATTAATTTAAATATAAATCTGGAAAAATGTATTATTTTTCATCAAAAAAAAATTCTAAAAATAAATTTTAATTTTTTATTATTTTTTTTGAATTATATATGTATATTTTGTATATTTTAAGCTTATAAAATTCATATTAAATCCATTTTAATTCAATAAAAGCTCAAATTTTTATAAAAATTATAAAATTACATATGTTACCTAGAAATGTACTAAAAATATTATTTTTACCATTTCTGGATGTCAAACCATTATTGAGTTGGTTATTTGACAACTAGGGGTATTTTGGTCACTTTGCACAGGAATTTCAAAAAATTTCCAGAAAACTTCAAAAATTATATTTTAATACATATAACATGATTTTAAACTCAAATCGACATTTTAATGTCCATTGAATCTTTTTCTTATGTCAGACCTTAATATTGAGAAATAAGGACAAAATCGCCATTTTCTAATTGCTCCAGGCTCTGACTCGGAAAAATTATTAAAAATCACAATTAGATACTTTTTGATATTCTAAGTTTAACCGTGGTAATTTGAATTTTTAGATTCCTTTTTGATTTTTCAGAATTAAATATAAAATAAATAGAAAAACAATTAATTAAGTAAAAATAAGGGTGTTACAAAGGCTATGTCTGGATAACTGTTAAAAAGTACGTTTATGAATTTTAATGCACAAAACTGAATTCCAATGCACAAAATGAAGAAGGAAAAAAAATTGCCTTAAAAGCAAAAATACTTTTGAACTCTCCCAATTGAAATTCAAGCATGCATTAAGTGGTTCAATTTAGCTCAGATTTTTGAAAAAGATGGTTTTTGCACGACCCTAATTGTTGGAACTTTGTTGAAGGAGACTTAAGTATTTGGTAGACGTGAGAGATTTTGCTAGTGTTAGTGTGCAATGAAGACTTGGCTTCATAAACAGAGCTTCTCTAATTCCTTGAATGTGGCGCCAAAATTGATCTTTGTGCAACTTTTCTATTTTTTAATTTGGTGGTATTTGTTTTTGTTCCACCGGTGGCAGCAAAGCCACAAAGGATCAATAGAGGTAGTTGCCCATTTTTGTTGGGGATGTGTTGCGGTTACAAAAAGAGAAGCGGGATTGATGTTATTGTGTACTTTTTTTTGTCTCTCCATTCATCAGATTCATCTAATGGCCAACATTTATTTTTTCCTACAACTTTTTAAGCATTAATCTGAATCATCAAATGCATCTAACGGCCTACAATGCTATTGGAGAGGAGTTATAGAAAGTCTTGCAAAAGAGGATCCAAATTTGTTGAATGGATATAGAATGAAGAGACATATTATAGAAAGGATATGAACGCTTTATACAGTTCACACTTTTAATTATTTCAAGTGAAGAATCACCCAAAAAAAATTTGCTAAAAGAAATTATGAATTTCTCTAAATTAAGAACAATAGAGAAAACACCTATTTTGGTCATCCACTGAGATGTTTCCTTTTCTAATTTGATCTTTCTTATATTAATTTTCCTGATTAAGAACCTCCAAATTCAAAATTTTTTAAATGTTTTCCATGCATTTAATAATAACTATTAACAAAATATTAGCTTTATCTAGCTAGTGCACTTTTACAATTTAATGGTTTAGCTTATGATGCGTATAATGACTAAAATCCTTGAACTATGTTTCTCAAAATCATTATGAAAATAAGTTCTAATAAAATTGTCAACTTGCTCGTTTGAAAAAGAACAAGGGAGTGGGAGAGATTATTGACTTATTGATCATATCACTATGAGATCGACGTAACTCACTCATATCACTTATTAAATATAGGTCGAGTCCTTTAAGTTAAATATAATTTTGAAATTCCTTAAAAAAATACACCTTTATTATCTGTTTTCTGACAACAAAGCACAAACATATTTTACTGTGTCATTTTGTATTTTTAAAACATTATATTCTTTTGAAATTTTAAAATTTATATTTGTTAAATACTTAAAATCCATAATAACCAGCTATAATTGGAAAACATTTATATTTTAAAATTATTAAACATTGTGAGAAGCAAAATGAAACCCTAAAGCAACCTTCAAGACACAAATCAATATTGTAATGACCCAACTGTCGCTACTAAACAACCATACTAAACATGCACCTCATCTGCCTATCAGGTGAATAAAATCAATCCTATCATATCTGTATATAGGTCATACACATCAACTGAGAGATCCACCTATCTCTCTTGGTGCCATACATGCATATTGATTTAAATGTCATCATCATACATAACATATACTATGGGATAACACCAGCCTATATCAACTAAGATATTAAAAATATACATCATCGGGGAAACGGGATACAAAAACTCACTCCCTATAGTTGGTCAATCTATACAATCCATCAAAAGAATAACCATAAAGAACAGCACATCCAAAACAAAAAGAGTTGTCTCACAAGCAACTCCACCATCATTTTTGAGTAGCTGGATCCACCAACGCCTCACCATCTGCTCCCACGCCATAGCATGTGATCATCACAGGCACATCAACACCATAGCAACACAAGACAACCAACAACAACAAAACATGGCAAGGGTAAGCTTACTAAAACAATAGCATAACATATAATTATGGAGATCATCATCAATTCACAACATTCAATCACGAATATATGGCACACCATCACATATCTAGAGTCCTCAACATCTACATACATATATAAGATACATTCATACAAAGAAGAATTCTTAACTCAGGACTCCACGTTACATCACAACCACCACAACTATGTCAATGAATGATGACACGACTCTCAAGAGATTTACTACATATTGGGCGATCAGCCAGGTCCCACCCCCTACTGTGGCCTATCTAAGTACCATTCAGGGATTGCCAAACTCTGATATGCGGATAAGCTTAGTGGTTTGTCAAGATAATTGTATAGGGGTGGTGGCTTACTACGACATAAGGCCTGCATCACCTTGGCCTCTTGCGGAGTCGCCCATCCACTCATCCCCGAAGGCCCATCGTTAGCTGCCCCACATCTCATCCAGCACTAGGTTGGAGGCCCATCTGAGTTCCAACTCTGGTCACCATCCAACTTATGTGCCTACCCGCACCACAGCATAAGGTCCATCATCAACTATCTCAGCCACCAACTATGCATGAATGCTTGTACTACGCACCATCAACCACTCAACCACAACCAATAAACATACGACATATATATGTATATCAATACAACTAGTGGCAAAGAGGTCCATCGTTAGCTACCTCCTATGACCATTCACATTTATCAACCCATATCGGCCCCGATCCGGCCTCAATCAAAATCAACAGGTAAGGCCCTATCTAAGCAGCCCACCTTATGAGGAACAATATCATACATAACAAGCGGAGGTCCTATCTAAGTAACCTTCCACCTCAATGACATATCCAAAAATCAATTCATAATTTAAAACCAAGACCCTCTTTAAAAACCATTTGGAAGATAGGTAAATCTGGAGATTTGTAAAAACCTTCGAAACAATTTGCTTCTTTAATTTAAAGAAAATAGTATCCCAACTTGACCACTCTCCATCATTCTTAAATAGAGCTTTTAAAAATGTTTAATACTCTTTTTATATGTGTATATACAAAATACTTCGTGTTTTGAAATGAAAACTGTGAAATCTTAAATGGTACATTCAATTCTGAAATAACAGATTATGTACTATAGTAACAGATTATATCCGTTTAGTAAAAATGCATCAGATTTCATTTTTTAGCAGGGATAATCGGTTATTTTTGAACCAAAACCAAAAGAAAATTTTTTGAAACCTAGATAATCGATCATCAAAGTCCATAATCGATTATTGCCGAGCCAAATTCACGAAAACTAATCCTGGAGCTCGAGATAATCGATTATCAACTTCCATAATCGATTATCTGCAATAGGATTACGAAGAAACATGATTTTCTACAGCAAAAACTCACTTTCATCCCCCAAACTCAAATTTTTGAATCAATGGGGTTCCAATATCATCAATCCACCCTAACCAAGCTTATATACAACAAATTACACCACAAATTCAACATTTCATTACACAACTCATGGATTTCTCATCAAAATTTAGATTTTTCCCCCAAAACCCATTTTCATTCAAAATCTCACTACAACCATCATATAATCTGAATTTGGACCAACCCAAAGTGATATTCACACACAATCATGTTCATACATCACAAATCTAGCAAGGGTAAGCTTCCCTTACCTTTTGGAGCTTCCGAATCCGAGCTTGGGGAAGGGAAAACGTGAGAGATGCAGAATCTTGAGCCAAACTCTGTGAAAGCAAGGCAATAACAGCCCTCTAACACCTAAAACGGGATTCCTCACTGGATTTGGGTCTCACACTTCAAGAATCTCGATAAGGATTAAAGAAATTTTGAGAGAATGAGAGAAGAGAGTGAGAGAGAGACGGGAGAATGAGAGAAAGAGAAGGTGAGTCTGAGAGAGTGAGATGAGAAATGAGAGAATGAGAAACAAAAAGGGGTTTAAAACTCTATCTGGCCATGCAAAGGCTTCAAGCCCACTAAAACTCAGGGTCCATCCATTCACTCTCCAAAACTCACAACGATTCTAACTTAGCTGTTTTTCTCTCAACAACCCAAACCAATATCAACAACACTCTCAATTTGGCTCAAGCACATTTTTCTCAGTTCCTAAACTCATATAGGAATTCCAAATCAACAACATAAAACTAACACCACGCAACCACAATCAACAACAATCTATTTATTTATTTGTTTAAAACATCATAATCACATATTAATTTTCACTTTTAGTTATTAAACCACTAAATCATACATTAAGAAAATCACAGCATTACAAATATTCTAATGACAAGAACAAAACTAGTGAACGAGAAAGATAATGTTAAAGATTTGGGGTTCTCTAGTGTTTTGGAAGGAACTACATAAAGTGCAATCCTCCATTCCAACATCTATTATTTTTATTAAATTATGTTTATAGTTTTCTTATTATATAATTAAACACTTTCCCCCATTTTTTTTTTAAAAAGAATGTGCAGTAGGATGGTAAAGGAATTGATGGGCAAAAATCTAAAATGCAGGCCCAGGATGTATTAAGAATAAAAAAAGGATTGTTAAAAATATAATCTCAATTAAATAAAGGGATATTTTGGGGATGGGCTCATTAAATAGAGTGAAAATTAATTGAGATTTGCTTATATTTAACATTAACACATATGGAGTTTTTTTTTGTTTAAATTTGAGACGAAAGGAGTAACTTTTATTTAGACTTATGAGTTTGAATTATTTTAGTTTCTTGACTTTTGTTTGGAATTATAGGATTGAAGTATTTTAACATTTAAATTTGGTTTTTGAATTGAAGTATCTTGATTAATACCATTGTGTAGAGTAATTGTATAGAATATTTGAATAATTTTAATTTTGACCTTTAAACTATTTTTTAAAGAAACTGTCAGAATACATAAAAATTATAGTTAAAGTATTTTGAAAATATTTTTAAGCTATTTTTTTATTTTTTTAGTAAATATCTACGGATACCTGTGGATATTCAAAAAATCTACAGGTATCCACTTAATGGATACCCACATGGGTGCAGGGGTGAGGCGAATATTTATTTGGCGAGGCAGGTAGCGGGAGGTTACTACTCGTGCCCGCCCTAACTAGTTTTCTATCAAGGATCTTGACTAATCACCTTTAATAAGATCTCTTTTTCCAACGACGTTTTTCTATTTACAAAACTCGAATCTGAGACCTTATGTAAGAGGTTTGAGCCTAATTTCACTTGAACAACATAATGTTGTGGTAAAATGAATAGAGTTTGATGCATTGATTTAAAAAATCCCAAGACGAGTTTTAACAATTTAACTATTATTATAATTTAGTTCAATTAGTCCATTATAAAATGAATTGAGCCACGAGCCACTCAACTGATTGGATTTTTTTTAAATCTTTATAACTATTTCACCCTTATATATTTGATCAATTTATTTTATTGGATTGAACTAATAAATAATTAATTTGTAACTTAAATGGATCAACTTAGCCCAAAATAAAAATGTGTTACCCTGTAATAGCTTAGCACAAATGGGTCAACTTGACCTAAATAAATACGTCTAGGAAAAGAAAGAGCAATAAGCGAAATGTATAGAGATTTGTATTCTAGATATGTATATGTAAGGGTGTAAACGAGTTAAGTCAAATCGAGTATTTAAAGTTTAAGCTTGATTTATGAAAAAAAATGGGTGACTCAAGCTTGGTTCATTTACTTAAATGAGCCTAATTAAAAGCTTGAACTTGTCTTATTTAAAAAAAAAAAATTAAGCTCAAGCTTGGCTTGTTTAGCTTATTTATAACTTAATTATTTTTGCCTTTATAGAAATTTTTCTTAAATTATTTTTTGAACTCTATCAATTTAGTATTTAAGAAATATTTTAATACTATTATGATAATCTACATATAAAAATATGTTCTTTACAAGCGATATGTGAAATTCAAATATTCTAGACTATTACATTTTATTAATCCAGTAAATAAAAAATCCATAACTATATTCTTGACTACTACAAAAATAGAATCTTCAAAATTAATGTTAATGCTTTCAATAAAGTTCTATATATTACCATAATGAATATATAAACAACAAAAGTTAGCAAAATCCTCATCATCAATTTAAATAAACGAGTTATTCACAAACCGTTAATGTCGAACTTGTAAAACTTGATCGTGACTCATTTAAATAATTAAGCTCAATCTCAAGCTTGAGTTTGTTTATTTAATTAAACAAATAACCTTGATTGAGTATTTAATGAGTCAAGTTTGAATAGTTCACAAATAGCTGAACTCATTTACACCTATATATTTATGTCTTTCCAAATTTTGTTGTTAAGAAATAGTGCTGCAAGTGTGAGCTTCGTGCTCCTTGTTTTTGTTCCCCTCGAAGAATTTAATGCAAGTGACATGAACAAATTTTTATCATAAAAATAAATTAGTTTGCATTTTATAAATTATTTGGTTAGTCCTGATGTTATCTTTTATTAGAAATTAAAGCTGATTATTATGTAATGCTCAATTTTTCATCTTAAATTCCATTTTTGTTATTTTAGATCCTATTATTTTTTGCTTTGATTTTAATAATTTGGTGTATTAAACCGTTTAACACATTTTAATATATAATTTGATAATTAAAGATTAAATACTATTGTTCACGCTAGAAACTTGACCTACTGGAGTATTCCCAAAGCTGAGAGTTTTCCCTCCAGTAAGCCCCTATGTTGTCGTGAACACTATAGATGAAGGTGTTACTCAACCCCTATTTATACTTGGTGTTCTCTAATGGTTCTTTTTGGACGGGTGCCATGTGTCAAATCACCATTTGCGCACTACATTCACGTGTTCATGTGTGGTAATGTTGGTGGACATCCTTGACATGTCAGGGTGTAATGTGTCTTCTGCCGCCTCAGCGCCACCCACCCTGACATGTCAGGGTGCGATATGTTGTCTGACATGGCTGTGGCATATGTTTTTGCTTGTCCCTATCGGATGTCAGCATGTCAAAGATGTTAGGGGTCATCATAAGTTTCTAGAACTTTTCTTATATGTCATGCAAAAGGACTTCATGCAAGGGATAATTCGTTGCCATCGCCTCGATCGTCCCGTGGTTACCTTTGTAGCTGAGATGGGTGAGGCCGACCAATGCGATCTATGATCTTGCGTAGGTGTCATCTGCAGAGGTCAACCTCCTCCATTCGAACGGTCCATAACCTCTCAAGCCCCAAGCCTAAGATGCGTGGGTGTTTGCAGTGGTCAGGCTCCTCTTCCCAAACTGTCCAAATATATATTTAATAAAACATCTAATTTTCTCTCTTTTTCCCTGTTAAATATGAATTTAAGTTTTTCTTTCTTCATTAAAGTTAACATTTATTATTATTATTATTATTATTATTCTTTTGTTAACTTTTACAGTTTAAAGTTACTTACATATCTTTTGCCTAAACATCTTGGCATGGACAAACCACAAAACTAAGATACAAAAGCAGAGGACACTAACTTTTGAAATTAATTCAAACACTCTCCAACCCATAGTTATATAGGGGTGACAAGAATGAGTCCCTTGAGAAGTGTCTCATTACGACCAATAGTATCCAACTCATACTAGTTATTGACTCAATTGGGGTACTAAATTAATAGGTTGCTAATAAAACCAGTAAGTTATTAGTTGAATCACATGAATTAGTATTTATTAAATTACTAAATTTATATTAAAAATATACATATATAATATATTATTTAATATAATATAAAAGGATGTTTAAGCTAAATATATAGCACATTCTCTTCTAAAAATAGTTGAATTATAGGTTTAGAACTTGGCACAAACGTTTTCCCTACACGCTTGAATTTGTCCTTATAGAAAATATTGTTGGAAAGTGTTCCCTGCCATCATATCCAACCATTATGTGTTGGAAAGTGTTCGATAATAGTAAAGTAATGTGTCCAATTAGTCTATAGCAAGTAAGTGTTCAATAATAGTAAAGTAGCATGTATAGCCAGTGTGTAATTGGTGTCACTTTTTAGCATACAACAAGCGCAGAAGGACTTGCTAAGTTCTTATTGGTTTAAAACTAAAGTGACCAATTTTTACTAGTTTAGTTACAAAAATGATCTAAACACATAATTGGATTAACCATGGCTTCGATTTTTGATCAAATCAGTCTAATTAGTCAAGTCAGTTTGGTTTTGATAACTTTGGTCACAAGTGAAAAAGCAACTCCCCTCAAGAACACCATCTCTCATCTATCACATCCCTTAAGAGATTGTATTGCCAAAAAAAAAAACCCCTAACCACTTGCTGGCCATGGATCATATAGGGGCTTGTAGTCATCCAATGACCATCTAACTTTCACATCAAATCCTAGCCCAAAATAAGCACCAGCTAGTCTTAGTAATTATCCACCTCGACACAAGGAACGACCATTACACTCATATAAATGCAAAAGGAACTCTCCACCCCAGATATGCCTTCTCCTCCCTATTGCTTTATAACTTTGCTTATATCTTTGTTGACTTGAGTGCCTGAGTTCCTATAGGTGGCCCCGCCACTGACCAAGATGACTCTTGATAATCCTTTGATGGGATAAGACAACTAAAGGCTTTGAAAGTATTGATCTAGTTAATCTTGCCACAACAATAGATTGCCCATGAACTCAAATTCATTATTGGGTCGTACATAGGCGTTCCCATTCCTTATTGGGCCATTTGTCTATAGTAACGCTCATGAACATTGGCGCCATCTATGGAAAATAGTAAACAAACTCCCACCACCGCTCATTGAAACAAACACAATTTGAAAGCATCATTGTCAACCTTAATTGAAAGGCGACATCCATGATGCATAGGAACTATTTCTACACCCTTGAAAACAAGTTGCATCCTCTTGCTAAGGGATTCGTACCTTTTCCACCAACACTATAGGAATGGATGGAATTAAGCAACTTGTCACCATAGGTGTTGGATGAAAGTGAACACTTGAAAGAGTATGGGCCATCCTCCCTTGACCTTTGTGATCACATTGGAACAATTGCCACAAACAAACCCAACACGTCGAATGGCAGGCTCCCTACTGAAGGACCCACCACTAAGGTGCCCATTCCCTGGCATACAATGGTATCCCAAGAACCTTGTTGGTACGCTCCATGTTTCTTAACTACAAACAACATGGACTACTTCAATAAATTTCGTCCCCCTAACCTCTTTGGCCAACACAAGATCACCTCGATCTTGAAAAACCTTGAGGCTTTGATCCATCAAGTGCCTTTGGGGACTATTAATCCTGCAAGGGGGATAAGTCTCACTTAAAAGACGAGACCAACCTCATCCCTCAAAAGGTTTTCTCATAAAGGACCAATGAACCTACTACTATAGGCAAAAGTGACACACTTTGAAGAGATCATTAATGATGAAGGAAGGCTTAACGTTGTAGACTTAAAGAACCCCCTTAAACAATAAGGCCTTAGATAGTTAATTCATGTTTACAACATCCCAGACTCAAAGAACCATTTTTGTTTACACAACTTTGCACAGTTGATCTGTGGTCTACAACTCAAACCTAAAGAACTCCTAAAAGAGTTAATCTCGGTCACGAGACACAGGTACATTACAATGACAACCCAGGCCTTAAAATCCCCTTGAAAAGGGGTCATTCTCAATCCTAGGATACACAGAAGACTTATATGAAGCTAGCAAATATGAAAAAAAATAGTGTAATAACCCACACAAGTCAAGATCCTAATAGGCCTGGTGAAATAAAAAACACATTTACAAAAACAATGAATAACGCACACACCTAATATCAAAAACCTATAAGCAAATTAAAAGAAAAAGTTACGCCAAAACCTTGACCTAATTAAACTATCACAAAATTAAAATTGGAAACCAAGCACATCACATAATATAGCCTTAAATTAAATGCAAAATAGATCCCCCCCCCCCCCCCCCCCCCCCACCCCCACCCCTTCAACCAACAAAAGCTTCTTCGAAGGGGTTTAGCCCCAAATATGAAAACATCTAACTACCAAATGGGAAAAGAAGTTAAGTTCCTAGGATTAACTAACAAAAGGACTAGATTAAGTCAAATTAATAATCTAATAAATTGATAAGGACTAGGTTTAATGGAACTTAGAATTACTAATAGAAATTATGCTTTAGGTGATAAGCTTTACTTAGGTGAGTTCTTAAAATCTTATGATTAATGTGACACCTACATATAAGTATAACTGAGATTAACTTAAAAGTAACATAGTAAGTACCCTTATATTTTAAAACTCTAGGAATAAAGTAATCAATTTAATAACCTTGTCAAGTAAGTATAATCTTTAGTTAGTAACAAATCTAATATAACTTAGGAAAGAATAGAGACATCTAATCTATTATAAGACATGATTCCATGGATGAATAAAATTGAATGTGAACTTTCTCTTTTAATTGGCGGATTCAGTAACTAAGACAAAAGTGTGGGATAAATTATGATTTAATTTTTATTGATATGTAACATGGTATTGGAAACATATAAAGTGAAGATTAATGAAGTATATTTTTGTTATTGATGTTGATCTTGATGTCTAATTGTCACACCTCTGAGTCAGGTATGTGGGAAAGTACTAGTTTATAGAGGAAACTCTATCAAATTTTCTAGAAAAATGTGGTAAATTATAAAACTCTAGGTTAGATGCCTTGAGTATGGAAATTTGATTTATGCATTGTTGACATGAGTTATGATGAGACTTGAAAAATTACAATTTAGTACACTGTAAGATGAAGGCAAAGACCATTGGAAATGTCTAGAGTGTAACACCCCAAATTTTAGGTACTAGAAAGAAATCACGAGGTAGTTCTTAGTAGGACACTTCTCATGTGTTATTGGATAAAAGATGCCTTAAGAGTTATTATTATTATTATTATTATTCTTATGGTTGTTGTTATTATTATTATATTATTATTATTGTTGTTGTTGTTGTTGTTGTTGTTGTTGTTATTACCCTAGTGATAAAAATTAGTAGGAATGTTATTATAGAACCCAAAAGAGCATCTAGGGCCCAATAGGGGCCTAAAGCCCACTAAACTACATACCCACCCACATGTTATAAGAAGGGAATAGGGAAGGAGAATTAGGTTTATCCGTCACAAAATAGAAAAAGAAAGAAGATAGATGGAATAAGGAGAAAAAGAAGAAGAAAAGGAAGAGAAAGGGGAAGAATAGAAATCGGAGAATCCAAGCCTTAGAACTCAGCTTTGCAAGTCCCTAAAGGTGAGTGCTCCCCCCTATGTCCTTCCTTGTCCTTTATGTTGTACTTGTTTATCTATTTACCTTTTCCCCCTTTTTATGCCCAAGTTAGTGTTTCAATGGGTTTTAAAGGGATTGTGAGTGAGTGAAGAGTTTATAGATTAGATTGACCAATTATCAAGGTAGAAGAAGTGATTAAGAATTTAATTATTTGTTTTTGACTATTTAAAAGCTAAAGACAATAGGACAAAGAAATCAAAATTCATACCTTGAATCTGCCCGGCGGGGTTAGATAGCCGCTGGGCGACTTATTTTCGAAAACTGTACTTTGCAGTTGGCGCCGAGCAACTACAGTTGTCCTGTCGAGCATGCGAATTCGCCTAGGCAGGATACGCAACCCACTGGGTGTGCTGGGTCCTCGCGCAGATCTGCCTAGCGAGATGTCACAACTTGCTGGGCCGAGTTGGGTTTTTGCTTGGCCACCTAAACGACCCTCCTAGCTTGCTGAGTGTGTATGACCTAGGCTATTTCGTTTTTGCACCTGTGAACTCCCTTTTGTAGTCTTTAACGTATTATTGCTTCTCTTTTTAATACCTTATTGAGTTTATATTGTGTGATTGTTATTTACCTTGAGAAAACTGAGTGTGATATGAAATTGTGCCAATGTTTCATGATAAAAGCCTATGAAAAGCTGTAAGTATTGTATATAACCATGCATCATAACATTTGAGTTATGCGATAAGGAAAGTATCTAGGAATCTGGCTGGTGGAGGCCGTGATGGGTAGTCTAACCCTAGCCTTGAGGGTTATCCAATTGAGAAAACTCCAATGGTCCATGTTGATCCCATGGAGCCGGAGCGTACTGGTGAAACTGGGTAACCCTGACTAGTCACCGGGGTATATCATGCTAGTTGAGGGTACGAAAGCCGAAGGCATCAATACCGATAACGCTTCTTATGGCCGTGCACTTACTCCTAGTCTACTTTCTGAAAAGTTTAAGTTGGTACCACATGTGCATGAGTAGTGGTTTAGGAGCATAACATGCATATGCATCTTGTTGTAGTGTAATATGTTGAAGTGTGCTACGTTGTAACTATGTGAAGTCTGTGTGACCTTTTTCATGAGCGATTGATGTAGTGTGTACACATGTGAAAATGTAATTGTTTCTTGTGATGAAATGTCAAAGTTATGGATATGCGATCATATTATGCACGTCTGTTGTTCCTGTTTCATAAAACAAAATGTGGTGTATGTTTAGTTACTAGGTAAAGGATGTGAAATAAATGTATGCTTGTAATTAGGATTGTCTTGCTACCTTATGGATATATGAGAGGTTAGACCTTATGATGGTGTTATAAGGGTTATAGTTGGAAAATAATAGTTGTAACAGAGATAGAGAAAAGGTGAATTTCCATACGGTTGTAATAGAAAGGTATGAGACTACTAATAGAGAACAAAATGAGAGTATTAAGGTAAGTGTTAAGGGAGTGTCAAGGGTATGTTAGAATGTATGTAGCCTTAGACTTAACCCTTAGAGACAACTTTGAATATCAAAGGAAGAAGAGTAAAATCTAAACATGAAGGATTTAAATACTAGAGAGGGTTTTGGGTAAGAAAATATAAGTAATAAGGATGAATTCTTAGGTTGAGAATGAGATAGTAAGCTTGTATAACAGTTATAAGAATGAGAGAGGAGTTAACAGGAAGTATTGGCTATTAAAAGGTGTAGACTCGACCATAAGTATGGAGAATTATAAGAGGACCTAGTGAGGCTAAAGGCACGAGAGATAAGTGATGAAGGTTGTCCAAGTAGAAAAGTCTAACCTAGTTGTAGAACCCTTAGAGCACTCATTGAGACATTATGTCTCACTCCTTTAAGTTTCCCCTTTTTCAAGATACAGGTGAAGACATGTATAGATGGAGCTTGGAGTCATGTGCAAGAAGACATAGCCTAGGTTATATTGTGTTTTGTATTCTTATATTTTGTATGACACCTTCAGGTAATAGATGAGTTGTATTAGGCATGTATGTTTTTTTTGTATTGTTCGTATATAATATCTAATTATATTTATGAGTAGCATTTGCATGTTGTTTCTACCTTTTTAAGTCTATTTTTTTCCATTCTTAGAAATCTAGACCTAATTACAGTAATACCCTTTAGGGTGTTACATTAGTGGTATCAGAGCTGGTTATCTGTGTCTCGGAAAGGGCTACCAATAAGAAGTTGAGTGAAGTGTCACTTGTAACACCGTGTTTTTCTTAATGTATGATTAAGTGTTTTAAAATAACTAAAAAGTGGAAATTGGATATATAATTTAGGTGATTAAAAGAAATAAATGAATTGTTACATGCATGGTATGTTGTATATGATGATGGTCTGATGTGTTGGTCTGGATTTCTAATTTGGAATTTAGGAAACTTGAGATATTTGCTTGAGCCAATGTGGGTGTGCTATGTGAGTGTGATTTTGGGCTTTTGAGAGAAAACAGTTAAGTTAGACTAGTTTTGAGATAAGGAACGTGACTTAGTGAGGTTTAGGGCCTTAGTTGGCCAAAAGTTTGTGTAAAAAGGCCGGGTATATAAAGGAAGGGAGGGAGGGAATCCCCTTCATTCTCCCAATTCTTTCTCTCTTTAGACTTTCTCTCTCTTCAATTCTCTCTCAATCTCTCTCTAGAAATTGTTGAGTTTGTGAGAGTATAAACGAGGTT